>CM053625.1:276422588-276466164 GCA_028646595.1 Phalanger gymnotis | reverse complement strand
TGTAGATGATATGAATGGATAAATATTGCCAGAGTTGTGTAAAGTCCCCTAAATCCAACATTGGATGTCAAGGAAGAATGTTCTTGCTGTACCTTCATGGGTTTGGGGTCTCTGCTGCTGAAAGCAGGTGCTTATTGGGAGATAATTATGCAGCAAGGTAAATGCTTTTTCCTTTTTTTCCTTTAAAATGTTGGGGTATGTGAGAAATATGTAAAATTGATGGAGTCCATACAGGTGGCAGAATGTGGAGTATAAATACCTTACGTTCTTATTTAAGTTTGGAAATGATTATGAAAAGTAATTAAAGTTGTATTTGACATTTAATTGTTCTATACTTTCTTTTGTGTAGCTTTTTTTTTTCAGGGTTTATATTTATATTACCTCCCAGTCATGACTTTCTTGTGTGATAGGCAAGTCAGAAACACATTTCCCTGTCACTGCAGACTGATCCTCGGATAACAAAAACCAATTTGAAAGTCGAGATTACAACAAAGGATGACTTAGATTATTTCTAAAGAAAGGAAGAAAAAAAATCCTTTTTTTTTCATATTTTGCAAACTTTAAAGTGCTATTATTGCTATTATTATATTTAATATTACATTTATATCATGTCACTTATTCAATTCAACAAGCATTTTTTAAAAATTGTGCCTTGTGTGTGAAGATGGCATGTTAGGTGCTTAAGACAGAAAGACAAAATAAAAAACAGGCCTGACCATAAAGAGTTTATGTTCCCCTGGGATGTTTCACTAGTTATATGGGTAAGTAAATTAAAAAATAATACTAGCTAGCATTTATATAGTCTTTTAAGGTTTGCAAAACACTTTACATCTGTTATCTCATTTGATCTTTGTAACTTACAGAATTAACTCTGTAAGTTAAGTGATATGATTATCCCCATTTTACAGATAAGGAAAATGCGGTTAAATGACTTACCAGGGTCATAGCCAGGTAAGTTTCTGTGGCAGGATTTGAACTCAGGTCTCCTGAATACAAGTCCTATGCTTTATCTACTACACCACCCATCTGCCTGTAAAAAAAATAATAATTTGAGGAAGGAGAGAGCCCTAAAAATGAGAGGCTCAGGAAAGGCTTCCAGTAGGAGGTGGAAACAAAGGAGTCTAAAAGATGAGGTAAGGAGGAAGGGCACTCCAGGCACGGGCCTCTCTGCCCATGGGCATGGGGGTAGGTGTGATAAAATGCCAAGTTTGGGAATGGCAGGGAGCTCAGTTTGACTGGAGTCCCTTTGTGCTCTGGGTCAGATCACGCCCGCAATATTGTGTTCAGTTTGGGGGCACCACAGTTTCAGGACATTAATAAAGTGGAGGGTTCCACAGGAGAACAGCCAGGGTGGCAAAGGACCTTGAGTCCACATCGACTTAAGAGAAAAGGGATAAAGAGGAGGAAGGTAGAGAGACAGGGTGGGCAAAGACAGTGGGGTCTGACATTGAGGAGTATAGATCACTAAGTTGGGAAGGAATGGGAAATAGGTTACATGTGGTCAAAGTATCTACTAGGGTCCCTCAGACGTGGATGCTAGACTAGTTCTTTTCCTTAAATGATGTTAAAAACATCCTTGAGACTTACTTGGCTCAGAGGACTAAAAAACTCTGGCCACTGACAAATTGATTCTTGGTCACCTGAGTTTAAAAAAAAGTCATTAGGAACTATAGGTCTTCCATCGTGCTTTGTTGAAGCATCAAGGGCATCAGGGGCAGCGCACAGCCGGGGAATCAAGACTATGCTAGGTGGAGAACCTTTTCTAATTCTGAATGCCCTTCCCTTACTGTGGCCAAGTAGATCTGCTTTTGTTAATTGTCAGTTCTACCATTGTCTCATTTCATTCCATTCTACAACCTGAGATATTAAACCAGCTTGGTCAGATTTGCTGTACTAAATGTGGAAGACTTTCACTGCCAGGTCAGAAGTTTAAACTCTTTACTCAGGTAATAAGAAACCATTACAGCTTTTCTTTCTTTTTTTTTTTTTTAGCTGAAGAATGTCTTAATGAGTTCAGAGTTTTAGGAAAATAAAACAGGCAACAACATACAGAATGGACTGAGGGCTGAAGAGGCAAGATAGAAATATCTAAGGGATCATGTATTAGATGATGCTGGTTTGGCCTAGCACGAGGGGAGTGAGAGTGGAAAGGAAAGGGCAACGTCAAAGGCTATTGCAAAAGAAAAGGCACTAGAACGTCTTACCCCCAAGCAGTTGTACAAGCTAAAAGTACATATAGATTCAAGAACATAAAGTCATGAATGATAATTCATGATGCATTATTAAAGGACGTTTGTGGCATAATCCTAATCTCTTGAGGTTAACATCAGAAAAATAACCATGAACTCCCATAAGCCTTCCTTGGTACCACTATCAGAGAAAATAAATAGACAAGTACTCTGAGGTCTTTCGATTGTGTACCCCTATCAGTAAAAAAAAAAATTTAGTGCAGACCCCTCCAATATGTGTATAATTAGCTTATTTGTAAATTACATGCATGTGGTCCTATACTAACAATTATGCACATTATGAAATTTACACAAAAAATAGAAATTAAAAAGGGATAAGATCAAGATAAAATAATATTTGGCCCTAGAATCAAGTACTAACTGGAGTTTACTGAGTAGGGGAGTAACATGGTCAGACCGACACTTTAGGAAAATCTCGGGCAAGTGGAATGTGGAAAATGGATTGGAGAAGGGAGAGACAAAGCAGAGAAACCATTCAGGAGACTTATGCAATAGTCTAGGCAAGAGGGGATGGGGGGGATGGGGGCCTGAACTAGGGGAATAGAGAGAAGGCAAAAGATATGAGCGGTCGTAGGGGGTAGAAATGGCAAGATTTGGCAACTGGTTGAATACGTAGGCTGGAGGAAAGTGAGTCAAAAAGCAATACTGGGTAACTGGTAGGATTGTGGTGTCTTTGACAGTAATAGAGAAGTCTGGAAGAGGGGTGGCCTTGGGGAAAAAGATGATGTAATGAGATCTTCAGGGAGATTTCTCATTGGTCATTGCCTTAGAGCACACTGCCTACCGGGTGGCACCTGTCTCTGCCACAAGGTGATTTCAAGATCATGGGAAAGGCATGCTGGGAGAAAAGGGTATTTTCCAAATTGCCATTACGAATCCCTACGTAACAGATTATAATTGTTCTGAAGGGGGCAATGCCCAACCGAGAAGGGTAGAGGGAAGTGGACGACTGTTGGGAGGTGGCTGTGATGTAAAGAAGCCCCTCATTTGGCTACTGAAGAAAGGGTAGAATGGGACCCCTTTTCCTACCCTGTGGTTAATTACATACCCTTTGGCATCAAGACAGTGGCCCCACTTTTGAGACCCCTTGGATAGACTGTGGTATTGATCTAGGGTAGCCATTTATGTTGGCATTTCTGCTTCAGCCCAACCATTCTCCTCAAAGCCTTTTCTCAAGTAGAACTACAGTTTCTGGTTGTTACATATGCCAAATTGGTCAGTCTGCTGTTATGGTTTCAGAGCCCTTGGATATGCATATATGTGCAAGATGGTTTTATGTTTATAAAAGCAGGTCACAGCAATCTGGGCAATGGATTACCAACTCCTCATTATCTATTACAAATCCACATGGAAATCAGAATGCTGAAAAGCTGGCTATTTAGAGTGTTCAAGGGAGCCACTGGGCCTTTCTTTGATTTCATATTATGGTGAAAATGGGAACAGGGGAGAGATGAAGAATCAGGGAGGAGTGATAATGTGCGCTTCCTCCTTGTGTTTAATACAGTCCCTCCAGAGCACTGTGGACATTCTCACTCTGTTAATGTCTGCACATTACCTATTAATGTGCAGCCCAGATTGCTATTTTCATTATAGCTAAATTCTCTTATCGCTGGATAGATGAAATAAAGGGCCTGAGAGTAATTTGGAGATAAAAGAGATGACCTTGCTGCCAGAAACTAAATAATTTATAGTTCTTTAAGCATGGCATAGAGTAAGAGATCTCAACCTGGAGTCTAGTAAACTTGTTCTTTTTAATATTTTCATCATTTTACTTCAATGTAATTGGTTTTCTTTGAAATCCTATGTATTTTATGCATTTAAAAATATTATTCTGAGGTCAATAAGCTTCACCGGACCTCCAGAGGCTTCCATGATATACACCAAAGGTGGTGAACCCCTGGTCTAGCGTATGCCATAAATGGTTGGTTTTCAAATCAATTGCCCTTATTTTATTCATTGTGTTCACTCAGGGTGTTTATTCTCCAACTATTCACTCCATAAGGGTGGTTTGCAAACAGCGGTCCTTCTTGCCAGCAATCCCCCATCCAAAGGCAGCCCCCTTGAATCCCAAGAAGCGCTGTACAGTGGTAAGGCATATTATTTATAAAAGCTCTACTTTTTGAAGTGACTAGTCGGTATGATAGCTGGAGTGCTACTCTTTAAGAGACAGGAAGACCTGAGTTCAAATCCTATCTCAGTTTCTCCTTCTGCAGTATGGGAATATGACGATAGCATGTACTTCACAGGGTTGCTGTGAGCATCAAATGAAATAATGTGTGTGAAATTCAAAGTGTTATGTAGATGTTACCTGTCATTTTTTTTCTACTTAGTACTCTGATAAAGCCTCTGGGGTTTTTTTTGCTAAAAATCTATTGCAGTCTTAGATGTTATCTTATAGTCAGATACATGTTACACAGGTCATGGTCCTTAGGATGTGTAAGGGGGTATTTCTTGCATTGTTAGGGTCTCTTTTAATATGCTCCTGGTTAAAATGGAATACAGAGAGAAACAGAGGCAAAGGAGGAGCTTCCTGGTTAGTCAGGTAGTCATTTAATGATAAATGTTTAAATGATAAATGATCCGAGTTAATAAATCAGCCCTCAAAATTTACAGCAGTCACTAGCTACTGTAAATTCTAGGCTAGCTGGGGCTCAGCTCGGACCAGCCGCCAGAGCCAGAGCCAGATCGTCCACCCTATTATGAGTGGGTAGTTTACATTTTGTCCCCCTGGTGGTACCCATTTTTTTGTTCTAGTTTTTCTCAGGGCACTGGTTGGGTGATACCCCAGGTTACCACCTGGGCTCTTGTTTCCAACTGGCCTCTCCGAGAATTCTTCTCTTACCCCAAGAGGTTTCAGAGAAGTGAGGAGGAAGTAGTCTACCATAGCCTACCCAGCTTTCTTGTGGGAGCTCTTTTTTCCCCTTTTTTGGGGTCCACTGAACTTTTAAAATAATTTAATAACAATATAATTGTTTTCTTTTTGTAATCCTGTGTATCTTGTTTTATTTTATGTGTTTGCAAACATTATTCTGAGAAGCATATTCACTTCACCAGACAGCCAAAGGGGTCCATGACGTAAAAACTGTGAAGAAACCCTGCTCCAAAGAAAGAGTTCCAGGTGTCAGATGCTAAAGGAGATCATGGCAGCTATCATCCCAATCAAAGGAGTAAAACTAGAGGTGTGGGTTAGAGGACAGCTGCCTGCCTTCTCACCCTACTTCCTACCTTTTCCAGCTCTGACACCCTAGGCTATTTGGCTGAAACCTGCGGGATGCCTCTGTCAGGATTTTCAGTATTCAGACCATCCAGAGAAAAGATCAGTTTATTTCAACTTGACAGCTAGCATCCAGAAACCCCTCAGTAGTCTGCTTCTGACCCTCAGCCTGGTCCACATTTCTTGGAAATCATCATTAAACTGCTCAGGTAGCATGCCTTCAGGGAATTAATGCTAAACTTGGAGTCAAGAAGACCTAGGTTCAAATTTCTCCCCAGTGCTTATTAGCTATGTGACCATAGGCGCATCAACCTCTCTGAACCTGTTTTCTCCTTTGTAAAATATGCCTACCTCACTGAGTAGTGGCAAAGCTCACATAAGATCATTTTATGTCAAGGGTTTTCCTTGATTTCTTCTGCTGTTAATGCCCTCTCCTTTCTCAAATTATCTTGTATTACTGTATCAATCAGCAAGTATCTATAAGCAGCTGTCATGTGCCAGGTGCTGTGCTAGGCTTTAGGGCTACAGAGACAAAAATGAAACATCCCCTGCCCTCAAGGAACTTATACTCTGTTGGGGGAGACAACATATATACATAAAAGTTTCTACAAAATAAAGTGATTTCATGGAGGGTATGAGTACTAGCATCTAGGGGATCAGGAAAGGGATCGTATTGGAGCTAACTTTGAGCTGAACCTTGAAGGATTCTAGGAAGTAGAAGAGCAGAAAGAGTTTGTTTCAAGCAGAGGAGAGCCTGTGCCAAGGCTAGAAGAGAAGGGAAATGTTCTGTGCAAGGAGCAGTGGGTAGAGCACTGTGCCTGGAGGCAGGAAGGCCCGAGTTCAAATTTGACTTCAGACATTTGCGGTGTGACTGTGGGCAAGTCACCTAACCTCTGTTTGCCTCAGGTTCCTCAACTGTAAAATGGGTATGATAGCACCCACCCCCCGCCCAGGGTAGTTGTGAGGATCAGATGAGATATGTATGAAGCTCTTAGCATAATGCCTGGCACTTTAACTGGCTCCAGCTCATCTTTCTAGCTTTATTATGCATTACTTCCTTTCATTCTCCCTAATGTCTAGCCAAACTGCAAGGGAGAGGGGCAAGGAAGGGGAAAGGAATAAGCATTTATTTAGTACCTACTATATGCCAGGCACTATGCTAATTAAAGGTTTTAAATGCCAACAAATAAGAGTTTGTGTTTGATCCTCCAGGCGACTTGTATTATAGGTTCTTTCTCTCCTCAGTTTCCACCCCTATTATTCCACCATAGATTTAGAGGTAGTTGGGACCTTGAAGATCAAGTCTAGCTTTATACAGACAAAAGTAAGGCCAGGGGAGGTTAAGTGACTTAACAACTAGGATCACACTGCTAGTGAGTATCTGAGATATGATTTGAATACAACTCTTTAAGACCCTAAGTTACAGGTACATATAAGAAGAAAATCTCCACACATGAAATTCTCCACACCAGTGAAATCCCACGTCCAGAAAAAAAGTCCCCACCATCTAGCAGAGTGTTTCGTGCAAGGGAGGCATTCAGTACATTCTTGTTGAACTGTTTAGTTCAGGACCCTCTAGAAGGGGATTTGCAGAATTGGAGACGTTTACATTACTTTGAAAGACTGATCTCTTGCCCATTGCTTGAGTTCTGGTACTAGCCTCCATTTAGACCAGGCCCACACAACCTGCACACCAAAGGATTTCAGGCGACCCGCGAAAAATGTAGAGGATGTAGAGGATGCAGGTTGTACAGGCATGCTTTAGACTCTGGATCTTGACATCCCATGTGACTCATAATTGGTTTACCTTAAAGGAAGAATGTCTGACAAAGGTGCCCTCAGTTTTTGCCTACCAAACCCCTGGTGTTAGTCTAACCATAAAATGGTAGGACTGTTGTCAAGGCTGCATCATATTTGGCATTGTAAAAGGAATCAAAAAGTAACAGAAAAGTTTTCTAATGTAGCACCCTCCTCAGGTCTGCTTCCTAGCTCTTACCTGCTTTGTTAGGCTGGGCCAACAAATAATGGTTGACCACTTCTTCCCTCCTGGTGGTAGGGACTACCATGAGGAGGTGGGGGGTTCCTAGGACTATGACTCACAAGCCCTCATGCCATGTATGCTCCAATGAATACCAGCCATCCAGACTTAATGAACTTTTAGTTAGGGGTATTTTCTAATGCAGTTTATCATAAGAATAGTTGGTTCAAAGCACCCCTGCCCCAACACACACACACTGTATCTGAAGTGGGATTTGAACTTACATACACAGCCAAGGGGAAAGTGGGCTCAAACTTAGATTATGTGGTAAAGTGGTAACTCACAGCTTGTGGCTGAGGGAAAGTTCTTTTTTCCCTTTGTGGAATCTTGATCGTGTTCCCCTGAGATTAGCCCCTGAGAGCTCTCTGTTCTGCCCTCAGGTTTGGGGTCCTCTAGCATCTTAAATCGGCACTTTTCTCTGACCGAAAGAGATCACGTTACTTCCTCAATGTGTCTAATTTGTCTTCTCTCAGATCCTTTTCTGGATATATTGTTTGTTATTGGTCTGGTCTCCCTATAATGAGATGGTCAGTCAGGGCTGAGGGAATGTTATGCTTCTTTCCCTTATGCCTCACCATTGCCCTAAGTACAAGTACAAGGGTCTGACTCCTCAAAGCCTACCTAAAACTTAACTCTGGAAGTAGTTGCTAGAATGTTCCTGCTAGAATTTCCTCTGATATACATAGGGCCAGAGGTATGTCAAATTCTTTCAACCAATCTTTTAAAAAAACTCAGCGTAGCTAGAATTAGAAGGGGGAAAAGAAGCAGTTAATTCAGAGAAAAAGTCTTTGTAGCAAATATGTTCGATGGAAGTGTTCTATTCATATGTATATATATGTTTAATGTTAAAAAGGTTAAGAAAAGGTACTTTTCAAAAGAAGAAATTTAAGTTATCAACAACTATGAAATGCTCCAAATCATCAAAAATAGTAGAAATGCAAATTAATTCAATGCTTCAATTTCACCTCATCCCCATCAAATTGGCAAAGATAACAATGATTGAAAATGGTGAACGCTAGAGGCACTGTGAGAATTCAGGCACCGTATGGCACTGCTGATTGAGCTATGAATTGGTCCAAGCATTCTGGAAAACAACAACAACAAAAATTCACTAAACTACCGGTCCTTTAGAAACAGTGACACCACTGCTGAGCACATGCTCCCAGGGAAGTCAGAGACAAAGGGAACAGTCACACATATGCAACGATGTGCAGAAGCAAAGGACTGGAAACAGAGAGTGACCACTAGGGGAATGACTGAACAAACCTGGGCATTCAAATGCGATGGAATTACAAATATGAAGAATTCAGAGAAGACTTGTAGGAAGTAAAATGATCAGAATCAGAAATCTTTACATGATGATCCCAATAACATAAAGGAAGACAAAACTAAAAACCTGTGATTTCATCCAGTGACTTGCAGCACTGCATTCCTTCCCAACTCTATTAATTAGATTATTCTCATCCACTTTGTGCCTTTGACTGATCAGTTGATTCCATTGAGGTGTCTAGGAATTGTTCACACCTGACTGTTTCTGCCACTCAACCAAATTGGCATCCTTACTTGATAATGGCATCAGTTCATAAAGCATTTTGTCAGTTGCATTAATCGGGGTTGGGGGTACATAAAACAGCCCTCTGACACAAACATTAAAGAATGCTTTGGAAACAACTTTTGTTCCTATAAATCTGTGGGCTCCAGCAGAGTTAATAGTTTTCTAGAAACAGATTCCTTTCCATCTTTGTTTGCAAAGTCCTCACACCAGCTGAATAACAGCTTGCATTTCACTTTTTGTAACACTCTGCAACATCACAAAATATTTGCTGGAGTTTTGAAGGGTGGCTGCAAAATTAGTAAACTGGAAGGAGGCCCATATGCACCCCTTCCCTGTCAGCACCTTCTGTTCTAACAGACAGGAAGGCAGCTCGCTAACTGATCGCTTCTCCAGGATATGACAATCCTTGGCAACACTGCTTGGGGCGAGAATTTCAGCAAAGGAAACATGATGAGAGCTTTGCAGGTGCCAATGCATATAGTCTTGTCACCTAGGGAGGTGAATTTTTTAAATGCTCTTAATGAAGATGAATTATTATGGTAACTTTTCTCCTCAACATCTCTTTCGTAAACAGATTTGCAGGCTTTGTGGGGATGACAGATCATATAATGTATAATCATTCTGTCTGGCTAGGGATTGGAGGTGGAGGGCAATAGGAACTATTTCAGTAGTCTAAGTAGGAGGTATTGAGAGCCTTAACTAGGAAGTTGACAGAATGGAAGAGGATTAATTATGGAAGAAATATTTCAGAGGTATAACCAATAGAACTTAGTTACTGACTATATGGAGGGAAAGGGAGGGATCTTAGAAGACCATGTGGTTTCCAGCCAGGGTGATTGAGAGAATAGTGATACAATTAAATGAAATAGAAACACAGATCGGGGGCTTTGGGGTATGGGACAGAGAGAAGTGTGGTTTCAGATATGTTGAGCTTGATATGACAGCAAAACATAAAACTCCCCATGTGCTGAGCTTCTGAAAATTACGGTGGAGTCTGTAGGAAGACGGGCACACTAATGCACTGTTGGTGGAACTGTGAATTGGTCCATCTGCTTGAGACAGAAATTTGGAACTATACTGAAAAAGTCACTAAGCTGCTACCCAATGTCCCCACACCACCATCACAAGGTTTATATCCTAGGAGTTCAAAGGCAAAGAAAAAGGTCCCATATATAAAAAATATGTATACTAGCACTTTTCATCATAGCAAAAACTGGAGGGGAAATGGATGCCCATTAATTGGGGAACAGCTGAAAAATGGGCATATAAATAAAATAGAATATGATTGTATTATAAGAATATACAGAACTCAAAGAAATTTGGGAATTTTTAAATTATTCATTTCTTTTTTGGTTACATTTGTGTTACAAAGTGTTTCCATCCCTCCTTCCCTCTATTACTCTCAATACTGCACTACCCAACATTTGACACAGATATATATGTGGAAGTATACAATAATACTTCTATATATCAATTCTTTCTCTGGAGGTAGATAGCATCTTCATAGGTCCTTTGTAGTTGACTTGAATATTCGTGTAACTCAGAATAGCTTGGTTATTCCCATTTGCTTTTCCAAAAATATTGCTATTAGTACATACAACATTCTCTTGGCTCTGCTCATTTCACTCTTCATTATTTCATGCAAGTCTTTCTGTGTTTTCCTAAAGTGAACCTGCTTATCATGTCTTATAGCACAGTAGTATTCCATCACAATCATATACCACAACTTATTCAGCCATTCTCCAATTGATGGGCATCCTCTCAGTTTCCAGTTATTTGCCATTACAAAAAGAGCTACTAAAAATATTTTAGAACATAGAGGGCTTTTTTTTCCCTTTTTAGCTATTCACCTTGGGAAACAGACCTAATAGTGGTATTTCTGGATCAAAGGATATGCACATTTTGTAAGTGAGCATAATTCCAGATTGCTCCCCAAAATTCACAGTTCCACAAACTATTGTGTCCCAATTTTTTCACATCTCCTCCAACACTTGTTATTTCCCCCTTCTATCATTTTAGCTAATCTAATAGGTGTGAGATGGAATGTCAAAGTTGTTTTAATTTCCAGTTCTCTAATCAATAATGACTTAGAACATTTTTTCATATGATTACATGTAGCTTTGATTTAATCATCAAAAAACTGCCTGTTCATATCCTTTCATGATCAATTGGGGAATGACTTGTATTCTTATAAATTTGACAATTCTCTATATATTTGAGATATGAGACCTTTATCTGAAAAACTGTCTATAAAGATTTTCTTTAATTTTCTGCTTTCCTTCTAATCTTGGCTACATTGGTTTTATTTGTACAAGAACCTTTTTAATTTAATGTAATTAAAACTAGCCATTTTACATCTTACAGTGCTATCTCTTGTTTATTCATAAATTCTTCTATCCACAAATCTGATAGGTAATATGTTCCATGTTCTTCTAATTTACTTGATATCTCCCTTTATGTCTAGGTCATGCGTGTATCCATTTTGACCTCATCCATTATGACCTTATCTTGTTAAATGGTATCAGATATTGGTCTATACCTAGTTTCTGGCAGACCATTTTCCAGTTTTCGCAACAATTTTTACCAAATAGTGAATTCTTAGCCTGAAAACTTAAATCTTCACATTTATCGAACACAAGGTTATCATAATTGTTTACTACTACTACTGTATCTATTCCACTGATCCACCATTCTATTTCTTAGCACCAGATAGTTTTGATAATTACCGCCTTATAATACAGTTTAAGATCTGGCACTGCTAGACCTCCTTCCTTTACATTTTTCTTCATTAATTCCTTTGACATCATTGTTCTTTTGTTCTTTCAAATGAATTTGAGAATTTATGATCTAATAGAGTGAAATAAGCAGAACCAAGAGAACAATTTACATAATCATCACAATAATTTACTAGAAAACAATATTGAAAAACCTCACTGATTAATATGATGACTACTACTGGCCACAAAGGATGATAGTGAAGCATACTTCCCCCTTTGGGCAGAGAAGTGGTATGTAATGACTCACATAGTGACATATATAGTCAACGCCTGGTTTGCTTAACCGTATTTCCTTGAGGGAGGAAGAACAGAAGGAAGAGAGAAATTACTGTGATTCTTTTAAAAGAAGATTAGTGAGAGGCAGCATGATATAGTTGGACAAAGAGTTGCCTTTGAAGCAAGGAAAATCTGGGTTCTAAACCTGCCTCTGAATACATGATCTTAGGCAAGCCACTTAACCTCTCATTTGCTCTAACCTGTCTCTAAGACTCTAAATTACAGAGAAGGTGTTGATCTACATTAGTAGAAAGAGTTTCCTCACGGAGTTTACTCCATTAATGAAATCAGGGGTCTAATTCTTATCAATAAAACAACATTTTAAAAGTTTACTGGATTTAGCTGTATTTCCTGTATGAATGAGAGAGAAAGGTACAGCTAAACAGACCATGTACCTTTTTAGGGTTGAGAGATTAAAAATGACAAAGGGGAAAATCAAATAGTTGTTTAGAGGTTATGGGAAGATTAAATAGGGACTGTTCATTTAATTACAGAAAGATGGACTTCATGAATTTCACCTCATAAGGGGAAAATGAGTCAATTATCAATAGGAGGCTTTGATTGGAGACACTAAAAGTGTTAGAAAACGTAGCCATGAAGTAACTTAAGACAAGAAACCATCTGAAGAGTCAGATTGCTGGAAGTCTATAGTGGCAGTGCTGATTAGCTGGAAGCCCCCTGTAAGAGCTGGGCTGAAGTTGAGAGAAGGGTAACCTCTCAGAGGTACCTCGATGCTCTCTGCAGCCTTCTTTGACATGAGAAGAAGAAAACAAGGAGGAAAGATGTGTTTTGCAACTGCTTTGCTGTAAGAACAGACTTCGGTCTGATTGGACAACACAGAATGTTGTTGAGTGAAGAGCTGGTTTTTCTTGTTTGTATTGCCTAGGGAGCTAACCTGAGGAGTTTTCTTATGAGCTATGTTTTGCTCTAAAAAACTGCTGAAAGATGTTGGAACAAAACAGTTCTGTTGAGTGGAGAGCTAAGAGTGCTTGTCTGTATTGCTCAGAGAACCAAACTGAGGTGCTTTGCAATTCCATGATTTAAGGGAACTACATGTCACTACAATAATGTAACACTTCTCAGTGCTCTGTTAAGGTTGATAGGGAGTTAATCTGTTGGTCACAACTTCATTAGTTCAAGAGCCGAAGCTGAGAGGATTTTCCTAGCAGGAGAGCAGTGAAGACCAGAAGGGGAATAGCTAGCCTCGTGTAGGGACTGCAGTTCATAATTTTGAGTTGCCTTGAGCACATTAGTTTCCTTATTCATTTCCCTCTCTGATAAGTTTCTATAATACCTCCCCTCAGGACTCTCAAACACTACATGTATTTGGACAGTGTGACCCAGGTTTATCAGAGGACTGTGATGTTCTGGTTATTTCTGCATTTGCCTTATATTGAATAAGTACAACATTGTGATTGTTCTTGCTTTTGTCTAATCATTAAGTAAGCATTTATATTGAAGAAGTGTAACATCATGATTGTTCTTGCTTTTACCTAATCATTAGGTAAATATTTTATGTTCAAGAACTGAAGATGTGATAGTGACTGATTTTGTAAAAATGGGAAATGCACCACTGGGGGCTCAGGAACTACAAGGGTGAATAGTGGGAGTATGCCTCCTCAAATTTCCCATAACAGGGCTACTGGGAGGACCCTGAGGGAGTTTGAATCATAGTAACGTGAAGGTCCTTTTCTGAGAACTCCAAACTTCCCAGTGTAAGGGCAGGTCGAGTAAATGATCTAGCCTGGAGATGAGGGGTGGAAGTCCTCAGCATACCTTGATGCTTTATTAATATAGGTGCATGTTGTCTTTCACAAAAGGCTAGAATAGGAACTGTTTCAAGAGCTTTTGTCTGTGTATCCCCAATGCCTAGCACAGGGCCTTGCACAAAGTGCGTACTTAATAAATGCTTGTTGATGGATTGGTTAATTATTCAGTCTATGCTCCAAATCTATCATGTTGACCTGCTTTACTTTCCAATTTTTTGTTCAGCTGAATTATTTACTCAGTCCTTCTAGCATGGCATAAGCTGCCAGAGCTTACACTCCACTGGCACAGCCTTTAAGAACCCAGGGTCACCTTCACCCTATAATAAGACAAAGCAGAAAGACTTTATGATATGAATATATGAGACAATATACACATACTCTATGCAGTATAATTTAATCTTTTTATGATAATTCAGCAGGAAACCTGAGACGTGGTGAGAATTCAGCTTACTTTTTTATGTTCTAAGGTTTGCAAATCATTTGCAATCAAATTGGTCAGGGAGCTCCTATAGTCAATACCCCTCCTCATACATATTATTGTCTTTATTTTTACCACTGAGGGAAATAATACTCAGAGTGACTCCCTCGACCACACAGTGAATAAGAGGCAAAGTTGGGATTTGAATCCAGGTTTCTTGACTCTGAAGTTTAGTTCTATTCAATATGGTAAAAGACTTGTCTGAGATCAGTGGCAGAAATGAGGCCTGCGTGAAGACTACTCTTCCCTCTCCTTTCCCATATCCTTTAGTTCAGGTTTGTTTTGTTTAAAGAAAATCCATGCTTTGGAGAGAATATTTTTCACAGAACCACTTCTTTCCAAAATAATGTTGGCATCCATGGATTTTGGAGTAAAGGACATAAATTCAAATGCCAGTTCTATGCATGACAAAAATTAACATAGCTAGAAGTAAAAGAAAAGCAGTTAATTTTGTCTAAAAGGCCTTGCAACAAACATCTCTGATAAAGGTATGATATACAAGATAAAACCTATTATACCTCTAGTTCAAGAAATACTGGTTTTATATATATATATATATATATACACACACACACACACACAGAGCATTAGCTCCATCTAGTGTCAGCCTGTTGTTCAAGCAGTCTTTGACAATTGGAAAACAAAAACAAAAACAAAATTTACCCTGCCTTTTCCCCCTCTCCCTGCTGCTGGGAGTGAAAGCTTCCTCTTGTCGCATCACACCATAGGGATTGCCCTCTATAAAGCTATAAGGTAACAAAATTGGTCTTCAGTGCCTTCCTGCTACTGAAGGGGAGTCTCAAAGGCTCTTTTTCAAACTCTGGCCCCTTCTCTGCCATCCACGCAGAACCTGATGGGGCTCTCAGCTAAGGGCAAGACCTCACCCTTCTTGCACTACACCAACCAAATGATCAGCCTGCATTAGATTCTGTAGAAGAATACAAAAGAAATAGAAGGAAAGCTTTCTGCTTTCAAAAAGCAAATTGTCTAGCTTGGGGGGGTTTAAGAATAAATGAAAGAATTACAGTAATAGAATAATAGATGTAGGGCCAGGCTTAGCTGTCAACTACTCCAATCTATTCTTTTTTGTAAATGAAGAAACTGAGGCCCTGAGGGGCTTATCCAAAGACATATAGCTATTAAGCAATGGAATCAGGATTCATACCCAAATCCAGTGACTCCAAATATAGCTCTCTTCACCCTTTACCACACTGGCTGTTTTTCTTTGGCTTATCAATGTCTTTCCTAAAATATAGTACACAGGACTGAACATATTACACCAGATGTGGACCAACCAGGGCAGAGTATAGTGGGAATATCACCAACTTATTCCCAAGAGCTGTATGTCTCTTAGAGGAGCCCAAGATCTCATTGTCTTTTTTGGCCACCTTACTTTACCACTTCCGGGCCACTAAAAGCTCTCAGTCTTTTTAGACAGACAGCTGTCTAAAACATGCTTCCTCTATCTTGCATTTGTGAAGCTGATTATTAGACTATTGAATGCTTCCCCATCTTGTAAAGATGATGATTGAATTGATGTATGAGACTTTATATTTCTCTCAACTGAATTTCACCTTAGTAGAATTAGCAGAAGGCTCTCGCCTGCAAGATCTTTTTGGATTCTGTTATCTGGAGTGTTAGCTATTCCTCCCACTTTTTTTGTCAGTTGCAAATTTGATGAACGCTCTAACCTGTGCTTCTATCCAAGTGTAAATTGTTGAAAAAAATGTTAAAAAGTTCTGGGCAAGGTATAGATCCCTGGGGAGTACTCAATCAGTCAATTAACAATCATTTATTAAGCACCTACCAACTGCCAGGCACTGTGCTAAGAGCTATGGATCAAATGTAAAGAATGAAAATAATCCATACCAGAACCTTACATTTTAACGAGACAGTAAGCATATGTGTAAATATATGCAGAATGAGTATAAAGAGAATACATGTGAATAAAAGGCAAATTAAATATCAGTTAATTAGGAAGGGAGAGCACTAGCATTTGGCGGGGATCAGGAAAGGCTTCATGTAAAAGGCAGGGCTTGAGCTGAATCTTGAAGAAAGAGAGGGATTCTATGAGGAAGAAGTGAGCAGCATTCTAGACATGATGGATTGCCAGTGCCAAGCCATGGAGATGGGAGATGAATGCCTCCTTCAAGAGGAACAGAGAGCCCAGCCATGCCAGATCTCAAACAAGCTGTAATTATCAAAAACAATCTGGTACTGGCTAAGAAATACAGTGGTGGATCAATGGAATAGATTAGGTACAAATTACATCATAGTAAATGACCATGGTAATCTAGTATATGATGAATTCAAAGATCTAAGCTTTTGGAACAAAACTCATTATTTGACAAAGCGGCTGAGAACAGCATGACACAAGCTAGGTATCCAACATCTCACATCATATACCAAGATAAGGACATAATGTGTACATGATTTAGACATAAAGGGTGACACCATAAGCAGAGTAGAAGAGCAAGGAATAGTCTACCTGTCAGATCTATGGAGAAGGGAAGAGTTCATGACCAAACAAGAGATAGAGAACATTTAAAAATGTAGAATAAATCGTTTTGATTATATTAAATTTCCATACTTTTACACAAACAAAACCAAAGCAACCAAAATTATAAGGAAAGCAGAAATCTGGGAAACAATCTTTACAGCAAGTGTCTCTGATAAAGGCCTAATTTCTTAAATATATAGAGAACTGAGTCAAATTTACAAGAATACAAGCCATTCCCCAATCAACAAATGGTCAAAGGATATGAACAGGCAGTTTTCATATGAAGAAATCAAAGCTATCCATAGGTATATGAAGACGTGCTCTAAATCACTGTCAATTAAAGAAATGCAAATTAAAAGAACTCTGAAGTACCACCTCACACCTGTCAGATTGGCTAACATGACAAAACAAGAAAACGATAAATGTTGGAGAAGCTATGGAAAAATTGGAACACTAATTCATTGTTGGTGGAGCTGTGAGCTGATTCAACCATTCTGGAGAGCAATTTGAAACTGTGCTCAAAGGGCTATAAAAGTGTGCGTACCTTTTGACCCAGCAATACTGCTTCTAGGGCTGTATCCCAAAGAGACCATAAAAATGAGAAAAGGACCCACATGTACAAAAATATTTATAGCAGCTCTTTTTGTGGTAACCAAGAATTGGAAATTGAGGGTATGCCCATCAATTGGGAAATGGCTGAACAAGCTGTGGTATATGAATGTAATGGAATACTATTGTGCAATGAGAAATGATGAACAGGCAGATTTCAGAAAAACCTGGAAAGACTTGTACAAACTGATGCAAAAAGAAATGAGCAGAACCAGGAAAACATTGAACACAGTTGGGTGGTTACATAGTAAGATCTGGGCTATGTGAGGAATAGATTAGAGAGGCAAGAGACTTAAGAAAGGGAGATTAATTGGAAGGCTGTTGCAATAATCCAAATGAGAGAAGATGAGGACTTGATGGTAGCCATGTGAACAGAAAAAAATGGAGTTGGATGTGAGAGTTATAGAGGTAGAAATGGCAAGATTAGGCAGCTGACTGGGTATATAGGGTGAGGGACAGTGAGGATTCAAAAGTGAGGCCGAGGTTACAAGCTTGAGAGACAAGAAGAATTATATCTTTGACAGAAATAAGGAAGTGTGGAAGAAGGGTAGCTTTGGAGGAAAGAATAGATTCTGTTTTGAACACGTTGAGTTTTAAATGTCTCTAGGATATTAAGTTTGACACATCCAATAGCAGTTGGTGATATGAGTGAAGGTCTAGAAAGAGACTAAGGCTTGATCCGTGAGTGATTCATATTGAGATGAAAATTAAACCCCTGGGAGCTTATGAGAGACAGACAGAGGGAAAGAGAGAGACAGGGAGGAAGGGAGAGAGAGAGAGTGAGAGAGATAGATAGACAGACAGACATAGAGAGGAGAAGGAGGAGGAGGAGGAGGAGAAGAAGAAGGAGGAGGAGGAGAAGAAGAAGAAGAAGAAGAAGAAGAAGAAGAAAAGAAGAAGAAGAAGGAGGAGGAGGAGGAAGAGGAGGAGAAGAAGGAGGAGGAGGAGGAGGAAGAGGAGGAGAAGAAGAAGAAGGAGAAATAAAGCATAGAGAGAGAAAAGGAGAAGGGAGCCTAAGACAGATCTTTAGGTGGTGTAACAATTAGGGGGCATGATATCAATGATGAACCAGTAAAGAAGACTGAGAAAGAATAGTTAGGCAGGCAGAAAAACCAGGAGGGAATAGTGTCATGAAATCCCAGGGAGGAAAGAATATCCAGGAGAGGATGGTCAACAGTGTCAAATACAGCAGAGAGGTTAAGAAGGATGAGGACTGAAAATAATAATTTTTTTTAAAACCACATAATATTAAGCAATTGAGAGACCATTGTTTAATGTGTGACTGGCCAACAAACTCATTCCTTATGAGCCTAAATAGAGCACTAGTCTGATGCAATTTTCCAGTGGGCTTTGGAGCAGGCCCAGACATTCTCTAACTAGGTCTGGTGTGCTAACCATGTAGTGAAAAGGAGCCTCCTCAATTGCTGCAGCTATGGAGACAGAACTGGGCTGCATTCAAAAGGCACTCGTCAACCAGAATTGGTTCCTTATGTTTGCTGACTTCTTCCTTGCGAGAGAAGAGAATTAATATAGCAGTTAGGTGGCACAGTGGATAGCATGCTGGGCCTGGAGTCAGGTCTGGTTAAGTGTTTTTGGTTGTTTTTTTTTTCCTTTTTAGGGATGAGGAAGACAGGCATATCTGAAAGCAGTAAGGAAAGAACCAGCAGATAAATAAAAATTGAGAATGAGGGAAAGACACACACACACACACACACACACACACACACACACACACACACACACACACACACACACATATGTGGAGGGGGAGAGGGAGGGAGAAATGATTGAGGAGGCAATTTGCAGAAGACAGGAAGGGATGGAAGCAAGGAGGCTTCCAAACCTGGAATAATAGCCAACTTGAACTAGCTCTTGAAAGCCAATTGTTAAATTTTCAGTGCAAGCATTTACACCTTGGAAATAGGCAAACCTACGAATTTATCATTTTATTCATTGTCTGGACTTGAGAAAGTGATGGAGAAAATATTGATAATGCAAATTAAAAGTGTGTTGTATGTACCATTTTTTCCAGAGGGCAGGTTGTTAAATATTTACCAGTTAAATATGTACATTCTGTGATGTTTAAGGGAAGAGATCAGGATGTTCTATAGCTAACCATGTGTATTCATGAAAAAAGAAACTTTTGAGATGGGTTATTTGGAGTTAGGGGCTATATTTCAGTCATGATACACGATTGACTTGGTCTTAGTTCATCAAATATCCACAAATTTATCCTGAGAAGAAAAGATATTTCTAGGGTGTCTTTAATTCTCCCTAGTTTCCATGACGTCATTGACTCTTATTGAGGCAGCTAGTAGATTGAGGTCTGGACCTGGGGTCCAGAAGATCTCATGTTCAAATCCAGCCTCAGACTCTTAATTGTATGATGTTGAACAAGCCACTTAACCTCAATTTCCTCAACTGTAAAATTAGGATAATAATATTAATAGCATCTCAAATGAGATCCTATTTGTAAACACTTAACACAGTGCCTGGCATATAGTAGGCACTATACGTATAAATGCTTATTCTCCTTATTGCTCTTCTCTCTCTTGGAGGCCTGCTATTTTTATATTGCCTGTTCTCATTCCTTCTGGCCCCATAAAAGTTTATGTCCTTCAAGGTTCTGTACTTGGACCTCTTGTCTTCTCTCTACAACTGCTCCTTTAATGATGCTGTCTACTCCATTGATTTCAATTATTATCACCTGTATGCAGAAACTACCAGATTTCTCCAAGAGTCCCTCTTTTCCTCTCTTTCATAATACCATTCCCTATTTTCAGCTGTCTGCTGGATATTTCCACCATTTCTCACATTCAGTTGTCTCTTTATCCTGTTCATCTCAAACTTGCCCCCCCCCTTAACTTACCCATGTCTGTTGATGACAGCTGCCATTTTCTTAGTCACCCAAGTCTTTAACCTTGTGGAATTCGTATCATAAAGAATCAATTGAAGAAAAAATAAGGGATGTTTAGCTTGGAAGGGATGCTGGTCTAATCCCATTTCCCATCCAAACAGCTAATCAGTTTTCCCAGAAGTTTTTGGTGAGTAATGAATTCCCTTCCCAACAATTTCTGCTGTTGTATGTATTGAACATTATACTTCTATATGCAACTAGTTGTAAATCTTTTTTATCTAACAGTTCCACTGCTTTGCTTTGTTTTTTTTGTCCAGTCTCTGATAACTTTTAATAGTATTGTATTACTTTTAATATTCACATGCTTTATAATATAATTTGAGATCTGACAGTAACACTTTCTCTTCCTTTTGATTTTTCCATTACTTCCCTTGATATACTTGAATTTTTATTCTTCAATATCAGTCAATCAGTCTTTATTAAGTACCTACCAAGTGTAAGGTACTGGCAAAGCACGTTTTTTAAAAAACAAATTTTACCTCGTTTGACCCAAATGAATTTTATTATTTTATCTGATTATATAAAGCATTAGGATCTTATTAATGTAGTGTTAAATAGCTTTGGTCTGTCACAACTTTGCTGTAATAGTACAAGCTAACCATAAACATTGACTAACTAGTTATCTAATTCTTCCTTTGTTTCCATAATAAATAAATTTGTGGTCATATTTATATATCTTATTGACTTGGTAGGTTAACTCCTTAACTTTGTCATTGTTCTAGATCAGAGGTTCTTAACCTTTTTTGTGTTGCTTGGGTCTTTTTGGCAGCCTGGTAAAGACTATGGACTTCTTAGAAAAAATGTTTTTGAATGAAGAAAATAAAATATGAAGGATTACATAGGAAAGCAAAGGTTAGTGAAAATAAAGATTTTTTTCCCCCATTCAAGTTCATGGACCACCTGAAACCTATCCACATCACATTAAGAACCCCTGTTTTAAAAGGCATTTCATGTGTTAATCATTTTTCCTATTTTTTTTTGAGGGGGGGGGAGGGAGTTGTATTTAGTGACAAGGAAATGTTGACAATTTTTTGTGAACTTGTTTGGTATCCTACTACTTTATTGAACTTACATATAACTATGAACTTTTTGTTGATTTTCTTGGGTTTTTTAAGTAAACCATTATACCATCCTTAGCTGGAGACATGTTATCCTCCACTTTGCTCATGCTAGCATTTCTAGAATCATAAAATAACAGCAAGAGTGGGAATCCTTATTGCATCCTTTTCTTTAGTAAAGCAACTTCTGTTTCTCTCCCTACAAATAACTGTAGGTTGTGGTTTCAGATTAATGTTTTATTCTGTGTTAAGGAAAAACTCTTACATTCCTGTACTTTTTGATGTTTTTAAACTTAAATGGATGCTTTATCAAAGGTTTTTTCTTCATCTATTGATATATTTATGTTTTTTATTGTTTTGCTATTAACATGATTTGTGATATCATAATGATTCTTCTGGTTTTTAATTAATATTTTCATTAATAACTGTTCATAATATTGGTCTTTAGTTCTCATTCTCTGCCTTATCTTCCCCTGTTTTGGCTATCAGAGATATGTTTGTCTCATAGAAAGAGTTGGGTAGTATACCATCTGTCTCCACTTTCAAAAACAGTTTGTAGAGCATGGGAATTTTTTTGTTCTTTAAATGTTTGGTAGAATTCACTTGTGAATCAGTCAGATCCTGGTATTATTTGCTATGACTAATCATGTACCACCTATTTGATTTGCTTTTTGAGATTGGGTTTCTTGGCAAGAAAGAGATCATTGATGATTTTGGATAGGGCAGTTTCAGTCGAATGAAGAGGTTAGAAACTAGATTTCCTAGGGTTTAGAAGCAAATGAGAAGAGAGAAATTGAGGTACTGAGTGTAGACGGCTTTTTCAAGGAGTTAAATTGAGAAGGAGAAAAGAGATTGAGAATGATAGCTAGCAGGGATGATAGGCTATAGTGAAGGTTTTATTCAGGATTGGGGAGGCTTTGATGTGTTTGGAGGAAGGGAACCAGTAGATGGGGAGATGCTAAAGACTGTAGAAAGAAAGGGAATGAGAAGTGGGGGTAGCTGCTGGAGAGGAGAGGAGGGAATGGGATCAAGTGCTCAATCGTGCTTTCTAAGGCTTTCTAGGACTGCGCTCTGTTCCTGCTTCTATATGATAGCTCTTCAGACACTTGAGGACAGTGTCATGTTTCTCCTAAGTCCTCCTTTTCTCAGACTAACAACTTCAGAAACAACAACTGACATTTACATAGAGCTTTAGGATTTGCAGAGCTCTTTTGTGTATCCTCACTAAACACCAGAGGGCGCACAGAGATTTGACCTCAATCACCAACTTTGAAAAATAAATTAATAACTCCCTGTAGCTTACCAAATAAAACGTAAACACCTTATGCTGTCATTCAAGGTTCTCCATAATTTCTTTGTAATAGATTCACGTGTAATAGGTGTGGGGGAGTTCATGTAACGAATGAAGGGCGGGATTCAGCAACATCACCCAGAGTGAGGCTGGTCAGGTTGGCTTAGAATGTGCCTCCTCGTGACTTTTATCCTGCTTAAGACTTCCTTTGTCTCAAAGCCTTATCCATATTAAGTAAAAGGATGTATTAAATGGTTTCTATTTAAGTTCTCACCACTTGATGGGAAACTGTTTACCCAGAGGATACAATTATAGTACATCTCTCTTGCTTTGGGAAACCCAAATGGCATGTGTATCCATTTATCCTCTGAGCCTCAGCTCACTTTGAGAGAGGAATAGTGTTTCCTCTCTTCTATAAATCTCTAACTTTGGTGGCATTAATCACATAAAGATATAAGGGTCTACCAGGGTTCTTTGTAGTCAGGTACATGGCCCTACATAATAGTGCATGAGAGGTAAACAATGCAGGTCAACACTGACCCCTTCGGGTGAGTAGCTGGGAATGTCATTCCTCTATCTTTTATTCTGTCTCTTCCTTCTTGGCCATATAGGAGCATAATGGAGCTGGAAGCAAGAACCTCACCATTCCAAGTGCCATGGGCTTAGAGCCTCAGTCCACCAGAGCACCAGAGGAATCATTGACTAGGCAAGAGCTATCTATCATCCAGAGGGTCTTAGAAGCAAGTGAGTAGGATGTGCAACAAACCTACACATCTCTCTTTCTCCCAGCCAGCATCCAAAATGGCATCTCTTCAGGCTCTCTTTCCCACAAGTCTCCAAGACAAGTTCAAAAAGATACTACCAAACTGATGAAGTCTGCAACAGAGTCTATTTAGCCATTTCCAGAGACTGGTACCTCTGTGGCAATACTCTCTTTGCAACAGTCCAGGAACTGAAGGGTTAATTCCTCTAAGGTTAATTCCTCCAGTTTCCAGCTGTATCTTATCCTTCACCCCTTTTGCAGGTTAAAAACTCCAACCAAATTGGACTATGCAGCATCTTTCATTCGCATCCTGCCCTCTCCCATCTTTGGCCTTTATCCCTTTCTTATGCCAAAAAATAGACCTCATCTTCCTTATTCGATTTCTACCTTTGGAATTCCTCCCTTTGTTTGGGTGCCACCTCCTCCCCATACCTTCCTTGACTGTGGCCATCGTAGTAGATAAAATGCTAGACCTGGAGTCAGGAAAACATGGCTTTAAATCCCCACCTTGACACAGGCCTTCTGAGCCTCAATTTTCAATTTCTTCATGTGTAAAATAGGGATAATACCCATAGTAGAGATCTCATATAATTGTCATAAGGCTTAAAAGAGCTTCTGTATGTCAGTGCTTTATAAAGGTCATTTTATATGAGAGGCAGTGTGGTGTAGTGGACAGAGAAAGGACTTCAAAGTCAGTAAGATGAGATTCAAGTTCAGTTCTCAGTATGTACTGGTTTTGAGACTCTGGCCATGTTCCTTAATCTTTCAGTGCCCAGGGGCAATTCTCTAAGACTCCAGGTTGAAGAACAGGTGCCTGTCTTCACTGGAAAAAGGCATTTCCTTGCTGAGAAGCTCCCAATGCTAATGAAATAAATAAGAGGGCTGGCTAGTCTAAAATATAAAGGTCAGTTTTTATTACCTGCCCAGCTGAACATGATCTCTCCCTCTTCATATTTCCTCACAGTGCTTTGTCTAGACCAGAGACATTTAATCTTTTTCTGTCACAGACTCCTTTGGAAATCTGGTGAAATTTATAGAATCCCCCCCCCATCTCAAAATAATGTTTTTAAATGCATGAGATATATAGAATTACAAAGGAAACCACCAATTATATTGAAATAGTTACTAAAATATTTCAAAAAGTTTGAAGATTCCAGGCTAAGAACTCTGGTCTAGATCTTTACATTTGTATTATAATTACTGGGGCAGTTATTACAGTCCTTTAGGGCAAGATCTGTCTTTTATCTTATAATTCCTAGTACCTAGAAGATGCCGCATACATAGTAGGTGCATAATGAATATTAAATGGACTGAATTGTCAAGAAGTCTGCAAATGTTCTTAGAATATTTTTTTTCTACTGAGATATGCTACTAATTCTGTGACCTCAGGTAAATCATATCATCTCTCTGAGCCTGATTCTCTCTCACCTATAAAAAGAGGAAGTTGACTTAGGTGATATTTAAAAATTGCTGCTAATGAGACTAATAACTGTCAACTTTATGAACTGAAACTTCCTTAGTTACAGTCTGTTGTTACTGTCAGCAACCTAGGCATGGCCCTCATTACCTCACACTTAGGTGATGGAAAGATTCTCTTAACAGGCCTCCTTGTCTCCTTTTCCTACCTCTTAACTGCTACTAGATTAATCTTCCTCAAATATCTCACGTCATTCTGCCACTCGAGAATCTAAAATGTTCTCTAGTTCCTACTAAATTATATTCAATCTCCAGCTTAGACCTAAATATTTCTCCACTTGTGTTTCCATCCTTCTCTCTTATTACCCTCCTATTAGCATTTAAAGCTCTTGCAACTCGGCCCCTTCCCACCTTTCCAGTCTCACATTCTACTCCTTCGTACCCACTCTCCTATCTAGTTCTCCTGGCCTACAAGATGCTCTGTCTCCTGTCTCTGTACCTGACTGTTCCCTATGCCTAGAATGTTTCTAGTGTCCTTGAAGAGTTGTTTTCAATGCCACCTCCTTCAGGAGACCTTTCCCTGTTCCCCTAGCTGTTAGTGCCATCCCCGCTAAGGTTACCTTCTGTCTACTCTGCATTTATCTTATATATTCTCATCTCTATATCTTGTTTGCTTCATTAGAATGTGAACTCCTAGAGGGCAGGGATTTTTAAAATTTTCTGTGGGCTCCGAGAATTTAGTACAGTTACTGACACATAAGCATATAGTAAGTATTTGATCACTGATTAATCTTAACCCATCCTCTCAATCCAATTAAATAAATACTCATTAAGTTCCTACTACGTGCAAGGCACCATGAAACACTGGGATCCTCTTGTCTACCATGTCTTCTTTCTGTCCAGTCAGTTATGTCTGCACAAGTGAGTTTAGTGGTTAGAGCGCAGTGGATCTGATCACTTGGTGATCTACTTAACTCTAGATCTGTAACCAGAGATCTATAATGCTAACAGCTAAGTAATGTACAGTTAGCTTAGTCTTGAGGTGGCCATTCCTGGCACAAAAGCCCAGGCTAAAACCGGGGAAGTGTTTTCCTGGGGCTCTAATAACTATTTTGAAAGACTTCTCAGGGACACAGAGCCACTATGACAGTATGTAACTATACTTTACTAAGCAGTTGACATTATAGGCTTTAGGCAGACCTAAGCGGGGGGGTTGGTTGGCAGCAGAGATACTCAGCTTCAGGCATGTGCAGAGATGGAGCACAGTGCAGACAGCCACACTTCCACCAAGAAAGCTCTCTTGAGCATGCTTTGTAGTATAGAGAAGCAATATAGGAAGTGGATAGAGAGCTGGACTTGGAGCTATGAAGAAGACCTGAGTTCAAATCCAGTTCCGGACTCTTACTAGCTGTGTGACCCTTGGCAAATAACCTCTCTGAAACTCAGTTTCTAGATATGGAAAATGGGGATAAGAACAGCACTTACCTTGTAGGATTGCTTTAAGCATCTCAAGGACATCACTGTATTTTAAGGACTTTTTCAAACTTTTAAGTTCTATCTAAATGTGTGTAGGTGAGTGATGGATCAGGGAACCTTGATGGATTGAATCACTCAAATAATCAACAAAGAGAAGTGTTAAGATTTTGTGCTTTTCAGACTCCGAGTGGTTACCTTCACAGCTAATAAAGGATTCAAAACTGGAAGTGTCTCATTTGAAGTTTGTAAAGGAAATGTAAAGAAGTATTTATACTTCCGTTCTCCTTTAGGAGATATGAATAAATTCCTCAATTAAACTTGAGGAATCATAGGGCTAGCCATGGGCTAACTGAAAGATCTACCCCATCTTTAGAAGCCTTTAAATAGAAAGATAACTTTCTAAAAGTGATCAGAGAAACAGTTAAGTCAAGGAACTTTGTCCTTGGAAAGGAATCCTTGATGGATGAGAAGACAGCCAGGTATGGAGACAAACCCACATCTTAAGAGGGAATCACTCTTTGCTTTTTCCCTCCCACATCTTCCAAAAATCCAGGAAGGAAGAAAAGGATTTTTCTTTCCTTCCCAATTCCCTCTGCACCCAACACCAATGGAAATGATGTTGTTCACCCTTCATTTTTGAAGAGGACCAATGACATCACAGGATGATGTCTTCGCTTGCACATGAATTGAATATAAGTGAGGCAGAGCTGCACAAAGTCAACATTTTGCTATGGAACAACTCAGTAGGAGACATCTGTGGGCAACAGAGAGCTGAGGGTCTCAAGGAGCCCAGCTAAGCAACTTGCCCAGGAGTGAAGCTGTTATTAATATTTAATTAATTAATTAAAATTAATAATTAATAAATATAAATAAATAAAAATTAAATTACAAAGAGTATAAAGCTGCTGAAATCTGCAATGTTCATTAACTATTTGAATAGATGAATGAATTTTTCAGAAAGAACAAGTCATGAGAATGGACATAAATCTAGGGATCACCTTGTTCAACCTTTGCCCCTAATTAAAACTCCTGTTTGAGAATGGTGGCTTCTCTAAGACTGAAGCTGTCTAGTAATGAAGATTCCTAACTCTAAGATTGGGGGAGGTAAAGTAGCATGGTCTAGAAGAAAGGATACTGGACTGGGAGTCAGGGGATCTGGGTTCAAGTCTGCCATTATATGATCCTGGACAGGTCAGTATATTTTTCAGTTTCCTCAATTATTATAATCTGAGAAAGTTGAACTAGATGATATCCATGACTCTTAACTCCAAAATGTTATGAGTCCATGCCTTTTTTTATTGTAACCTGCCCCTCAGTGTTCAATTGCTCTGACTCTCCAGGATCTAGCCTAAATCTCTCTTGAATCTAAATCTCACTCCACAAAAAGGTTTAATATTCATATAGTCAAACCCGACTGTAATAAGCAGAGTATGTTTTTGGAGTGGACTGGCTACCCTCAGGAGCCCTCCGAGTCTCTCCTACCTCCAGCCATGGCAATGGTGCTGCTAGAGTCAATGGCTAGTCCTCATGGACTGCTTTATTCTCCTCTAAGGTTGGTCCCCCAGCTGCCAAATTAATTCAAAATAAGCTGTAAGGTTGTTTCCAGAGCCAAGTATTGCCTTTAGGGGCACACTAATTGAAAGAGTGTTGGTGACCAGACTCTGGGTAAGCCGTTGAACTCCCCCCATCTCCAGGACCCCTGCTCTGGTCCCCCACCCCCAGCTTTGAAAAACCCAGATGTTGGTGCTTCTCTGGTAACTATGTACTGTGATCTAGTCTGTTTATATTGTCTCTGTTTGTAATTTCTGTTTGTATTTGCTCTGAAGTTCAGGGTGCTGACTTTTTTCTCCTGAACGTAGTCCGTAATATATGTAAGTTTAATTAAAGTGAGATTGTTATCCCCTTAAAGTTGCTTTCCTTAGAAAAGCAGATTGAAGATCCTGTGTTAGTAGCCCTCTTGTATGCTGGTGTTGTTGGTCTCACACAGCAAGCAAGGAACACTGGGGCAGGGGTTGTGGATAGATAGATAGATAGATAGATAGATAGATAGATAGATAGATAGATTAAATACCTCAAATTTTAATAACCACTCCATGTAAAGAATAAATAGTTCTAGGAAACAACAATGACCATAATTACCACCCATACCTTGGAATTTTTCAGTTACTCTACCAGAATGAATAGGCAATCCAAGACAAAGATATTTAGGACTACAGACTGTTTTTCTGATGACAGGAAGGAGGCAGGGACCCTAATAGTTAGCAGAAGGAAGATGTGGAAGAGAAGGTAGCATATGCTCGCTTCAATCAGTCCTCAAACTGATTGTGCCCCATAGCAGTCACCCTAAGGCATGAGAATGAACTACTTTTGAAGACAACCTATCACAGACAAGTCAGCTTAGGAAAAGCACTCAGCCCAACACAATGAGATCACAGATGGAGTTAGGGCAGGCAGATTTAAAGCTCCCTCTGATTTTAAGAAGGGGAAGTGAAAAAAATTAAATGGTTTTGCTATATTAAGACTTAGTGGATTGTTGTGCTATTAATAGCTCTTTGCACTGGGGGAATCAATACTTATGGAGCAAAGTGGATGACAGCTCTCCTATCCAGGAAAGACAAAGCACTGGTTAATTCTATGCTTTCGGGTAAGCTTTAGTCTAACTGCTTGACCTGCCCTAATGGCTGACCCATGGGTACGGCTATTGGAAGCAAATTTTACGAAGCAGGCAAGCTTTCTTTTGTCTTCCCTAGCATTTCCCAATTAGTCGATTCTGTTCCATTCCATTCAATACACATTTATTGAGAGAGTTTGAACTAGGATGACATCTATGTGGGTGAAGGGGATAAATGTGAGTGAAGCTGTGGAGTTAAGATCCACAAGACTTGGCAATTGATTGGATATGAAGGAGAGTGCTCCAAGGTTGCAAAGATGGGTGACCGGAAGGATGGTGGTACTATCAATAGAAATAGGGAATCTGGGAAGAGAGCTGAGTCTGAGAAGAGATATGATGAATTCCGTTTGTACATGTTGAATTTGAGATGCCAATGGGAAGTCCAGATAATTGGTAATGAGAGAAAATAAGACTATAAATAGACTTGGGAGTTATCTACATAGAGACACCAACTCAACTCATGGAAGCTAAAGAAAGAGCATATAGAGAGAAGGGACATGGGCCAAGGATAGCACCTTGGATGAAGGAAGGAAGGAAAATAATGGTCTTGCAAAGGAGACTGAAGAGTCAGAAAGTAGAAGACGAACCAAAAAAGATAAGACTCATGGAAGCCAAGGAAAGACAGTGTCCAGGAGGAGAAGATAGCTAACAGCCAAAAGCTGAGGAGAAATGAAGTAGAATCAGGACTGAGAAAAGGCCATCGAATTAAGCAGTTAAGAGATAGTTGGTAATTTTAGAGAGAGCAGTTTCAGCTGAGCAAAGAAGCCACCTTTAAAGGACTAGAAAGGTGAGTGGGAGATCAGAAACAAGAGGCAACGAGTATAGACAGCTCAACGTTGCAAGAGGACATCTTGTCCAACTCATACCTGGAAAAAAAAAAAAAGAGAATCCCCATTATAATACCCCTCAGTGGGTATTGCTTGAATACCTAGGAGTGACCTGGAGTTTATCCTGTAGACAGTTGCCTACAGGATAATTGACAATTCTCTGCCAAGGTTAGAAAAGAGTGATAAACAAATTTCCACTAATTAACTGTAAAGGGTTTAAGGTGTTGAACCATTCATCAGTAATTGCATTTTAATAAGATTCTTCCAGGTACTGCAGGTAGAAATCTGGGAATAGGGTACCTTTTGGGAAAGAAGAACTTCCTAACTATACCATTTGGTAGGATTTGCTCAGCAAAAGAGCCACAAAGCTGATTAATTTTTGTGTATGGAAACAAGAGTCTTATTTGGTCAGTCCAATGGATCAAGCTAGAGGCACAGAAGACTTCTCTCTATAGGGCAGGGCCTAACTGCCCTCCCTATTTTCTTTTTTTGGGGGGAGAGCTTTGTAAAAATGCTGCTGCCTCCTCCTAAAGGTGTTATATGACACAATTTAATTGAAGTAAACAATTTAGTTTTGATGCTTTTTAGAGATAATTGAAGTTCCCCTATCCCTAGGGTTCTTTGAAACTGTGATTTGAAGTCACTGCTCCAAATACTTACTGGAGACAAGCCTAGCTGGAGGCAAAATTTTGCTGGAGATACCTTCCACTCTTTTTTTCTGTATCTTCTCTAGAGGAATTGAGAAGAGAAGATTATCGTTGAGTGGGACGATCAGGAAAGCTTCATGGAGGAGGCAGGGGCTTAGTTGAATCTCAAAAAATTATGGGATTTGAACAGATGGAATGAAGAGGCCTAGAATTTTACCGTGTAGTCTACTGGATAGAGTGTCCCATATTAAATCAGGAGACCTGGGCTTGAATCCTCCCTCCAATACATACTGCGTAATTATAGCTAGTCGTTTAAACTTTAAGAGCCTCAATCTCCTTGTCTTTAAAATTATCAAACTACCTCATAGGGAGTTATAATGAAAGGATTCTGAAAACTACTAAGAGCTACATAAATGTCATCATATTATTATCATTTTGTTTACTTATGGTATTTATTATTATAAATAAAAATAATATTATTACAACAGTCTTCTATGCCCCTGGCCCCCCTTACTGCCTCAGGTTCAGTATAGATGTGTTTGAGGTATTGAGCAAATATAGCTCAAACTCCCCTTCTCCCCATTCAGCATATTCTCTCTCAGCAGATTAGGAACCATCGATCCAATTGCAAACCTTTGTATTAGGCCCAAATGGCAAAGAAAGTAACTAGGGAAAGGTCCTTCTGTTCCCACAAATTCCCATACTGTCAGTAGGGGAAAGAAGCCTAACTCTTGCACTTAAGGTTGTGTCCTGGTGATCTCCATATTAACCACAGGACAATTGTTTTTAGCTTTGAGGAGTCTGCCTGTTTCTTCCTCAAAGCACCTTTTAGTCCCAGCAAGAGACCTTGGGGGAAAAAATAGGTATTTAATACACGAACAGCTGGCTTATTACAACTGAAACCTCAAGAGGATTGGTTTGTCCACTGGGAGTTCTAAAACTGAACTTAGTTGGATCTTTAGTCAGGGGCGTTATGAGGCTTAAATGAAAGAATGGGTGTAAAGCACTTTGCAAACCTTAAGTGCTATATAAATGCCAGTTATTCACCTACAGTCAACAGGCATTCAGTCTGGCAATGCCATCATTTCTTGAGCCTTCTCCTGCACTCCTGCAGAGCAAGGTTTATAGAGAAATGTTGGCAAATATGTTGGTAAATGTTTAACAAGGTTGGGAGAGGAGGGGGTCTGCACTCACACTTTTAAGTTTAATCTGTATTATTAAAACTTTCTTAAGTCCAAACAATCAACAAAGTAATAAATCAAGCCTGCTGATTTCTGAAGGCTAAATGCCCACACTGCAAATTTAACAATTGGCTCTAGCCAGTTTGAGTTGCTTCTAGGACACACTCTTGTCTTTAGTGGAGGCCTGGATCTAGGTCTGATATCCACAACTGAGATGGGGCATAGACAGCTTAAGAAGGAACTAGAAAAGTCTTAGAAATAAGTAGAGAAGAGCAAAAGACAACCTATGATAGATTTGTGGGGAACCCTTTAGGCTACTTAGAACTGCTCACCCACAAAGGGAAAAATATTATTCAAAGATCAGATGAGTAAAAAGTAATTCAGTTAAGCATTTGGAGTGTTTCTAGGGAAATACAGTGTTAACAAAAGTTTAACTGCAGTTTTAAGCCTTAAGCAACAGAAAACTGCATTAAGAGTCACAGATACACTTTGTATATGAAACATTCTCTTCATTTATTTTTAAAAATTAAGGACAGAAAATGAAATTATTTAATGAATGCAACAAGTAAATATGTGTGTGTACATATATGTACATATATATGTACACATATACATGTTTCAGTTCTCTATATAATGTGTATAGTTCTCTCTATAATGCCATAATTATTGTAGGAAATGTAAAGCGTGCAGACATTTAACACATAAATTCTGACAGAGTAGAAGGAGATGTAGGGAGTGCAAATTCAGGTCCTAGCCAAGTAGGGCAACGCCATAGAGATAGCAGACTGAAACCTATTCCTTGTTTTCCTCTCTCCCTACTCCCATAAAGAAATCCTCCACCAAACCCACCCCATTTCTTCTCCAGGGCTTTCCCTTCTCTTCCTTCTTTCCAGGCAGCCCAGCTTCTCTTCCACCTTCCCTCTAAAAGCCAAGACACTTCACCCCCACCGCCACCCCACCCCCTCCCAGGAACGGTGAGTAACGAATAGTCTTAATGCCGCCTTCCCTCCCACATGCTTGTCAAGGCCTATTTCCTGAAGGAAACAGAACACAGAACCTCTCCCCCCTTCCCCCCTCCCCCCCATCCCAGTCCCATGGATTGGGCTTGATGACATCCAAGGTCCCTTCCAACTCTGAGATTTTATGTAAGACACTGTAATATCTAATCCTCCTTCCCACTCAACCAAAGTTACCCTAATGTATTTCTGTGGGGGTCACGGGTTACCAGAGATCAGATCAAAATTCCTCAGTGTCTGTTTAAAGGGCACCCTTGGGATGTGATGCTGTGACTGATGAGATGGCTCTCTACCAGCCCTATGGGAAAGAAGAGAACTGAAAATTGGATAGAGTCTGTGCTCCAGCTGCCTCTTTCATCACAGAGTCATAGCTTCCAGGGACCTTCTGCAGTTAACCCCTCCGGGCTCTTGCACACAGATCTCTCAGGAGAATTCACTTCTCCTCTCTTCCCCAGGACTAAAAGAAGGCTATCTCATTGGTCACAGTCTCAAAGTCCCCTGGGGCTCTAATGGACAGGTAGCCAGGAATTCTGTCTGGTATAAATCTCCAATCATCTGCTACACTCGTAACTTTAGTATTATTTTCACAACATGAATGACAAAGTTGATTTGAGGGCACTTTTCACGCCATTTGTCCCAGGTGATAAAATTACTAATTAAGGCTCTGGTATTGAATAACGACCAGTCAATGAGAGAGAAAGAATGAAATGGAAGGCAGGGGAAGAAAGGAGAGACATGGATGAGTAGAGACAGATAAACAGAGACTGACTGACACAGAGAAAAGAAAAGAGAAAGACTAAAAAGGGACAGACTGGGAGGGAGAGGCCGAAAAGCCAAGTGAGAAAGAATCTGCCAGAACCCCGCTGAAATGGAATATGAGGGGTCAATGACCAGCAGTCTTGATGCCAAGACCTAAGGCTAAGAGGAATTCTCTGCAAGAAACAAGTGCTGGCCAAAGAGAGACTTTACTGAGAGGTCAAGGGAATAGGAGAGGGACCTAAGAAGCCACAGGAACAGAGAGAAGGAGAACAAACATGAGCCCAGCTGAAGTGGGACATTGCAGAGAGAACACCAAATGGCATACAAAGTGTGAACAGACAGGGCCAGCCCTCAGGGACCAGGGTAAAGAGCATCTTCTTAAATTCGAGCATCAGATGAAATAAAGATTTTGTCTCTTGGTCTAGAGATTTCCCACCCCATTCTTGTACACTCTAAGGCAAAGGCTCTTAACCTAGGTTCTGTCCGTGGACCCCCAAGGACCCATGGATAGATTTTAGGGGGTCCATGAACTTGACTGAGAAAACATTTCATCTTTATTTTTGTTGACCTCTAATGGAAAGTTAGCATTTTCTTCAATTATGAATTTAAAAAAATATTAGGAGAAGGAATCCTTCTGCAGGCTTCTCCAGACTGCCAAAGAGGGCCATGGCACAGAAAAAGGTTAAGAATCCCTGAAAGGAACTGGAGCTTTTCATCCTAGACAAGAGAAACCTAGAAAAGATTTAATTATTGGTTATATCTGTGCAGCTCAACTGTTTAGAGCACAGTCCTAATGGTGTTATCCCCAAACAAGCCAGTTAGATTCAAATAGCTAATATGGTGTGGTAGCCGCTAAAGTAGCATAATATACTGATGAACTTGGAATCAGGAAGACGCCAGTTCAAATTCTGCCTCAGCCAGCTGCTAGCTGTGTGTACCTGGGTAAGTCACTCAACACTCTATGCCTCGGTTTCTTCATCTATAAAATGAGAAGATTGGACTTGATGACAATCTAAGGGATTTTCCAGCTCTAAATCTATAGGGCTGCAGCAACTCAGTTTGATAGTCAAAGATATATATTGGACCTATGGTTTCATTAGTTGTAGAGAGCTCCCAGTGATGAGCTCCCTCTAGCAAGGCACTACTCAGCAACTTATAATCAGTCTAATGAGGTCCCAGGGGCACTGAGAAGTTAGGTGAATTCATTTCCCAGGGTCACACAGACAGAACAATATGTCAGATGTAGAATTTGAACCCAGGACTCTAAGGTCAGTTCTTTGTACCACTCTGACTCATAGTAATAATGATGATGGTAAGGATGATTGCTTCTAGAGCACAAGCTTATGTCCTAATGTTTTTATTCAACTACAAAAGCAGTTATTTTCTCATCTGCACAGGAGTCCACAGGACACTGAATATAGAGGAATGAGGGCAGCAGACATGTGGTGACTTGCCCCAGGACTGTTTCTATCTGAACTCCACCAAAACAAAGAACAGATAACCAGGATAAGAACAATACCACCAGCTCACTCATCTATAGCACGATAAGGTTTACCAGGTACTCCCCACATAGTAGTACCCACCTAAGAGGTCATTACTGCTGATTTTCTTTAGGTAAAAATACAGGTTGTCCCAAAAGTCTTAGGAGAGTAACCACTCTGAGGCTTTTGGGACAGCCTGTGTTTGACAAACACTTTCAAACCAGGTATTTGACTAATTAATGGATTCCATTTTTGACCCAGTCAGGGCGAAAGGGGTAGGGAATGCCATGCAGGGGCAAAAAAAGAGAAGGGAATGGAAATTCACCAACTGCATTTTCTCTGGGGGTTTGGTAGGAGAAAAAGAGAGGGGATGAACAAAGAGGTTTTTAAAAATGGAGTCTCTCTTTGTAACCACTGCATTTCTCCACCAAGCCCGTGCGAATTAATAAGATTTAGGCTGGGTTTGTTTTTTTGTTTGTTTGTTTTGTTTCATTTTTCCTGAGCCAGAAAGTCATAGGTAGCAGATGCCAAAGGTTAGGGGGAAAATTCCCACTCCATCTTGGAGGTAGTGGCTGAGATCAGCTGTCCTTCCTTCTCTTTCAGTTCCGTTTGCCTATTAAATCTGTGCTGCTGGGCAGATCAGGCTGCCAGTTAGCCAATCAGCTAGCAGCCTTCGCTGCAGGCGAGCCAGGATGGAAAACTGCTTCTGTTATGACTTGAGTTGGTGACCTTGGCTGTGGCAAGGAGTAAATCTTCCCATCTTACCTCCAGTTAATTGGGCACAAGGTAGACGAGACAAGAATTTATTGTTCAGTCCGTGGCCTCCCTGCTAACCGACCAACACATCCATTTCTAATTTTAGGGACAGGCAGACCAGGCTAGGAGGATCAGAGACGATCATCGATCATCGGTTTAGAGCTGAAAGAGAATCTTAGAGATAACCAGCCCCTCATTTTGCAGATGAGGAATCTGAAGCCTCTAAAAAAAAATAATGATAATAGCTAGCATTTATATTACACCTTCAGGTTTGCAAAGTGCTTTACAAATGTATTTTTTTCATTCCATCCTCACAACAACCCTGGAAGGGAGATGCTGTTATTATTCTCACGTTAAGGATAAGGAAATGAGGGAGACAGACACTTGCCTAGGGTCACACAGCTAGTAAGTGTCTGAGACTGGATTTGAACTTGAGGCTTCCTGACTCAAGGTCCAGCCCTCTATCCACTCTGCCACCAAAGTGACATTCTGAAGGTAATTATCAAGGCTATGATTTGAGCCCAAGTTTTCAGATAATTCCAATCTCACAGAATTGGGTGTGGGCAGGGTAAGCTTCAGCCACCATCTAATTCAACCTTTTGCTGAAAGGGATCCTTACTACAACAACCCTGCCAAATGGTCATGCAGCCTATGTTTGAAGATTTCCAAGGAGGAAGGATCCAAGAACACTCTAGACAACCCACGCTGTTTCTGCATAACTCTAATTATTAATAAGATATTTCTTCTGCCAAGCCTAACTTTGAAGCTTCCAGCCATTGTTCTTGGTTTCTGCCTTCTGGGGTCAAACAGGACAAATCTAATCTCTCTTTCACAGACAGCCCTTCAGGTACTTGAAAGCAAATAGAATCAACTGAGCACCTACTCTGTGCCAGCACTGTTCTAGACTCAAAGGAGGAAGGAAGAAAATCCCTACTCTCAAGGAGTTTTCTTTTCAACTATGTTGTTGTCGTTGTTTGGTTGTTTTTTCAGTTGCTTTCAATTCATGACCTCATCTGGGGTTTTCTCTGCAAAGACACTGGAATGGTTTGCTATTTCCTTCTCTAGCTTATTTTACAGATGAGGAAACTGAGACAGACAGCATTAAATGACTTACCCAGGGTCACACAGCTAGGAAGTGTCTGAGGCCAGATTTGAACTCAGATCTTCTTGACTACAGGCCTAGCACTCTAGCTGATGTCACCTAGCTTCCCAACAATAAATGGTCATAACAAGGTGCAACAGATAGAGTATTGGACCTGGACTTAGGAAGGCCTGAGTTCTAATCAAGTCAAGATATTTACAATCTGTGTTGCCCCGGTTGTGTCACTTAACCTGTGTCTGCCTCAGTTTACTCCTCTGTGAAATGGGTAACCATAATGAAATCTTTATGTGATAAAATGAGATAATATTTGTAGTGTTTTACAAACCTTAAAGCATTACATAAATGCTAACCATTATTTTTGTCATTGTTATGATGATATATGCTTTGTGCTTTACAAAGTACTTTACGTAAGTGTCCCCCACTGAGTCTTTTTTAATAGCTATACATCCCCAGCTGCTTCAACCCATGCTAAGCGTACACCATCGACTCAAGGCCATTCACTATCCTGATTGCTCTCTTTGGGATATTCGCCAGCTTATGAATATCTGTCCTAAAAATGTACTGCCCGGAGCTAAACAGAATCCTCTGGATGAATCCTGACCAGGGCAGAGTGCAGTAGAACTAAGAATTCCTTATTCCTGGAAGCGATGCTCCTACTCATGCAGCTCCGGTTCTCATTAGCCTTTTTTTGGCTTCTCTGTCACAGCGCTGACTCACACTGAGCCTCCATTCTAATGAAACCCTAGATCTTTTTCAGACAAACTGTTGTCTAACCAATAATAATAATGATAAATAATGATAGCTGGCATTCAGATAGTGCTCGCTATATGCCAGGCACTGTGCTAAGAGCTTTACGATTTTGGTTCTTTGCAAATGCTTTAATCAGGCCTCTTCCAGTACAAAGAAGCTTGGGCTGAATCTCTGGGCCATCAAGAACAACACCTGACTATTCGAATTTAAATGCAGGTGTATGCTTGTGTAGACTTTGGGTTGACAAGAGTTGGAGCATCATACTGGGCTAGAAGTCAAGGGGACCTGGGGCCAAATGGTGCCTATGACACTAGCTAGGAGATCCTGAGCAAGTCCCCTAACCTCTTTGTGTTACAAGTAATAACCTAGTTATTAACTATTAAATAACTTACTTACAAAAGTCAGTGCCACAAGTCATTATGGTAAGTGTTGTAAGGCAACTGACTCCTACGAGGATCAAGCCCAAACTTGGAACTGTGTTCTGAGATAACCAGGACAAAACCTCATTAATTTTTATTCTGTTAATGTGTACCTAAAGTTGATTTCCGATCATTTGGACAGATGTTAAGATGAAGTTAACCTTTCTTTCCCTATTAAAAAAAAAAGCTTGGTAAGTCAATTCAACAAGATTTCAAGGATGAGTAACCTGTGTAAAGAAACATGCTACTTTTAGGAACTTTGGGAACATCAGAGCCATGATATCAGATGCTTCAAGAACATTCTTAATGACATTACTTGCCTAACAAGCCATTAGATTCAGAAAGGCACATGGCATAGAGGTGTCTAGGCCATGGAGTGTATAGAACACTCATTTGGGTCAAAAGTACTGGGTTCAAATCTGTTGACCTTGGACAAGTCACTTAATTTCTCTGAGCCCCAGTGTTCTCATCTATAAGAGAGTTGAACTAGATGACTTCTGGGTTACCTTTTGGCTCTACACCTACGAGCCTATGAAACTACTTTAAGCGCATTAGCAGTCCTAGTTTGCCTTTAAAAAAAAGATATGTGTCTCTTCATCCAGGTAGAGTTATAATTCAACAGAAGCTCACAACTATGAGCAAAATAAAAATATCCTTAGCCTCTTTTTCCACCATTCTAGCTGTGGGTATCACTTCAAACCTTTTCTTCTCATCTACCAGATTTGGGATCCTGCCATTTCTCTGAAGAGGCACTTGAGATGGGATGGAGACGAGGTGGAAAAAGGCCAAGGCACTGTGAGATAGGACTTTCACCTCTTCTCTTCTTCTATGATGGAAGTGGATGGTCAGTATAATTTCAGTGGAGAGTAGAAAGAGACCATCAAACCATTCAACTCTTTTTACTTCTTCCTTGCCCCCCAAAAGGGGGGGGTTGATAAATCACTCTAGGGAATATCCTGGCCCTGATTTTGAGTTCATACTTGGAAGTGATTATCAGGCCAAAATGTGCCTGTACAGATAATGAGTTTTGGAGGGAACAGGGGCCTAGGCCACAGAAGTCTTCATAGATTCAGACTTAATGCTTTAAATGGTTCCCCAAAGCAGGCAGAGCTGCTGGGCAGCCTGCAGGCAGATCTGGGTGATGTATTCCAGATGGCTCGCCTTCTCTGGATTCTGGTCCAGCTGGAGCTCTTGGGCAGCCTCCCAAAGTAGCCCCAGAGAGAGCTTAGGGCAGCCATCCAGGTCGGAGGGTCCCGGGACTTTGTATCACCGTGGCAGGCTCTGCGTTGCAGAGAAGGGTCTTGAGTCTTTGTGCACAGCATCTGGATGTCATTTTCTAGGCTATTATTAAAAAACACAAATTCTACACTGCTAAATAGATCCAGCCTATTAAAAAAAAGACACCATGGTGCAATTCTAACCCAAGTAGTTACACTGAACTGGATCCAAATCCATTTGGGCTGTAGGACGTGGAGAAATTCAAAGATGAGTTCCAAAACTCTATCAGGCTCTTAGCTTAGACCTGGGCTTTGCATGCTTACTTACCATGGTCCTCGAAATCATTCTGGCAGTGACACTTTGTAGCCTGAAGCATAATACTAATGTCTAGGCAGTACGTTTTCCTTTTGTAGGCTATCCCTCCTTACAATATTCTAATAAGATGTCTTATCCACAGCTGATTTCTCTTGGAGCCAGCCTGTGATAAATAAACAAAATATAGAAGGTTGGCATGAAGTGACTTCCTCTCGGTTTAAGGGGCTCAGACGTGACACAATCAACGTGTGTGATAAGAGGTCTGAGAAAGTGTGAATATTGGAAAATGGCCAGGAGTGGGAGGCCTTCCCACATAACTGAGTACAAATGAAACATCACAGTTCATGAGTCATTCAGAGCATCTGCGCTATAGGGTGTGTGTGTGTGTAAGAAGGGACACCTGTATACATCTTAGGGACTTGCTGACCTGGTTGACCAGTTAGTCATTAGATAAGTCAGCTAGGAGGTGCTGTGGTGTAATGAGAGGGCATGTGTTCCTTGGATATTAGTCATGGGCTGCAAAGATGGAATTTGGCAGGGTAGAGTTGTGTAGTAATAATATTCGGTTGCTTTGAATCCTGCTTAGAGCTTCCCTGTTACTGGCATTGATGTAACAGTAACATGTCTGGCTGGTCTGTGACTAGAAAGGATGTAGAGTTGGAAGAAAACTTACTCTAAAACCTTCATTTTCCTAATGGGGAAACTGAGGCTTATAGAGGTTAAAATCATTTGTCTAAGTTACACAGATAATTATAGCTAGCATTTGTAAAGCACTTTATAAATATCTCATTTGATCCTCACAACAACCCTGGGAGATAGGTACTATTACTGTCTCCACTTTACAGATGAGGAAACTGAGGCAGAATTTTTTTTCAGAGGTGTCAAACTTGGGGCCTCTGGCCAGAATCTGGGGCAGAACTCCCAGGTGAGGCCTGAGTCAGATTAAAATGAAGTTGGGAAATGTTTAGCAAAATAAATAAAATTACAATACAACATACATAATGCTTTCCCTCCTCAACTCTGCCTACTGACTTCCCTGGCTTTCTTTAAGTCTCAACTAAATTCCCTTTTACAGGAAGCCTTTACCAACTCCTTTTAATTCTAGTGCCTTCCTTCTGTTGATTACTTCCTATTATCCTGTATATATCTTGCTTTGTATATATTTGTTTGAATGTTGTCACCCCCATTAGATTGTAAGGTCCTCAAAGTCAAACAGAGGCAAACAGAGATTAAGTGATTTGCCCAGGGTCACACAGCTAGTAAGCATCTGAGGCCAGATTTGTAACTAGGTCTTCTTGACCTAGTTACCTCCATGCCCATATTAGGCATTAGGGATGAAGAAAGAAGGAAAAGGAGGCACTACCCCTGCTCTTGTATAATCCATGTCTGATGATACGATTCTAAATTACAGACGGAGCATATATGAGTTCAATGTGGCCAACTCCAAACCAGAGTTTTCTGTGGCTGTCAGCCAACCTGTCTGTTCCTCTCTGTTAGGCTCTCAGATCATCTGGCTTCCAATCACACCCTTAGCTGTGCTCCTCTTCTAAGGAATCCCAAGTTTAGCATCTGTCATCAGCCTAGGCATGGAGATTTGTATTTTCACCAATCAGATTGCTTTGTTTGTTACCTGTAGCCAATTAGCTATTCCCATTTGTTATATCACTGAGACTTTGTGATTCACTGATTCACCTCTCCTAAGGGAATTTATAAAACATTTCATCAGATTAGATAAAAGATAATAGAAAAAACACTAACACATAACATAGGCATTCTGTTCCACTTTATTCTCAGACTTAGATCCTTCTAAAGGAAAATACCCTTTATGGTCTGAAGTCCTTTTCCCCAAACCCACACATTGCAAATTATATGATCTGTGGGTCACAGGCAAGTAGAGTCCACTTGCCCTTCACACTTTACCAAAAACAGAATCTAGGCAGGGTACTAACTCGAGGCAGGCTTGGAGTACTGCAAACCTCACGGTGCCTTCCCTGGTTGCAGCTGCACAGACATTCAGAAGACAGAATACTGTGCTGTCTCAAGGTCTTGTCATGGATCCCAACTTCTTCAGTCAACCTCATTCCTCTCCCTGTCTTTTTGTCCCTTTATTCTGGAACAAGGTCCATTAGGTTTCTTCATTAGGGAGGCAACTAGTTATTGCCAGATGTTGAAGTTCCTTCAAAGGCAAGCCATGAATGGGGTGAACAATCTGCTCCATACTCCATTGTCTCTTCTCTTCCCACTAAACAGGGAATGTCTCTTCCACAGGCATGCTTCATTTGGGTGTGCCATCGCCTGGGGGGGTGGGGAAGGGAGTGCAGTCACCTCTTCTACCCAAGAAAGAAGAAAACATTTGCAAAATGAGCTACAAATGATTGTACAACTGTTACTACCCTGGCCCCCAATACCTGGAGGCGGGGTTTGCTACATTTCAGCTTTCCCCACAGATTCTCTGGTACCCTTAAAGGGGTTTGGGAGTATCTAGGCTCTCTGCCATTGGCACCAGATCCCATTGATAATATTCCCTCAATTTGTAGAAGGCTGTCCCCTACACCCTAGTTCCAAATAACCATTTAACAGATTAGCATTTACAAAGGAACATTTGCTTCAGAGGAACCCCACCCCTCACTCATTACCTAACTTTCATAATAGCTAATAACAAATATGCAAACATACTCTTGAACCCATGGGTCCTTCTTCCCCTGTACTACTTCATCCTTTGGGGAGAGAAGGGGATGGGGTTCGTAGTTTTTAGTTCAGTTTCCATATAGCACAGGCCCAAGTTTCTAGTCCAAAGCCCCCTTGAGTTTCAATCCCAGCCATCCTGTCTTCTCTGGGCTTCCCTGCTGGGTCAGCTGACCACAACATCCTACCTGGAACTCTAACCCTGAGGTCACCATGGTTTAATGATTCTGGGTCCAGTGGGAATTCTACCTCCTATGCCTTAAACTGAGAAGAATGAACAAAACAGAACAAACAGAAACACCAAGCCTGTTTCTTGGGGCTCCAGGGCCTAAAAGTGGAGAAGAAGGGAAAGGAAGTCGTCCTTCCATCACCAGTACATGGCTCCCATTCCATGGGTAAACTGTGACCTTCTCTCTCTCTGGATTCAGAGCAGTCAAAAGTATATGGGAAAATAAAACAAGATATGAAGAAAGATACTCTCTGCATCCAGAGAAAGAACTGATAAATAGAAGTATGCATAGAATCTTAAGATTGTATATACACACACACATATACTTATTTGTGTCTAATGGTAGCCATGGGGGGAGAGAAGGAAAAAAAGAAATTTACATCATAACTTTATTATATATTTAAAAGGAATAGTAAGTTGTACATAATAGATTTGCAGTTTCATGTGCAATTTTTTTTAAAAAAAATTACACTATGTTATGGAAATGCTTGTTTTATTCCATAAATGAAAAAATTAAATTAAAAAAATTTTTTGAAATATAGCATAGCAAAGGGAGTACTAGACTTTGAGCTAGAGGAACTGAGTTTGAGCCTTAGACCTGTTATTTAATACCTATGTGGCCTTGGAACCCTGTTTTCTTATTTCTAGAATGAGAAAGTCAAATGAAGTGATCTTTAAGGGCCCTTTGAGATTCATATGTTGTTGCCCATGAGAGAAGAAGTCATTATACTCTAATGAATACTTTTCATATACACTTGTGCATTGCTGAGGGTAGGGGGAGAAGGCCAGGACTTTGGATTGGAGCACCATGGAACATGTATGGGTGCATGCCTGTGGGGAATCATCTCATGGATCATGCATCAGGTTGAGCCTTGTTTCCACAATTCGGCTAGCAGCTTCTGTGGGGGTAAGATCCACCCACAGCCAGCACCCAGAAAGCTGCCAACAGCACAGGTTCTTTTGATCTGCTTAACTAAGGAAAGCAAGGTGAAGGGGTTGGCAAGCTTACTTTAATTCAGCACACAAATATAATTCACTTAGTTCGGGGGAAAAAGCCAGCACCCTGAACTTCAGAGCAAAATACAAACAAATTACAAACATCAACAGACAGACCCAATACAATTCATAGTTACC
>CM053625.1:276376392-276422488 GCA_028646595.1 Phalanger gymnotis | reverse complement strand
ACCTAAAATCGTCATAAAGAGGCGACTTAAACCCACATGGTCTAAGAGCCTCTGCTGTCCTAGACATGTAAACTAGGCCCTCCCTGGAGTTAGCCCCACCTTGGGCCCCACCTTAGTTGCCAATCCACACCCACATAGGATTTACATCTAATAGGGGTTTGGGCCTAGGGCTTAGCACTTTGTAAGACTCAATGAAAAACACTGAATTACTCCAAGCAAACAAAAGCCAAACTCTTCATGGGCACTTGTTGAACTAAGTGCTAAGGACCCCATTTTGCTTACCAACACAAGCCTATACCTTCGCCTCTTTTGGCAACACCTATGCTCTGGTTCAGCCTTGAAGGACTTGTGGTTTGGGATAATACAGAAATATCTTATTGACCACTATAAAAGGACTAGGGACTATACCAGAGGATTGGTCACTGAGCCAGGAAGGGCTCCTCAATCAGTAATTTTTAAAAGGAGTGACTGCCCTTTTACTCTCTCTTTCCATTTGTCGAGCATTTGGACGCTATTCCACCTGTCTCTCAGACTTCTGACAAGGTAGGGAGGAACTCTCTCTCTCTTCCCACCTCCCCTAGTGCTCTCCAATAGCAATAGAAGCTGCTCACACATGACCGTGAATGTACGTGCTTGCCTAGGTGAACCTGAGATGGAGTCTCAAGTCCATAGCTTCCTCTAGTGCTCTGTATTTCTTTCCCTGAGCACAAGTAGCCGAATATTGATCCTAAGATGATGTTTCTAGCATCAGTAGCAACCTCATATGTTAAAGAGGCCAGTAGCTTCTGGATCCAAGTGCTAGTTTCCCAGCAAGAGGTGATCCGTGCAACATCTTCTCAAAGGAGAAGGAGATTTCCGAGGAAAGCCAAGCCAGGGAATAGCTTGCCAGGAAAGCCATACAGATAGCCCAGGTCAGAGGTCCAAGTGAAATAGGCTCCAATGAATACTTTTCATGTGTCTATATACATGTATATATATGGGGGTGAGGGTGGGGAGGATAGGACTTTGGATTTGAGCACATCCATAGAATATGCATGGGCATGAGCCCTTTGGGGACCATCGCATGGAGCGTGCATCAAGTTGAGCCTACACCCTGGCCGCTTCTGGTAATCTGTATGCTGTGGCTCAGCACTGAAGAACATAAGCTATCAAAAGTTTCACAAAGTGTTTTGTGTTTTAATATTTTAAGTTATCAACTCCCAGGAGAAATTAACCAGAATGATGAGTTACTGTTTCTTATTTTAATACGTGTGAATGCATACTCATAGGCTTCTGTGTTTTAAGCATTTCTTTTATGTTGAAGGAAATGAAAAGCTATATTATAGCTGATCTATTTTGTACATTGAACACTTTTCCAGGAGGTGTTCTCTTTTGAGCTGACCCTATACATAATCCATTTCTAAACTTTGTTTTGGAGACTTTTTCCCTAAAGTTCACTTTTGGGATGTGGAGATAGAGGAGGAGGTAATAAACTAGAGAATATGAGAAAAGTCTGATCTACTTTTGGGAGGACAGACCCCACAATGCCCACTAGGACTGAACTGGATACATATGAGCCCATAACTAGGGTTTCTTTGTGAGAAGAGGGGACCCCTCCTTCAGAATGTGGGTTAAATATTGGGGACTCATCCAAGATCTGAATTCTTTTGCCAGGCTTGTAAAGTCTAATACCAATCTCCCTATTTTGTCCAAATGGCCCTGCCCCCAGGTTCAGTTTGAACCAAATATTTCATCTCTAAAACAAGGAATTTTTCCATATTTTTTCTTTTACTCATTTATATGTATGTACCTTAAGTAAGGTTCCCAATACATTTAGGGTTTCAGTTGACTAAAGCTTTATAACAGATAAAGCTTAAGAAATCAAGTAATGTTTAGAAAAAGTTTAACAGCCTCTGGAGGGGGGTGGGCTGGGAGTTTAAAGTGAAGAGACAAGTTATAATACATTTGGAGGGCAGTGGGAAGGGAAGGGAGAGGAGAGGGAGAGGGAAGGGAAAGAGAAAGGAAGGGAGAGAGAAGGAAAAGGAAAGGGAAGAGAGAGGGAAGGGAAGGGATCTCATTGCTCTCTCTGCCCTGATCAATACAGCAGATTCTGTCCAGGGCATACTTTGTGTTTGGATCCTAAACTGACACCGCAGTGGCTCAGAGGGAATCAACATCATTTGCTTGTGCTGGCCTCTGCTTCCTCCTTCTTCTTGCTCGGCTCCTGCTTTTCCTTCCCACAAACCCCTTTCCAAGGTCAGCAGCAGTGGTAGAGAGAGTCTACCCCCAATTGAATTTCAAGAACCCTAAGAATCTATGCTCTGGAGGAAAAAAACTGCCTGCCAGCAGATAGCCCCCGATCTCCTCTTACTCTGTGGCCAAGCCTTTTAGGGGCATCTCAAAAGGTAGGTCGTATATACTAGGTACCTGAATATACAGATTTTTCTTTGTTTATTCTTGCCAGTATTTCCAGGCAATAGGTCATAGCCATTGTCACTCCTATTGTTCAGGGACCTAGTTTGATCCTAGTGTCTACTGAATACCTCAGCACACAGGTATCTAGACCAAAGGGTAAGATCCTACCCTATCTCCAGAAGGTTTCTCTGGGAGGCTAAACAAATCCATGTTCTATGCCAAGGTGTTATTAATCGATGCTGTTCTTGCTTATGCCAGCACTGCCCACAAATTGCCAGTCCTTTTGATAGCACAAGGGTTTAGATCGTTGCTTGTCTTCTTAGAATCTTGCGTCAGTATTGACCTTTACCTTGCATGATTATAATAGAACATTGACAACCAGTCGAATGTCATTAGTGATAATTTTCTGAAACTCCACTATCTTGTGGTGGTTCAAGTAGGCAAAAAAGCACAAACTATTCTGTTTATTGTTTTGAGTAACTGGAATACAAAGAAATAATAGATATTTTTTGCCTCTAGGTTTAAATTGTGGCATTCTGATATCATACCCCAAATCTAGGTAAACTTACATGGAGGAGGACTCTTTGTAACCTGACTCTATTAGCCGTATGATTTTCAGGTCAGTTATGCTTAAGAGCCTCTCTGAAGGTATGGGCCAATATTACTTTGTTCTATTCCTTTACACAGATCACTTAAAAAGAGATTTTTAAAATTCTTCTTTCTGCATATTCCCCAAGGCAGCTGGTAGCACAGTGGCTAGAGCAATAGGCCTGGAGTCAGGGAGTGCTCAATTGAAATCCAACCTCAAACTTACTAGCTATGTGAACCTGGACAAGTCACTTAACCTCTTTGCCTTAGTTTCCTCATAAAATGGGGATAATAACACCTAAACTTGTAGAGTTGTTATGAGGATTAAATGAGGTCACATTTGTTTTTTTAAAAAGTGCTTAGTACAGTGACTGGCACATAGTAGGCACTATATAAATGCTTATCTCCTTTCCTTTCCCCTTCATTAAAGTCTTATAAGGCAGTATTTCAGCTTCTAGCAACTAAAACATCAGTTCTCTAACTTTTTGGTCTTTACACTCTTAAGTCATTGAACCCCTCACATGTACCCCAAAAGCTTTTATTTATGTCTATCAATTTACAGTATTAGGACTTAAAATATTTTAGTATGATTATGAAAAGAGTTTTGACCTTGCCAACCCCCTCAAAAGAGATTTGGGATCCCCAGGAGTCCCTGGACTACATTTTAAGAACTCATGAGCTTGAAGATATAATAAAGACAATAGAAATAATACTACTTTTCAGCTCTCCTCCCTGGTGATTCACAGCACTGGCTTTCTCTATAGGCCTAGGATTCTCAGGTAGTTTATCACTGGAGATTAGATTCCTTCCCTTCTGACTCCTACCTTTCCCACTTTGTTGAGTGTCTTCTCCACATTTCCTTAAGGTCTGGCTCAATTGGGAAGTAAGAATAAGGAAAGGATTCTTGGAATCACATACTCGCTTCTTTTAGGCTCTCTGAAACAGAACGGCCTAATCCTTATTACTCTGATTTGACATATCCATGGAACAAAAGCAGCAGATGTTCAGATAATGGTAGTGTAAACTGGCCTGACTCATGGAACCTTGGGGACTACAAACATCTGTTGGACCCCCTGAGGTACCATCACCATTCACCACTCCTCTCCTTTATCAAGATTGCCCATTAACTTCAACCAAGATGACTCCAGTATTTGTTTAGAAAGCTAATACATGATTCTGTTCGGCAGCCTCCACCTCCCGATTGGGACCTCTTCCACCTCTCCTTTCAGATTAGTGAGCTTTCCTCATAATTAGCCTAAGGCCAGACCCTCCACACTGCTACTGCTCTCTGGCCATCCTCATGGCTTTTTTTCCTGCACTTCATCCTCCCGCTCTCACTAAGTACTACCATCCTGGGTCCTAGCATTTCTGTTGAGTGTTTATAATCAGTAGCCCAGCCCAGCTTAACTATGTTGCTGTGGCTGCTACTTTATACCTCTGGCTCTGAGAATTACAATCAAATCCACTATCATACCAATAAGGTACATGTCAATCAATTACTTTCCAGCTTCACTCACCATCCCTGTGACATCCCTTACCATAACACACCTTCTTGCCACCACTCCCTTGTTTGTGTTGTCTTTCCCATTAAAATGTAAGCTCCTTGCTATTTGTACTTGTATCTCTATAATTTAGTACAGTTTCTGGCATAATAAATCTTTTTCTTTCCCTCCTTCCTTCCTTCCTTCCTTCCTTCCTTCCTTCCTTCCATTCTTCCTTCCCTCCTTCCTTCCTTCCATCTTTTCTTCCTTCCTTGTTTTCTTCCTCCCTTCCTTCCATCTTTCCTTCCTTCCTTCCTTCCTTCCTTCCTTCCTCCCTTCTTTCCTTCCTTCCTTCCATCTTTCCTTCCTTCCTTCTTTCCTTCCTTCATCTCTAGCCCTGTAGAGGTTTAAATGAAAATCATCAGCTCATCTGTCATTGGCATGACAAGTGACAGCAACTCACCTTAGGAATGCTAAGGCAAGCCTCTCCCCCAGAGGATGACTGTTCCACTGTGTGGCTTTGACATGTGACACACTGAGAGTCTGTAGCTTCATACCCACAGAGTGTGAACACCCAAAGATACCAGAACCCCAGAACTCACTTCAGGAAATTGTAAATCCAGGAGCAGAAGTGATGTTTCAAGTGAGAAGAGTGCCTGACTTTGAATGAAGTATCAAGGCCAAGCCAAACCTAATTTGAGAGCTGATCAGACTTTCCACATCAAAAGCAATCAGTTCTATAGCCTAGGCACAAGGGAAGGTTGTCTAAAATGAATAAGGGACGCTGTGGAAGCTGTGAATAGAACCTTCATCTTGGCCAGGTTTCAAGCTGCGGAGGCAGACTAACTTCAGGTAAGTCACTGGCGATGAAGAGAATACCTCTCCATACTGCACCAGCAATCTGTGAGTCATAGGCTTCCTGAGAAGAACTATGTGGAAGTGGGAGGGAGTAGGCAGGCTTCTGCTATCAGAGGCTTCCACTGCTCAACTATTTCATCCATCTGACCTGCTATTCCCAGAAGGCTTTGTCCCCTGGCTTTCTTCCCAGGTGCTGCCCTGAACCTTTCATTCTAGATTGAAAAATATATTTCTGATTTTCTCTTTCTCTGCCTCCATCCAGGATATTTTGTTATTGTTCCTTTACTTTATAACCCATGGCTCATTACAGAAGCTCAGAGCTCACACAGATTCAGTTCCATCTTGGGGACTTCTCAGTAACTAATTCTGACTTGTGCCTCCAACCAGGGTTTTCCTTCAGAATATCAGAATATGGCTTGTGTCTTCTTGTTGTTTGGTCATTCAGTAGCATCTGACTCTTTGTGACCCCATGGACCATAGCACACCAGGCCCTTCTATCCTCCACTATCTCTGTTCAAGTTCATGTTCATTGTTTTCATGACACTATCTATCCGTCTCATCCTCTGCCATCCCCTTTTCCTTTTGCCTTCAATTTTTTCCCAATGTCAAGGTCTTTTCCAACGAGTCCTGACTTCTCATTATGTGGCCAAAGTATTCAAGCTTCAGCTTTTATATTTGACTTTCCAGAAAATAGTCTGAATTACTTTCTTTAAGTATTGACTGATTTGACCTCTTTGCTGTCCAAGGGATTCTCAGAAGCCTTCTCCAGCATCACACTTCAAAAGCATCGATTCTATGGCACTCAGCTTTCCTTATGGTCCAGTTCTTATAACCATACATTGCTCCTGGAAAAACCATAGCTTTCACTATATGGACCTTTGTCAGCAAGGTGAAGTCTCTGCTTTTTAGGATGCTGTCCAGATTTGCCATAGCTTTCCTTCCAAGGAGCAACTGTCTTTTAATTTCATGGTTCCAGTTACCATCTGCAGTGATCTTTAAGCCCAAGAATATAAAATCTGACACTGTTTCCATTTTTTTCTCCCTCCATTTGCCAGAAGGTGATAGGGCCAGTTGCCAAGGTCTTTGTTTTTGTTTTTTTAATGTTAGGCTTCAAGCCAGCTTTTACACTATCCTTTTTCACCCTCATCAAGAGGCTTCTTAATTCCCCTTCACTTTCTGCCATCACAGTGGTATCATCTGCATATCTGAGATTGTTGATATTTCTTCTGGCAACCCTAATTCTGGCTTTTAATTTAATCAGCCTGACATTTTGCATGATGTACTCTGCATATGAGTTAAATAAATAAGGTGACAATATACAGTCTCATCTTACTCTTTTTCCAATCTTAAACCAATCAGTTGTTCCAGTGACCACTGTTGAGTTTTTCAAATTTACTGGCATATTGAGTGTGCTACTTTAACAGCATCATCTTTTAGGATTTTAAATAGCTCAGTTAGAATTCTGTCACTTCCACTAGGTTTATTGTTAGCAATGACCACTTCACTTCATTCTCCAGGATGTCTGACTCTAGATCAGTAAATACAACATGGTGGTTATCAGTGATGTTAAGCTCTTTCTTGTATAGTTCTTTTGTGTATTCTTACCACCTCCTACTTAATCTTTTCTGCTTTTGTTAAGTCTCTACCATTTTTGTCTTTTGTCATGCCCATATTTTGCATGAAACATTCCCTTGATGTCTCTAATTTTCTTGAAGAGGTTTCTTGTCTTTCCCATTATATTGTTTTCTTCTGTTTCTTTGCATTGCTCATTTAAGAAAACCTTCTTATCTCTCCATTCTATTCTCCTTTATGCATTTATTTGAATATATCTTTCCCTTTTTCCTTTCCCTTTCCCTTTCCTTCTTTCCCCCACTATTTGCAAAGCTTCATAAGATAGCCATTTTGCTTCTTTGCTCTTCTTTTTCATTGGAATGCTTTTTGTTGCTGCCTCCTGTACAATATTGCAAACCTCTGTCTATAGTTCTTTAAGAACTTTATCTACCAGATCTAATCCTTTAAATCTATTCATCACCTCTACTTCATATTCATAAGGGATGTTATTTAGGTCATACTTATATGGTTTGATGGTTTTCCCTATTTTTAAGTCTGAATTTTTTGTGACTTGTGTTTAGATCTCCAAAAAAAATGCAAAGGGCCATCAGCTCCTATGAAAACACTGAAACTAACAAGGTATTAAATATAGGACAAGTTTTATTTCACCTGAGAGAAAATACAAAGGACCCATATAAATAAGCCCATAAATGGTCAAGATGATTCTTCTTGCCCTTCTGGTGAGAATCCACCTTCCCAAGGGACCTAAACAGTCCTTCAGACTTCACGTACTACACTGAGTATTTTACAGAGAAGGCAAGAACTCACACTGAGGTCAGAAGTGATACACTCTCAAGGTCTCTCTGAAGAACTTTAGTATTGATTGAGACATGGGAAACACTGGCACAGGACTGCCCAACATGGCATGCCTGCATCAAAGAAGGCACTGTACTCCATGAGCAAAACAGAATCACAAGAGCACAAAGAAATGTGAGATGTGCACTTCTAGACATGTCCCTATCCCAAATGTTCAAATGGACTATTCAGGCCTGACCTATGGTAGAGCCTTCTGGGCTAGTATTGGACTGATCAGCCACAGCCGAAAACACTGTACCTTGAGTCCAACATCGTGATATCATTGGTCCTCTTCAAGTATGAAGGATGAACAACTATCCTAAAAGCCTCTCCATTCCAATGCCAGTAAGGGGAACAAACTTACAGCAGGAAGTTAAGCAAATTTGCCCTAGAGTAAGCTCCATCTTCCCCGGCATATAAGTACACTTGCTCCAATTTTATAGCACTACTCTGAGGTTAAGGTTCCCCAAAGTGGGTAAAGAACTTGGGGTTACTAGAGGGTCAAGGCTTTTCTCCATGACCTGCACACAACTGACAGTACCAGTGAAAGACAAAGTCTAGATTTTCTCCTCCTCATTGTGGTTCTGTTCCTCATTATGCTTTGGCTCCTGCAACTCTCAACTCAAACCAGATCCCTGACTTAGTCCAGAAACTTCTTTCTACTTCACTGCCACTTCCATCTGCTTCCATCCTGGAGCCATGTGGTAGTAGAGGTAGCACATGATTTGTGTACGCTTCTCTTGAGAATACTGCTACATGTGTCTGTGTGTAGCTCTTCTATCTAACTCTCTCCAGTCTGCCAATCCCAACATAGCCCCCTTTTAAAGGCCAAGCCCTTTAAAAATTCAGGTATGTACTTTAGATGATTCCAGAATGAAGTGGGGCAAAAAGAACTTTATACCTTATCAAGGAGTTGCAAGAGGAAGGCAAAAGTCTTAAACTTAGAAATACCAGAATCTAGAATTTTCTTATATTTCCTATTCTGTTGGCCAGACTTTACAGTACTGTGCAGTAAATAAGCCCTCTTGTATAAAGTGTACGTTGTAATGACTTGTCAACAGGTATATTTAATTTGACTTAATCCATGACAGCACGTGATCAGATGTTATATGTCAGAATGCTACCTTGCAGTCAGTCAGTCCATTTATTAAATGCCTACTATGCCAGAAACTCTGCTAAGCTCTGGGGATAAAAAGATAAAAGAAAGGCAAAAAACAAGTCCTGTTCTCAAGGAGCTCACGGTCTAACGAGAGAGACGACAGCTATGTACAAAAAAGATATATATCAGATAAATTAGAGATAATCAATGGAGAGAAGGTACCAGCATTAAGGGATATCAGGAAAAGCTTCTGGTGGAAGATAGGATCTCAGATAGGACTTTCAGAGCAGTTTACCTTTGCCAAGTGCCTGACTGCTCATTTTATTTATCTAATTTGTTTATTTATTTAATTTTATTCCTGTAACTCTTAGAAGCAGGGTGTGGATGCCATACCAATATAACAACAAGAAGAAGATGTGAGCTATGTAAACCACAACCCATGTAAAGTTTAGTAGATGGTATTCATTAATTCCTAAAGCCAAAAATAAGTAATTGACCTGTGACTAATTTTCTTGTGATCTTGTGATCACTTGCGTAATCCTTGAGTAATAGACTTGTACATTGATGAGTCCCTAGTCACATTTCCATCTTGCAGCCCCCTAGCTTGTGCTTTGGCAGTATACATTTGAGAACCCAGGATTGTTTCCATGTGAGGAATAGGCACTAGACTAGGATTTTAGTGGACTGAACCAGACAACCTTTGAAATTATAGAGATGGTGTGTGAACATCTAGAAAATAAAGTGGTGATCACTAAAAACCAGTATAGTTTCATCAAGAATGGCTTTCTTTTCAACAGAGTACTTAGACTAGCGAAACAAGAGAAGGTTCACCTCAGTTTCAAGAAAGCATTTGACAAAATCTCTCATGTTACCTTTAAGGACAGGATGAAGTGATGTGGGCAAGATAATAGTAAAGTTAGGTGGATCCAGTAATGGTTGTATGACCAGACACTAACAGTAATGATTAATGGGTTGATGTTAGCTTAGAGAAAGGTCTCTTGTGGGATACCTCACAGATCTGACCTTGGCTTTGCATTGTTTCATGTTTTTATCAATCGCTTGGATGAGGATATAGATGTCATACTTATCAAATTTGCAGATGATACAAATCTAAGAGGGACAACTCAACATATCAGATAGCAGAGTCAGGGGACAAAGAGAACTCAACAGGCTAAATAGAAGGGTCAAATAAAATGAGATTAAACTTAACAAAGATAAATGCAAAGTCTTAAACTTGGGTTCAAAAAGCAATATTTGCAAATACAGGATCAAGAAGGTGTGGTTTAACAACAGTTCCTTTGTAAAGGTTTGGCAGTTTTAGTGAACTATTAGCTTGATATGGGTCAGTAGTGTTGCAAAGCAGTGAAAAAAACTAACAAAGGGTGTTGGCAGTGGCACAGAAGGCAGTTCAACATCTAACTCAGTATTAACTATATTGAAAGGTATAGTGTTAAGTCTAAGAGAGATGACGGTCCTGCTCCTCTACCCTGGTCAGATAAGATCTGGAGTACTGTGTTGAGTCTGGGCAGTACATTTGAGGAAAGACATTGACAAGCTGGAGAGGATCCAAAGGCAGGCAACAAGCGTGATGAAGACATCTTCCTATCATATGGGGATTAGTTTAAGGAATTGAAGCTGTTTAGCTTGGAGAAGAGAAGACAACTGTTCAACTTAGTCTTACTTGAAGAGCTATTTGTTAGAGGGGTCAGATTTATTCTGCTTGGCTTCAGAAGGCAGAACTAGGTTTAACGAGTAGAATTTGCAAACAGGCAGATTTTGGTTTGATTTAAAGAAATCTTCCTAAAAAATTGAGCTTCGCTAGGAGGATATGGGTTCCTCTTCATTTGAGGTCTCCGATGAAATGTTGGACGAATACTCTCTGGAAACATTGTAAAAGGATTCTTGTCATGAAAGGCTAAAGTAAATGGCCTCTGAGGGTCCTTTCCGTTCTGGGATTCTGGGATCAGATAGTTTATTTCCCACGAGTTTTCCTCATCGGTCATTTTGCCCTTTGAGATGTGAACTCCTCTAAATATTCAGAGAAGTGACTGACTAATGGCCTAGCCATTGCTCATTGACTGTCATTTCACCAAATCCAGTTTGGAGAGACACCTTTATTGTGAGACTCTGGTAAGGACAGTCTCCAGATTTTCTAGACCAGCTTTGCTTTGCTGATTAGGAAGTTCATTAGACCTTTAGAGGTTTGAAATGCACAGTTCTTACTGCTGCATCAGATTACCAGGGAACTGGTCTTCCCTTAATGAAGAGAGGCTGCTTACCACACGTGTTACTCTTCCTCCACTCATAATGAATAAGCGCTTAGTTTGTGCTAGGCATTAATCAGTGCTTGCATCTTGGTATTTTTTTTTTGTTTAGTATTTCAGTGTCAAGGACTCAAAGCAGTATCTAAAGTCACCATCCTTAGCCCATAAGGATTGTTCACCCACTCAGTGATAAATACTTTTTATGAATTTCATGTGCATCAGATGTAATACGAAGGACTCCCCTTACTTGTAGACCCCGCCTCATATGTGAAGCACCAATTCATAACTGGACCTCACAGTGCTCCACTAATGTGGAGACCATATGAATCAGAAAGGACATGCTAGTTCAGGGGGGAAAAACAGTTATCTATACAGCATAGCAAATTAAGGAATGAGAAAAGATTTTCCCATTTATCCAAGGGTATGCACTCTCACAAGTTGCTACAGCACCAATGGAAGTGCACAGAAACCAAGAATACATGGCCAGGGAATATGCATGGAGTTGGAGAATTCAGTTCAACAGAATTTACTAAGATTTCCTCTATACCAGGCATTGTGCCAGGCATTGGAAATATATAGATATACACAGGGCAGTTCTTGCCATCAAAGGGCTTATATTCAGTCAAAGTGAAGAGACACACATCCAATGCACAGTTATAGAACAGGCACACACATGATGAATTTCATGCAAGTAGAAACACATTTGGCTAGGACACACATGTCTAAGGGAACTCACACTTCTGATGGGCTGCTGATGTTCTCTTGCTGCTCTTTACTGTTCCCATCTGAGTATGATATCATCTAGGTGTCTCATCTCTGCTGGGTGTTGGGTCTCCCTTCATTTGTATTTTCAGTGTTTGCTGAGCTTTCTTCTGCTACGATATGCTGGCATGCATGCACTAATTTGCTCTAAGATGGCTAAAACTCTTTTAGTTCATAAGGTCTTGGCAATGGTATAATCCCATCAACCACAAAAGCCCTAAGACTAGAACTGCCTGTTTTTAGCCAACAGATCTGACTTGGAGATAGAAAATTGTTCTTACCTTCTATCAAATCCAAAGTTTGCATTCCCTCAAATCATTGTGAAGACTCCTAACAAAAATGCACAGAAACTGTGTATAACTGGGATAGTGAGGCTCCCCTCAACCTCTACTGTATTTCTTATAGCCATACAAATAAAAATGGAAACAAGAACAAAAGAGGTAGGTGAAGCTAGTGGACAGAGGGCTGTTAGTTGCCTCCACTTTAGAGTCTTTGTTCTAAATTCTTACCTTTATTATGCATGTTGTTGTTCAGTCTTTTTTTTTTCTTCAGTTGTATCCAATTCTTCCTGACTCCATTTGGGGTTTTCTTGGCACTTGATTTGCCATTTCTTTTTCCAATTTATTTTACAGATGAGGAAACTGAAGCAAACAGGGTTAAGTGATTTGTCCAGTGTCACCCAACTAGGAAGTATCTGAGGTCACATTTGAACTCGGGTCTTCCTGACTTTAGGCCCAGCACTCTATCTACCATAGGATCTGGCTGCCCTACACTTAAGTACCTTAGAGACTTAGAAATACACATTTTTTTTTTAACAATATCTGCCACCTCTTTCTATTGTCCCACCAGTAACAAAGCCAGCTTTCTGGTCTGTCTACACAGAATAGAATAGAACTCCCCTCACTTTTGGTCAATGGCCATTCAAAAAGATATTTCAAGCTATACCGAATATGTATGTGGTATGGTATATGGAATATGATATATGAAGGTAATATGATATAGTGGGAAGTATGTAGATTTGGTATCAGAGGACCTACGTTTCAACCACGCATCTGTCGCTTACTACCTGTGAGACCTTGGATAAGTCACTTAATCTTTCTAGGCCTCTCTTTCCTCATCTGTAAATGGAAGGTATTAGACTGATTATCTAACTACTTAGATTCCTTTTAGTTCTAAATCTACGATTCTTTTTTACACTTAACCTGAAACTCTAATTCCTGCTGCGTTTCACTGGCATTGCTAGTGCAGAGCAGGAAACTTTTGGGATGTTATAATGTACTTAATGTATTTTATTATTTTATGTATTTTTATTATTTTAACTTAAGTGCAGGACTCTGCATTTATCCCTATTACATTTCATTTTATTAAGCCCAACTCCGAGGGGAGGTCTCTACCTAGAGGGACATATGATTCTTTTGTCAACTCTTGCTTTTTACCAGTGGGCTCCTCGTGTCTACTGCTCCATGGTGTGTGTGTCTGCTGACAAAGTAAGTCCTAGTCTAGGTTGTCTGGTTTATGCCTTAAGGAAAGGGACCTCAAAGGGGTCCAGGATAGGTCAGGGTGAACAAGCCTGCGTCTTTGGATATTCTCTGAGAAAGATCACGCTGGCAGTGAGCAGGGAATAATACTTCTATCATGCTTTAATAAGGCATAGAGAATACAGAGGTAGACGGTGCTGGGACAGCAGGCAGTGGGGTGGGTGAGGGAGGCAAACAGCACAAGAAATAAATGGAGGAATGGGAAGCAGCACATAGAGGTAACTGCTGATTGGAGTTGGGAGCACTTGGGTAGCATGGACCTGTAGCAGTTGGAGTAATGCTCACAGGGAAGTGTTTTGGGGTCCCATCCTAATACAGTTCAAGTGGGGTTTGAGGGCCTAAGCCTTATTCATACCACCTTAGGGTTAATTCATTAATATATCAATGTCATCTGAAAGCTATCAATATCATTTTTGAGTTGCCTTATTAATATAATGTTTCTCTAGTTTTACTCTGCATGTCTGGTAATTATCTACAGTTTGTAGGCGGAGGGCCATTTAATGGGGCCTAGGTGGCTTCTCTTAATTTAGCACATAGTCTTTGAATATGGCCTTAATTAATTTAGGAAGCAGTTTTGGTGAGTGGCTTCTATGTTCCCCCTTAAACTCTTAGTTCCTATTTCCTATTTATTACCTTGCACTGACTACTTATATACGTACTATACTAACTGTGGGTTGTTGTAGGGACCATAATAAAATACAATTTCAAACACATTTCATCCTCCCATTCGACCCATTATTATTCTAGAATGTGGAACTTTTATTTGGATCCTAATTCTGTCATTTTACATATTAGCTATCCCTCCCACCTCTGTATCATCTACAGATTTGATAATCATACCAGCAATGGCCTCATCTAAGTCATTGATAAAAATGTAAAGACAGTATAGAAGGATTTGTGTTGTTTCTATAATATGTGTTTTATCTCACATATATTTTAAGTATAAGTTTCAGGAGGACCAAAGTCACGTATTTTCCATCTCTATATACCTCAAGTCCAAAGCACAATGTCTTCAATATAGTAGGCATTCAGTAAATATTTATTAAATTAATAAATGAATGAGGAACTGAGAGGTTAAGTAACTTGTTACACAATATGTTCATAGAAAAGTTGCAACTAGAATTCAGGTTTGTTGATCCTTATCCCAGGGCTATTTCCATTAGACCAGGGGTGGGGAACCTGTGGCCCTGGAAGCCACAGGCTCCCTGCCCTAGACCATGCTAAAAATAGTGTAGATTCTACTAATACAATATTGGTTCAGAAGCCCAAAGATGGACTCAGGTTCAGTCTGGTCAGATATTGTTCATGTCTTGCTTCACCCAAAGCTCTCTTTCTGTCCCTTTGGGAATCTTAAAATTGGGTATGTTTCTAGAGTATATGAATCAGCTTACTTGTTAATAAATAAGGCAACCAATTAAGATGGAGATAGGGAATGGACCAGGGATCTCCTGGGTGAGGAAATTCCCTCTACCAATGCAGGTTGGCATGCTCTCACCTACTTATAGTCATAAGGAGTTACCTAGAGCACCTAGAGGTTAAATAATTTAACCAAGCTTCCTTCCTTCTTGCCTCCCTCCTTTTTTCTTCCCTCTCTCCTTTCTTTATTTCTTTCTTTTCTTCCTTCCTGCCTTTTTTCTTCCTTTTTTTCTTTTCTTCCTTCCTTTTTTCTTCTTCCTTCCTTCTTCTTATCTTCCTTCCTTCCTTCCTTCCTTCCTTCCTTCCTTCCTTCCTTCCTTCCTTCCTTCCTTCCTTCCTTCTTCCTTCCTTCCTTCCTTCCTTCCTTCCTTCCTTCCTTCTTCCTTCCTTCCTTCCTTCCTTCCTCCCTTCCTTCCTTCCTTTTCTTCTCTATTCAGGGAAGCTAGATCAGGGCTTGTCATGTAAGAACTGAGTTAATTGAGCCTCCTCTTCCTCCACCTCAGCCAGATTGAGGAGGTGACATAGAGGAGAGTAGACCCCAGAGGTATTAAGGTAAAGATGCTTAAATGTTTGTTCTGTCTATGTCCTTGAAATAAGCATACTTTTATAAAAGGTAATCAGTGGTAAAAGTTAAATAAAATGTGGTGCTAGTTACTAGCCTCCTAATAATGGGAAAAACATAGCTGATATAGGACTGAGCTTCTGGCAGTGGAAAGGGAGTTACCTTAACCCCCAGTATCCTAGAACCCTGAGGGAAAATGTTGCCCATCTGGTCTAAGAGAATGGAACCAGAACAATCCAGGATTGGTCTATTAAAGGATAAATTCTAACCCCAAGGTTGCAAACACTCCTTTTGGATAGAAATTAATTAATGGTGGAGCAATGAGACAATTTATCTAATGTGGTCTGTGACTGTCTAGACACAGCCAATCCATATAGAAAAAAAGCAGTCAGAATTTTTAGATAATTGTGCCATCCTCTGCTTTGCTTTGAATATGTCTACTTAGTCAATAGTAAATGGTTTACTCTGGAGAGAAGGCGAAGTCTGAATGCAATCCAAGAGTACTGGTTCAGTCTTGTGTATTACCTGTTACCCATAACATGTGTATGTAGTTAATAATAACAATATAATCTACAGTTTCTAATTAACGATCAGCAACATTCCTAAGATGACAATCCAATTGAGATTTAGTGTGATGGAGCCAATATCAACTTTCCAGAGTATAATCCTTCTGAGAAAACGCATAGTCCATCTAGTCTTTTGTTCTCACGGGGAACCAAAGGATGTGTTTGGCAGGGCGTTGTGGTGCACTATGACATCAGCCTTTCAAGGTTAGAGATGTATCCTGAACGCCCACAGCCACTTTTAATAATTCATTAAGGCTGAATCATAAATCTGTCCATTTATTCAAACCCTTCTTGAACCTATTTATATTTTCAGCCTATATTACCACTTGGGGGAAAATTCCTTTCGTTGTGAATTCTCTAGGATGTGGGGCTAGGGCTACAACCACAGCAAAAGTTGTATTGCATGGGTGGGGGCAGAAAGAGTGGGGTGTGAGAGTACAGACCAGTCTTCCTCTAGCCACAGAAGATATGCCACAAATACGGCACTTTTTACCTTGCAAAAGACTTGAAGCCCACTTGGGGAAGTGGGCATCAGAAGAATTTCAGGTTTTGAGTTATTGTGGTCTTGCTATTTGTCGTGGACAAAATTACACATAAGCAAAATGTGAAATTCAAGTTATGCTCAAATTGTTCCCTAAAATATCAATCATGTTGGAACAAATTCACATTTGAAAACAAGCCTTATAGCAGAACTGACTATATTTTTATCCTGAGAGCACATCTCAGTGCTTGGCACACAGTATGAGCTTAATAAATACCTGTTTCCTTCCTTCCATCTCTGTACTTTTGCACTGGCTGCTCGCATTCTTTAAATTCACTTCCTCCTCATTTTTTGTCTCAGAATCTCTGGTTTCAGTTCAAGTGAAAACTTCTGCATGTTCCCCCTAGCCATTAATGCTTTCCCTACACAGTTCTCTTGTATGTATTTTTCTACCTACAAATGTGTGTGCCGTCTCCTCAGTAAAATGTAAGCTCCTCAACTCAGTCTATAACGTTTTTGTCCGTGTAATTCTGGTGCCAAGCACAGTGCTCAGCATATCGTGAGTACTCCATAAATGCTTGCTATTGATTGGTTGATGTTTAAAAGTATTAGGACAAAAACAATGAATTAGGAACTTGACACAGTACACCTCAAATGAAATAATCTCAGGCCTGAAGTAGGGTGGTGCTTTGTTAGAGGACAGAAGATGTTGTGGAGGTAGAAACAACAAAATTGGGCAATTAGTTATACTTTTGGGGTGAGTGGGAGCAGAAATAAAGGATGACATCAAGATTGCAAACTGAGTGGGAGGATAGTGGTGCCTTTGATAGAAAAAGAGAAATTCAGAAGAGATGTGGGCTTGGGGGAAAGATAAATTCTGTTTTGGTCATGTTGAATTTGAGCTGCCTATAGGAATCTAGTTCAAAATGTCTAATAGGGACTTGGCAGTGAGACACAATGGCTTAGGAGAGATACTGGGGCTGCATATATCTCTAGATAATAATTAGATACAGGGGACCTTGTGAGATCACCAAATGAAGAACTGTAAAGAGAAAAGGGCCCAGGACAGAGCTTTGCATTACAGATATGGTTAAGAGGCATGACATGGATGATGAGCCAAAAAGGAGACTGTGGAGTAGTCAGATTGGTGGAGAATCAAGAGAGACCAGTATCCCAAGAGCCCAAAGAGAAGAGAATATCTAGGAGGAAAATTAACAAATATAGCAAAGTCAAAGGCTGCAGAGAAGTAATGAGGGGAAGACTGAGAAGAGATCATTAGTTTGGCAATTAAGAGACTGTTAATAATTTTGGAGAGAGCATTTGTTTCAATTGAACGATGAGGTTGGAAGCTTGAATGCAAAAGGTTTATAAGCAAGCGAGAAAAGAGGAAGTGGAGACAATGAGTACAGCTAGCTTTTTTAAGGCTTTTGGCTGAGAATGGATGGAGAAATATAGGTTGATATCCTGTGGAAATAGTAGGGTCTAGTGAAGAGCATTTTTGTTTGTATTTGTTGTGTTTTGTATTTGTGGATGAGGAGGATGTGTGTATTTGTAGGTGGAAGGAAAGGAACCAATAGATAGGAAGTAGTTAAGAACCAAGAGATTAAGGAGAATCTCCTTTATTTCTTGTGTTCAAATATGTAGTGGATAAAACTATGTTTATCCTACCTATGTCTTCTGTGATTACAAACTTCAATCATTTCCTCAGACTTTTTGTTTCCAAACTGAAGCCCTAACTTTTAATTGATACTTGCCATCATATACAGAATCTCTGTCATCTTACCAATTTAGTGGCTCTTCTCTGGATCTTTCTCTGTTATGTCTTTGTTGAGATGTAATTACTAGATCATCAAGTAGTATTCCAGGTAAAAATGACCAGCTTTATTTACCTTTCAGGTGAGGTCTACATCAAAAATGTTTTCTAGGTGAGAAATGTGCCAAATATGCCAGTATTTCACATAACCACTAATCATCTATTCATAAGTAATATAGGTGGGTGGCGTGGGGAAGGATACTCCAAACTTTTGGTTTTTCCTTTAATTTTCTTCTAAAATTGCCTTAGCCAATTAAGTTTTCTTTGCCATCTTAGAGCTAGTAGCAGTAAACTCCTGCTCACACTCTGCCAAAATTGACTGTTTGTCTTCTTTCTGTTGCCTGGTCTTGGCTTTCACATCTACACACACACACACACACACACACACACACACACACACACACACACACACACACCCTTCTCTCTCCCATCTCCCAGGCCATCTCCATTCTCCTCAACAATGTCCACTCCATTTCTAAATTTCAACCTCTCTTTAAATATATATTAATTTCTCTGCCTCTACTCCTCAGAGCAATCTTTAAACTCTTTAAAAACAACTAAACTGTAAAAAAACAAAACAAAACAAGAAACAACTTCCTACTTCCCAGCTGATGTATAGCAGATGCAATGAGAGTGAAGAAAGAAGGCTTTTAGGTCAAACTTAAGCAGCTAACCCTTATCTCTGTGAAGGAAGATGAGAATAAGCAGAGTACAATAATTTAGTTGAAGAGGGGAAGTAGGGCAAAAGTCACCACATCCCTTCCAGTCTTTTCCACCCACCACAAATGGCATCATTAGAATAGTAAGGAATTTAAAGGAATTTGTCACTCTAAGGCAAACTAACTCCAACTAACTCCAAGAGGGAGTAGGAGAAAAACAATTGAAACTACATGCTTAAAATTCTAAGTAGCTGGATGAATTGTAAAAGGAGTTGGGCAAAGAGAATCCCTTTTTAACTTCTTGAATTCCCTCAATCAACAATTTTGACAAAATTATAGGGCATAAACCTTTGTTTGGGAATACCTAAAGGACATTTTCCCACAAATAGGTATTATCCTTTGACACCTAGCTGATAAGTCATAGAGAACTCAAGATAAATGGTTGGCTGAAACTCAGGAAAACAGACTGTTGTTGGAGCTCAATCCTTTTCTACAGTTGGGAAAAACAAAAAACAAAAAGCAAACTGACAGATTATCTCTATCTCAGACTTTGAGAAGACAATCTAGATTTAGAAGAAGAGACCTGTATTGAGTTGGTGGTGGAGGGGGGTAGACTTGTGCAGTTTTCTTATTCCTGGATCGGTTGATGGAGGTAGACATGTGCTTGCAGATGGCCTTAGAGAGTAGTTTATGGATAATGTTCTTTCACTCCAACTTCTGTATTGGAGAAGGGAGATTCTGAATCTGTTAAGAAGTGTGATCCCAGCACCTAACATTTCTAGACAGAGAAAGATTTTCTGAGTAGCACCAGCTTTAGGAGTTGCCTTTTACATAACTCCAAGTTCCAGAATTCCTCAAATAAAAAGCTTAGAGATCGTATCTGACAAAAAGAGAATGGGATTTCTGAGCAATGTGCTCCCAAAGACAGGAGACTGTTATTCGTGTAGTTCTTGTGCCATGCCCTCCTTGGAGAGCAAAGTCAATGAGACATTCAGATAATTTAAGTCTAACTGGAAGAGGCATAGTTTGCTCAGTATAACCCAAAAGTATTACTACCTTCTGGGGCAATGTAAATTACAGATGATACTAAAGCCTTGGGGGCTGTTATATACAATGTTATGGGGAAGAAGGACTCACTAGAATATAAAAGGGTTGCCATGATGGTAACTCCAAGATTAATTCCATTCTTGTGGGAGTTAATAGGCAATTTCAGTGCTTTGTGTGTTTTCCGTGTCTTATTTATGGCTCCTGTGAGTTATTTGCATCTTCTGCATTTTATGTGGAGTAAAATAAAAGCTGTTCTATTCTCATTTTGCCTGTGGTACCCTGAGTGTTTGTTTGAGAGACAGAGACCCCTTTTCTCCCTCATTTAAGGAGACCTAAATATTAATTAGACCATGAATATTTTAGGGGATTTCCTAGAACTCCAGGTTGCTCAAGGATCTAAAGAAAGAGAGACAATCTTTGGTCATCTCCCAAGATTGAACCTAGTCTATATGAGCCTAGAGTCCTTGGCAGGAATCATGGAGGTGCCTGGAGGAAACAGAACTTTGGTCTATAGGATAATAAGCTAAAGAACTGGCAGGGCCCTTCCCCTGTAAAAAAGAAGTAACACCACCACAAAAGACCAGCAGCAGATGGTAGCAGAGAGCAGAAGCAGCTCAGTGAAGAAGTTATGTCATATAAGAAGACCAAAAGATGGCAGCAGAAAATAACAGAGGGTAGTATGACAAATTCCCCAAAGAATATTAGTGGCTCTGTAGCAGAGGCATGAATAGCCTTGGCCACATGTGTTCCCTGCTTGTGTGACCCTCTATGTGTTATCTGGGCCATTTGTATTCCTTATGTGTGTTGTCTCCCTCACTTGGTGCTGGTACCCCTCTGTGTATGAGATAATCTTTCCTGTCACTTCTTTCACTGTGTTGTTTGATTAAAAAATCTTTTGTTTTGAATTAGTGTCTTCTCTGTTGGTTTAATAAAAGAAACACATTGGTTGGGGCTTGTGAGCTATGGTTTTAAGTGGGTGCTAACTACAAAGTGCTTCAGACCTCTGGATGCCTATGTGTGAGAGTAATCCCTAGGTGCTACATGAGGAAATTCCCACAACTGACCCTACAAATGTCAATTGCAAAAAACAAAAACAAATTGCTATTATGCAATAATTAGATAGAAGTTAGATGAAAATTTCACAGAATCCTCTTTTGACTTGGACTGAATGCATAGCATTTAGTACACTGGCACTAAGCCTAGCACTTAATAACATTTTTTCTACTGATTGTTGATTGGAGATCCACCTTAATCAGCCCAGAGGAAATGTTGCTATGTAAAAGAGGCTTTACTGCTAAATCCACATTCCTGATGGAAGTAGTTCTGCAGATGTTCTTGGAGGATGCAAAAAACATTTGGTGAACTTCTAGGGAAATGGTAGACATAGGAAAGGAGTACATGGTTTTATGAGTTTCTAAAGTGTGCAAAGGTTGGATAGAGCTCACAGCTTAACATTTTTTAGAGTGATTATTTATGGTATGATGATGCTAATGCTTCTATTTCTGGCATTGATTAATAATTTGTTAAGGTATTTAAGGAAAATCCAGATATATCATCTTACCACAATCATATTTTTTCAAAAGAACATCGTTCTTCCATTAGTTTTGTTGGAAGTGTTTTTTTTTTAAAATGATGGGAGTCAAGAATGGACAGAGTAGATGATCCTAATGCGCTTTGTTCCAGTTGTGTCATACATGGTCTTCTTAAGACTGTTGCCTATAGGCAGGATGAGGCAGACACTGAGTCGGTAGAGCCTAGGGAACAGCTTTTACCATAGGCTAATTCCAAGTGTGAATAGTCTAGGATGCCAGGAGTTCCCTGACTTGGGATCTCTGCTATTGTAGGAGCACTATCTTCCTTCCTGTAAATTAGGCTGGTCTTTCCTTAAAAGGTTTTGAGGCTATCCTCTAGACTTAATTGTTTTGGACCATTAAGGATCACACCGCTGACATCATTTCTTCCTCAGCACATCACAAAATAGCCGCAAGGTGCTCCAGGCTGATCTTTTGATGCCTGGCTGAAGAACTCAGCTGAGTCCACTTAGAGTCCTCTGTGCCTATCCTTGATGAATATCCTCTTTCTGCTGTGGCTAAGTATATTTCTTTTTGTTACTATTTGAAAGACCTATGCGTACATGATTTTGTTCCAGTATTGAACCTAAATGGGGGTGGGGAGTTTTAATAAATATTTATATAGAATCTACTATGTGCTAGGCATTGTGCTAAGCACCTTAATAATAGTATTTCATATTATCTTATTTGATCCTCACAACAACCCTGGGAGGTAGATGCTGTTACTATCCCCATTTTATAATTGAGGAGACTGAGGCAGACGAGAGGTTAAATGATTGTCCAGTTTCACATATGATAAAATGTCTGAGGCCACCTTTAGAACTCAGATCTTTCTAACTCCAGGCCCGGTACTTATCCACCACACCACCTAGCTGTGAGGGGAATAGCCTGAGTCAGGCCCAGCCGAGAATACTTGTTGTCCCTTATTCCACACAAACCCTATCAATTCCCTGAGGTACAAATCCCACAGAAGGAAACCCCAGGGAATAATATCAATTTATACACAAGGAAGTATTATAATGTAAACCCAATACTTTCATAAATAGAGCACCTTGGTTCTGCAATCCACAGTCAATTTGCTTTGGAGAGAACCACCCTCGGTGATGCTAAATCTTTGCTCTGGCTCCAGTAGAGCGAAATGGCCAGTTTCAAGATCACCACCGTCAGAAAGTGGTTTGATGTTGCCATATGTGTGCCTGCTTTTAATCATTGCTTTCAGGCTGGGAAGCATCTGGTCCCATCTTACTCTGCTAGGAGGCATTCCTTCCACAACTGCTTTGAACGTGTAAGTGGGGCCTTACTCCCTTTCCTGCTGAGTCCTTGTTGCTGCATCGGGCATGGAGAGGGCAGTGTTTCTTCCTCCTGTCACTGAGTGTCTACTGACAAGTGCTCCTCCTGCTATTGCTGTACAAAATGTGGGGCCTACCTGTTCTGCCCAAGCTACTGGCAGACAGCATTGGCCTGTGCTTTGAGAATAACCAGTTTAGAGAATAACCACAGGCATCAAACTCCCCAGAGACTCAGAGAAGCTTCTATTGAAATAACACAAACGGTTTTCGCAGGAATGGCCCACAGGAAATAAATGCAGAATGTACTGAATGCTGCATTGGGATGGAGGTGGCAATTTCCTACTATGGTAGCAGATGTAAATGAAGTAGCTGCTGCACAAAGCCTTCATAGACAGTAATTAACATGGAGAACAAAAACAAAAGAGCTAACCATTGAAGGAAGGACCATGAGACTATCCACACAGGCAATCTACTTGAATTAGATAATCCCACATTCAGAAATTAATTTGAGAGTCATTTGCCTCACTTGCGCAATAAACATATAGCTTCAACTTCCTTTCTGTTGCTGCTGAAAGTTTCGGTAAAGTGAAAGGGGAAAAATTAATGATCTAATATGCTTGCTTTTAAAGAAAACTGGAATATTCCAAAATAGCAGAGTTGAAGAGGTGCCTAGACCAATGTCCCCTAAGCTTTGAGCCAAACTTTCACGTCCAGAGGTCTGTAGTTCATGTTTCAGCAATTTTACAGGGAGGTTAGTACCTGTGGGTATCATAGCCTCATGCCAGACATTGAATCTGATCATTTGAGCAGCCAAGAGGGAAAAGGGAACAATTTCAGAGAAGCAATTGCCATGTATCTTCTTCTGGCAGGAAAGAATATACTGAAGGATGCAGTATACATTTTCCGGAATTCAAACTATATAGCTCTTGTGGATGTCTTTTGCTAGCCTATTTGCTATAAATGAGAACAAGGGTCATAATTTTACTTCTTTTTTATAAGGTCCTAGTACCCTTTTTCAGTTCAAAACAAATGACCATATTAAAAACAGGAACCCTTAAGACTTAAATTCTGATGCCCAAGAAGTCACTCCAAAAGAAGTAGATCAGCTAAAAAAGAGACTTCTCTCTTAATAGAAGGAGAGCAACCCTTTCCATCTTAAGAAATTTCCTAGCTTGAACAAGGTTGAAAAAACGGGGCTTCCTTTGGACATTGCAACTGCTGAATCTAAAAGAGTTACTTGGCAAAGGCCAGTCAACTTCATACAAGAGACAAAACATGGTCATTCTTAGGGAACAAGCTGGCCTGAGGTAGAGGCTAATAAGCATCCAACTGTCCCAACTGGGACCCAACTTATCCCACTAATTTCTGATGCCCAGATTCTGAAGGGATATTCCCAGTTCACAGCTCCAATGGTCTACCAAGAGTTTGTGTTCTCATTTTCTAGGTGTTATATGATTCAAATAAGATAGCAATACATGACAAAAGATGGTCAGCTGAAGACATGGAAGAATGTGATTGTTCTTAAGAGAGTATCTTGTATTTACAAAGCATTTTTTCTCCGAAGAACTTCCAGGGTGCTTTCTATCTTTAAAAAGCAGCTCATTGGGCTCCATGCAGAAGTCAAAGAGAGGTAAGAAAAGATACACTGGATCATTCCTTTTTGGTGAATCCAATCACACATTCCTGGGAAAGCTCTAGAAACTGATGAAGCAAAACATTGTCACCTTTAATGGGACTATATGCCACCTGTAATGTAAATGGCAAACCCACAATATTTTAAAGAAATATAGTGCACATCCAATTTGCCTTATTTTAAACTCTTCATTACTACCTTGAGATTGATACTGAGGATTCTTATTCAGTTGAAAATGAATCTTCCTTATCAGCTTTGTTATTTTATTATTTGGCTTAATTTATTATCTGAAACTGTAACTAAGGCAAGAGGGGGAGGAAGGAAGAATGAGGAGAGTCGAGTTCAGATCCCCAAATCCAGAATGGCAGAGATGGGTGCTGCATGGTACCCAGCGTGATAAGGACCAGTACTGGAGCAGCCAGCAGCCAGCCCTAGAGAGAGGGGCCAGAGCGCTTTTATAAACTATGAAGAAGAGTGGTTCAACATCAGGGGGTCAATCACCAGTAGTTCCCAATGTCACATCAACTGCCTTCAAACAAGAGACCACACCGTGTAATTGCTTTTCTGGGGGAATTCTTCAATTTGATCAGCAACTAAAAATAGTCCACACACTATAATCCCATAAGACTCGGAGAACTCCTCAGTTTAATCTTGTGATGCTGTTTTTCCTTGATGCATGCATGTGCACACACACATACATGCATGTGCACACGTATACACACACAAAAGAAATTTGAGAATCTTCCTGACCCTAATTCATACTTTATAAACTTATTATTTAGTTTCTTTTCACAGCTACCTTTTCTCTAGCCTGTACTGTACCACCTTCTTCACTTTCTTCTTTTTTCAATTAACAAAAATATGCCTTCTATTCTTTTCTACTTTCCCTCTCTCATTGAAGGGAAGAAAAGTCCTTTATAAATATCACCAAGCAATACAAATTCCTACATTGGCCACGTTTTTTTTTTTAAAAAAAAGTCTCAATCTGTACCTTTCTATCAGGAGATAGGTAGCATATTTTATTATATATCTTCTGGAATTATAGTTGATCAATGGGTTGGTCAGAGTTCCTAATTCTTTCAAACCTGTTTGTGTTAATAATATTGTCGTTATCATGTATATTGTTTACCTAGTTTTGCTCACTTCACTCTGCACCAATTCATTTAAGCTTTCCCAGGTTAGTGTTCTGTCACATTCATATTCAGTCATTCTCCAATTGATGGACACTGCCCCAGTTCCCAATTCTTTGCACTGCAAAAAACAGCTTCTATGAATATTTTCTACGGGCCCTTTTCTTTTTTCCTTTATCTCTTTGGGATCTAGACCTATAGTGGTATCAACAGTTGAAAAAGTTTGCACCACTTGATAACTTTTGGAACATAGTTCATGATTTCCAGAAAAGCTGGACCAGGTCACTGCTCCACCAATGGTGCGTTAATATAACTATTTTCCTACATCCCCTTAGGCATTTTTCATTTTCCTTTTTGGTCAGCTTTGTCAATCTGATGGTGTGGTTGGTTTAATATGCATTTCTCTAATTATTAGTGATTTAGAACATTTTTTCATATGGTTTTTGATAGCTTTGATTTCTTCCTTTGAAAACTTCTTATTCCTGTCCTTTAACCATTTGTCTATTGGGGAATGGCTCTTGTTTTTATAAGTTTGAATCAGTTTCCTATACATCTTAGAAACAAGAATTTTATTAGAGAAACTTGCTGCAAAGATTGTTTTCCTATTCCCATGCTTCTCTTCTAGTGCTATCTGCTTTGATTTTCTTGTACAAAGAGCACAAAAACTTTTTAATTTTATGCAATCAAAATTGTCCATCTTACTTTCTGTGATCCTATCTATCTCGTTTGGTCATGAACTCTTCTCTTATTCATAAATCTCACAGGTAATTTCCTCCTTGCTCCTCTGATGTGCTTATGATGTCACTTTATCTGTACCCTTTTGGAGCTTATCTCAATATATGGTCTGAGATGTTGGTCTGTACCTAGTTTTTGCTAGACCAGTTTCCAATTTTTCCAACAGTTTTTGTCAAATAGTGAGCTCTTACAGCAATAGCTGGTAGCTTTGAGTTTATTCTTTTCTAAATAGTCTACTGTGCTCATTTGTTTATGTGCATTATATACCTAATCTGTTTCATTGCTCAACCTCTCTATCACTTAACCAGTACCAACTTGTTTTAATGACTGTTTTGTCCTGTACTTTGAGATCTGGAACTGCCAAGCCTTCTTCCTCCTATACTTTTTTTTTTTCATTTTTGACCCAGAGATTCTTGACATTTGTTCTTCCAGATAAATTTTGTTACTCTTTTTTCCTAGTTCTATAAAATAACTCTTTGCCATGTTTATTGGAATGACACTGAATAAGTAAATTAATTTAGGTAGTATTGTGATTTTTTTATTATATTGGTTCAGCCTATCTATGACCAATGATCATTTCTTCAACTATTTAGATGTCTTTATTTGTTTAAAGAGTATTTTGTAGTTATATTCTTATAGTTGCTGTGTGTTTCTTGGCAGGTAGTCTCCTAAGTATTTCATATTTCCTATAGCTATTTTAAATGGATTTTTTTTCTACTGCTTCCTGCCGGCTTTTGTTGGGAATATATAGAAATGTGGATGGTAAACATCTATTTATTATATCCTTCAATTGCTGAAATTGTTAATTGTTTCAATTTTTAATTGACTCTCTAGGATTCTTTAAGTAAAACATTGTGTCAACTGCAAAAAGTAATAATTGTGTTTTCTCTTTGCCTGTGCTTATTCCTTCAATTTCTTTTTCTTGGCTTTTTGCTATAGTTAGCTTTTCTAGCACTATGTTGAATAGTAATGGTGATATGAATAGCCTTGCTTTACCCTTGATCTTTTTGGGAAGCTCTCTAGTTTGTCCCCATTACAGATAATGTTGGCTCTTGGTTTTAGATAGATAGTACTTATATTAAGGAAAGATTCAATTATGTCTATAAAATGTTGTCACAATCTTTTTCCATATCTATTGATATAATAATATTATATTTGTTGTCCTTGTTATTAATATGATCAATTATGTTTATAGTTTCCCTAATATTGAATCAATCTTGCATTCCTGGTTTAGAACCAACCTGGTCAGAGTGTATAACCTTTATGATATATTGTTTGTAGTCTCCTTGCTAAAATTTTACTTAAAACTTTTTGCTTCAATATTCATTAAAGATTTTGATCTGTATTTTTCCCTTTCTGTTTTGACTCTTCCTGCTTTAAGTGTCAAGACTATTTTTGGAGTTTCCCATAGGAGGAATTAATAGGACTCATTTTTTCCCCTATTATTTCAAACAGCTTCTGTAGCATTAGAATTAAATGTTCTTTAAATGTTTGAAAGAATTCACTTGTAAATCAATCTAGTCTTGGGGATTTTTTTTCTTTGGGAGTTCATTTACGGCTTGTTCACTTCCTTTTCTGAGAGTGGGTTATTTAAGTTCTCTATTTCTTGTTCTGTTAATCTGGCAAGTTTATATTTTTGTAAAGATTCATCTATTTCATTTAAGTGGTTAGTTTTATTGACATTTAAGCAAAAATAGTTTCTAATTTCTTATATTTCTTCCTCATTTCTTGTGAATTCTTTTTTGTTCTTGATAATGTTGATTTGGTGTTTCTCTCTTTTTTTAAAAAAAAAATCAAATTAGCTAATTGTTCATGTATTTTATTTTTCCCTCCCTCCAAAAAAAAACAGTTCTTAGTTTTATTTTTCATACTAATGATTTTTTGCTTTCCATTTTGTTTATTTTTTAGAATTTTGATTTTGTTATTAATTTTTGTCATCTTATTTTTCTAGGTTTTTATTGAGCTACATGCCAATATGTTGATCTATTCTTTTTCTCTTGTTGATGAAAGTGTTTAGAGTTATAATATTTCACCATTGAGCTGCTTTGGCAGTCAACAAAAATGTTCATAGGTTATTTCATTGTTGTTATTTTCTTTAATAAAATTATCTATTGTTTTTATCATATATCCTTTGATCCATTCAATTTTTGGTGTTATTTAGTCTCTAATTAATTTTAATTCTTTCTTCAGTGGCCCTATATTGAATAAAATTTTATTATCTCCTGCCAGTAAAATTTATGCTTAATATTTTTGCTTTTCTGCACTTCTTTGTGAGGTTTTTATGCCCTAATAAATAGTCTATTGAGATATAGGTATATTCATTTCTATTCCCATTTAACAATCACCAGAGGCCTATTTTGTCTAACTTTTCTACAACTCTCTACAACAACTCAAGTCCTTAACTTCCTTCTTCTTCACTTTTAAAATTAGATCTAAAGGCAGGGGGTACATTGAGATCCCCACAATTATATTTTTACCATTTCTCTCTATAAATCATTTAAATTTTCCTTTAAGTATTTAGATGCTATGCTATTCAGTTTATATATATTAAGTACTGATATTGATTTATTCTGTATGATACCTTTCAGCAAAACAGTTTCCCTTTTTGTATTTTTTAATCATTTAGCTTTATTGTTGCCTTGTCCTTGTCTGAAATCATGATTGTTACCTCTTTGGAGTTGAGCTCAACACTTCTTTATTTTAAATTTCTTTGTGTCTTTATGTTTCTTGTGAGCAATATATTTTCAGAGTCTGCTTTCTATTCCATTCTGTTATCCTCTCCCATTTTATGGGTGAATCCATCCCATTCACATTTACAGTTATAATTATTAATTATGTACGTCCCTCCATTCTTTTTATACTTTTCCCCCCTTTCTTCACTCCCTGTCCCTTCTTTAAAAGAAGAAGGTAGTAAGGGAAGAATGTGCCAAGTAAAAGTGCTCTGTGGCTGATGTGATGAGTATCTGCTTCCTTGACTCTCTTCTCTTTCCCTCACCCAGACCCCAATTACAGATTGTTACTCTTGCTTTCTTTCTTTTTCACCCCTCTTCACAATTCTCCACTCTAAGCTTAGAGTTTGTTTTCCTTATAATCCCTCATTGAATTTTCTATTTCTGTCTGTCTGTCTATCTATCTGTCTGTTTATCTACCTGTCTATTTAATTGAAGTGCCCTTCAATTGCTCACTTGCATATCTCTGTTTTTTTATGTTTCTGTTGACTCTTGAGGTGGTACTTCTTCTTGCCAAAGCAAAGGGTCTTCTCTACATGCTCAAGTGATCCCATTCCATTGTGTCTTCTTCAGCAGATTGTCCGCTTTATCATCCCCACACTCTCACTATCTTTTCATGTGATATAGGAGTGAAGGCAGACATAGTAGCAGAAGGCATCTGGATGATGGGAGGATAGGTGAAGAGGGAGCACTTGGCAAATGGCTAGTATTTTTTTCAGTGAAATATGAGGTGAGGTTCTAAGCTGAAAGGGTGAGAAAGAGGGGAAACCATGGCAAGTTTGAGGAGGGATGAAAAAGTTTGGAAAAGTCACTGTGATGAGCAGTACAGGGAGCAAATTAGTGAGGTGTAAAAGGACTACTTTGCTACAGTGAGGGCAGAGTTAAGATTATGTAACATAAATTTGCATATTACCAATCTGAGAATTTTTTTTCTTAACTCTGTGTATGCATTGCAAGGGTTTTTTTTTTCCCTGTTTGTTTTCACCCCAGTGGGGGTGAGTGTGGGAAGGGAAGGAGGAAGGATAGGAATATTGTATCAAAATAGAAAAAGGAAAAGAAAGAAAGAACATCATTGAAGCATAATTTTTAAAAAAATTCAAAGAAGGAAATGGAAGGAGAAAGGATCACAAATAAGTAGAACAACTTTGTGATGCATATGTTGAATTTATTATATATTTAGAAGAAAAGCAATCTGTACATAATAGGTCCATAGTTTCATGTACAACCCTATTCTTTTTACTATGTATATAGAAATGCTAATTTTATTTGGTGAATTTTTTTTAAAGTTCAGAATAAACAAACATGTAAAAGTTGTAAGGCTTATTGTATGTCAATAGATTTAATTATTTTACTTTGCCCTTTTAATTTATGCACCAATGAATGTATCACTGCATTTTGGTTATCTGTGTTTATGTCTTATTTCCTTATTAAGCTGTAAATGAGTTCCAGGAGGGAAGTTTGTATTTTCCTCGTGGTCTAGTATATTTTATGCACTTAATGCTTGTTGAATGAAAAAAATTAATGATGGAACTTAGTCTTAAATCTTTGCACTTTACTTTTCTATCAAGGATTCCACCCTTTGAAGTTTTCCAATCATGAAGGCTATTTATGCCTAATCAATTAAAAACAAATGCAACTCTATTGGCAAATAAACCAGGGAGGTCAAAGATGGTATAGCCTATACTAGTCTGGTTACATGTCCCTTACCTTGGTGTATTAGGGATATCCCTGAGGAGGAGTGATACCATCCCTTCTCTAATGGCACAATAGTATTACATTACACTCAGATACTATAATTTGGAGCTTATCTTGGTCTATGTTGTGAGATTCTGGCCTAGACCTAGTTTCTGCCAGATTGCTATCTTGTTTAACCAGCAGTTTTTAAAATAGTCTTGCTCAGGTTCATCTTCATTATATTAGTGAGTATTTTGATAATGGAAGAGGCTTCTTAGACCCAGCCTCCAAAAAGCTTCTGGTAGGTTTTGGGGGTAGAGTGTCCGCAATGAATTTTGGGGAGAGAAGCATACCCATTAGGGGTCAAGGAAGTGTTCAAGCAGAAGCTCTTAACTTGGAATCTGTGGGTAGATTTTTAGGAGATCGATGAACTTAGATGGGAGAAAAATTACATCTCTATTTTCACTAAACTCTAAATTTTGCATTTCTTTCAATTTAAAAAAAACATTATTCTGAGACTGAGTTCATAGGGCATAATGGTACACACTTGTAATCCCTACTATTAGGGGAACGCTGAGGCTGATACATCTCTTAAATTCATGAATTGCATGCTGTAGTAGGGCTAATGTTGATTAGGTGTTCACACTAAGCCCAGCACCAATGTGGTAAACCCCAGGGAGCAGGGTGCTATCAGGCTGCTTAGGGAGGGACAAAGTGACCCAGGTCAGAAATGGATCAGGTTAGAGCTTCCATGACCGTCAGCAATGGGATAGGGCCTGTAAGTGGCTATTGCTCTTCCAGCCTGGGTGAGATATGGAGACCCAGTCTCAAAAAAAAAAAAAAGGCAGGGAAGAGGGGCAGATTCAAGGCTTCAAGAGACTTCCAAAGGGGTCCATGATACACACAAAAATTGTTAAGAATCTCTGGTTTAAAGGAATATTTTAACCTTAAGTCAAATAGTCATCTGCTTCTGTAGACTTCAAATTAGGACCAAACACAAGCAGTTAAAATAATAAATAATCTTAGCCTAGGGTATTATGGCTGGCTTTTGTGGGTTCCCCTTAATTAGGTTTGGGGACTCCTGGACTCAGCTATATACTTAAAAAGCTACTAGCCTGTGTTACTATACCTTAGCAGATAGCCCTGAAAACCCGAAGTATGGAAGATGGTCCAAGAGAGAAGAAACCTGGCAATCACAGGACCAATAGAGATGAGATACCCAGCTGAGTGTAGCATGATAAAACCACTGAAGTACACCAACAGTCCTGTAGAGTTGCCTTGGTCATTCATGTCTTCTACATGTGTGCCTTTCAATGGTGTGCCCTGGCCCCATTGGTTCCTGGCCTATTTTGTCCTGGTCACATATGTTCTCTGAGTATAAGCCCTTCCCCACTAGTGGTATGGTAACTCATGGAAGAGTGCAAATCTTATCTATGGGAAATTTTTTTACTGTGACTTTTTATGCTATCCTTACCTAGTAAATGTATTTTGTTTTGAACTGCTGTATCCTGTGGCTGACTGGTAAGAGTAAAGAGCAGAAGAGGCCCATAAACCATAGTTTTGAGTGGGTACTGATCCACAGAATTCCTGGAACCTGAGGTAACTTTTCTAGGGACCAACATGCTCCATTTGTGCCTGCAAAATCAGGCTAAAATCAACATCAAAGGCAACTTTGAAAGAAAGGCACAGAAAGAGACTGTGATATGCCCTTGTATACAAAGAAGGAAGGATGTTCCACCCATTTTGCTTTGGCAATCGTGGGGGGAAGGATAATGTTTTAAGATGAGTGTATGTATTTGTCTCCCTGATCTTCTGATTATTGGCTAGAATAGCCACCTCCTTCTCTTGCCTCCCTGAGTCTCTTTTCATCTCCCAGACACTACAACATGGTTGTGTGCATGTATCCAGTGTGCTGATATTTTCCCTTCCTCCTCTTTTCCTGTCTGAGTAGGTGGAGAAAAGAATGGCAGGCATTGTGATGAGGTAGAAAAAGTGTTGGATTTAGGACCTGAGGACCTGAGTTTGGATTTTTACTTTGCTCCTATGAAACTGCATACTTGTGTGTCCTTTGTCAAGTTAGTTTTAAGTTCTCTCTGGGCTTCAGTTTCCTCATCTGTGGGTTGTACTAGATGACTTCCAAGGTCTTTTTCTTCTGTAACCTGTAAAGTGCCCCCCCCAAAAAAAAGTATATGCATTTGTGATGGGTGAGATTAGTAGCTGGTAAAAAGGAAAAGCTGAAAAGAGAAAGCCTCTTGGGGTAAGAATGGCACCCAGGAAGGACAGCAGTACTTGGAGGGGTTTTCCTTTCATTTTTAGGGACAGATGGCACAGAAAGATGAGATTTGTCCTCATCTTATTTGAGAAAGTAATAGCCTAGCTATGCTAGTACAACTACAGAGCTGGAAGCAGCATAACGAACAGCTAGAAGCCAGAGAGAGAGAGATAAAACGTTATAAAATGAGCTCTTTGCTCTGCAGGACAAGGGGAGGAAAGGGACTCTGACAAAGAAGCCTCTCTCATCCTTAGAACTGCAATTGACTTTAGAAATTTGCATACAAGTTTGAACTATAGGATGCTCATTCAAATATTTCTGCTTCTTTTCCTTCTTTTAAGCAAATTTTCTTTGGGAATATTATGAAGTATTTGCAAGTAGAGGCACTATGAATTCATCTTCTCCGATTTCCTTGGCTATGAGCCAAGACAAATGAGAAAATTCCCTTACATGTACCCAGGTCCTCTGTTTCTTGAGACTGATACAAGCGTTATATATAGAATAGAATGGGAAAGCATTTGTTAAGTGTTTCCTAAGAGTGATACAAATAAAAAACCAAGGTTCAAGAAGCTCACATTGTAATCAAATAGAAAACCAAAACTCAAGGAGTTCACATTGTGATTAAGAGAGACCACAAATAGAGGAGGGGTCAGCTGCTGGGCATCTATACAATGGAGTGACTGATTGTACTTTCACCTCCTGTCTCACAAAGTTGTAGGAAGGAAAGTGTTTTGTAAACCTCAAAACACTACCAAAATGTTAATTGATTAGTCACTCCCCCAAGCAGGAAAAAAGGACAGAGTTCTAGTACTTGGGTTTCAACATGTTAACCAAGCTAATCAGATACACATGATTGAAAACATAAATGAACACAGAATAAACATTAAAATTATTAGGGTATCAGTGAGTAAATGAGATATCCATGTTGGCAAGACAAGTCCATACTGAATTTTCTTTTTATTTTGTGAGATATAGGCACAGTCAAACTCTCTATGCTATTCTTTTTAAGTAGTACTTCCAAGAGAACAGCATGTACTTTCTTGTGTTATAGTTTAGCCAGACCATACAGGTATTGGCCAGAATGGTTTGAAATGATCAACTACATGTGTTTCAGCCAATCTGGCAGAGATATGCTGTACTCTGTGAGAGGGAAGGGAGGTGGTTGTAATGGCTCTTCAAACATTTTTCTGCACAACACATTAATCAGCAGCAGAACAGCCAGGAGGGACAATATTACTTGGTTTCAGGACAAAGAGGTGAGTTTTGTGGTTTGCAAGTGTGTGGATTGGGAATTCCAGTTTTGACTGATTGGTGCTGAAGTCATTGCTAAAAATGATATTCAAGCTAGGCTCTCTGTACCTCAGTCACTGAATAAATCATTTTTAAATTTGACAAACCTAAACCTTGAAGGTCAGGGCTTCTTGTAAAAGAAAAAAGAACAATGGCTTCATAGTGAGAAAACACTATGTTGAACACACTCTGGATAGGGAAGCTGTCGCTTGTGTCTTAACCACTTCCTTTCTCAACTCAAAAGCCTCTCTTCTCTGCTTTCCCCAGTCTACAGCCCTCTTCAGTCCAATTAGTTCAGAATACCACTGCCAAAATCAGTCCCATTCCCCACACTGGCTAGTTTTTACTGCTTTCCTGAATCAGATTTAAACTTCCGCTCAATTTCGGGGCTCTCCTATCTGCACTCTCTATCTCTTCCTTCATGTCTTTTCATTATTCCAGTCATCTCTGAACGAGTACATCTTACATCTTCTCCCTAAGTGTCTTAATCACTCCCACATCCAAGTATGTTTATGCCTGGAACATTCTTTCTATAACCTCATTGAAGACAAAATGCTTTCACTTTTCCTGGCCATGGAGTGGATAGAGCATTAAAACATGGCCTATTTATATGCTGCCAAATTTTGATGTTGATTTAAGAAAAGGTAAAGGTAAAGGTAAAAAAAGGTAAAACCAAAGGGGAAAAAAATCAGGACCTTCCAAAGCTTTTGCAGTTTGCTGTGAGGTTTTCTGTTCCATACAATCTTTTTACCACTCCCTCTATAAAATTCACATTTTCCCATCTCTGACTATACTTTCTCTCATAACCACTAGGGTGTACATCACCTCTTAATAAATGTTTTCAGGCTTTTCTTTCCTGTTGTCAACCACTCTTTCTGAGTATATTCTCAAAGTCCCTCTTGGTAGAGTTGTCACTGTCATTAAAAATTGCTCATCATTTTTTGAAAGAGCCAGTACATTTTTCATAAAGCACCTCATAATGCTATTATACCCTTCTACAATAACATGAGTATTTATAATATTTTTTGGTAAAAAAATCCTAGAACTGGAAATCATTGAGTTATTCTTCAGTTTTAGTTACTAAAACCACATTAACAGAAATTTCTATGACTTGCTGATAAGCAGTAAGTTTGCTGATACTTGTAAAAAAGCTATTGAGTTCTTTTAAATCTGATGGGAATAATACATGAATTATCTTCCTGACAAATCCTTTAAGTTTAAGCAACTTTTCATTGTGTCAGGAATTCTCAGTGGAAGCTGTGGTATGTATGCTTTAAGAAATGGAACTTTAGGATACAAAGGAAATGGTTCAAGACATATAGCAGCAAAATAAATTTGTTATTTTGAGGAACACACTCTTAATTGGAAGATCTTATGCATGAAAACTTTGCCACTGAATTCTTTGCACAAAAAAGCCTTGAATTTGGTCTACAAAATATCAGGAAAGAAAAGAATTTATGAGGTGCAGCTTCACAAGAAAAAATCCAGGGATGGGAAGTCGCCTGGGTAAGTAAAATAAGAAGTTATAAGAGAAATCAAATGAATCTTTATTTTTACTAATTGTATATATGAAATCTATCAAATTCTGAAACCTACTTTCACCTTTATAAGAAATAAAACATATGCAAGTTTTACTTGTAGTTTTTGGCACTGAATGCCAGAAAATGTTCATGCTGTTTTCTTTACTGGATACCATATACAATGCAATGAAGTTCCATGGGTCATTCTGTTCATTGATATTAATGGTCAGTTTTTCGATAAATTCATGCTAGTATTTTTGCTTATCTTAGAGTTCCAACCAGATTGCATTGCCTCAAATGCATTTTAGGGGAGAATGTGAATTTGAATGACATATGGAGTCCCTGTTGACACTGCAGATGTTGGTTAATTTTAGATTCTGAAAGAACAAAAGAACAGAAGCAATATGAGATAAATTAGTTTCTCTTTGGCCTTATCTTGGAAAATTTCTTTTCTATCACTACCAGAGAATGGTGGGCTAGAGAATCTAAATTCTGTAGATCCAACCCATCTTGTAGAACACAAATTTTTCTTTTCTGAAAACTATATGACCTTAATGCTAAAAGAATAATTGTATTTATTTTTTGGTGGAACCAAATAAAGGGGTTTTAACTTAATTTTTACTTTAAATGACACAAGGCTAGGGGAAGAATGAAATTCACAAAAACCTTTGTGGGTCACATTTAGGAGATAGCAAATATGGGGAATGTACCAGCTTTTGGACCAAATTATCTGTTCTGGCCACTTGAATAGTCTGAGTTAACCCAATCTTGGACCATCCTCTGCTTGTCGTTGTCTATGCAAACGGCAAGTTCTGAGTAGAACAAAAGGTATTAATATGTATTATATACATATATATATATATGTATGTATGTGTGACGAATAAAAACCCACTAGCCTGTGGAGGTATGTTTGCCCACACATATTACCAGTGGGCTTCTTATTATCTTGCCAAAGCATACCCTCTATTTACATTCACATATGCAAGAAGTGTTTTACAAAGTATGGAAACAGGTGGAAATTATTACTGTGCCTTATGTTATTTCCATACCACCTACCCACAATACAATCCCAGCATCTAAGTACTTTTGCAAGTGTTCTGAAATGAAAAGAGGAGAAGCAGTACCTTCCTTACTTCAGAGAATCTGTGATCTCATCAAGGTGGCTACTGTCTCTGCTAATGCAAATTCTAGCCATTTGTGCCTTCTAAACTTGCACTCCCCTCAATACCACCACAGAGGGCTCAATCAAAAGAGACTTCTAATTCTCTTAATAACACATGGACACTAAATGGAAAATGTGGCCTATGCATCAATCACCCTTTCAACTCACCATCAGACCAGTTCCTTTTTTTTTTTTTTTGCAGCCTTACATTTTTTTGATGAAACTTCCTCTCTTCCTAACTTCCCTATTGCTATCAAGGGTACCACCATCCTCCCAGTTACCCAGTTACCTCCTACCTTTTCAGTCTTCTTACATTTTACTCCCCTCCATATGCCCTATCATACAACGATGCTGTTGTCCTTACTGTTCCTCACACAAGACAATCCATTATCCATCTCATTTCATGCTAATGCCTTCCCTCTGAGAAATACATCCAGTAGTTTGTTTTATATGTAGCTCGATTGTATACAATTGTTTATATGTTGTCTCCCTATTAGAAGATGAGCTCCTTGAAAGCAGGGGCTGTTTTTGCCTTTCTTTCTATCTCCAGTGCTTATCACAGTGCCTGGCACATAGTAGGTGCTTAATAAAAGCATGTTGATTTAACTCAATAACATCTTTCATGCTACTTTTCCTGCAAAATTCTTCATTTGGAATGCTTTGCAGTTTGCCCTGCATATGCCATTGCCCTTTGGGTGATCCTGAACTTCAGTTCTTCAGAGACTGTGGTATTTATATGGGGTAATTCTTCTAAAATTAAATCCACTGATCTGTATGGAATAGTTTTTAAAGACCCATTTGCATTCTAGTAAGATATTTCAGGGTAGGACCAAGTCATTGCAATGTTGAAACATTGAGTAAGCAACTAAACAAAGAGTCATCAAAGAAACTGATACAAATAAAATAAAATAAAATGATTTAGGATAAAGCTACCTTTTAAAACTTTAGCATCTAAGCACTCTTCCATAAAGTCCAAGACGGATTTAATTCAAATTGATTTAATAAGCAGTTATTAAGCAACTACTAGGTGCCTATTGAAAAGTATCCTCAAAGTCAAGAAGACCTAAGTGCATGTCCAGCCTCTGACACAGAGTGATTGTGTCACCCTGGGCAAGAGGCTCATTCTCTCAGTGCCCCAGGCAACTTTCTAAGACTAAAAGGTATTGAATGTCTGCAGATCTGTATTGATAGAAGGGATTTCCTTACATCCATAAAATCACAGGCCTAAACAAAAAATAGGGAAAAGAAAAAAGAAAGTACCAAGCACTCTGCTAGACACTGAAAATAAAAAGACAAAAATGAAACTAGTCTCTGCCTTTAAGGGGCTCATGTTGGGGAGATTTGGTGGGAGACAGGGGAAGCAATACATCCATCCACAGATAAAATTGTACATATATATACACATACAAATATATGTGTGTGTATATAATATGTATATATGGAGAGAAAGAGAGAGAGAGAGAGAGAGAGAGAGAGAGAGAGAGAGAGAGAGAGAGAAAAGAAAGAGAGAGGAGAGAGTGAGAGAAGAGTTTTTAACATCTGTCAGGGAGGAATCAGAAAAGGCCTTGGGTAGGACTTGGCACTTGAGTTAATTTTGAATGAAGCTAGAGATTCTAAAAGATGGAGGTGAGAACAGAGAACATTCAAGGCAGGAGGGCACAATCTGTGCAAAAGCATGGAGGTTGAAGATGGGATGTCATGTATAAGGAAAATACAGAGTACACGAGGGGAAATGATGTGTAAGAAGTCTGGAAAGATGGGCTGGAGCTAAATCATGAAGGGCTTTAAAGCCAAAAAGAGGAGTTTTGTATTTTATCCCAGGGACAATTGAGAGCCTTTCAAGTTTTATGTGTAAAGGCCATTCCTGTGCTTTAGGAATCTCATTTTGGGTAGAGGACTAACTGGATGGCAGAGAGACCCGAAGCAAGGCCATCACTTAAGACACTACTGAGGCAATCTAAGTGAGAGGCGAGGAAAACTGAGACCCAGAGAAGTTGTGACTTGCCTAAAATAAGTAGTTACGTGACAGAGGTGATATTTGAATCCAGATCCTCAGACTCCTAATGTCTTGCTCTTTCTACTGTATCGAGCTGTCTCTCAGTATTGAAAAGACCTGGCAATTGATTGGCTTGAGTGGATTGATCGATTGGCTGGGTAACAGTGTGGGGGGAATAGAGAGCTGAAGCTGACTCCATAGTTGCTAATCTGTGTAAGGATAATGATGTTTTCCATAGACATAAGGCAGTGAAAAAGTGCAGTAGGTTTAGGAGAGAAGATAATAAAGTCTATTTTAGACACAGTGATTTTGAGACACCTGTGATGGTGGAGATGTCCAGCAGAATAAGAATCAACTTGACAGTGAATGTTATAATGCCAACCAGTAATATTATGGGAATCAGAATATTTTTCTAGGTAATTCTAAAAGGCTCCTTCATCTTCCATTTTGCACAGCTCTTTATCATTTGCAGCACAACTGTACAACCAGGCAGGCAAAGGTTTTTTCTTTTCCATTCAGTAACTCTTTCAGGGCTTGTGCTTATCTAGTGAGCACTGTCAAAATTAAAGAAAGAAAGGAACAGATGGTCTTACCCAGTATTCCTCTTACAAGGAACTGAGCCAGTTTATTTTAGAGAGTCAGTACTAGTTTGGTGTTACCAGTGAATGGAGTTGTTTCTAAAGCATTTATGATTCAGGTCCATAATCATCAGGACTGGTCTGCTTTTTTTTTCCCCATTTCCTATCAATCAAATAAATCAAAATCAATCTTGATTTTGGCTGAGCCTTAGGTTCAGTTCAAGCAAATGTGTAATATAGTTATATCCTTTTAATGCCATAAGAAGCATTATCTTGATAGGATAATTAATATTGTATTTAATTCTAAAAATTCAAGATGAACAGTATCATAAATTCTATTTTTTATGTGCAAAATCTCTACAAAGATAATTTTAAATATTACACAATGTTCTCTAAATTACTAAATAATATATGAAGGAATATTTTTATAAAATTCTGTCTCTTAATAAAGGTTATCTAATTTTGAAATAACAGTAACTACCTATAGCTTTTTTAAGTGAATTTTGAGGCATTGATATTACTCAAGTAGGTTCTAGTTTTAAAATACCAACATTTGCACTGTGCCAGTAGAACAGTGATTACTGTGTCTAGAAAAACATGTTTTCATTGAAGAATTTTAGAATGCTTTATTTATCAATTTCATAGGTGCTTGTTAGCAGGTGTTGTGATTTTCAACTTATAAAACTAAGGCTTGAAGTAGTTAAAATGACTTGCAAAGGTTCCATGCCTATTCAAAGGCACAACTAGCTGAATGATGAAAATTATAATTTATTTTTATGTTGTACTTTAAGGTTTACAAAGTGCTTTTCTTACAACCCCGTGAAGTAGGCAATGGAAGTAAATTGTGCCCATTTTATCAATATGAGAAAATTTTGGCTCAGAGACGTTAAATAATTTGTCCCAAGTCACATACATGCTAAATGGGAAGCTGGGATTCAATCCAAGGTTCTTTGACTCTAAATCCAGTGTATATTCTGCTATATCACACTATCAATAACATATATAATATGCATATATACCTATGCATACACATTTTGTGGATTGTATATATATATGTATATACGTGTACACACATACATATATTATGCAATTGTAATTTTTAAAATAACACTAAGGTTCCATGGAGCTTCTTAGACTAACAGAATCTTAGTAAAAAGGGACCTTGGAGGCCCAGTATTCTAGCCCATAGCTGAGTGGTAATCTCGTCTACATTTCCCCACCTCACCTTAAAGAACTCTAGTGAGGCCCCCCCAAAGTAAGGCATTTATTCCACTTTGGGGCAACTCTGTCTATTATTACAATGAGCCAAATCCTTCCTTTCTGTGACTTCCACCCATTCGTCCTAGTTCTGTACTTTGGGGCCAAGCAAAACAAATCTAATTTATATCCTACATGACGATCCTTCAGCACATAAAGATAGCCTTTTCTACTTCAACTTTCTACTTCAGGCTAAACAATTGCAATTTCTTCAAGTAATCTTCAAATGTTATGGTTTCAAGTTGTCTTACCATCATTGGTACCATTCTGGATACTATATTTCTATGAATGTAATCTATTGCTAAATTAGTATTTTTAGAAGCAAGATGTAAAATGCTGAATAGTAGAGTGCATTCCTAAGGGACCGTCATGTACCCCCAAAACAGATTCACAAATATCTGGCTCCTCAATAAAATAAGGACTGTTGTTTTCTGTAGATCAGTCTTTTCAATGAAATTGTACCTGTGATGACATGATAGGATATGTAACAGTCTACCTGACCAAACAAAATGTAGATAAATAATGGGACGAGAGTACAGGGTATTAGGAAAAAAAAACAAACAATGAGCATGGAGTCAGAATGATGTGATGAAATATAAATAATATATTAACATAACACAAAATATGACATGTGCCATCACATCATGGCTCTGTCATCACATGTTATATAACACATGATGTCACATCCTATCATGCCTCAGTAATTCTACATGTTATACATTTGATAACACACAATAAGCAACATATTATAAGTGCCGTGTGATAACACGTGGTGAGAGTGACTGTCATGGCAATGCTGTGACATGTGATGACACCTGATATGTGATTACATGAGATGATGCAATGTAACATCTTATGACACATGACTTATATCAGGTAACGTGCAGTGATACATGATATGACATGAGGACACAGGTGACATGTAAATGTAATGACACACAAATGTAATGGAAGGTGATGCATCATGCCATGCATGCAACATGATGTGACAAGGACACAAAATGACATGTGACATAACATGACATGCTATACATGATATAGGAATATAAAAAAGAATCTGTGATTTTATTATTATAGGGATCATCCTGGTATGGAAATGCTCACCACCATCACAGATTGCTACCAGTCTATGACTTAGTAATAAGGAGGTGCCTGAGGCACAAAGAATTAAGACCAAGGTCACTCAGACCTCAGAATCCAAATCTATCACTAAGACATTGGCCTTGGCCTCAGAGAACTTGTTTTTGTTGTTGACCCTTAGCTTTTTTGACGAGGACCAATGACATCATGTCTTGACTCATTCATGAAGTAGATTCAAGTGAGGAGGAGGTGCACAAAGTCATCAGCCTCACTCTCACTTCCAAAATCATCAACGTTCAGTGGTAAGAGGTCAGAACAACTGTCAATGCGCAGGATGCAGCAGATGACCTTGGCATCTTTGATGTCTGACTGGGTGTGAAGGGAGGACTTGCCCCTCTGGTGAAGACTTCTTCTGGTAGGGAAGCAGATAAATGATCAACCAATCCTTTATCTAAAAACCTCCAGGGAAGAGGAACTTGCTGCCTCCTGAGGCAACTATCCCATTTCTGGATAGCTCTGGATGTTAGAAAAATTTTCCTTACATGAATCTTAAAGTTGGCCTTTTGCAGCTTCCACCTACCACTGAGGCAAGACAAGCCGAATCTATCTCCAACTTTAAAATCCTTTAAATACTTGAAGACAGTGATTGTGTCCTCCTAAGTCTTCTCTAAGAGTGGAGGAAAAATCTTTTTCTTTGTGATGGTTTAGGACATTTTATCCTACTTAGAGCCAAGAAGATGAAGAGATGCTAAACTTCAAGTTCCCTTTCAGTCTTATGCTTTGATTTTTATGATCACTGGGAAAGAAGTTAGTGCTAATAAAAGATTTCTGGGTTGCTACGTGTTACTCTTTTACTAACCTTGAATGCTTCCCCTCCCCCCACGCCCCTTTTTGCTAATGCTATAATTAAACCCTCTGGAGTAAAGATAGACTATTCTGTTATATATGGCCAATAAGCCTAAAAAAGTCTCCTAATTTTAGTTCACCGACACTATCTAATTTCAAATGGTTCTCCTGATCCACTGCTCTCCATGGAATTCCATGTTATCATTGGAGGTTCAGATGGAAAATCAACTGATAAAAAATTCCTAGGCTCAGTGAAATGTATGTGTGGGAGGAGGAACTGGAGACCACAGCCATAAATGTCTGCTCACCCTACCCAAAAAGCCATTTCCATAGACAAGCATGAAGAAGATGGATCGCTGGGAAGAAAAACTCAAAGAGGATATTGATGGAATGTGTTTAAAGAGGTTCTTGTGACATCAGGGTTGGATTGTTGATGGAGGTGTGAGTACTAAGACTGTGTGATGGATGCTACTTGGAATCTATAACCTCCAACTGATGCTTTGAACCTCTGCTACCCTATTATGAAAGAGAAAAACTGGACTACTCTTTAAAGCCACTTATCTAAGCAGGGCACATCACACACTGGATTTTTCTTTCTTTAGTTTTTCTTTTTTTGTTTTATTTTGTTTTAAAGATTAAGCATGCCACTATTTTTAAGGGAGGTGGGGAGGAGCTTATGGAAAATTCAAAGCCTGTGCATAGCTTAAAGGTACAATTTATGGAACACAATGAACAGCTGCTCTCATTGAAACATGTTCACCAACCCTGCAAAGACAACATTTTTATTTACCAACCCAGTCATACCATGATAGAAAATGACTTTAGAATTTTCTATCAAAAAACTTTGGCAGTAGAAGCTAAGATTTGTGGGATTCAACTCCGATGTAACAATTAGTAAAAGTCACGGGTCTCGTCATAAAAAGAATACATCTGGATCCCTTCTCCTTGCTGCCTCCTGATATCAGCTGAAGGCATATGTCTGTAGGATGTGTGTAGGGGGAATGATAAGTAGAAGCAGCAGCACAGACATTCCCCTTCCATTCTGCTTGGCCACCTCCTTTCCTCTAAACCTGATTCTACGATCCCTATTGCTTCTTCCTATACTTTCCTTCCACCTAAAAATAGCAATAGTATATCTAAGATAATGGAATGGATAGGGATTTTAAGCAATGGGAGTAGTTATTTTTATTAATAGAGAAATTAAAACTACATATAAAATCCGGATGACTCTATATTATTAATGAGAGCCAGCCTGAGTCGACACACTAATCAAGCACATACTGTGTTCTCAGCTCAAATGCCATATGAAGATTTTACAGATTCCCCTAGCTGCCTGTCTACTCCTTCCCAATTCTATACTGTGTTAATTTTAAATATCCAGTGTTACTTATATACTTGTTAGAATGGAAGCTCCTTGAGGCAAAGGACAGGTTCACTTTTGGCTTTGAATGAACCAGTGCCTAGCTTGTAGTAGTCTCTTAATAAATGCTTACTTATTGATATATCTACTTGCTGAAATCCTTCCCTTTAATAAGTAGCTCAAGCTTCCCCCACCTCATCCTCAGTGAGGTTAAACTGCACAGCTAAATGAGATCCCTCCTTTCAACATCTATCCTTCTGTTCGACATCTCCTATGCTCCTTTCTCATTTTAATTTATATTATGTTTATTTGTACATTGTATTTGGAATGAGAAGGAAAGGAAATGTTTCAGGGCTAGTAAAACGTTCTTTCACATCTCTTTTTTTCATTAGTTTGAACATGTATCCTGCCAAAAGAGAGGACTTTAGGTCTCATCTGATCAATGGTGCCACTTTAGGATGACATGCCAATACACCTGGTATCAATTCATGCCACCTGGGAAGAGGAGCTTGGCTTCTCAGTGTTTTACTATTGTGGTTTCCTAGGTTGGGCAGCTGGGTGCCCAATAATAATAAAAACCATAATAATGCTTCATAATTATGTGTTACTTTTTGCCAGAACTTCGACTTAATTACGATGAATATGAAAGGAACTGGCACCAGCTCCTTGCCTGTTGGGGTACAACACCCAGAGGCCTGGAAACATAAATGAGACTGGGACTGCAACCTTCCCCTGTGGAGCCTATCCTGGCAACTTACCCATAGTTCTTTGGGCTTTTCAATGATCATCAGAAACAAAGAGTACTTCTTAAGTACCCATGTGAGCCTGTCACTATAAAGTGAAATCATATTTACCACGCAACTGCTACCACATGTGGGTGGTACAGAATCATGGAATCCTGGGCCTGGAAGGGACTTGCAGTGGTTATTTATTCCCCTGCCTTCAGGCACAACTGTTACTTAACCCAGACAGGAAAGAAAAGTGATTGACTGTTCTTTTTAAGGGAAGGAGACACCACAACCTGTTGGGGCTGCTAGTTTAGTGCAGTCGGGGTTTCTTCTTAAAGTCTTACTTGGGGCGATATGTGGCTTATAAGGTCTGTCAGCGCAAGGGTGCTGTATTCTTCTGGCCTAGCACCTTAGGCGTTCCAATTACATTTGTTGTTGACGAAGCGACGACTCTAAAAATCCAGGTAGGAAGAACACCATGGGTCAAAGAACGAACACATGATCACCTAGCGGATGGGAGCAGAAAAGGTGGGGGTGACCTCTGCCTTCCCACTGCTCCCGGCTTTTTGTCATGTCTCCTTTCCCCAAAAGGTGGGGCAGGAAGACACACACCACACAGTCCATTTTATGAGCAGCTATGGTGGAGGTTTTAGGCAAGAGAAGGGAAATAACTGTCTAAAAGAGGTGCCAGCAATCTTAGGGCCCCTTTTAGGAGTCTGGGGGCTTGGCTGAGTGGGACCAGCCCTAGATAACTTTGTAAGACCCCAGATGGCACTGACTCCCAGTGTAGATGCTGATTTTTCACAACTTTTGCCTTAGACCCAGAGGCAGGTGGGTGGCAGAGGGGGCAGAGTGCAGACCTGGAGGCGGGAAGCCCCAAGACACTTTCTACTACTACTGTTACTGCTACTGCTACTACTACTACCACATCACTACTACTACTACAACTACTACTACTACTATTACTGCTGCTGCTACTACTACCATATCACTACTACTACTACTGTTACTGCTACCACTGCTACTACTACCATATTACTACTACTACAACTACTATTACTATTATTACTGCTGCTACTACTACTACCACATCACTATTACTACTACTACTGCAGCTACTACTACCATATTACTACTACTACAACTACTACTACCATTATTACTGCTGCTACTACTACTACCACATCACTACTACTACCATATTACTACTACTACAACTACTACTATTATTACTGCTGCTACTACTACTACATCACTATTACTACTACTGCTGCTGCTGCTGCTACTACTACCATATTACTACTACTACTAC
>CM053625.1:276250671-276375892 GCA_028646595.1 Phalanger gymnotis | reverse complement strand
ACTACTACTACTACTGCTGGTGCTACTACTATTACTATTATATCACTACTACTGCTGCTACTACTAGTAGTACTACTACTATATCATTACTACTACTACTGCTGCTGCTGCTAACTAACAAATGCATGCATATGTGGCCTCCTTTACGCCAGGCTCTGTGCTTAACACTTTACAACCATCTCATGTGATCCTCACAACAACCCTGGTGCTATTGTTATCATCCCCATTTTACAGATGGGGAAACTGAAGCAAGGGTTAAGTGATCTGCCCACGATCGCTGTTGGTATAAGTGTCCAGCTTAAGTCCACGGGCTGCATGGCCCTGGACGGGTCACTTAACCTCTCTCTGCCTCAGTTTCCTCAGCTGTGAAATGGGGATAACAGCACCTATCTCCCAGGGCTGCTGGGAGGATCAAATGACATAACTGTAGGCATATAGTAGGCACTACATAGATACTTATTTCCTTGCCTCTTCCATTTCCACGAACAGTCAAGGTAGGGACTAACATCTCTCTGCACCCCCATCCTTAACCTCTGCTTGACCTCCCACCCCTTCTCCAGCTGACAGACTCCGCCCTCCTGCGTGACGCTTCCTTTAGACCACGTGACTCACGAACATTTTTTTTTTCCCTCGGATTACACCTCCCTGCCTCACGTGATCCAGTCTATCAATGTGATTGGCTCCTCCCTTTCCTCGCGGATAGAACCAGGCTGCATCTGCCGGTTGCCCGACTCCAAAATGGCAGCCGCTCACTGCGCGCGCTCGAGCTGCCGGACCTCCTCGTTTCCCTTGCCCGCCCATCCCACCCTCCCTCCGTCTCTTCTCCGGCCCTCACCTTCACGCCTCCTGATTGGCTGGAAACAGTCCCGCCCTTCAAAAGCGGCTTCTGCCATTGGCCGAGGTGCGCTGCCCCTCACAGCGGTCCTCCCCCTCCTTCCCACCCCTCCCCCCCGCCCTCAGCCCCGGGAGGTATTTTCCATTCCGGTGGGGGTTGGGGGGGAGGGGAAAAGGCTGAGGAGGGAGTGGGGGGCCTTAGGAGAGGGGGAGGTGACTAGGGAAGAGGGGGGCATCCGGTGGAGCCGGGGCCCCCAGGCTCAGTCAGGAGGAAGAGAGAAGGCGCCCTGGCGGTCACCGAAGTCGGGACGGGGCCGGCAGCCGGACTCACCCACACCCTGGCCGCGCCGTCCGGACCCGTCCTGCCGGGGCGCAGGTGCCCCTAGAGGAGGCCGCCCCGGGGCCCCCGTCGGTGAGTCTCGCGCTCGCTCGCCGCGCGCCGCCCGTTGGCCCCGGCCCCGCTGCCTCCCTGCTTTCCTCCCTTAGCGCCGCTGCCGCCGCAGCTAACGGCCGCCGGCCTCGTACCCCCGGGGCCGCCGCAGCAGACCGCGTCCCCTTCTCCCCCGCGCGCCGGCGTGTGCCGCCCGCGCGGCCCCGGGGGGCCGGGATGGGCGACTCCGGAGCGGAGCACGGGTTTGGGCCCGGCGCGGCGTTCTTGCGGGGCCGGCTTGTGGTTGCGATTACCGAAGGAGCCCGAGCACTGGGAAGAGGTGAGAGCGAGGCCGGCGGGGCGCAGCCGGGGAGGGAGGTGAGCTTGCCTGCCCCGGAGCTGGGGGCCCGGACGGCTGGACGGGCCACGTTGGCGGGGACCTCGGGAAGGGTCCGGGTCGGGGCCGGCGGCCGCGGTGGTGGTGGTGGGTGGGCTGGCTCGAATGGGGAGAGCAAGGGGGTCCCGAGCCAGCCTTTCCAGGTTGCGGGATGTAGACGAGCAGAAAGGGATGTTTGACCCGGGTTGGCGAAGGATGCGGTGGCGGGGACTCTGCGCTGCATTTGTCTGAAGGGTTACTTTTGGGGGAGGGGGCGGTTGAAGCCCTAGTGTGCCCGGGAAAGGGGCTGCATTTAGAGACTGCATCCTAGAAACGGTCTAACCGTAAATCTAAGTTAATACCCAAAACTTTTAAGAGGCGGGCTTGGTGCCGCGAGGTGGATTTGACACTTGGACATGCTTCTCCAACAGAGAAGCTCCTGCTAGACCATCACTCGCTATTTTTAAATTGTATATGTGCTTGCATTTTGCTTTTATGTCAATATCACACTGTTACAAATAGGAACTTCTAATAACTAACACTCCTGGGGTTCAGTAATTTGCTCAGCTACTTCCTAATTTAACGTTCGCACTGTATTGTTTTGTCCTTACGTTTTTTAAAAAAATTCTTCGACCTAACAACTAATCCATAATCGGTTTAAATGTGCTTGGAATGATACTCTTATCACATTTTACTACTTTAAAGCTATAGGTTTAAGCATTTTTTTCTAGTTGCTTGATATAAAATTATTAACGACTGGAGGGAAATGGTGGTAGCAGAGGGCCCTAGAAAGCATATCTAAAATCAGGTTGAATGTCTTCTAACAGTAGGGGGTCGTAATGTCAGAAGCTTTCTGAATAACCTTGCTTTTACATAACATTAATTTTAAAATTTGATTAAGCCACAGAAAAATGCGCACGAGAATTACTGGCCTGCCATTAATTTTGTAAATTTCATTAATATAAAGCAATCTGGAAAAATTATTCCACCTTTTTGAAGATATATGCATATATATATATATGAATAACATGCAAAAAGTTAAATACTATAAAAGTAAAACTTTCCTGAGGAAAAAATTGGTTTACAACTTTTTTTTATATCTGAAAAAATTATCCATAAAGGTTTGGCAGTTGCTTTTTAATGGATATTTTCCTATTTTTTCAATTATTAATTAGCAATTATTTTTGTTCTCCATATTGTATCTAAAATTTAACTTTGGTTTTTCTTAGGGAGAATGTTTTGGCACATAGAACAGTGTCCTAAAATGACTTGAAAAATAATATATTCATACTTATGTGTTCTACTTTGAGGCTTATCTGAAGCAAATGTTTTTCTATACTTTCCCTCAGCTAAGCTTAGCCAATTGCCAGAGAAGTTCCTGCTTATGGAATGCAAACAACTTATTCAAAGTATGAAGGCAAATCTGTAGACATTAATAAGAATATATCAATTTTGTTGTATGTCTTTGTATGTATACACACATGCAACAGAATTTTATATATATGTACATATATGTTTTGTGTGAATAATTTACATTTTGCATAGGAGTTTTTATAGATACTAAATGCTTTGTATTATCCAATTTATTTTCATAACACTGTAAAGTTGGTAATTATAAGCATTTTAAAGCTAAAATCATGGCATGTTAGAACTGAACTTCAGAGATAATCATTTCAACCCTGAAGTTTTACAGATGAAATCAAAGCTCAAAATCCAGTGACTTACCCAAGGTCATAAAGTGACAAAGCTGGTGTTCAAATGCTAGGCCTGCCTTTCCTCTGTGTATGTATATGTGTGTATTCATGTGTAAAATGTATTCCAAAGTCAACTATAAAATATTTTTGGATTATTTCATATTCTGGATTGTCACTGCCATTTCATCTCTATAAGGGAATTATAGAGTTGATTTGTAATATTTTCCAAATGAAAATGAACTTGACTACCTTTCATTGGACAACTTAAAAAATACTCTTCCTACTCTTCCTCTTTTTGAAGAAAGGCAGTCATTTAACTATCATCTGTAGCTGTCATTTAAAGCTACAGTGTTTTTTTTTTAATTGGAAGGACTCCAGCTACAAGTAGTGATTTTTTTTCATTCTTATTTTAAAATTTCATTCTAGACAAGGTACTTTGGCCTTCATTTATAAGTCTTAAAATCCATTATAGGTTTTTGTTCATGTTGTTAAAGTGGATTTTTATTCCCTTTGACAATGCAATTTGAAGTCCCAAGGACTTGCTTAGAGCAGAGAACTTAAGTGACATGTCCAATCTGTTTGTGTCAGAAGTGGGACTTACACTCAGGTCTTCGCTAGCTTTCATTCCATTATGATGTGCTGACCCTCATAAAAAAAAAGAAAATTTAATAATTTAAAAAATGGATTTGTAGTCATCCTTTAAGAATTGTGATTCAGTTCCATGATTAATTCTGATGAATTCTCATTTTCTTCAGTCGATTTAGATACATGTGTAGATCACTTATTCAACAAGTATATATATTTAGCTTATGCTATGTTTGGGGCTATTCAATGCATTAGCTACCTTTAATTCTAACATCCTACATGGGTTTCTTTTTATTTTTACTTAATCCGATATAATGTGCTTGTTAGTAAACACACATATCCGTACATGTTAAAATCTCATGATTCTCTTTCAGTTTCTGCACGCTTTCAAGATTGCTTATTGAGGCATTGTTTTCCTTAGTATCTCTTGTTTTGTGGGAAAGCTTTTTGTAGCAGTTTTGTTATAGAATCAAACATTAATTTTGTGGATCACAGTTAAGTCAACATCCCTTCTCCATGCCTTAGTTTACGTACATATGAAGTGGGAACAAATTTTATACTAATTCATTAGGTTGTTGAGAAGAAAATACTTTCTAAACCTTAAAGCACTATATAAGTCAGTTCACTTCATTTGACAAAATTTATTAAGGCCTAGTATAAGGCTGGCACTGTGTTAAATGCAGGAGATAAAAAAGCTCCTGCTCTTAAGAGAGCTTACATTCTTTTGAGGAAGAGGAGAAAATCATGTATATATAGCTACAAAATATGTACAAAATAATCACAAAGTTATTAGTTTGGATGATGGGGGTGGGGGGGGTGAGGGTCAGTGACAGTATGGGACTAGGCCCTGGACAAGGTAATGCTTAAGCTAAGCCTTGGAGAAAGCCAGGGATTTTCAGAGGCTGGGGTGAGGAGGGACATGTCCCAAGCTAGGGGAAGAGCATTTGCAAAGGCAGAGGTGGGAGATGGAATGTCCTGCATCGGGAACACCGGGAGGGCGCTTAGCCTGGGCTGTGGAGTTCCTGAAAGAGCCAGGGGCAGATAGTGAAGGGCTTTCAGTGCCAAATGAGGAATTTGTATTTTTATCCTACAGGCAGCAGAGCCCCTTGAGCTCCTCGAGGAGAGGACTGGCATGGTCAGACTCCAGGACTTCAGGAGCATCAGTTTGGCCTCTGTGGGTGGACCAACTAAGAGGTGATGAGGCCCTGGTCTAAGCTGGCAGCATGAATACACATTAGAGGTAAGAGGCAAGAGAGGCTGTGGAATTATAAGACTTGCCAACTAGTTGGATATGGGGGGCGAAGGAGAGTACATACTGAAAGATGACTCCATGGTTGTGGACCTGATTGAACAAAGGCTATGTAACAGCTAAAATAGGAAAATGGTATGATAAAAAGAAAAGGTTGTAAGATCAAGAGGTCTATTTGATTAAACTCAGTTGCAGAAGTCAAGAATATACAAATTCTAATACGGGCTGCATTATTTCTCTAATGTTGACCATTAGATGATCATCGAGTTTTGTCTCCTGTCAAACTGAAGTTATTCTGATTTTATTAATAAAATGTTAGGTTTTAGTTAAGCGATATGAAATGCTGTTCTTATTTTTTTAAATATAGTTCTTGGATTCATTTGTACTAAAGGCGTATCACAGTGTCATGACCATAAGCCATAAGTGGCTTATGATGATGGTGACAGCCTGAGTTTGCCTCGCTGGTTAAAGACATATTTCCTAAAGAAGCCTTGGTTTCTTTTCTTTCCTCTAAGTCCATAGTTATCTCTTCTTCAAGGTTTTGCTACTGCTGATTCTTAGTTCTTTGCATTTATTTGTAGCCCTTCATCTTGGCCTTTCACTCATATTGTACCCTTGATTTCTTTTCTCTACATAGAACTTATCATCTTGTTTCTCTTATACCTGAAACCTTAATATGTATGCTTAATGGGATGAAATGAAATAAAGAACATACAGTGCTACGTAAACCTTAAAGCACTATTTGAGCTATTGTTATGCTGGAATTGCCTGCTTATAGTTTTAACTGGTTGTTTGTAACATACATGGTAGCAGCTTCCTTGGGTTCATTTGATGTATGCTATGACCTTGAATGTAGTTTCTGTATTTTTCAATCATAATACTTTGTTTTGCCTATTTTATAGGTGAGACACTTTACTCAGAAAGAGATGAAAACAAAAGTAATAGTACAGTTTTAGTTTTATATCTGTTTCTAGCCTCAGGAAAGTATTATATTTTTAAATGTTGTTGAACTAAGCAAGGGACTAGCTCTTTAGTCTTGAGTGACACCAGACAAACTAAGCATTACTCATGGATTCCTCTCTTGGGCATAACCAAAAGAGTGGGACAAAAAAGAGTGACAAAAAAGGTATAAAAAGAGGGGGTGCGGGGAAGGGGAGAAAGAGATAAAAAGATTAGGTACATAGGGTGCAGAGTTGTTCCACCCATAATGGCAAGTGGTACAGATTGCCTCTCCTGATGAAAAATAAACCACTCTCTTCTCAACTTTCTAGATTCTCCTCCTGTCTGACCATTCCTTTTCAGTGTCCTTGGCTAGCTATTATTAGCTTTTATTTGTCATTCCCTTGTCCTGGGTCCTCTTCTCTTTATATACCTTCTTTTTTGATTTTCTCATCTCCTTCTGTGTGTATAATTGTCTCTGCAGATGACTCCAAAATCTGTATATCTAGCCTTAGTCTCTTTGCTGAGCTCCAGTCTCCATTGGTTAAATTCAACAGGCATTATTTAGTACTTACTGTGTGTGAAGAACCGTGCTACATGCTAGTGGTACAGAGACAGAACCAAAACAGTCCCTGTCTCCAAAGAATTTAAATTCAGTGACACGTACACAGATAGACCATGTCTAATTAGTTGCCTCATCTTATTGATTCTGTCTCCATAACTTCTCTGGAATCTGGCTCCACTTAAATGGATGATTACTCTAGGTCAGGGCCTCACTTTCTTTCATCTACACTCTATGCTCTGCCTAGTTGTCAAAATAATTTTCCAAAAGCATGGGCTTGAGCAGGTTACTTCCCTCTTAAGAATTTTCAGTGGCTTCCTGTGATTTCTAAGATAAAATATCTTTTAAAATTCTTAATTTCCTTTACGGCTTGCCTCTTATATGTCATCCTGTAGGGAAGCCTTTCCTGATCACTCTGATTGTTACTGGGTCTCTCCTTCAGAATATCTTTCATTTATCAGTTGGTATGTATTCCTCAGTATAAAGCAAGCTTCTTGAAGTTAGGAACTTTTAAAGTTTTGTCCTTACATCCCAGTCTTGGATATAAGGTATTTAACTAAGTTCTTGTTTAATTAAACTGAAAAGTAATGAACTCCTCATTTTACATTCAGATGTTAAGGTAAAGGTTGCAATTTTATTATAGTTTATGACCATTTGATTATTAAATATCAGCAAGTTTCATGACACTACCCCAAGGCATTTTGCTGAGGAAAGAGAAGATTCAATCTCTTTCTTTGAGGAACCTAGTATATTAACTGTATGACATAAAAGTTGGAGGCTTTAGAAGATTGTTAAATACAGGTTTCAGGAGACATCGGTAATACCACATTATATTGAATTACACATAGTTCATTTTCCCAATAAGTTATCTCATTCTGCCCTTAGGTGTGATATCTAATTCCTTGGTATAATGAATTACTTTATAACCAGCTTCCACCATGTTGTATGGTTTATCATAAAAATAAACAGAAGAATAGTTATTATCTTCTAGACGGTCTGTCAACTGTTCATAAAGTCATGGGTACATAAACTGATCAGGGATGTAAAATTAAAAGAAAAATGCTTGATTTCTTTGTGCTTTAGAATGTTTTACGTTGTTTGGCCTACCTAACTTTATCTTTTTCTTTAGGTTAGACAGCTGCCAGCCATTTAAGTTAGAAGGAAAAAAAGTTATCCACGTGTGAATATGCTTCTTTCCAAAATTACAAGAGGACAAATGTTCACATGGAGGTTAAGAATGAGGACTATGGAACAGTGTGTTATTTAAGTGGTACATATGAAATGGTCCATTATGTGTATATGGATATAAAATTTGGGATTATTGGCACTGCAACCTTCTGAGTTAAAGTTAGTGCTTGGTAACCCAGGATATGATATAACTAAGCCTAAACTGATTTTTAAAGTTTTTATTTTCATATGGTATGCATGAAGAAACTTAGATTTTTTTAACCTTAAATTTCATTTAAAAATAAGAATAATTTTTGAGCTTGCTTAGAACAAATAATCTTGAAATTAACTTGAATTGCTCATTCATATTAGCCTTAGGGAAAACTGGGTCTTCTTACTGAAAAATCAGTCAACAGCTTTGAATTTTACCAGTGAAAGTAACATTTTCAAAAGAAATAAAGTAAAGACTTACCTGGTCTTATGGCTGGCGAGTCCTTTACTTTCCAAACTCCTGCTCTACAGCTTATCTAAGATCACCCTCTAAGTAAACCTTCCTCTTGCCAGTACTTTCTGTATTTTCATCAGTTTGGTCCATTTTAATAAACATATATTAAGTACTTTAGTGGTTCTGAGATGTCATCGTTGTTGTGGGTCCTTCTTCCAAAAGTGCCTAACCAAGGCTTTATTATACTTTGTGATGTGAACTCATTAATATCCCATAGAAACAGCACAGGGGCTTACCCAGCATTGGGTACCTTCTTAGGGCCTGTGGAATGCCCACTATCATTACTGATAGCTCAGTGTACATAGTCTCTGTGCACTCTGTCCAGAGTGCCCTTTAGAAATCTTTTTGCTCTCAAGGAACTCCCTTTAAACTTCCCATTTCTTCAGAGTTCTTCCATATGTCCCTTTTACCACCTATTAGTGATTGAAACCTGTCTTTGCCCTGAAGATACCATCACTTAATAGCTTCCCCGGTGTATGCTTCATGCTAATGCAGAGGTTCTTAACTTTTTTGTGTCATGGACTCCTTTGGCAATTTGATGAAGCTCATGCACCTCAGAGTGCTTTAAAATCCATAAAATAAAAGCTAACATACAGCATTTACTAAATTCCAGGCGTCATGCCCTTTACAATTATCATCTTATTTGATCCTCATATGACCATGGGAGATAGGTGCTTTTTTAAAATTTTTTTTCTTTTTGAGAGGGGAAGGCAGGGCAGTTGGGGTTAAGTGACTTGCCCAAGGTCACAGCTAGTAAGTGTGTCAAGTGTCTGAGGGCAGATTTGAACTCAGGTCCTCCTGACTCCAGGGCCAGTGCCCTACTCACTATGCCACCTAGCTGTGCCCTATTATTCCCTCTTTACAGAAGTGGAAACTGAGGCAAACAGCATTAAGTGACTTGCCTAGGGTCAGTCTAAGGTTGGTTTTGAACTTAGGTTTTCTTGACTCCATCCCAGTACTATGGATTGCACCATCTAGCTGTCCATTATAAATACAAAGAATTACAAAGTAAACCAATTAGATTGAAATATAAGTATCAAAAATTTTTTTTAAATTCATTGTCCCCAGGTTAATAACCTTCACACTTAACGGAATCACAGATCCTTGATGTTTACTGTTAACTTATTCTTCCTACGAGGCTGTAAATTCATCGGGAGCAGGGACTGTTGTTTTTTCATCACCTTTCCTCACCTTCCAGTGCCTCCCTAGCAAAGTACCTTATACTTAATATGAGCGGAGGAACTTTGTTGGAATTAAATTAAGATAATGCATGACACCCTTGCCTTGCCAATTCGAATTGCCTAGTATGTTTATGTAGTAATCTGTTACAGCAGACACTGTAATGAAACTTTTAAGCATTTAGTTTATAGACTATTTAAACTCAAAATTAAATTGACAATCTCATTTTTGGTGAGGTGAATCATACAGTCACTTCTTACCTAACCCCAGGAGGGGAAGCAATGATGAAGATAATTCCAAAGCTATATATAAGTGGTATTTAGATGTATTTTTTGAGCATAAATAGAGCTGTTTTTGAAATTATAAATAATACTGTTTGTATAGCACTTTACTACTGTATACATACATTAATCTTATTTGAATAAAACCATATTACAAAGACCAAGGGGGGAGGGGACGTGTAAAAATATTGTCAGTTTTCTCATCCAAGGGATTTGTTCAATTTAGCTCCTGTCTGCTAGGCAGATTAGAAACAAACTGGTATGTGGCTAGATAGCTAGTCCCTATGTCAAGAAGACAAGTTAAATTTCTGCCCGCCCTTGAGACCCTGAGCAAGTCACCTAACCTCATCATATTTCTTCCTTCTCTCTCTCTACTCAACTTAAAAAAAAAATTTAAGTTGCAGAAAAGTTGCCAATCCATATTGATGGAAGGAAGCTCCTCATCACTGAGCTATGTTTTTCCTTTGTCAGGCACAGTGAAGAATACAAAAAATAATTAGAAAGGATACCTGTCCTGGTGAAGCTTATCATTCTAATAGACTAGAGGAAATGATCTCCTTTTCACAGCCAAATTTCTAGAAGTTGCCTATAGTTTTGCTTCTAGTTTCTCACCTCACTTTACAATCTCTTGCTATCAGACTTATGTTCCTATCATTTGCTCTCTCCAAAATCACCAGTGATTTAAAATATTTTTTATTTTATTGCTGAATTCAATGGCCTTTTCTCTTGTGTCTTTGTTCTTAGCCACTCTTAGCCTTTTTACATTCTTGATTCATATCCCCTCCCCCCTCCATTTGCTCCTTCCTTAATTTTTTTTGATACTCCTCTGTTGTGTTTCTCTTCCTGCCTGTCAGACTGGTCCTTCTCAATCTCCATTGTCAGTGCATCACACATGGTCCCAAATCCCACATGAGGTTATAGCTCAGGGATTTGGCCTTTCCCATTTCTCTGCCTACTTAGTGATCTCATCAGCTTCTATGGATTTAGCTATCAATTTATGTAATGATTCTCACCTCTACTTAAAATAGCTCTTTTATCTCTCCTGAGCCCTAATCTCACAGCTGCAACTGCCTGCTAGACAATCTCCATTTCAGTTTACCATAAGTATATAAAATCCGGCATCCTTCCCCCAAAACCTACCCTGTCCCCTAATCTAACTTTCCTATTTATCTTGAGGAGGTCACCATTCTTCCTGTTATCCATATTTGAAATCCCGGGGTCATCCTGGCTCTCCTTTCTTTCTTACTTCTTCACTAGTCACTTGCCAAGTCTTATTAACTCCTCCTCCTTAACAGCTCTAACATCCATATCCTCTCTACTTGCACTAAGACCACCCTAGATCACTTTCTGCCTCCATTATTGCATTAGCTTCCTAATTGATTGCCCTGCCTCAAATCTTTCCCACTATAATCTATATTCCACACACCTGCCAAGTTCTTAAATGATGACACTCCTTTGCTCAACAAACTTCAGTGGTGCCCCAATGCCTTTAGGTTAAAATACAAACTCTTCTCATTGTCTTTAAAACCCTTCTCAAGATTGTTCTAGCCTGTTTTGCTTGATCGACTATACATTCTCTCAGGTATTTTAGCCAGCTGGGGTTACTTGCTGCTTCCCACTCATGACATTTCAACTCTTGCCACTGTGCCCGTGTTCAGGCTGTGCCCTGTGCTCAGAATGTTCTTCTTTCTCAGTTCTGCCTCTTAGAACTCCTACTTAAGTAAATGAATGAGAAGGCGTTTATTAAGTACTCACAATGTGCAGAGCACTGGGAATACCAATAGAAAAGTGGACATTACCTTCAAAGATCTCATATTCTAATTGTAGAGTTAAGTGATGTAGGAGGTTTCAGCAGCATGTCAGATGGAAAGGTCTTGTGATCCTTAGGGTATAGCGTTATTGCAGGTGCTGATACATTTTCTTTAATGTTGTTTCCACTGATAGAGTCATTGTTTCTGATTTGACCTTGGTGTCAAGAACTTTTATTTTCTGGGTTGTCAGTAGCTGTGTTTGCTGAGGAGATAGAGAAGCAGTTGCTGGGTTGCATCTCCATAGGATTTGCTTCCATAGATGGCTTCAAGGGTAAGGTTACAAACAGGCCCATCTAGGGGAGACTGGCATGCTCAGGACTCTTGCTTGATTTTACCTGGCTGTTAGTGGCAGTTAATCAGAGATTGGTATTTTGGTAATGAGGAGTATGCACACTTTCACCACAAGTTGACCCCTTCAGTGATGGCTCTGAGGTCCTGGCTGGAAGCAGGGATGGTGGTCTGGAGAGGGGAGGGATGGAGAAAAGAGGAGGGGACCACTGTTATTCTCAGGGTTCTTGAATTCAGGGTCTTGGTCTGTTTCTGTTGGTGTCTGAAAGAGACAAAGGATAGTCCCTGCCTTCAAGTAGTTCACAATTGAAATCTGCTTTAGCTTGGTTAGGTCCTTCTCCAAAGTATTACTGGTTGATGGCAGTGTGTATGAGGGGAATTGGGGTCATTTGCTTGAGTCATCTGGCATATGCCATCTCCTATTTCTCAGGTTGCTTTGCTTTCGGTGTTCAAGAGCCACCTCCTTCCTGTAAGAGACCTTTTCTGATTTCCCCCAATTACTAATGCCCTCTCCCCACCATGTATTTTGTGTATTTCTTTCATTGATTTATCTATGAACATATTTCATTCTCTAGTAGACTGTAAGCTCCTTGAGGGCAGGGATTGTCTCTCTAGCATATTTATCTCTAGCATAGTGCCTGTCATATATAGGTACTACTTAAATGCTTTTTGAAATAACTATTGTAAGGTATGATGTCATTGTCATGAGAAAGGTTCAAAGTGTTTTCAGAAAAGAGAGGGTATTTCTGGCTGCTCAGAATCTTTTTCGGAGTTGGAAGAAGTAATAGAGTTTTAAAGACCTACTATGCTAAGGTAGTTGGCTGTGTAGTGGAATGAAATAAATTTAAAATTAAATAGTGATTTGTGAACTGAATATTAGCAATGGAAATTATGTAAGGGCATACACTTTAAGGTGAGAGAGCTGATTGTGTAATATTCTTAATACATAATTATTCCAATAAAATATCTAGAGAGATAGATTTAGAGAGATAGGCCAGAGAGACTTTTATATCCTCAGTTTATAAACTTTTTAATTCACATGACCAAAAGTAATAACAAAAAACATTTTTATACTCATTTATATAGTAGATTAACAAACTAAGTAATGTAGTTCAACAAGCATTAAGTGCTTACTAGATCCCAGAAATCCAGTGGCAAAAAAAAGAGAGTCTTTTTTTCCAAAGAAGAGAGAGGGCATGTGTTGTAAGTAGTTCAGGGAAGGCTTTGTAGAGGAGGTGGCAGTTAAACCAAGTTTTGAAGGAAAATGAAGTTTCTATGAGGTCGCAATGAGGAGGTAATACGTTCCAGGGGAGGACAGGAGGATGGCTTGTGCAATTGCATGGAGACAGGAGGTGGCGGATTTGGTTGAGGGAGTCTGCTAATCCAGTTTAGCTGTAATGGAGAGTAGTTTCATAGATTTAGATCTACAAAGTACTTTTGTGGTTGTTCAGTAGTTTCTGACTCTTCAGGACCGTATTTGGGGTTTTCTTGGCAAAAATACTGGAATGATGTGCCATTTCCTTCTCCAACTCAATTTACAAATGAGCAAACTGAGGCAAAAAGGGTTAAGTGACTTGCCCAGGATCACACAGCTAGAAAGTATCTGAGGCCAGGTTCGAATTTAGGGAGATGAGTCTTCCTGATTCTAGGTTTGGCACTCTATCCGCTGCACCACCTAGCTGTCTGTCCCTTCAGGACCAGACCTTAGAAGCCATTAAATGGGAAAGAAATAGAAGCATTTTTGATAATGCCTACTATGTGTCAGGCATCTCATATGATCCTCAAACAACCCTGGGAGGTAGTTGCTTTTATCATCTCCGTTTTACACTTGAGAAAACTGCAGCAGACAGTGGCTTGTCCACACAGCTGATAAGTATCTGTGGTGATAACTGAACTCAGATTTTCCTCACTCTGGGCCCAGCACTCCATCCACTGCTCCACCTAATGTCTGCTATGTTCCAGGCTCTGGGCTAATCACTGGGGATACATATACTAAAAAAGAAAGACAGCCTCTGCCCTCAAGGAGCTTATGCTCTAGTGAGGCAAGACAACACATAAAAAGAAGCAGAAAGGAGGGAGTGCGAGGTGAGGGGGAAGCTGTCGAGGTAAGGGGAAATAGTAGAGAAGTCCCAGCAGAGAGCATCCAGGTGTGAGATGAGATATTCTGAGCTGAGCTCCCTCCTTCAGTGGAAGTTTGGAATTTGTGGCTCTACCCTCCAATTAGAGGGGCAGAGGGGGTGATGATGTAGTGCCAGGACTAATGGAGTGTGGCAGGATGATGACGTTTTCCCAATAAAGAGCTTCCTGGCAGAGAAGCCAGATATGTCCTAGAGTTGTGTGGCCAAGTGAGAAATGAGATGTTCTAGACTGAGATTTCCCCCTTAAATGGAGGTTTAAGTCCTACCCTCCCATTTTCCAGATAGGGAAAGTGAAGTACAGAGAGGTTAGCTGACTTTCCCAGGGTCACATCATTCATCTTGAGGTAGGGTTTGAACCCGAGTCATCCTAAGCCCAGAGCTCTTTTCACCACACACAAGTAAGTGATGAGTAATGTTAGGAAATGATTGGGAAGGTAGATTGGAGCTAGATTGGAGAGGGCCTTAAAGAATAAGCTGAAGGGTTTGTATCTGATCCTCAAGGATGTAGGTAGATACTGAAGATTTTTTTGATCAGAAGAAAGAAGATCGTTTTGGTGTTTATGTGGAAGATTTATTAGAAAAGGGAGACAGTGGAAGTTAAGGAGCCTAGTTGGGCAGTTATTACAGTATTCCAGGCAGAAGCTGCTGACAATCTGAACTATGGTGGTAGCCTTGTGATCACATATTTAAAGTTGGAAGGGACCTCAGAGGCCGTTGAGTCTGGGCATCTTGCTTCCCCCTCTCCCCCCATCCTTCATAGGACAGGTACTTTATTCCCCACAAGAGACTCATAAGTACTCATTGATAAAAACTTAAACATAAAACAGTAACTTAAAATTCTGATTATACTGTTTCAGGAGGTTGATACCAAAAACATCAAAACATGAAACATTTTTTCTCCTGAAACAGAAGGCATTTTGCCTTCATCTAGCACTTTACTGTTTGAACTCCCTCAAAGTCCATGTCTTCTGCCTAGATAGACCATAGGTTGTGCTTGTTCTTCTGTCATTGTTAATCTTTTTGAAGAAAAGCCACACTAGTTGTTGGGGGCACCTCCTGTTATGCATCTAACACTAGGAATATTCCCAAGGTAATCACTTACTCCTGAAAGGTCTGCCTTTCATGATTATTGTTTGGTCCCTTGTTCTCAAGGAAAGAAACAAAACAAAAGAGGAAGCCTTAAGATCTTGACTCAGGCTCATGTGGAGAAGTCTTTGCTCTGACAACCATGTGCAAGCAGTTCTGAGCTGCACCACATTAAGGAAAGTGACAAAGGATAGAAAGCCAAAGCTATCTCTCTTTCCAAACTGACAGCAATCTCCCCTATAGAAGAGACTGGGGGTATTGCCCCCAGGTTTGCTATGTTGGCCTTAGATTTCCCTTCAGTACTGAACGAGAACATAAATGAGTTTCACAGAAAGGATGGGAAGAGGAAGGAGGGAGGGCCCACTGGATTGCCCCCGTTATGAAAAGAATACTTTTTTCTCTCTGATAACTTAGAAAGTAGAGAGGTGGTCTTCAAGCTTTTTCTAGGACAGAGACCACTCTGCTTTTGAGCACAGGTTGACCAAACATAATGCACTTTATTTAGGTCACTGCAAAGTTTCCTCAGCGGATAGGAGGTATAGTGGATAGAGTGCCAGACCTGGGTCAAAAAGGCTCATTTTCCTGAGTTCAGATCTACCCTCAGACACTTAATAGCTGTGTGACCTTGGGCAAGTCATTTAACCCTTTTTGCCTCAGTTTGCTCATTTGTAAAATGAGCTGGAGAAGGAAATGACAAACCACTCCAGTGTCTTGGCCAAGAAAACCCCAAATGGGGTCATAAAAGGTCAGATGCGACTGAAAAACAACTGCACAGTGACAAAGTTTTTTCTATTTTTTTTACATCTATAAGGAAAATCTTTGGTCCATGGACTCTAAACCTCCATTTGAGGAGGGGGACCAGTTCAGCAATCTTCTCATTTTGTTCAGGCCACACTCTTTTAGACTTCTTCAGTTTGCTCCCTAGAACTTCATTGAGAAATCTCTTTATATCCTGCAAGATCTGATCAGCCTTAGTACTCAATACGTCATCAGTACTTTCTGATTTGAGGATGGAACAATGAACCACAAAACCTCTTATTTGAGGAGTGGGGCCCAGGTTATCCATCTCTTTATTTTCTACCTGCCTACAACTCTTCGGGATTTCTTTGGACTTTTCCACCATGGCCCTGTGCTGCCTAGCTACCTTACTCTCCCTCCCCACTTTTCAGCTTGTTTTTGTATTTCTTACTTTATTAGACTGTAAGCTCCTTGACAGCAGGGACTATATCTTTTTCCTATTTGTATCCCTAGCACTTTGGACAGTTCCATACACTTGGTAGGCTCTTAATACATATTTATTGACTGACTGACAGATTTTGTCCTTTTTGGTAGCTTTTGTGGCCAGCACCCTTGGAGATTTCTTCTCCTCTTACTGATGTTTTGACAGCCATTCCCAACTATTTTTTTTTTTGTTGTTTTGAGAAAGCACTTATTTTATTCTGAATTTAAACGTTCAATAAAAACAAGCATTTCCACAATACATTTAAGAACAGGAGAGGATTGTTTATCAAACTGCAAATCTCTATTATGTATAGCTTGCTTTTCTTTTTAATTTTGGATAAATTGAGCATGTAACTTTCAGAGCTGCTCTGATTATAATTTCCTTCTGGCTTTCCCTCTGTTCTGTTGTCTTTTGGGGGGAGGGGAATCACCCTACCCTTGCCTCCTCCCTTCTCCACCCCTGCTCTCATTCAAAGAAAAAGAAAACTCTTTCTGCTGTTGTATGAATTGTCTCCTGATCTGCCCACTTACTCTACGTCAGTTCTTACAACCTGACACCAAGCTTACATTTACCTGAAACTTTTGTTCATTGCCCCAAGTCTGCGTGGAAATTGTATATTTGTCCTTCAGCCTGCTCCTGTACCTTTCAGATGTCATTGACAATGTCTTAGATGAGGGTATAGTTCATCTGGACCAGGTGACTTGAATTCATTCAGGGCAGTTAGGTGTTCTTTTTACTCCTTACTTTGACTGTTGGTTTCCTATTAGCCATTTTTATAGGTTCATTTTCCTTGGAAGAGATAACAGAAGTAAAATATATAGCAAATCATTGACCCTTCCCTCTATCATCTGTTGATGGTGGTCCTGCTTAACTTTGGATGAAGAGCCTCCTTATCTTTTCTTCATCTTCTTTTCCCCAATATATTAAAAATGACAACAATTTTTTTTTTGCTACCTTTAGCTTTCTTACCAGCCTTAGCTTATTCAGAGCTTTTGCCACTCTGATACTCTTCTTAGAAGTGCCTTTGTGCTTATCCTTTGTCTGCTCTTCTATCTTCTATACATAACTTAATCTAGGTTGTTTATAGAGTTACCTGTGCATCCATATTGGGAACTTTTCAGACACTTTCTTTTGTATTCTTTATTAGAATTTCTTTTCTCTTTGTGTTTTCAGACTTTTATTCTTGAGCTTCCCCTCCAGAATTTCAGCCCATGGGAATCTTAGATTTCTTTCCTCTTAACCCTTTGAAGTATGCTCTACTAAAATTTAGGGTATATGTCATAATATGTCTGACTTAATTCTTCTGTGCCATATATTCTAAAATGGTTACTCACTTCCTCCCCCAGGTTCCCATTACTTCCACTAAAGCATCCAGTCCTTCCCTGTTAATGAGAATTAAATATAGAATTTATCTTTGTTGGTTCCTCTACATTTTGAGGGTTGAAATTGTGACAAAAGAACAACCCTGAGAGACAGAGTTTCAATTTATTAATTAGACTAGCCAGCAATCAGTGAGTTGATGGTCAGTGTTTTCTCTCGGTAACCAATAATGGCAAGGAAGACACTGAAATGGCTTAAATCCGTTTTGAAAGAGAAATGAAAAATCAACCCATAGTGGTGAACATTTAATTAGGAGGTGAACTAAAAGTCTTCAACTCTTGCTGACAACGTGTCTTGATCTTGAGACTCAGAAGCCTCAAGGCATTTGGGCAGAGGGCACCGTCTGCATCTGGACCCCTCTGGCTAGTTTTCTCCTCGTGAGCTGGATTGCCCTAAATTCTGATGGCGGGGATGGAGGACTGGAGGTTCCTCCCCCAGGCAAAGGCTCACCCTGACTGGATTCTGTTGATATTCTAAACAGAAATTTGGTCTTCCTGTTGGGTGGGGTCCTACCCAAGGTTAACTAGTATGTGCCTGGGGGCTAGGAGCAAATCATACCGCTCAAGCCTTGCCCTTCAGAGATTGGCTGACCTTTTCAAGAATCGGGTTTTAACAAGTAAAAGGAAGAGGGTGGATCACAAATGAATAGTTATTAACATAATAGTATAATCTAATTTTTCTCAAAATGATCATTAGGGCAAATCTGGAAGTTATAACAGCGGAGCCAAGATGATGAAGAGGTAGCAATTCCGCTGAACTCTCCCAACATTCCTCTCCAAACGCCTCAAATTGAGTTCCGCAGTGGCAGAGTCAGTGGAGGTTGGGGTGAGACTTTTCCAGCCCAAGACAATTTAGGAGGTCAACCGGCGAGTCCTATGGCACCAAGGTTGGGGTTAGCGGTTAGCGCAGTGCGTGGGGCAGCGACACCAGCAGCGAGGCTGAGACAGCAGCAGCAGGGAGCTGTCAGCCCAGGGATGGTAAGGGAATCCTAGAACTGGTCTGGAACAGATTACTGAAGACCCTTTGCTTGACACTGGGTCCAACACCTTGTTACATTGTCCATAGGCAGTTCCCATTGTGGTTCAAGGGTGAAGAGGAGCACTAGCACTTGTGGCCAGTGGGGGGCAGGGGTTCTGGTCACAATTCCAGGATGGAGAAGGGTGTTTGTAGTCACTCCCACCTCAATTTCCTTGAATGAATTAGCTTCTCAATTTATAGTACTCCCTTTTGCTCGTTTTTGAAACCGTGGTGTTTTTTTTTCTTTATTTTTTTATTTTGTGGTCTTGTGAGCTTTTGGGTGTAACATTCTATTCCTGCTACATTGTAGCAATGCTCTTTGGTAGAACTTGGTAAGTAAACTTAATTTTTTTTCCTCCCTACTTCTTTCCTTTAAGTTAAAAGCCCATTTGATTAGATTTTTTCAAGACATTAGTCAAACAGATTCTTACCAGTTCTTGTTAAATATACTCCATCCCTGTCATTCCCGTATTTCAAACTGTAGAAATTTAAATTCCCTTTCTCAGACACCAGCTTCTTAATCAGTTGTTCACCTCCCAAATGTACTTTTCTGTTTTGCATCCTTTGCCTTAGATGGGCATTAGTAACAAGAATACTTTGGTTTTTTACCTAAGACTTAGTAGTCTTTGGCTATAGTCTCTAGGTTCTTTCTGGCAGCATCATTTGTGCTCAAGTGAATATTCAGATGTGGGTAGTAGTCATTTTATTCTAACAAGTCTATTCTCTTTTACTTTTGGTGTACCCCAGAAAGACAGCTGATCTCTCATTTCTGTTAGGTGGACAAATAGCTGATGAGGGCACAGTCTTTGGGAGCCTCCTTGAATTCTCCTTGAATCTTCCAACTAGATCTAGCCTTCCCTGGAGACTATAGTCGCACATTATCTTTAGGCCCAGATCTCTACCTAAGCCTTGCCTCTATTGTTACTATCAATATGCATGCCTTCAGTTACTTCCCAACCCTGATATTATCAATATCCATGCCTTCAGCTACTTCCCACCCTTAATCCCATTCTCTTGGTTCCTGGACTCTGACCTCATCTGGTCCTCCTTAGACTCCTCCTCAGGACCCTCCCTAATGCCCTCCTCTAGTCACCCCAAACCACGCCTCAATCCCTCCTACAATCTTTGTGTATATAATCTCCATCTTGCCTCCATGAAGGTGCTCAGGCCCGCTTGTGAAGACAGGCATCACAAAGGGTGGGATTTCTTAAGACAACCCATTATGGTGAATCCCTAATAAACTTTCTCTTTTCCCTTGGCTGAGAAGGCTTGAGTCTAATTCTTTCGGCAGGACCCGGAGTGTAGGTATTTTGGGGTCTCGAGCACCCCTAGAATCGTAAGGTTCACTAACAATCATCATTTTGATTTAAACCTCTTCATAGCTACGTCTTACCTGACAGAGGCACTACCTTACCCTTATGCCTTTAACCCTTACCAGATGATCTCTCACCCAACAGCATGTGTGTCTCCAAAATTATTTCTTGAAGGAATTACATATTATTTTCTAACTTGCTCGTTGTCATGTTGTTGAATCGTTTCAGTTGTCTCTGACTCTTCATGACCCCACTTGGAGTTTTCTTGGCAAAGACACTGAAGTGGTTTGCCATTTCCTTCTCCAGGTCAATTTACAGTTAAGGAGCTGAGGCAAACAGGGTTAGGTGACTTGCCAAGTGTCACATAGCCAGGAAGTGTCTGAGGCCAGATTTGAACTCACGAAGAGGAGTCTTCCTGATTCCAGACTCAGTGCTCTATCTGAAGAGGTTGTAGCAAAATGATGATGGTAGGGGAACCATACGTTTCTAGGGGTGCTCGAGACGAGACCCCAAAATACCGACATGCCGGGTCCTGCCGAAAGAATGCAACTCAAGCCTTCTCAGCCAAGGGAAAAGAGAATGTTTATTAGGGATTCACCATAATGGGTTGTCTTAAGAAATCCCACCCTTTGTGAAGCCTGTTTCCACAAGCAGGCCAGCCTCAATCTAAACTGAGCTAGACTGAACCTGAGTACCTTCATGGAGGCAAGATGGAGATTATATACACAAAGGTGGTAGGAGGGATTGAGGGGTGGTCTGGGGTGACTAGAGGAGGGGTTCAGGGAGGGTCTTGAGGAGGAGTTCTAAGGATGGCGAGATGAGGTCCGAGTCTAAGCACCAAGAGAATGGAATTAAGGGTTGGAAGTAGCTGAAGGCATGGATACTGATAGTATCAAGGGTGGGAAGTAGTAGGACAATAAAGGGTGAGGCTAGGTAGAGATTTGGGCCTAATGATAATGTAGGGTTTATGGCCTTAGGGGAAGGCCAGATCTAGTTTGAAGATTCAAGGGAGCTACCATAGACTATATTCCAGATTCAAGAGGGTTCCCAGAGACTGTGCCCTCATCATATCCACTGTGTCACCTAGCTGCAGCCCCTGGTCATCCATCTAGTAATTGTCTGAATTGGAACTCATCACAGGTCCCTCAGACAGTAAGTCCATTGCTTTTTATGCTATACTGTGATGTCTGTTTTTCTGTATTGATGGAAAACTTAAAGAAAACCTGTTAAGAGAAAATAATACTTTCTCTTAAAGAGAAATCATACCTAAAGTTCTTTTGAATAGCAAATATATATTAAAATTTGAACAAATAAATATGATTTATACAGACTTTTATAAAATATTTTAGGAAAAGTTATTAATTTTTAAAAATCCAAATGGAAAATTAGAGAAACAAAAGTAAAGGTTGGAAATAGCTAGTGCATTGTTGGTGGAGTTAATGAACTGATCCAGCTATTCTGGAGAACAGCTTGGAACTGTGTCCAAAGGGCTGTCAAACTGTGCATACCTTTTGATCCAGCAATACCACTGCTAAGTCTATATCCCAAAGACATCTTCCCAAAATGGAAAAGGACCTATTTGTACAAAAATGTTAATAGCAGCTTTTTATGTGGTGTCTAAGAATTGGAAATTGAGGGGATGCCCATCAATTGGGCAATGGTAAATGATTATAATGGAATATTATTGTGCTATAAGAAATGACAAGCAGGATGATTTCAGAAAAAAACTGGAATTACATAAACTGATGCATAGTGAAGTGAACAGAAACAGGAGAATGTTGTACACAGTAAAACTGCAATATTGTTTGAAGATCTGTGGATCACTTAGCTATTCTCAGCAATGCAAAGATCCAAGACCATCCCAAAGGACTAATGATGAAGCATGCTATCCGCCTCCAGAGAAAGAACTGATATTATTTGAATATAGACTGAAGCATGCTATTTTTCACTTTCATTCTTTTTCTTTTATTTGAGTCTTCTTGTACAAAATAACTAATATGGAAATGTTTTACATAATTACATATGTATCACCTATATCTGCTTGCCATCTCTGGGAGGGGAGAAAGGAGGGGAGGAGAAATAGAATTTGAAACTCAAAACTTTAAATAAAAATGTTAAAAAAAAAATAGTTGACATTCCTCTGATTGGAGTAATATGCACATTGTGGGTCCAAGGCTTATATCTTTTAACACTTTTTTTCTAAACCACTTGGAAGACATTAAGTTTACAAGGGACTATACTTTTCTTGGTAGCTTAAAAAAATAAAAATGAGGATAAACTATGAAAGACCATCTTTCTGTGTGTTTTATTATTGGTAAGCCTAAAATAAAACATTTAGGAAAAATTAATTAAGATTAAGGTTTTTCATTATGACCCAGAGAAGGGACCTAAGAGTCATGGTAAACTTTTTGAAGCTTTTTTCTAGTTTTCTGCTAAGTTTTAAAAAGTATTGAAATCCCCTTCTATCTTTAGAAGTGGAATCCCATGGGCCTGTGGAATTGAGGATGGCTCCCAACATGTTGGGTGGAACTCCAGGGGTGAACTTTATGGGAGAACTTGGACAAGAGTCACATAAGACAGGCTGGAATGAGCAAGTTATAACCTGCTTTTTTGGAGAGAATATCCACATTAATGAGATCATAGGCCATTTGAATGTTTAAGTCCTTTTTTAGTAGCTGTGCATAAGATAGAATTCTGTCCAGATAAGGGTAACCATAATGATCCAGGTATTCAGGGGGCTGCTGTTTTTTCCTCAAACTAAAGTTAGAATTCTTTCACCTAGAAAGACAAAAATTAGAAGTAATATGATCCAGTATCATTCAGTCATGAAGAATATATACCTAGAATAGATATACCAATTCCTAAAACCTTAGAACCAGAAGATATCCCTTAATAGAAGACTGTTGATAGGATAAAATATTTTTTGCATCAAATAGCTTTGATGGAAGTCCACTGTCCTAGGTATTTTGGGTTGAATGTGACTAGGCCAGTTCCCTGGTAATTTAAGTTTAATATTAAAACTTAAGTTTAATATTAAAATTAAAAATTACATTTGTAGGCCATTCATCAGGTCAACAGAAAAGAGATTTACTCAGCCATAGCAAGAGAAGGCTGTGCATTGAGGACATCTAGCATTTATTCAACTGATGGAAGTTACCTTGCTTGAGTTGCCCATTGTGGTTGGCCAACCATCAGAGAAGGAGCTTGGAGCTCCTTTTGGCTATTTTGCACTTGGGCAACCAGGAAATAGTGTCAAGAATTTAAGCTTTTTAGTTTCTTGACCCAATCAAATTTTTTAAGATGGTTTCAATACCCTCTGCATTGGGGGAAAGGGTTAGAAAAATTGTTCTTACTGCATAAGGTATATAGGGAATTAACACAAGTATATGAGATGAACTATTTCTCAATAGTCAATAGCTAAAGGATTTATGAAGAGTTTTAGAGTAGCTTGCATTTATATAGCGTTTTAAGATTTGCAAAGCACTTTACATGTATATGGTTCTCTTGTTTGATCACAATGTGATTGTCAAGATTTAGTAAATGAAGCCAGCAGTGGGCATCTTCCATTTGGATCTAAGTTATCTTTGTGAAGTATGTTTTTCTGCTACGATAGTCATTAAAACTAAGTATTGAAATAAAATAAATTTAGAACTAGACCTTCAGTTTTCCATCATAAAGTGTTAAACCAAGCTTTTCAGAAATAATGAAATATAGCCAATCAAAGTGATATCACTAAGAAATATTAATTTTTAAACAAGGGTTTGGTACCATTAGTAAATAATTTGTAAAATATGGTGTATTGTATCTGCCTCATCTTTTTTTTTTTTTTTGGTATGTTTTAAAGTATATGTGATGCATTAGTAAAATCTCAATTTTTTTTTTAATTGCAAGGGTGCACAGACTGCCACTGTAGTGCAGTATTGTTGGACCTGTGAATTGATCTAACCATTCTGGAAAAATTTAGAATTATGAAAGGAAAGTAACCTTTTAAATCTAGTGATTTCTCTACTAGCTACATAAACACAAGGAGATTAATGAAAGAAAGGTCCCAGGTGCACCGGAAATATAGTAATACTTTTTGTGATAGCAAAAAACTGGAAACAAAGTGTGTGCCCGTTGACCAAGGTACACCCAAACAAATTGTACTATAGAACTGATCATTAGGGAGAATTCAAATAAACATGAAAAGACTTCTATGAAGTGTGATACAGAGTGATGAGAGCTAAGTTAAGGGAATAGTATAAACAAAGATTTAAGTTACATAAGTGAAAACAATTCTAAAAGATAGCTAAACTTGAATTAGTTACAATGAACAGTCTTGGTTCCAGAATTCAAAAGAATGGAAACACAAGCCTTCCCCTAGTAGGGAAGTGGTGAATTGTGGGCATGGAATGTTGCATAAATTGTTATAAATTATTAACTTTGTCGGGTTCAGTTAACTTTTCATTTGATTTTGAGTCAATGCTTACCCGGAAATAAATGCAATTAAAAAAAACACACACACAAAAGACTTCAGGTTTAACAATCAAGGATTAAGTACCTGTGAGCCCTATTTACAATAAACTTAGAACATTATACTTTAGAGTTAAGCAAAAAGATTGACAGATTATGTTGGGGGGCAACTATCTCTTGTTGAATAGATGCTTTTCCTTGACCCCACTAACTTGTGTTATAATCACAGTCTAATATGAAGCACATATTTTTGTGGCTAAATTGGACAAATAAAGTAAAATCCTTTTTACTGTCATTAGTATTTCTCAGAAACTATGGTACAGTATAAAGAAAAGTGGATTTGAAGCCAAAGGAACTAGGTTCAAATTGCAGCTATGCTACTTATTACCTCTGTGACCTTGGGCAAGGCATTTAACTTCTCTGGGCCTCATTTACAAAGTAAGAGAGCTAGAGGACTAGAGAGCTTTTAAGGTCCCTTCTAGATTTAACTCTATGATTCTGTCTCTAAAAATAAGAAGCATGCCACACTTTTTGTTTTTGCATTCATCCTCCATTACTTGTCCTTGCTTATATCAGCTGTAATTTTTTTTTTTTAATTTAAGTTGGTCAAAGAGTTCCTACTATTCCCGGTTTCCTCTACCTTGGAATAGTTTTATATTCTGAGAATTTCATTCCTAAGGGTGCATTCCTACTAGACTGACTTCAGCCTGCTCATGAGAACTGGGTTCCAAATAATTAATACTGCCTCAGCCTTTAAAGGAACAAATTCAAAATAAAATTGAAAATTACATACAATTTGAAAATGATTTCAAATACAGTTCCAGAAGTTTGTATTTTTAAGATTAGATGCACATTAGATGCTAGTGGTGTTTTAAAATGTCTTGTAAAAGGGAAATTCAAAGAGTCATCCTGCAACTGAAAGATAGGCTTCAGTTAATGAAGTGGCTGTCATTCTAAGCATTCAGAGGATGACAAAAAAGAAGGATCAAAGAAAGGAAACACTTGAAATTTGGCACTTAATATTTTGCAAGGCCTTGTGGCAGGTACTAGAGATCTAAAACAAATTTCCCTACCCTCAAGAAGCTTGCATTCTATTTGAGGGAAACAACATGTACATAATAATTAAATACAAAGTTATTTTAGGAGGAAAGAAGAATGCCTGAGCTGCACTTCGAAGGAACCTTGAGGATTCTTGGAAGCTTGAGATGGACGTGGGGAAGGGGTATGAATTCTACACTAGGGGCCGCTTGAGCAGAAGCACAGAAGCAGGAGATAACATGTTTATGGAAGGCTGTCATATTCTTTTGGACAGTTGGAGAGTACAGCTACATAGATTCAGAATTGGTTGAGTGGCATAATAGTTTGCTGTCTGTTTGAAAGAAAGTCTTCAGGGATGTGTCCCAGGAATGTTTGGCCTTGAAAGTAAAATTTTTCATCAATGGATAAAGGCACTTTATCCTTCATATATATAATATTGCTAAATAGAGCTTAAATATTGAATGATAGAACTGGGATCCAAAAAAATACTGATAAGCTAGAATATTTGACCAAATCTAAAAAGATAAAATTTATTTTAAAAATCACCTTCCCAAGTACAGGATAGGAAGGACATGACTATCTTTCTGTTAAATAAAGATCAGTATTATTCAGTAGTGTGATCTGTTAGCCGAAAAAGCTAAAGTGATCTTGGGCTTCAGAGAGGTCCAGGACTGTGTGGGTCATAGTTCCACTGTGTTCTGTCCTGAGATCATTTAATAGCTAATATGTCAAGGCAAACAAGAAGTAAACCAAAAAATTACAGGTTTGGTCATGTTTTTTCCTACAACTCTTTATATGGATTATGGTAGAATCACGGCCAAACACCTCACTTCTCCGATGTAAATTGAAGGGATTGGGTTGGACAGCCTCTGAGGTGGGTCCCTTCCTGCTTTAGAATTCTGACCTTTAGATGTTCAATGTTGTATAAGAAAGTGGAACTGGCACTAAAGGAGATAAAGATGTAAAGAACGACTTGATCATACAATTTATTTTTACAATGTCAAGGAGATTCTTTTTGAAACCTAAAATTGGGAAATGTTTCAAATAATTGGAAAATAGCATACTTGTATTATTACCAAAGAAACAGCAAATGAAAATCATCAATGATTAGTCTGCATGCCTACTCTTTTATTGCCATAAAATCTTTATGAGAGTAATCTACATATATGTTGGGAATACCCTTTATGAAAATATGAGAGGGCAACAGGCAGGCATTTCTAAAACATTTCTACAGTAGACTATATCTTCACAATAATTATAATTGAATGCAAGGTATTAGGAAATGTAAGATCTCATTAATTTTTTTGTAAAAAGTATTAAAGGCACAATGTGGCTTTGAAGGCTCTACTTCAACAGTACATATTTTAAGATCATACAAAGTTCTTTGTTACACATATCTATAGAGGGAACTTCTTTTTCAGCATTGCTGATTATAGACATCAAACAAGGCATAAACAGGCAGCCATGTGTTGGCCACTGTCATGGAGGATCTCCAAATAGAAGAGGTCTTTACTATACAGGATGAGGTCTTTCTGATGTTCCTCTTTGCAGGTGGGATCATGCTGATTGCATCAAGTCCCAGAATATGAGAACTCATTAATGAAATCTGTAACTTCTCAAGTTCACTTTAGATAATACTAGGAGTCTGCACAGGAAAAAAAACACATGGATAAAAAATGCCTATAATCCAGACTATGATATGCATTTGGATGGGTGGCTCATTAAATCAATCCATTAGCCCAGGCTCTGTGTGTATGTGTTGTATTTGTGTGCCAGACTCTACATAAAATTGTCTAGTACCAGTTTTGAAAGAGGAGAATATGGCATATGGGCTGGGTTGTATTTGGGAAATTAGAGTGATTTCAGCTGTTATAAGCTGCTTCTGAACACATTAACTCATCTTTTTTAATTCCAGCAGTTTTTTATTCCATAGGCATTTCCTGATATATCTTCCCCTCTTTGAATCCTTGTTATAAAATGTAAACAATAAACAACTTTGAAGAATATGATCTAATATCGTATGCAAAATTCTATATGTATAATTCCTTACCTCTACTGAGAGGAGGATAGTAATGTCACTTTTCTTTTAGTGATGCTATATGCATCGTAGAAAACCACAAGGAATCAAAATTGTGTATGACTAGAAAGGAAATAGAGAAGCTACATGATGGATATAAGTAGACTACCACATATATTACTAATGAGGATGTTTATGCAAAATGACAGAAAGGATTTCACTCAGGAAAATCTAGTATTGAAAAAGGAGATGGGCTAGATGGCCTAAGTGCTTCATTGGTACACAAATGATGTTAAAAGACCTTGAGGAAGACCATCAACACATTGCAGTAAATCATTTGTAGAGTGTTTATGAGAAGATGTAGACAGCTTCGTATAAGAAGGCATGACTGGTTGTGATTTATACCGTTAGAGAGGATAGTCATGTCATTGAGTTCATAGATCCATTGAAGTTCTGTAGTACAATTCATTGAATATTTATTGCCTGCCTAATATGTGAAAAAGACCTATACTGATTATATAGTGAAATGCAAATTACAGTTTCCCATCCTCACAGATCTTGAAACTTAGTTGGGGGTGGCAGGGGAGTGAAGTGGCAGTGTAAGCCATACATAAGTAACTCTTGTACACTGATTAGGATATAGAAGGGGTAAAATAGTTATATGAATGTCACAGCTAGCAGACAAATATCTCTTTGCAGGCTAACTACCCAATCAATACTCTTTCTAATCCTTATTGTCTTATAGTGTAAGTGACCTATAACCGCATACTCCAAGTTAATGTCTGGACCTGTAGCCAGGGATTGGGGGTCAAGACCTAGGCAGACTTGAGGCATATTTTGGTGTACAGCTCCATGAGGGAAATCTTCCAAAGGTCTGGAAAACCCACCTATGCGACTGCTTTTTTGGATTTTGATAAGCATTTTAAGAAATTGGATATGGATAGGTGAGAAGTATTTTATTAATAGCTATGGCAATAGTAAATTTAGTATCTGTGGAGACTAATTATATACATTATTGATTGGCTAACAGACATATGCTATAGAAATTTATGTGTCCATAAGGATTTTCTTTTAATTCTGTTTGCCAGGATTTTAGCTATATTCAAAAGAGTGTGTGTGTGTGTGTGTGTGTGTGTATATGCACATACACTTTTGGGAAGATGATGGGATGCTTGGGTGCCTGTGCTTGGACCCCATTTCCAAAATCACATCTCTCCCTAGCCTCAAAATACTTTCCCTAGCAGTTTCTAGCAAAGCAGGACAGCATGCCCTTATCTCTCTTTCTGATACGGTGGCCAGCTGTACTTATAGAATTATATTTGAACTAACCATGTACTGGCTGAACTGGCTGTGTACTGGGTCATAGAGATATTTACTACTCACTGGCCAATCATATGAATGCTAGATCTAGATATATGTATACTCCCTTACATTTATCTTGTCTAACAAGACATTGAGGGAAGCAGCCTGGGTATTTCCCAGTCAGCCCTGACCTTTCAGGCCTAAAACCACACCTCCATCTAGCTTCCCGCCCCCCTTTGGGCGAAATAGCCCAGAGTGAACTCTGGGTAAGATACCTTCACAGTAGATACAAAAAGTGCATGTTCCTTTAATAACTGACCACTCCTTAACCACTCCCTAATCCTACTCCGAATCACCTAATTAACATATTTGGCACATGTTTTACTAAGGTTTAACCTATATAACCTACCTGCACCCCTGTAAGGTTGCAGGTTCTGTAAGAACTCTTGCCTGCTGAAAAGCATAATAAATCTTTGCCACCTTGACTTAAAGAATGCTTGACGTGGTGAATTCATTCCAGACAGCGACCCTCTTCAGTACTTTGGTCCTTGAGGGGTAACCCCCCACCAACAACCCTGTCTGGGAACTCCAGTCTTGGGGTTCCTGGACTTTGTCTCACCCTCAACAGAGAGCCACTATTATCTCTATAAAATTTTCTTTGTTTCCTACTATTTTTAATTGATTGGTTTGTTTGTAAGAATTACCCATTATTTGCAGTTTTGACAAGAAGCTACTTTATTTTTATTAGTGACTATGCTTATAACTGATCCTTTTGTGTCTACCTAATCATTTTCCTGCCCTTTATATGATAAAGAGTCTGGTTGAATTTTTAAATTGTGTAGGAAATTTAAACTTATGAACATTCTTTCAAATATCCTGAAGCTACCTGCAAAATTTCTTTCATAATTATCTTTTTTCTTAGAATATTTTAAAATGATTTGCTGATATTAGTAGAGATGTTTTATGGACAGTTTTCATTTGTTGGGAAATAATTACATGGGTCAAAGGCCTTGTTCTCCCTAACTGGATTCTAGATTTTATCCACATTTGGTTGAGGGGAGGAGGAAGGGAAACCATTGTAGAAGAGGAATAAATGTCAATCAGGTGAAATTTAGAGACAAAAGACATAACTATTACTTGTAGGAAAAACTCCAGTTGATTACAAATATTTTAAATAACAAAGTTAAATTTAATATTAAAATTTCTCAAGCTTAGAATAAGACTTTTGCCTAGCACTGTTTTACAAGGATTGATTACCTGCCAGCTGCACTCATTAGACTTGCAGGGTAGGGGCTGTAAACCATGGTTAAGGCCTTGCAGTCCAGATAACTTGGAAAGAGAAGAAATAGTTAGAAAGTACAACAAAATAAACCTGAGAATGTTAGATTGTGAATTTGGGAACCTGGGGCTCATTTTTACCACCTACATAATACCTTATACGTAGTAGATGCTTGTTTACTGGAAGCATTTATCAGTACCTGTTGCATGCAAGGCACTATGCTAGGTTCTGGATATACAAAGACTTAAAGAAAACAGCCCCTTCCCTCGAGGAGCTTGCATTGTTTTGGGTCAGGGAGTGGTGTGTAAAATATGTACTGATAAGTAGATACAAAGTAATTTTGAGAGGAGAAGACTCACAACTGGGACTTCTTTCAAGAAGATGGAATGGAATGCTTGTATAGGTAGTAGCAAACAACTAGTCCAGTTGAACTGGAACATAGTGTTCAGGAAGGGAAGTAATGTGAAATAACTGAAAAGTAGGCTGGAGCTGGGTTATGAACATTTTAAATATAGGAGTTTTTTGATTTTGTTTTTGCATAGGCAACATGGAGCTACAGAAGCTTCTTGAGCAGGAGAGTGATAGACTTAGGTAGATTATTTTGGCAGCTGTATAATGATCAGTGAGAGAGAAGAGAGATTGGAAGCAGAAAGACCAGTAGTAGGTCTTAGACTTAGAATTTAAAAGGATGTTAGGGTCCAGTCCATTCATTTTAGAGGTGAAGAACTGAAGGCCCAGGGAAGTGACTTGCCCAAGGTCATATTGGTAAAATGATGAGTAATGGAATTCATATCCAGGTCTTTTGATTCAAGAACCATTGTGTTGTATTGCCATACAGTTAAAAAGTGCTTGATGTTGTTCAAGTGATGAAGGCCTGAATGAGGGCGGTGGCTTTGTGAGTGGAGAGAAAGGGATGGATATGAGTGGTGCTATGGAGGTTAAGAAAACATGATTTTATATGAGTGGAAGTGGGGGTCAGGGAGGATGAAGATTCAGAGAAAACTCAGATTACAAACCTGGAAGAGACCAGAGGCATTGTGGAACTCTACAGAAATAAGAAAGTTAGGAAGCAGGGTATGTTTAGGGGAAAACATAAGCTTGGATTTTAAGTTTGAGGTGACTGTAAGACATAACCCTTGCACACAGATATCCAGCATATAACTGATACTCAGTTTTGCTCAGGAAATTGATGAGGGTGAGATATGTAGATTTGGTAATTCACGTAGAAATAATTGAATCAATTGGAGCTGGTTAGATGACTGTGTGGGAGAGAAGACACTCCATTTTGGAGCCCTGGGTAGACTGAAACTTAAGTGGCATGACCTGGATGGTAGCTGAGCAAAAGATTGGTCAGGTGGGTAAGAGATGAATTAGGGGAGAGTGTCATGAAACTGTTAGGAGAAAAGTGTATTTAGGAGGGAAGAAGTAGTCAATGAGAGGGAAAGGAAAGGAAAGAACAAGCATCTATTAAGTGACTACTGTATTCCAGGCACTGTGCTAAACATTTTACAAGTATCTAATTTGATACTTACAATAATCTTTGGAGGGAGATGCTTATCCCTGTTTTACAGTTGAGGAAACTAAAGTGTAAATTACATGACTTGCCCAGGGTCAAACAACTAGTAAGTGAGGTTAGATTTGAATTTGGATCTTCCTGACTCCAGGCCTAACACTATTCACTATACTACCTAGCTCTTCTAGTGTAAGAACTGCCAAGCCATCAAGAAGAATAAAAGGCTGAGAAAAGGCCATCATACTTAACAATTAAAAGATCATTGGTAGTCTTGGAGAGAGCAATTTCAGACCTATGGTGGGATTAGAAGCTAGATTTCAAGGAGTTGAGAAGTGAGTGGTGGGAGGTGTGGAAATAAAGATGCCTAGACTTTTTCTAGGAATTTTGCTGTGAGGTATTGGAAATATATCAGATGAATGCCTGGGGAATTGGCAGGGTTCAGTGGAAGTTTTTTGAGGATGGGGAGGACCTGAGCACGGTTGTAGGTAGCAGGGTAGAAGGTATTTGATAAGGAGGCATTGAAGGTGAGAGATAGAGGCTCTTATGGGGAAGAGAAGGGGATGGGAATATAGGGCCACAATTAGAATTTATCAAGAAGGACCACCTCGTCAGAGACTGGAGAAAAAGAAGGAATGGGAGGGATAATTATGTTGAGAGGTTTTGAGGAAGAGAATTAGTCAGAAGAGAGATCTCAGGGTGAGTGCCCATGATAATTTTCAAGGAAAAAGAGATAGAGTCCTTTGCTGAGAGGAATGGGAGAGAGGATGGTGTTGTAGGTGCCTTGAAGAAGGAAGTGTTTGAATCAGCCTTTGGGAAGGTGATCACGCCAATCAAGGAAGAATAAAAGGATTGAAGGATTGCATTGTAACAGTGAAGTTTAGAAGAAATAACTTTGTAATTGATCCATTCTTTACACTGTGTGACTTTACTCAACCCAACATGAAGGAGTTCTGGTTCATTATTGTTATACAACTTTCAGTTTAAATTTTTTGTTGTTCTTTCCATTTATATTGTTGTCATTGTTCATTCTGTTTTCCAGACTCCCCTTACACTACTTTGTATCAGTTCATATAAGCATTTCCATGTGTCTCTAAATTCTTCACATTCATTTGCGCAGTAATCCGTTACATTCATCTGCCACATTTTGTTTAGGTCTTCCCCAATTGTTGGTTATCCATTTTGGATAATTAGTTGCTGAATGAGTGTGTTGGTAAGCAAAATGGGCTCCTTAGCACTTAGTGCCCTTGAAGAGTTTGGCTTTTCTTTGCTTCGAGTAATGCTAAGCCTCAGGCCCAAACCCCTGTTAGGTGTGGAACCTATGTGGGTGTGGATTGGTGCCTGGGGTGGGGCCCAAGGTGGGGCTGGCTAAGGGGAAGTGCTAACTCTGAAGCCATGGCCCATTAGGTGTTAACCTAACCTATGTGAATGTGAACCTCCCAGGGTCCTAAGGGGGGGGAACTAACTCAAGAACCTATCATAGCAGCCTAAATTCTCGTCATTCAGATGGCATTTGATGACGTCTGAAGCCCTATAAGAAGGGAGGACAGAGCCATTTGTGCAGGGCTCTTGAGATGGTGTTGATAAGGAGACTCCAGGCAGCTGTAGCTAAGGAGCCCTCCAGCTTGTAAACCCGGATGCTGAGACTTTGTTGAACTCTGGTAACTATGTGTTGGGATTTGAATCAGACAAGGTCTGTCTGTTGATGTTTGTAATTTGCTCTGAAGTTCAGGGTGCTGGCTTTTTCCCCTGAACTAAGTGAATGATATCTGTATGCTGAATTAAAGTAAGCTTGTCAACCCCATCACCTTGCTTTCCTTAGTTAAGCAGATCAAAAAAAAACTGTGTTTTTGCTGCATGCTGGCAGCTTTCTGGGTGCTAGCTGTGGGTGGATCTTACACCCCCACAGAAGCTGCTAGCCAGATGGTTGAAACAGTGAGTGAATGAAATTTCAGAGATACCTAGAGGAAGTGTTAAGCAAGGAATGTAATGGTAAGGTATAGGAAGGGTACCTAGAATCGCAAAGTTTAGATCTTGAAGGGTTTGCCAATGAGCAGATTGTATGACTTCTCAAAAGTCTACGGTAGCTCAAAAGCAAAATCAAGACACTTAAAATAGCTCTCAGAGTCAAAATCCAAAGACTTAAAAGATTATTTTCCTCTCTCAATTCTTTGTTAGTTTACATTCTGCTTTAGCCAGCAGTTAGCAAACCAGTAGGTATTATGAAGCACCTATTACATTACAGGCATTTTGCTAGACATAACTACACATCCTTTATAGATCTGTACAACAAAACTATAGACATGAAAGGAGAATCCACACACACACACACACACACACACACACATATGTGTATATATGCGTATTTATAGTTTGGCATTAACAGGTATAGAGTAGCTGTAGAATTGATCTTTACTTCATTTAGAACACAAATCTGTTTGGTGATAATAAAAATAGCTCACTTTTATGTAATGCTTGGTTTTTAAAATGCTGTGCTTAGTTTATATTACATTTGATGATTACATTAAGGTTTCAGGTATGAGTAATGATGACAAGATTATCTATGAAGAGATTAAGAAACTAAGGGTTTAATGTGAAGAGTGAAAGGCCAAGAGGAAGGACTAAAATAAGAACCTATAGAACTAAGCATTTGCAGAAGGGAGGTAAGTCCAAGCTTGGTCACAGTTCAGAGCATTCAGTTTCAATTGTTTTGTTGTTATTCTTCTTTTCCTTTTACATTCTTGTGTTGATTTCATATGTTGTTTTCCTAGTTCTGTTTACTTTGTATCTGTTCATATAAGTTGCCCTGCTTCTCTGTATTGATCATAAAAGTTTGTTTAGCCCAGGGGGTTTTAAACTCGCTTCTACGAACTCATTACTTAAATATTTTGATAATTGACTTCCTTTGTAATGCTACACATTTTATTTTATGGATTTAAAAACGTTATTCTGAGAAAGAGTCCTTAGGTTCCACCAGACTGCCAAAAAGGATCCAGGCCAAAAATGGGTTAAGAACTTCTCGCTTTGCCATTCTCTAAGCAGTGGGTTTCTATTTTGGTTCCAGTTCTGTCCTACCACCAAAATTGCTACTGTAAATATTTGGTATATAAGGAAGGGATACTTTCCTATTTGTCATTGACTTGTCTGAGGTCTTTGCTCATCAGTGTAATCTCTGGGTCAGAAGATAGAAACATTTTAATTGCTTTCTTATCATATAGCCATTTTTTCACAACTCCTCCCATCATTAACTGTTCATGTCTTTTGAAATCTTTGGCAATTTCCTGGGTGTGAGATAAAACAACAAATTTGTTTTGATTTGCATTTCTCTTATTAGTAGTCTGGATCATTCTTTCATGTGGTGGTTAATAGTTTGCAGTTCTTTTTCAACTATTTGTTCATATTCTTTGATAACCTATGTATTGGATAAATAAATATTTCTATTCTCTCTATATCTTTGATATCAGACCCTTATCAGAGATATTTGACACAAAGGTATTTCTACTCATTTATCCCAGTTGTATTAATTTTGTTTATGCAAGAACTCTACAGTTTCATGACATTGGTGTTCTCTATTTTATCTCTCTTTTTGCTCCTTTTCTTTAGTTAAGAATTCACCCCCTAAACATTGTTGAGGAATGTACCTGATGTGGTTCTCTTCTAATTTTTTTATAGTATGATCTTTTAATATTCAGATCAGGTATCTGTTTTGAATTTCTTGTTTCATATGCTGTAAGATAATCAATCTAAACCAAATTTTTGCCATACCACTTTTCATTTTTCATAGCAAATATTGTCAGATATGGAGTTCTATCTTGGATAATTGAGTTTATCTAACACTAGGTTATTGAGTTCGTTTATTTCTGATTCTGTTCCATTAGTCTATTTGGGGAAAAAAAACAAAACCAAAATATTGACTTCACACTTGCCATTTGATCCTTCTTGCTTTCAAAAGTAGTTTAGAAAGCATTATTAAACATTTGATCTCCAATAATTTGCCAAATGCCCAGAGAATGCTGGATCTAGTCTTGGGTCAGGAGGTGTACACATAGACCAAATTAACAGTAAATATTTCTCTAGAAGCTTTTTGGATTAGTCTTAAAACATCATGTTTGTGAATTGGAATCCTTTATTTCAGTGCTCTAAACAGAATCTTGGAGCTTTGTTGCTAAAACTGATTTTTTGGTCTGTTAGATAGGGTGGTAAGTCATTTACAGTAGTCAACAAATAGTATAGCTCTTTTTATTCAGTGTCCTCAGAAAGCCAGTACCTAAGCACTTTTGTAGAAAAACTTTGGCTTCAATAGCTTTCTTTCCCAACCCTTCCCAAATGGCAAGTTTTTATTACCTTTTTTATATGCCCAGGACAGAGAATACAAAAAACATAAGGTTTGTTCATTCAAGAATCTTGTAGTCCAGAAGAGAAAACATACCTGAAACAATTAAAATATTCATTAAATATTTATCAAATACCTCCTCGGTGAAAGGTACTGCAACAAACCCCTTTCTCAAAGCGTTTATACTGATCCGCATGGGTTTGGGGAAGTGTGTACAAATAACTATGATTTAAAGAGGAACATGCAAAAAGAAGTGATTCGAGGACAGTGCTATAAGGAGGGAGTTGTGGTAAGAGAAGTGGTCGGGAAATACTTCATGGAAGAGGAAGCATCTATGTTGGACTTTGAAGGAAGGGAGGGAATTAGACAAAACTAAATAATAGATCAAAGCATTCCAAGTTTGGGAGACAATGTGAACAAAGACAAAGTAATAGGAGAAGGCAAGATTAGAATAAGAACAAGGTCTGATTTCTAGGGAAGAAGAGTAAGAGAGAAATATATTGAAGCCAAATTGTAGAGGGCCATGAATACCAGGATCAGGAAGTTTTATTTGATTTGGTGGGCATTAGAAAGCTATAGAAGTATTTGAAATAGTAGTGACACAATCACTATAGATTATTAGGAAGGTTACTTAGGCAGAAGCATAAAGAATGTTTTGGTGATGTCATGATTATAGGGCATTAGATGTTATCTAGTCCAACTTTCTCCTTTTACAAACAATGTAACTAAGTACCAAAAAGGTTAAAATGATCTGACAAGGTTACATAGACAGTGGCAGAGATAGGATTTGAATCTAGGTCCACTGATTCCACATTCAGTGCTCTTTCCATCACACCACACTGAGGCAAGATCACGAGAGCCTAAAGCATAATTGTAGTAGGAGTAGAAAGACAGGGATAGATATGCCTAAATTGTAGTTGACAATGGATGGGCTCTTTTCCTTTCTCTTGCTGAATACTTTCAAAGGTGACTCTGAAGTTATAATACAAGACTGGGTTACTGAATGACAGTGCCATCAACAGGGACAGAACCTCAGAGATGGAAGAGACCTCAAAGGCCAACCTAATATCTGAATAGGAAACCTTTGTGCAATCTGTTCAGTATAAGTGATCGTCTAGTCTTTGGCTGAAGACATCCAGTGAAGGGAAACTACTGCTTCCTGAGGAAGCCTGTTCCACTTATGAATAGCTCTGATTATTTAAAAAATAAAATCCTTGATTCCAACTATAAATTTATCTCTTTGCAACTTCTGTGTTTTGTTTCTAGTTTTGCCCTTTGGGGACAAGCAAATAAAGCCTAATCCATTTTCTACATTATGGCCTTTCAATACTTAAAGACAGTTATCCATGTCTCCCAGATTCTTTTCCAGGGTCAACATCCTTTCCTTCTTTAACTGATCATATGGCATGAACTCAAGGTCCTTCACCATCCCACTATCCTTCTCTGGGTGTCCTTCAGCTTATTGGTGAAAACAGTACTCCATATGTAGTCTGACCAGAGCATGGTATAGTAGAACTTTCATAATCTCATTTAGGTAGTATTGTCATTGTTTTTATATGGGTACAACCTAACCATGAACAATTAATATTTTCCCAGTTACCTAAATATATCTTTATTTCTTTCACATTCTTATTCCTGAAAATTATATCAGGTTGCATTAGCTTTTTTTCATGCTCTATAGCATTATTGAGCTTTCACTCCACAAAAATTCCACTCCTTTTTTATAACAACTTGTGTCTAGTCGTGCTTCCCCATCCTGTACATGCAAAGTTTGATACTTTGAGCCCATGTCAATGATTTTGTATTTTCCCTATTAAATTCCATTTCAAATCTAGGAATCTTAACTTGTAGACCTCACAGAAGCCTCATACTTTTATATCACAAATACTCCCAGATAAGATTCAGGAGGCACTGAACATCATTGGTAGCAAATATCACCAAAAATGTAATAGATTATATTTTAACATACTGGAAATGACATGTTTACTGTTGGGGAAACCATTCCTGAAACAACCATCTGTAGTCAGACAACAAACTTGTTAGAGCCAAAATCAAAATTCATACAAAGCTATAATGGAGAATATATGGGCATGCCATTAAAACAACTCCAGTCTGATTTAAACAAACTATTCATGCTATGATATAGGACATGGATGACTAAAGAACACCAATAACAATTATGATTGAACATAGAAATTTAACTAATATAAATAATTCTCTGTAACAAGGAGGCCAGAAGGAGCCAAAAAAGTACCTTAGAAAATATTTGACTAATTTACCAGCCTCAGGGAAATGGCAGCCAAGAACAATGTCATTTCGGAGTATAAACTAATTTATAATGTCTTGCAGAGAAAGGTCATGAGCAGACTCATGTCATAAGACAGCAAGAAGATGGAGAAGGAAAAATTAATTTAAAGAAAGCTTATGGTGAGACCTGAGAAAATCATATCAAGGGCATTTAAGCCTAGTAAATCTCAAAAGAAGGCAACAAATAGACAAAAGATAGGAAATTTCCAGTCTGCACAGATTTTTTTTTTTTTAAATATTTTCACCATCAAGAACATGGCTTTTAAACTCAACATCCCAATCCCAGATAAGCTGAATGAGGAAATAGAAATCATGCTGGGTAAAAAAAAAAAAAGATTTATACAGAGGAAGTCAGTTTTGGAGGTGACAAGAGTTTTGAGGGGTAAATTCTCAAGATATCTGAAGGGAAGATAAGATACCAAAGATGTGCGGAAAAAAATCTTGGACTTTAATAATTGGTCTATTTAGCTTCATGGCTTGGGTTAAAGAAAAGACTTAGGGATTTATAGGAAATTGGTACTTAAGAAGCTAATGCAAACATGAGCTTTATTATTATGTGATATAGCAAGCTGACTCAAAAAAAGCATACGCATGCATTCTTTGGGGATATAGACATAGTTTTGCCCCCATGGATGCAAGAAACTCACCCAGCTTGAGGGGGCATGTTGGGGAAAGTACATTTTCAGAGATGGGGTTCAAGCAGGAAAGTTTTGTACCCTGAAAATAGGCTTGATTGAGAATAGGTAATCAATCCAGATGTGGAAGGGGACATTCCTAATCAGACCCAGATGTGGTGGAGAAATTCCTGGAGTCACCAGGCTTGGGTGGGGAGTGGTATTTCTTTAATTAGACCAGAAATTGGGTAAGGATTTGAGTTGGCTATCTTAGATAGCAGAAAAGGAATGGTTTACAGTTGCTGCAGGCGCCCAGGAGTTTTACCCAATCAGAATCTTTGAGTATTAACTGCCAGACACAGGGTTAAAATAGGTCACAGCAGTGGAAACAGTTACAAAAGGGTTTGTCATTGCATATATGCTTTATGAGCATTAGGATGACTTAGCCTAAGTGATTCCATCCTGTCATCATAATTATAACAATAACATAAAAGAATATAAAAATCACAAGTACTAGAATAATGCCAAAAAGGGGAGGAGGAGGAGGTAATGGGGAGAACATTACTACTTCTCATATAAAATGTTTATGAGAATAATTTGCACAACTCATCGAGGACATCCTTAGGTAATGGTAGTAGAAGAAAATGAGCAGGCTTTTTGTAAGTGACATTCCACAATAGACCCTGTTTTCACTGTCATGATTGACCAAAAGCTGTAGAGAATACAAGATACCATTGTGGTTATTGAGCATATAAAGCAATGACATATGATTCAGTAAAATGAAATGCCACCTTAAACATTTTCTATTGAGTGCCTTCTGCTAGGAAATAATTCATCTGAGCACAAGAAGTCTGGATCCCCTTAGTTTATGTTGACATCTATGTCACTGTCCAGTCATTGATAAAATTGTTCAACAGTACAGGGCCAACAAGCGTATACAAGTGCTAAGGGGGCTTTTCACTAAAAATGTCACTCAGTTGCTATCTGTTACTGAAGATTCTCTGGGTTTAGTCATTAAACTAGTTCTGAACCCATCTAACTGCACCATGTCTCATCATCATCTTGTCCACAAGGATCAGTCTTTCAGCAGACATATATTAAATGCCAACTATTGCCATGCACTATCTAGATATTAGAGATTCAGATACAAAAAATTCTAAGGTAATTTTTGGTAGAGAGGACTCATAGTTTGGAGCTGATAAGAAAAGTCCTCATGTAGGAGGTGGTACTTGAGCTGAATTTTGAAGGAAGCTAGAGATTTTAAGAGATGAGGAAGGAATGAAATTTTAAAAAAGCATTAAGTATTTGCAGTGTGAAAAGCACTCTGCTATAAGCACTGGGTGTACAGAAAGAAGAGTAAAGTCCTATTCTCAAGGAGCTATGTTGTAGTGGGGTGTTGTTGCTTAATTGTTTCAGTCGTGTCCAACTGTTTGTGACCCTATTTAGGATTTTCTTGGCAAAGGTACTGGAGTGGTTTGCTCTTTCCTTTTCCAGCTTATTTTACAGAAGAAGAAACTGAGGCAAGCAGGGTTAAGTGATTTGCCCAGGGTTGCACAGCTAGTAACTGTCTGAGGCTGGATTTGAACTCAGAGCACTGGGCCAAGAGTCAGGAAGATCTATCTAGCTGCCCTTGAGTGGGGTAGAAAGCACATATGGAAGGTTTCAACTATATGTCAAATGCAAAGCTCCCATGGTCCTTAGGGTGCATCTGCAAAACAGATGGTAGTTCCTTTTCTTTAATATCATTTCCACTGATAAAATAATTAGTTTCTGATATTGAACTTTTTGGCAGCGCCTTAGACTCTGGTGGCTAGAACTTTCTTTTCTGAGTCTATAGTGGCTGTGGCTATAGCCCTGATATAAACACTTGCTAGGCTGCATTTCCACAGCTAGAATGTCCAGTGGAAGCATTACTATTGCCAAGTCACTTAGGTTCAGGGTTTTGGCTGTCTCCATCTGTGTCTGAGCAAAGGTGGTGATCATATCATTGTTTGACTTGCTTGGCATATGCTGCTGCTTTTTGTCTCAACCTTAGAGTGTCTTGCTGCTTCAGCTGGGCCACCTAGCCTGCCTTGTGGGGGAAAGTTGATGGGGATGACTGGACCCTTCTCCACAAGAATTATTTCCCTGATGAAGCTTGTACTAGAAGCAAGATACATGGTCTGCTACCACAGAGCTCTTGGGATTCTCTGAAAATTCATTGCAGGCATGGAGAGGACAGCCTGGGTAAAGGCAGGGAAGCGGGCAGTGGGGTGTTGTGTGGGAGAATCCAAGCAGTAAATCTATGTAGGCCTTTGAGAACTACTAGGGCTTAAAAAATTTACTGCCCTGTCTGATAAAAAAAAAACAAAAAAAAACAAAAAAAACAACCTTTTTTAATTTAAATTTGGGCTGTCTTCACACAACAGATATATGTATGTGCGTGTGCATATTTACATACACACACACACACACATTCCATCACCCAGCTTTGTTCCTAGCATCTTTCATTTGGCAGGACCTGTCAGACCTTGAACTTTTGCCTTCTAGAACCCAGAGTCATGGCCTTTTTCTGAGGAGGGAGTGTAGCAGAACGCTTTTACTTCCTTGGTGCCTAAGCTAATCTAAAAGCAAATTATTTTAATATTATGCCAGTTGTTAGAAAGAAAAATATCGGCACTTTTAAGGAAAAATGCTATTTAGATGTACAGAGTACTGAAAAGAACAAATATGTTCTGATGCTTTTAGGCCATGTATATTTGCTAGCAAAAAAAACAAAATAATTTCATTTGGAACAACTAGATTAGTTAAAGGTTATTTTAAGAATAATTTTAGCTCCCTTAAAAATGAGATGTAAAGCTTTTGTTTCAACATGTGTTTTTACATATACGTTCCTTTATATGGATTGGTTCAGATTGGGATCCAGATACTTAGTTGTATGCTCACTGTATGCTCATTGTTACTTAAAAGCACCAAAAAGTACTTTTAATTGTGTCCTGTGGTTCAATTTGGGGGCTGTTTGTAGAGTGCTCATTAGTCACTTTAATTTTTGATTCTACTCTCTTGTGGAAAAGAGATGTAAATAATTTTATAAGTATAAAACCATTATGTCCATCAGTCAGTAATGTAATTTAATAGTGACAACCTGGATACTCAGCTAATTGTATTGCCAGAATTGACTGAAAAGAACAGTTTTTTAATGCAGAATATTTTGGAATTATTAACTGTTAGAGCTGAATAATGCCCTATTGTTGAAAATCCAACTTAACTTGCATTTCTGTGCCAATATTAAAAGATGACTTTTGAAACATGCATTTAAACTTAACTGTATTTGAAGTTATCCATTGGAATATAATTGAATGCTTGTTGCATTCTTTTTTATGGAAATTTAATCAGATATAGGCTGTGCCAAAATTATTTTTCTCCCTGGATAACTCAAAATGACACTGCCCATCTGGGGCTGGAGCTACATTCATGGTCTCACAGCTCACTACAGTTTAGAAACCAAACCAAACTCCATTTGTCATAAGTGTCTCTCTATGTTTGAGTTTTGGGGTGTGTGAGCGGCTGGTCTGTTGAAAAAAAAATAACCCGTGTTGAGTGCCTTCTGCTAGGAAATAATTCTGTGAGCACAAGAAGTCTGTATCCCCTTAGTTTATGTTGACACATGTAGCAAAGTGATTGTCAAAGATTATTAAGATGTGGTTTTAAAAAATGCACTGAATTGAAAAATAGTTGCATAAGGACAAGATTTTTAACTGCATTTCTTGACTGTCTTCTTACCCTTTAAGACTAGTAACTCGAACCCATTTGTAGTATAAATGGTAAATTTAATCTTACCTCAGATGTGTCTGTGTAGAAGTATTTTGTATGATTTTCTCTACAAACTAATCTCCGCTCCCCCTTACATACACAGAAGAAATCTCCAGATCTAATGAAGTGTTTAGAAATAATGGGGTCTTTAGAGGAAAAGAGAAATTAGTTCAATAAGAATTCCAATGCCTACTGTGGGCAGAGCACTGGGTACCAAGGTCCCTGCACTCATGTAACTTAAAGTCTGGTGAGGGGAAGAGGGAGAATAAAATCTATACACAAATCACTATGATGCACAGTACTATGAGATCTTTAGAACAATGAAGCCTGTATGGATGGGAAGATGTGATTACTAACGGGGATCAGAGAAGATTCCATGGAAGGAGGAAGGAGCATTTGAGTTGTGCTTTATAAACAGGTAGGAACTGAATTTGTGTAATGGACCTTTTGGGCAGTGACTCTTACAGACTGCTTCTCAGAATAATATTTTTAAATAGATAAAGCAGAATATATAGAATTACAAAGGATATATATATATATATATATATATACACACATACATATGTATATATATGTATATGTATTGAAATAAAGTTACCAAAATATTTTAAAAGTTCACAAACTGCAAGTTAAGAGCTGCCTCTGTTTTAGAAAGAACGTTAGTTCAGACAGGTGGTAATAAGGACCTATACTACGTTGGTGGCAGTGAAACAGAAAGGAAGCAAGGGATGAGAAAGGTGTGTTCATTCCAAAAACATTAAGCACCAACTATTTACAGAGCAGTGTTAATCATTAGAGGAAAATCTCTTTGATAAGACATGATCTGTTGGTCTCTGGAAGTGTTCTCCTGGCTGTTTAAAAGGCTGGGTGATGGCCCTGGAGTCAGGAGGACCTGAGTTCAAATTCGGCCTCAGACACTTGATACGTGTACTGGCCGTGTAACCTTGGGCAAGTCACTTAACCCCAATTGCCTTGCCAAAAAAAAAAAAAAAAGGCCGGATGAGTGGCAGCGGTGGCCAGGTTGTGGAGAGATTGGTGGGGGGGAGGATTCTGTTGTAAATGGGGAGCCAGTAGAAGGTTTTGAGCAGGGGAAGGGTGTGAAATTGGGATTTTAGAGGAGGTTATATTGGTTGAAAGAAACTGAATGGAGGTGGGCTAGTTTAGGAGCTTAGTAAAATCGTGTGTGAAATGAGTTTTCAAGTTATGGTGGGATCTGTGGGAATGAAATAATTAGGATGGATACAAGAAACAATTTGAAAGCAAAATCAACATGTATTACCCCTGTGTCTAGAGGGTAATAAGGAAGATTAAAAGTGACCCCACAGTTTCCAGTTTGGGTAATAGGAAGTCTATAATCTGTAAAGTTAGGCAACTTTGGAGACATTTGGCTGGTCAAAGGGGGAAGGTGTGTTCAGTTTTGGTATGTCCAAAGTAGAATTGAGCAGACAGAATATTCAGTAGATGTCAGTGAGGAACTTAGAAAATATGTCCCAGAAGCTGAGAGAGGGAATTGGTTCATGGTGTCCTACAAAATAAGAAACTTTTAAAATAATATTGTTCGTAGTGACAGTGAAATGTTTGAGTACATGGGGGATGGTGTTTGTTTATGAAAATGATTTTTTAATGTTTCGTGTCATGGATCCCTTTGACAGTTTGGTAAAGTATATGAACCCCCTATCAATGTTTTTTAATGCATAAAATACTAGAATGGCAAAGGAAAATAATTATATTGAAAAACAAAATTTTGATCTTGTGCCAATCTAGCACATGATCTACTAACTATAGTACTTCTAAAGTCATGAGAAATGCAAATGTTGTTTTGAGATATCTGCAACAGTAATATGAAAATATCTGTGATTTCTATTAGTGAACAAATCGCAGGTACTGGTAATATGACTGTGGCTGGTTATCTACATTCATAAAAGAAAGAAATGCTAAATTTCAGTTAGAAGTTAGTGAACATGCTTTTTCTTTTTTTTTTTTCTTTTTGCTAGGGGGAAGGCAGGGCATTTGGGGTTAAGTAACTTGCCCAAGGTCACACAGCTAGTAAATGTGTCAAGTGTCTGAGGCCGGATTTGAACTCAGGTACTCCTGACTCCAGGACTGGTGCTCTACTCACTGCGCCACCTAGCTGCCCCAATGTGAACATGCTTTTTCACATTCAGTTCTCAGATGCCCTGAAATTTCTTTTTGGACCTCTTAGGGATCTTAATATGTGTCTAAACGACATAGATAGTTTTATGCATTGAATTTTCCTTGGAATTTAGAACCTCCCAGGTCTAAAGAAGTATTAGCATTTATCCTCCTGATAACCCTGGGAGGTAGGTGCTATTGTTATCTCCACTATACTGAAGAAGAAACTAAAGCATAGAGAGATTTAAGTGAATTGCCCAGGGTCACATGGCTAGCAAATGGGTGAGGCGGAATTGAACTCAGTACTTTTCTGACTCCTAAGTCCAGGACTATTACTGTACCATTTAACTTCTGTTCCTTTGAATCTAAAAAGACTTCTGAGAAAACTCCTTTCTAAAAAGGATAGGAAATAATATTTAAATATCCTAATAATATTTACTCCAGATAATCAGAGAGGATAGCAATTTATCTAAGGCACAAATGAATTAGATTTGTGTTTTTGAGCACTTTGGGAAGTAGAGATTCATCTTCCTCTGCCTTTCCCTAGGGAGCAAAAAGGCAGACATTATATAGCCCTTAAGTTTTTTTATATTAACATTATTCTTTATTCTTATTCTAAGAAACATGTAGGACATTTTGTGTTTTTCTTGGAAAAATAAATAATAACAGTTTAAAATTGCCTTGATTTATTTCCCTTCTCCTGCTCTTTTTTCACTCCACTTCTAAGATAAGTCAGTGGAAGAAATTAAATCCCCTATACTTTTTATATACTTTCTATATCTACAGTATTATACAGTGATGGTGCTCAGTGACTCTAATATACTGTAAGATTTGGTAATGCTTTCTGATTCAACAGAGATTAATAATGGGTAATCTGCATGGGCTTTGAAAAATATATTTTTTAAAAAATTAGTACTGTAGTTATGGTAACTGTTAGCTATAAATAGGAGTTTTCTATATAATCAGCAAATATAACGGGGCATATGAATCACTTATGAAATTGTCATATAGCTAGGATTTAATATAATAAAGTGGGAGTTAGTAAGGAGACTGCCATTCTTAGTATACTTTTTCTTTCAGGTTCTGAAAAATTTTAGTATGACTTCAGAAAACATTAATGAAAATTTCAAGACGTACTTCTCCCCAGTGAGTACACTTTGGCTCTCTTACACTCATTCAGAAGCTTGAGTTTATAATAGGCATGATTTCTAGAGGGGAAAAAAATGGTCTTTGTAATCATCTAAGGATATCACCTTTGATTTTAATAAATGCTTTGAATTGACTTTAACTTAAAAGTAATTGAGATCATGGAGATCATAGATTTTGTCCTGGAAGGGCCCTCAAGAGTTACCTAGTCCTATGCCCTTATTTTAAATATGAAGATACTGATTTTGAGAGAAGTGAAATTGCTTGTCCAAAGTTGCACCAGTGTGCTAAGTAGTGGAACTAGGATTTGAAGTGATGTCGTTTGACTTCAAATCTAGCACTATGTCCCCTGTACCATACTGTGGCTCTAGGTTGACCTGTTGTTTAAAAAAAAAAATCATTCTTGAATTTGTAGAAGTTAGTTTTGCCTTTAAGAAATCTTATTGTTAACTGGTCTCAGATTTGTGAATTACATAGTCTTTACTCTTGAATGTCTCCAAATATCAGAAGGGATAAGTGCAAAAGATGTTTCAAAAGAAGAATTAGTGGTTCTTAGTGATAGATTTTATATGGCAAGTGAAAGTGAAGAAAGGTTAAAAAAAACTACTCAGATTTCAAGGTTAAATGATGGAGAATGATGTTGTCATTGAAAAAATATTACTTTGATGGGTTAGTGAGGCAGGGAGAAGAAAGATTGGTTCTATTGTATAAGATATAATGGAAAATATTCTGCCTGATCGCTAGGAAATAATGACTTCTTCTTTGTTTAACTTGTTAGTGAAAGCAATCTGTCTGGCCACTGTCTTAAGTGGTAGTGATCCTTAAATCTCCTGTTTCCCTTTACCATTGAAGACCTTTAATTTAAGATTTTTTTTTTTTAAAAACCCTCTCATTATTTAATTTCCCTCTTTAAAAAATGAAGGGAATAGAGACAGTGCTGTATTAGGACTAATTGAAGGAAATAAGAGAAACCTTGGGGCATCATTATTACTGTCTTCAAGTATTTGAAAGGATATTATTTTCTGGGAGCTAGACTTGAAGTTTTTTAGTTTATTGCTTTTCTAGTTATTTTAGTTTCATGCCCAGTTCATTAATTTGTTCTTTCTCTTTGATGATAAAAGTGTTGAAAGTGATATTCTCCTCCCTTCCCTCCCCCTCACCCCACCAGGAACTACTTGGCCAGCATTCAAAAGTTTTGTTATTTTCTCTCATTGTCACTTTCATGAAATTGCCTACTATTTCTATAATTTGTTCTTTGACCCACATATTCTTTTGGATTCTATTTTTGAGTCTTATGTTTGAATCTTTTCTTCAAATGCCCCCTTATTGATGATAACTTTTATTCCATTGTGATAAATAAAGGAGATGTTTAATAATCCTACTTTTCAGTATTTTTTTGAGGTTTATATATGTAGCTCATGGCCAGTTTTTGCAATACTGCCATCAACAGTTGAGAAACATATACTCTAATCCTTAACTTTGGTAGGTTTCCTAGAAAACAGGACCAAAGTAAAAAATTCAAATGATATATTGAACCTATGGGAAATAGGGGGTAAATGGTTCCCACAGTCACCAAAAGCGGTAATCTTTCGCTAGAGATTGCTGAAAATACACTTTTTTACATACAGTTATTTATAACCAAAAATTATTTCTGACAAAAAGCATTTTTCCTAACACAATAACCATGAAATAACCTATAAAATGTAGCACACAAATAAAATTGATAACATGCAAAACGTTTTTCTCGCTAGTAACTCCCTAGAATTCTCTGACCTTTTGTGCTAATGTCACAATCAAAAAAGATTGATTTCAGACAATATTCCATTTTCATAACACAATCTACAGTACAGCAAATAAGATTCTTAAAACTAAGACTTTTTCTAAGCTTGAATCTTACCTTCTACTGTGCCAAATGGCAGTGTGTAGGCATTGTACTGTATTCTTTACTGCGGTGAACCTCTCTACCTTGGTTGCCCTCTGAAAACCATGGGAGATGTTGCCAGGACTTTAGTCACTGCTATTGGATGATCCTGAGACTAGCATGGTCTCAACATCACCTCTGTCCTTCATGGCTGGTGGATGACCTTGGAGATTGTGAAGGATGCACCAGTTTGAAATAATGTATCCTAGTAGGATACCACAAACTTGTACCCATCATGCCTCCGGTTTTTTTCCTGCTGTGCATAGCTGTGAATGTGTGTTGTTGCCAATGCAAAGGTGAAAATGATGTTACTAGTAAGATTATGTGAATGCATAAAGTTGTTGGAGTTAGATGGAAATGTTGAGGATTGACTGTGTATGCTTTTTGATTCCCATTTAGTAATCACCAAAGATATATCTAACTTTACTAACACTTAATTCAAATACTTCAATTCTTTTTTTATATCTTTTTATATCTGGCTAATTCTTGAAGAGGCACCTTAAGATCCTCAACTGAATTCTTTGATTTTAAAAAATAAATTTGTATTGCTATCTCAGAGATAGCAATACATCTCCCTTTTTATCCCTCTCCTCTCCCCCACCCCCCGCCGAAGTTCAGCAAAACCAACCAACATGTTGGAAAGATATATGTAATATTCCATACCAATAGTCCCTTACTTCTGCAAAGAAAGTAGAGGTACCTCCTCATATATGTTCTTTGAGGTCAAGCTTGATCATTATAATTTCAGAACATGCTATTTCAACTGTTTGTTCTTTGTTTATATTGGTTTTTCTTTGTTCTGCTTACTTTGCATCAGTTCATATATGTCTTTTTATGCTTGTGTATGTCATGTTCATTGTTTTCTACAGCACAGTATACTCCATTGCATTCATGTTCTACAACTTTTTCAGCTGTTCTCCAGTCAGTAGGCACCTACTTTGTTTCCAGTTCCCTGTTCCTACAAAAAGTGCTGCTATAAATATTTTGGTGTATCATGGGTACTTTCTTTTTGAATTGACCTGTTTGGAATCTTTGCCTGGTAATGAAATCTCTGGGTCAAAGGGTATGGATGATTTAGTCATTTTTAGCATAGTTTCAAAATGCATTGCAAAATGGCTATACTAGGGGGCAGCTAGGTGGCGTAGTGAGTAGAGCACCGGCCCTGGAGTCAGGAGGACCTGAGTTCAAATCAAATCCGGCCTCAGACACTTGACACATGTACTAGCTGTGTGAGACCTTGGGCAAGTCACTTAACACCAATTGCCCTGCCCCCCCTCTAAGCGCCCCCCCCCAAAGATGGCTATTCTAATTCACAGCTTCATTAATGGTACATTAGTGTTTCTGACTTTTTACAACCCCTCCAACATTGATTATTTCCATCTCTTATCATTGCAAATTCACTGGATGCTCGATAAAATTTCAGAGTTCTTTTGATTTACATTTCTCTTATTAGTGATTCAGATCATTCTTTCATATGGCTGTTAATAGTTTGTGATTCTTCTTTTGAGAACTTTTTTTCATATATTTTGACCATTTATCTTTTGGGGAACTACTTTTTCATCCTACATATTTCTGTTATTCGTTTGTATATCTTGAATATCAGGCTCTTATTGGAGATAATTGACATAAAGGTTCCTTCCAGTCAACTGATTCCCTCTTATCCTTGTTATTTTAATTTTGTTCATGCAAAAAGTTTAATCTGTCTTATCTACTTCTTTCCCTTCATTAGTTAAGAATTTGCCCCTTATATATAACTGAAGGGTACCTACTGTGGTTTTTTTCTAAATTTTTTTTGTTTAGTTGTTTTTCAGTTGTGTCCAACTCTTTGTGATCCCATTTGGGATTTTCTTGGCAAAGATGCTGGAGTGTCATTTGCCATTTCCTTCTCCAGTTCATTTTATAGATGAGGAAACTGAGGCAAACAGGGCTACACAGCTAAGAAGTGTCAGGCTGGATTTGAACTCAGGTCTTCCTGTCTCTAGGCTCTTTTCACTGTGCCACCTAGCTACCACTAATTTTATGTGATCTTTATTATTCAGGTCATCTTTGTGGTAAGTGCATGAGACGTTCATCAAAATCTAATTTCTTCCAGCTTCTTTTCAACTTTCCTTGTGATTCTTGTTATATAGTAAGCTTTTTCCTAGGCAATTTGTTTTCAAGATTCTTGAATGGTAGGTTATTGAGTTTATTTCTGATTCTTCCTTATCTAGTTTATTCCATTGAACTACTTTTCTAATTTGTCCAGGACCAGATAGTTTTGATGATCACTGCTTTATAATATGATTTGAGTTCTAGAAGTGCTATTCTCACTTAATTCCTACTTTTTTCATTATTTCTCTTGATATTCTAGATCTTTTAAAAGTGAATTTTGTTATTTTAATCTAACTCTGAAGTTACTTTATAGTTTGCATGGTATGGCATTCAATTTGTAAATTAGCTTCAGTAGTTTTGTCAGTTTTATTATGTAGACATGGGCCAGACATGAGCACTGAATAAATGATACTATCTAACTCTCTACTGTGTTAATCTCTTTCTCATCATACCCCATTGATTTAACCTGCAGAAGATAAAACACTAGATTTTTATCAGACTATTTCCTGCTTTCATCCTTAGACATAATATAGTAGAAACTCCAAATATAAGGTCACTCAAAGGATTACAGTAGCTGCCAGTTAAGAAGAAACCTTCTAGTCTGTTTTGTGGTTGGCCAATGTGATAGTTCTGATGTTATTTCTCTTTAAAATTTTTTTAAATTTAATTTTTCCATGAATAGAAATTATTTTCTCTCCCTCTTGCTTCCCCTTCTCTATGTGGGGAAAAAAGAGAGAGTAATTAATATGATATGTACAGTCTGGCAAAACAGATTCCTATAGTGGCCATGTCCAGTATCTCATTCAGTACCCAGAGTCCATCACCCCTTTGTCAGGAGGTGGGTAGCATTTGTTCTTTGGAGTTGTGGTTGGTTATTGTGTTGATCAGAATTCTTAACTTTTTCAGAGTTCTTTATCTTTATAAAATTGTTGTCATAGTATACTTTGTTCTCCTTTTTCTGTTGACTTCTCTCAGTATCAGTTCTTATGAATCTTACCAAGTTTCTCTGAAATGACCCCTTTCATCATTTTTTAGAGCACATTAATATTCTGTCATACTCATATACCATATTTTTGTTAAGCCATTTCCCTGTTGATAGATCATCCTTTAGTTTCCAGTTCTTTGCTACTACAAAAAGAGGTGTTATGGATATATTTGTATATATGCTTCCTTTCTTCCTTTCTTTAGGCTGAAGTCTAGTAGAGAAATTACTGCTAGAAAGGGTAGGCGGAGTTCCTAACTTGTGGGCCATATTCTAAATTCCTTTCTACAATAGTTGGACTAATTTACAACTCTGCCAATGGATGTGCCTGTTTTTCTACAGTCCTTCCAAAACTTGCCATCTTTCTTTTTTGTCACCTTTGCTGATCTGATGGGTGTGAGATCAAAATTCAGAGTTATTTTCATTTGCATTTCTTCACTTATTAGTGATTTGGAGCATATTTTCATGTGACTGTTGGTTGCTTGTATTTCTTGAGAACTGCCTTTTAATTTCCTTTGACCATTTATCTATTGGAAAATTGCTTAATCTTACAAATTTAAATCATGTCCTTATCTATCTTGGAAATGAAACTTTTAACAGAAATTTGCTGCAAAGATCTTTTTCTGAGTTACCCGTTTTACTTCTTTTAGCTACTTTGGTTTTGTTTGTGTAGTGGGTTATTTACCAGTAGATTATTGAGTACAATTTCTTGATTCTTCCTCATATAGTCTCTTCCATTGAGTTACTATTCTATTTTTATTTATTTTGATATTAATCTGGTCTGTTATTAATAATTTTCCTAAAATTGAATCAGTTGTGCATTTCTGGTATAAATCTGGTTTGGCCAAAGCATATAATTTTTGTACTATGTTGTTGTAACTTTTTGCTACTATTTAAATTTTTTGTGTCAATATTAATTAGGGATATTGTTCTGGTTTTTTTCCTCTGGTCTTGATTCTTCTTTTTCTTAGGTATCAAAATCACGTTTGTATCATAGATGGAATGTGGTAGAATCCCCTCTTCCTAATATTTTTATTTTGTTAATACTGGATTTAACTGTTGGATAGAACTCACTTGTAATGCCATCTGGTCCCAGGGTTTATTCTCTTGGGAGTTCACTTATGGTTCATTTAGTTTCTTTTTCTAAGATTGGATTATTATTTATTTCTCATTTTGATAACCTTTTTATTATTGATAAAAATATTATTGATAAAAATATTATTGGTAATATTTTTTTAAATAATCATCCATTCCACTGGGCAAAGGCATTTCTAATAATTTACTTAATTCCTTCTTTCGTGAATTCTCCTTTTTCATTTTTGATACTGTTAATTTGGTTTTCTTCTTCCTTAAAAAAATCAAATTAGGTAATAGTTTTACTGTTCTGTTTAAGTTTTAAAAGCATCTCCTAGTTTTGTTTGTCAATTCAATGTTTTGGGGTGTTTCTTTCAGTTTTGTTAATCTGAGTTTTGGAATTACTTTTTTATGGTTAGTTGAATTTTTTTCATTTGTTGGTTTCCTAGATCTTTTTTAAAAATTGTATTCCAAATTCATTTGGTTCTTGATTTCTTTGTGGAGCATTTTGTAATTTTCTCTCTATGGCTTTTGAGTGTGTTTTGGTAGATTGAGTCCCAGTAGTTTTTAAGTATATTGTAGTTACTTAGAATGAAACTTCCCTTTCTATTATTTATTCCTGGACTTTGTTATAGCTACATAGAAATGCTGTTGATTTTTGTGGATCCATTTTATAACCACCACTTTACTGAAGCTATTAATGGTCTCAGTTATTTTCTTTGCTGCTTATCTGGGATTATATAGGGGTGGAGAACCTCAGCCTCAAGGCCACATGTGGCTCTCTAGGTCCTCAAATTTGGCCCTTTGACTGAATCCAAACCTCACAGAACAAATTCCCTTAATAAAAGGATTTGTTCTCTAAAACTTAGATTCAGTCAAAATGCTGCACCCAAGGACCTAGAGGGCCACATGTGGCCTCGAGGCCATGGGTTCCCCACCCTTGCACTCCAGCATATAATCATGCCATCAGCAAATAGAAGTATAAGGATAAAGCAGAGCCAAGATGGTAGAGTGAAAGAAAGCGTTTTTACCTTATTTCCCCAGCACACCTCTTCCACAGTAACCTAGAAAACACACCAGACTGAGTTCTGAGAGGGAAGATAAAGTGTAGTTTAGAAAGACAGAAATGTCTGTGGACCCTGGGATAGGGACTAGCCAGGAACATGCACTAGCAGTGCTATCAGCATTCTAGCAAGGGACTGAGACTGTGTACCAGGACAGGAATTACTAGGCTAGAAAGAGAATGCAGGGGATGCCTGAACTTGTAGTAGAAGCAAGAATGGGTACCATCTGGCAGCTCTGACACCCATTATCCACACAAAGACAGATAAAAATATTTGAAGAAATATTAATTGCTCATGAGTAAGCCAAGCTAATATAACAAATGACACTAATGACACTAAGCCAAGCTAATATAACAAATGACACTAACCTAAATTAATTTACTTATTCAGTGCCATCACAGTCAGATTATCAAAGAACTATTTTATAGAGCCAGAAAAAATAACAATTCATCTAGAGGAATGAAAGGTCAAGAATAGCAAGGGAATCTATTTTTCAAAATTGGACTGAAGGGGACCTGGCAGTACAGATCTCTTACTACAAAGCCGTCATCATCAAAACAATTTAAAAAGATAGGTCGATTAGTGGAATAGATCAGGTACAGAGTATATCGAAACAAACCAGGTAAGCTAGTGTTTAATAAACCCAAAGTTCCCAGCTATTAGTGCAGGAATTCACTATCTGACAAAAAGTGCTGGGAAGACTGGAAAGTAGTTTGGCAGAAACTAGGCATAAACCAACATCTCATACCGTATACCAAGGTAAGCTCAAAATAGATACATAATTTAGACATAAAGAGCATGATAAGAGACAAATCATTAGAGCATGGAAGAAATGACCTGTCAGATCTATGAATACAGGAAAGGTTCATAAACAAACAAGAGATAGAGAAGCTCACAGGAGCTAAAATGGATAATTTTGATTACATAAAATTAAAAAGGTTTTGCATAAACAAACCAATACTGCTAAAATTAGAAGAAAATCTTCGAAGGAAGTTTTTGTGATAAGTCTCATTCCTAAACTATGTAGGGAACTGAATTAAATTTACCAGAAGAAGAAACATTCCCCAGTTGATAAATGGTCAAAGGATATGAACAGGCAGTTTTCAGAAGAAGAAATCCAAGCTGTCAGTAGCCACATGAAAAAAAAATGTTCTAAGCCACTAATAATTAGAGAAATGTACATTAAAACAACTTTGAGATAACCACTTCACACCCATCAGATTGGCTAAGATGATCCTCCCCAGATACGGAAAATACCAAATGCTGGAGGAAAAATAGTGCGTTATTTAAGTCACTGTTAGTGGAGCTGTGAATTAAACCAACCACTCTGAAAAGCAATTTAGAATTATGCCCCCAAAGCTATTAAAAAGTACATCCCCTTTGACCTAGTGATACTGCTAGGCCCCAAAGAGATCAAAAAAAGCATAAAAAGACATATATGAGCTCTTTTTGTGGCAAAGAATTGGAAAGTGGGGGGATGCCCATCATTTGGGGAACAGATGGATAAGTTTTGGTATGGGAATGTGATGGAATACCATTGTGCTAAAAGAAATGATGAAAGTGATGGTTTCAGAAAAACCTAGGAAGACTTGTATGAATTGAGGCAGAGTGAAGAGATCAAAATCAGGGTATCAGTTTATGCAGTAATACAATTTTGTGGAGCTAATCAACTTTCAAAGACTTAGAAACTCTGATTAACGCAGTGACCAACCACAATTCCAAGGACTCAAGATGAAAAATACTATCCTTTTCCAGATGGAGAACTGATAGACTCGGAGTGCAAATTGAAGTATTATTTTTTTCCCCCTTTTCCCTCCAGAGCATGGCTAGTGCAGAAATTTGTTTTGCATGACTTTATAATGTATTTGGTATTTCTTGCCTCCTGAATGGGTGGGAGAAGAAAGAGGGAGAAAATTTGAAAAAAATATTGAATTTAAAAAATATGCAGAGGGAAAGCAGGAGAAAGTTCTGAAGGGAGCCTAGATGATCAGGCAGGGAAGTGTTGGTCTATATTAATGTTTTAAATTTAATATATGCTTTTCAAAAAAAACTGCATAATAGAAATTCATAAACTGTTAAGATTTCCTAATTCTCTTTTCTTATTTAGATGTTCATATTTGTTAATAGTAATGTTTTAGTGTGCAGGTTTAAAAAATACAAAAGAAATATGAGGGTAGTTCCCTCCTCCATATTAGTTAGAAATTATCTTTGTCTTGAAACTCTTTTGTCTTATTACTGTTGCTTAATTTTTCTAGAACTATTTCAAATCGGTTATGAAAATAATATTCTTGTTTTACTTCCCTGTTTATTGGGAAATTTTCTAATGTTTCTCCATTGCATATAGTACTCTCGCTTAGAGTTAGATAGTTTTTGTCATTTTTTAAAAAAAATGCTTTTTTGCCTATGCTTTGTATGGTTTTTAGCATAAGTGAATGCTTTGTCAGGGGTTTCAGGCTCTGCTTAGATAGATAGATAGACAGATAGAACTATATACACATATATGTATATGAAGAGAGAGGGAGAGTGTCATGTGGGTTTTTTGCTCTTTTGTTTTTAATATATGTTAATTGTTTTCTTAATGTTAAACTGGTTTAAGTCTTCATATCCTTGATATATGTTCAACTTGATCATGGGAATTTTTTTTAATGAATCTCTGTATTCTTTTTGCCAGTATTTTATTCTATTTTTTAAAGTTGATTTTCACTACTGATATTAGTCTGTATTCTCTTTGTTTTCTCCTTTTCTAGTTTAAATTTTAGGGCTGTATGTTTCTCATAAAAGGCTTTTGGAGTATTTTCCTTCTTGACATTTAAAAATGTATATAGTATTGATATTAATGTTCTTTAAAGGTTTGATAGACTTCTCCTGTAAATTCATGCAGAATAGAAATTGTTTTCTTATTTTACAGCTAGTTCAATGTCCATTTTTGAATTAGGTGTATTATAATAACTATTTGAAATTGTTGGTTTGGGGTCAGATTTTCTGTCTTTTGTTAGTCCTTTAAAGAACTAGCTTTTTGTTCTGTATATTCTCTCTCTTTTTTTTCCCACCCTTTGAGAAGGCAAGAAATACTAAATAACATTATGAATGTGAATACACATTTCTATAGCCTTTTGGTTTTTGATTTATTTTTCCTCTTGATTTTAAAGCTGTTCAGTTTGTTACTTTTCTTATTTTTAAATTGAATATTCAGTTCATTAAATGCCTTTTCTATTTTGTTACTGTGTCTTATAGCGGCATAATTTTTCCTACAAGAATAGCTTTAGTGAAGCTGTCTCATAAATTTTACTGTCTTTCTCATCATCATCATCATTGCCTTTAAAACATAAGTCTTGTTTCTGTTATTTGTTTTTTGATCCACTCATTATTAGGGATTTTATCATTTTCCTTTTAGGTCTGCCTTTGCATGTGCTCCATACATTGATTATTGTTTTTATTTAATTATGGTCTGTAAAGTATGTGTTTAATACATCTGTATTTATAATTTCCCTGTACCCATGCCATGCAGTGCTGAGAAGTATTTACATTCTTTAATATTCCTATTTTGATGACTTCATAAATCTTTTTCCTTCTAAATTTTCTAACAGTTTATTCTGTTCTCTATTTTCTTTGTTATTTATCTCTGTTAGATTAATTAAGCTTTGAGAGAAGAATATTAAATTCTCCTGCTATTGTTGGGTTACCATCCCTATGTTTTTGCAATTCAGTTAACTCTTTCTATGTGAACTTAGTTTTTGTGATGTTCATACTGGTTTATTGTCTATGATTCTTTTAAGTGTAATATAATTTCTTTATCTTTTGATACTGTGAATTTTTATTTTTGCTTTGTATTATACCATGATTGGAACTCTTTTTTTTTTAAATCACCTAATGCTCCCCTTTTGATTCTTTTTGTGTTTGCTTTATAGATATGGTTGTTTTTTGTAAACAACTTTGGGGATTTTGGTGTTTTTTTAATCTGTTCTGCCACTCTTTGGCTTTATTGTACTGTTTCAAGGACATTTCTAACAACAATCTGCTTTCTGAGGACCAGCCTAGTTAAGCAAGAAGAAACTCATGACTAGTAGACTAGCTACCAGACAATGAATTTCTTGGCCATGGCAATTTATGAAACTCATGAGATTTTAGTCTTGGAGGGGATTTTAGAGACAATTTGGCCCAGTTGACTCATTTTACAGAGAAGAAAATTGAGATCCAAAGAGGTTGTAACTTTCTCAGTGTCACAAAGGAAAATACAAAATGGCCCTTAGTCTTTGCATCTCCCTTCCATTTCCGCTGTGGCAGAATAAAAGGCAGATGATGATTAAAATGAAAGTCTTTACCTATCAAAAAGAAGTGGGAGCAGAAGAAGAAGACTGACCTACCAAGTAGCAAGATCAGGGGGCACCTGACTGACAGCCATTTGTTCTATTGCTACCTATACAGAGTGAAGATTTAGAAGAAAGCCCCAGTGTTTTAGGGAGACAACGTTGCCAAAAGCTGCTAGGATAAGAAGGCATGGACAGGCTATAATTTGCATTGTGGAAGGGAGTACCCAAATCCATGCACTCACAGAGACATCAAAGTATGTGGGTGAAGTTATGGGCATGGGTGTGCATAATTAACACTTTGGACTTACACCCTCAGCACATAGTACAAGGCCTAGCACGTAGTAGCTACCTAAAACTTGTGTCATAGGCACTCGATAAAGACAGTGATTGGGGCCAGATTCGAGGCACAAATTGAGCTAGATCATATTTGTGAAATCACAGAGCACCTCCAGTGATTCCCCAACTACTTACTATAGAAAATAACCAACAATGATTTAAGCACCACAAATTGCATAAAAACTTTGTATGGGGGTAAGTATGACCAGAAAGGTTGGACCATTCTTATATTGATAATGAATCTAATATCCCAGATATATTAATCTTACATCAATATATCTGGGATATTAGATTCATTATCTTTGGAATAATTTATTAAAAAAAAAATCATGAACATGAGCTATATAGGCTAAGACATGAAGGAATTACAGCTTCAATGATAAAGAATATCCACACTATTGACATCATGAATCCATCAGAGTAAAGTATCCTGACGCTACTTTTTGCTTATTGCCACCAGTAATTTCCTTCTTGTGCATAATGTATTGTGGGGCATTCAGACTGAAACAGACTCTTAAGGAGCTAGCCAGATCTAAAGAATTTCAATAAAAACATATTCAAATCAGTACTGTAAAAAGCATTGTATAGTCAGAGAATAAAGCATAACATTAGCATTTTATATTTATGCAGTATGTAGCATGTAGAAGAAAATTGAAATTTTGAGGCATCAATTTGTCTAAAACAATTTGGAGCCAAAACAAAAAAACATGAACATAGTTGACATTATAGCTAATCTCCAATATAAACTGAGCATGGCTAATCTGTACTGTGCTGGCCAGAACCAAGGAATGCAGACTGTTTTGAACATCTAAATTCCCAAAGTGTTTCCTAGGAAACAGTACGAGAGTTCAAATGATTCACAAAATATTCACTTGGACAGATGTTGCATATGAGAAGACATTTCCAGTTGTGGCACAGAAGTTATGCCACAGTTTAAGACTTTTGTGTTATTTTTAAATTTAGGCAAAAACTTGAGGCTTTTATTGGCTGTGTCAGGGGTGGAACTGTTGGCTAGGCCTAAATGCCCATGCTCAATTGGACTAGAAGTTACAGTTGAATGGGTAAAGTTTGAAATTAAGAAATGTCTCTATTAGAAGAAGAAATATACAGAAACATATCAACCTTTTTATCCTAACAATCCCTTCCTCTCTCCCCACCCCAAAAAAACAGTCGCAGTTACTCTTGGTCTTTGAACATCTGCACAGCACTAAGTTAGGCAGAAAGCCTACTATGTTCCAGGGTGCTAAGCAATCAGGGAGTACAAAAACTTTGAACTAAATTTTCGCTAACATAAGGGAGGGGAGAGAAAAGGGCTAGATTTTGTGTGGGTGGAGGGAGGGCGGGGTGTCCTTGCCAGCTTCCAAACTGCTCCCTCTCTGTTTAATAGGGGTCACTCTTGTATGCTAGTGAGCCCCAGGAGATGACTTACTAGTGCTTTCTTTTTTTTCAGTGCCATCTTTTTCCCCTGAATTCCCTAATGCCTAGTTAGAGTTGGAAGAGGGAACCATAGGTCAGAAGTTTCCTTTCCCCTTGTTCCCCAAAGTAATGCTCTCAGGAAGCTTTCACCTCAGGAAGAGACCCTGGCTTAGAGTCTTTGCTAACGGTTCTTCCCATGCCCACAATGCTTCCCCTCACTTGCTTTCTTGGAGTCTTCTTCATCTTTTAAAATATAGCTCAACTGTCACTTTCTCCATGAAGTCCTCCCAATCCCCCCCCCCCCCATAACAAACTGACCCCACTTGGATAACAGTCCAATACATGTTTCATGGAATATCTAGTCTATTTTTGTGTCTTTGCTCTCTACTAGAATGTGAGATCAGTGATGGAGACATTGTCTTATCTAAACTTTGTGTTTTGCACAGTGTTCCACACAAAATAGATGAAAGTAGTGATTAAGTTTCTTAAAGTCATGAATGAGTTACAGAATTTTAAGTAGGATGATGGTGCACTTAGTTTAATTTGATTGTTTAAACAACCCTATCTATTGAATATTCTTAATCAACTGGTGTCAGCCTAGGCTGCTGGGCTTCTTAAACTTTTTCTACTCCTGACCCCTTCAGCAACCCACAATTTAAGAAGCACTGGCCTCGAGGAATAACTTCGACTTTGGCTTTGTTCTGTTCAACATTTTTATCAATAACTTAGATTAACGCTAGTTCTGCTTTATAAAATTTTGAGATGACAGGAAGCTTAGGATAGCTAATATCAGGATCCAAACAATCTTGACAAGACAAAGCGAATTAACAAGGTTAAATTGAATAGGAATAAATGAAGGCCAACACTTAGATTGAGAAAAAAATCAAATGCACAGTTATAGGAGGGGGCGGGGTGAAAGAGCAGTTCGTGTGAAGAAGATATGATTTGTACTCAGGAAATGTAATAGCCAAAAACCAGAATGTGATAATAAGTTTGCATTAATAGGTCATTTACATAGCACTTTAAGGTTTACAAAACAAACTATTATCTCCTTTGATCCTCACAGGTATTGTCCTCATTTACAAATGAGAAAACTGAAGCTTAGAGAGGTTAAGTGAATTGCCAAGGGTTACATATCTAGGAAGAGGATCTTATGGCACAGTAGTATTGGGTATTAGTTTCTATTCCTCTAGTAAGTATTTTGCTATATTAATATGTAATTAATATATTAATTAAATATCTCTAATGTTATAGTAATTAATATTATAATATTAATTGCTCATAGGTATAGGGCACACTAACAAAAAAATTATGATACAGCTTTATTCATTTTCTATACCTATTAAATTATGTGAGAGGGCTAAAAAAACAATAGTAGAATTCAACTGAAGGAATCAAAGGTTGGGATTCTCAAGGGAAATAATGTGGAAAAGTGAAAAGGAAGGAAATCTAGCAGTTCTAGTTCTCAAATTGTACTACAAGGCAGTAATCATTAAAACTATTTGGTATTAGTTAAAAATTTTAAATTTCAGTCAGCGTGAAAGATTAGGTGTTCACACTATAGAAACAAATGAACATAGTATTCAGCAAATCCAAAGTCCCTAAGTACTATGGTAAGGGGATAGATTATTGGACAAAAACTGTTCGGAAAACTAGAAAGCATTGTTGCAGATACTAGGTTTAGACCAAATTCTCGTTCCTTATCGCCGAGATAAGTTTCAGATTGATGCATGATCTAGATATAACAGGTCGTATTATTTAAAGAAAACTACTGGAGCAAGGAAGAAAGTATCTTTTGAAACTTTGGATAGGTAACGAGTTTGTGACTAGACATGGGACAGAGAACATAACAGAAGATAAATTGGACAACTTTGATTACATGAAGTTGAAAACATTTTGAACATACAAAATCAGTGCAGTTGAAAATAGTTGAAATTTATATACCTAAGATATGTAAGAAACTGATTCAAATATATAAGAACAAGAGCTATTCCTTAATTGATAGTCAAAGCATATGAAAACAGACTTCTCAAATGAAGAAATCCAAGATATCAATAGCCATGCAAAAACAACTCTATGTCATTAAGACAGAAATGCACACTAAAACAACTGAGTTTTTACCTTTTACCTATCAGATTGACACAGATGGAAAGGAAAAAAAAGGGTTTTATAGGGATTGTCCAAAGATTGGCATACTAATGCACCATTGGTGTCATTGTGGATGAGCCTTACTATTCTAGAAAGCAATTTGGAACCAAACCCCAGAAGTTACTAAATTATTCATGCTCTTTGACCCAGTAACATCACTACTGTGTCTAATACTTAAAGAGATCAGAGAAAGAGGAAAACGACCCATATGCACAAAAACATTTATGGCAGGTTTTTTTTTTTAAAGCAAAGAACTGGAAAATAACAGGGTACCTATAGAGAATGGCTAAACAAATTATGGCACATGAATATGATGGAATATTGTTAAAACTAAAGGCAAAATCCACGTCGAAACCTGGGAAAACTTTTATGAACTGATGCAATGAAATGAGTAGAGCTAAGTGAACAATTTACGCAGTAACAACATTGTAGAGAAAAATAGCTTTAAAAGATTTAAGAACTCTGATCATTCCCACAATTCACCACAGCTGCAAAGAACAGATGGTGAAAATTGCTACCTACCTCCAAAGTGTGAAGAGACATTTTTTGCACATGGCAAATGTGTATATTTGTTTTGTTTGACTATACTTATTTGTTACAAATTTTGTGTTTCTAGCTGGTACTTGCGGTGAAGTGGCATACCTAGCTTTATACAGAGAGGTTCAACACCTAAAGCTCGGCTATCAGGTGGAAATTAATTTTTTGCCTCATCAACTTGCACGACCTTTGGATTTAGAACATTAAAGGATTGTAGAGGTCTTCTAGTTAGACCCTCTTATTTTATGGAAGAATAAACTGAGGCCCAAAGAGTATCACCTTATAGAGAACCTTAGAGAGAGTCTCTGACTGGCCAAGGCCACACAGATAGTCAGTAGCCGATACTGTGTTTGTGGGCCTACTCTTGCCCCTGTGTACTAACCAGAGAACTGGGCTTTGTTTTTTCTTATCTTTCTTTCCTACTACCTGATATGCTGTCAAGTCTTACTCCAGATATTTGCTCAGTTCTAGCTCACTAAAGTAAATTTGTTTGGCCAGGTTAATGTCCTTTTTTTCACTTTTCAGTTTTTTCTTCCCCCAATCTGCAATTCTAGCTGTGCAGAATATAGGGAATGCAGGAGGTTTCTCTGTCTCCTTGAGTTCAGCCTTGCTCCCCCTACTACCATGAGTCCTGCATCTGAAGGGGCACCTCTTGCTCCTTTGGTACGGGACAAAACTCTTCCCTATCTGAACTTCTGAATTAGGGGAACAAGGAGATATTGTCATTTATTAAGGCATAGAGGTGACACTTCTAGAAGTGGGAAGATCCCGTCTCAGAAACTTGGTAGCTGTGTGTGATGCTAAGCAATCACTTCACCTCTCAAAGCCTAGTCTTTAAATAGGGATGATGATGGCTGTAATAATGATTAACTAAAAAAGGTTGTCGGGAAGCTCAGATGAGATGATAATATGCAAAATCCTCGTTGCAGTTGTTATTACCTGGGCTGGCAAGGAGCAAAGGCAGCAGCTTAAAGTGAATTGTTTTGATAACTGTCTGTGTACATGGCTTATTTGACACACATGGAACACACCTAACACCCTCTAGAAGACCCTGCATACCTTACCATCCTCTCCACCCCACCACAGTGACCGCAAATTATGGCACATGAATATGATGGAATATTGTTAAAACTGGTTCACAGTCCTCTTCCGCATCTCAGCTTCTGCTTTTGTAATGTGTTTTGTTTGCTTTGGTTGTTTTTTTTTTAATTGTGATTATAACAAATCAGAAATCTCATGATGTAAGGAACAAGAAAGAGGCCCATTTAAGAAACTGTGAACTTCGACTGTATGTAGTGTTTTGGCTTTTGAAAAGTATGTATTGGTGTGTGTATATCAACTCAACCAGGTGGTAACAAATTGCTCCTTTTTTTACCGCTTCCTGCACTTCCCAGATCTCCCCTCTGTGCACTTTTTAAGATGTTTTATTGATGTTTTTCCCACATCCATCACTGACCACCCGCTTCTCCCGCAAGTAGGAGCCCTTTCTTATAACAAATACGTACGGTCAAAACAAATCAAGGTTTGGCCATATTTGAGAATGCATGTCTGATGCTGTCTCTCTACTCAGCCCACCTTTCTATCATGACATAGAAGATATACTTAATCACTTGTTTTGAAATCATGAGACAGGAAAGTGGCACAGTGGATAGAGAGCTGAAATGTGGAGTTGGAAAGACCTATGTTCAGATTTTACCTTAAATACCATCATTGTATGACCCTAGGCAAGTCAATTAACTTCTGCATCAGTTTCCTTATTTGTAAAATGAGGTAATTGTACTTGATGACCCTAAGGTCCTTCATTGCCAGCTATAAATTTATGATTGATTACTGTTTAAATCAGAGTTTCTGGAATCTTCCATAATTGTTTCTACTCATTTTTCTGAGTAGTGCCTATATTATTCTGTTTTTTTTTCTTCCCTGTGCACGGATTCATATAAGTCTTTCATAATTCTCTGAATATTATATTCCTTATTTATTTTGGTATAATGAAATTCCTTTGTATTCATATGCCATTTTCAGCCATTCTCAGATTAAAAGAGTATGTATCTTATTTATAGTCCTTTGCCACAACAGAAAAGTACTGCTATAAATATTCACAAACCCATTGGTGAGTTAGGGGGCTGTCTACCCCAAGCAAATGAAGACTTTCCTTGGTGGAATGGGCAGAATCATTTGTTCCAACATCCACAAAAGCAAAAAGCAGGTCCTGTGGAATGCTTAGAAACATTGAAGACACCAAAGTCATCCACCACGTCCTGGGCCATCACCAGCCATCCTTCCTCTTGTCTTGCCACTGGACTTCAGTGACTCTGGAAGAGAGTGAAGCTGATGACCTTGTGTAACTGCCTCCCGTATATCCAGTTTACGTATATAAGTCAAGATACCGCCTGTCGAAGTCATTTGTCTTCTTCAAAACAAAGGATAAGCAACACGCACCTGCCACAGTTATTTCCTCAGGCCCAATCTGATCATATCAGTCTCTTCCTCAGTGATCTTTAGTGACTTCTTTTTGCCTTTAGGCTGCTGATAGCAGCTAGGTGTCATTCTTGATAGAGTCTTGGGCCTGAAGACTGGAAGACCTGAGTTCAAATGTAGCCTCAAACACTAGCTGCCATGTAGTTTCCTCATCTGTGAGATGAGCATAATAGCGCCTACCACCTGGGGTTGTTGTGAATATCAAATGAAAAAATAATTGTAAACTACTTCATTTTACAGTAGCTGCCCCATAGTAAATAAGCACTTTGTAAATGTCTGCTATTGCTGTGATGGTGGTGGTGGTGGTGGTGGTCATGATGATGCTGATGATGATGATGACGATGATGACAACGACGACATCGATGGCCCTCCACAATCTGACTCCAACCTACCTTTCCAAATTTACTTTATGTTCCTCATCTTTTTTACTCACTGTGTCCCAGTAAAATTGTTATAACTATTCACCAAACCCAACATATTCTCTCCTAACTTTGTGCATTCACAGAAGCCACCCTTCATGCCTGAAATATACTAATACTGCTCCCCTCTCTGATCCTCTCCCTCCCATCTCTAGAAATCCTTCTCTTTCAAGCCTTAGTCCAGGTATCACTTTTTCCAATCTCCTCCAAACTCCTATCCCCAGTTGTTCATGATTTCTTTTATCTCGGATTATCTTGTGTTTTGTTTTTACTTCTTTACCTCTGATATTCTGTTCACCTCTTCCTGGCTTTCCCTCCCCACCCCCCTTTAGAATGTAAGCTGCTGGAACTCAGAGACAGTTCTATTTTTGTTTTGTATGCCCAGTGCCTAGCACAGTCACTTGCACGGAGTAAACAAACATTACATACCAAATTGAGGACATGGAGCACTTTCCTCACAATAACCCCGTCGAGTTGGGGGTAGTAGAAGTCATATTCTCTCCATTTTACAGATGAGAAAACTGAGTTTCATATAAATTATGTTGAATTACCTACTCATGGTCACAGAGCTGCTAAGTGTCAGAGTCAGCTTCCTGACTCCAAGTTCATTGTTTCTACTGTGCCACAGTAGCTGTTAACAGTTTTCATTGTATTGCTGTGAATTTTTGAATGGTATATTTTCTCATGTTGTGAAACAGGATGAGAGAGAACAGAACATATACAAGAAAGAAAATATCTTGGAAAAGAATCAATAATAATATTTTCCTCTGAATGACCCTACCTCTTAGTCCTTTCCCCCTTACTTTAAAAAAGCAGCTTTATTGCCAGAGTAGACTTCTCTAAAGTGCATAAATACTCTTTGCCCTTGGCCAAAGCTGAGTTAAAGATGCTCTGAGCTACTTGTCATTATTGGGGTGGTAGGAGGAAAAGCATTAGCATTTGCTTTCTCTTCTTACCTGGTTAACTCGATCTAATTCTCCCTCCTTAATTTTCCAGTATTTTCCTTAGGGAAAAAAAGGAGGAGAGAATTATTTGTATATGTGATAGCAGTTTTTGTTTATTTAGACATTCTTACTTTTGACTAAAGTCATGTACTCTGAGGTCTGCATGGTAATCAGTGACTGAGTACGTTGGAAGCTAACTAGTATTTCTTTCCTTTATTCTAGTAACATTCCCATAATGAAGCCTGTTTGATGGGAGACATATGTAGATGCCAGTGATTTTAGGTGAGTGAACGACAGACAGACATAGGAATCTTGTTTGCACAATGATTAAAAATGTTGGTGTTTTAGAGTTTCTTTTTTTTTCAAGTTTCACACTTGAATCTTATGAACCTTTAGTAGAAGAGGAGGCCTGGGCAGCTGCTGTAAATGCCTTCATCCCAAGCTTGAAAGTCATTGAAACCTAAACAGATCTCTTTCCTGCCTGACTTGTACCACAATTCATTGTAAGCCAAGTCAGGCACCTGCAGCCCTCCAGCTAAGAAGTGGGAGGAAGTAGAGGGAGAAGCAGCTAGGCAGATATGGGAGTGTAGCGGTCCTTCCCTTCTGGCTTTTGGAAAGCAGCTGACTCCTTGATTGAAAGCTCCTAAAGAGCCTCATCTGGCAGCTGTGGTTAGTGTTTCAAAACAAAAGTAAAGGGATTGGGGGGAACACCGGCAAAGAAAATATGGGAGGATTATATGAGAGAACTTTTTTTTAAAAAAAAATTCTGCATGTGTGGAATGATATGGGCAAGGGGAGCACGGAGTGAATGCTATAGTGATAATGAAAATGAAGAACAAATAAGGCTCATTTACTTGTAGAAATATCATGTACAATTTTAAAATATTTCTGTACTTTGAAAATGCTGATTTAGTGATGAGTATTAGAAATTTCCCTCCCAGTCTTTGATTAAACTGAATTTAGGGTTGAAAATAAAATGTAAAAAGAAGTACTACTTTTTAATGTTTATTCAAGATTGAAAAATAAAGACAATTGAGATTTTTACAAGAGACAATATTGTGTTCTTTGAATAGAAGGTTATAATACTTTTTGGAAAGAGTTGAAATGAGGCAATAAGTGTAGAAAAACCAAAATGGTGCTAGTCAGGTATTTGTACATTATGCTAAATTAACAAAAACAAATTCTTGTGCAGACATATTTATGTGGTACTAATCTTTAAAGCTGTATGATAATAGTAAGCATCTTTCTAGTAATGTTTAAGGAAATGGAAATCTACTGCATAATCACAGAATGTCATAGTTGGGAGGACTGTATCCAATCCATACCCGACAACTCCTCGCTACAACGTACCTCACAAATGGTCCGCACTCCAGTTAGGTCTTGAAGAGGCACAGTCTGTTTTTGGATAGCTCTTGTCAGGAAGTTTTTTCCAAAGTTTCCAGAGTTTTTACCAAACCTAAGTTTGCTACTTTGTAACTTCCATCTGTTGCTCCTGCAGACTGGAATCAAGCAAGACAAGTCTTGGCCTTCTGCCACAGGACAGCCCTTTACGTGCTTGAGGATGTCCCTTGAGTCTTCTTTTGAGACTAAATTGATCCTCATCCAGTATTGGCTGTGTAGACTAATCTTGTTTGGGCCTCTTCAGTGCCCTTCCTATTTGATGCCCAGAACCGAGCACCGTATCTCGTCAGGGAGGCAGCACACGCAGCGGGAGCATCTTGTCACTAGCCCTTTACGCGGCCATCGGTACGCCCTAGGATCACATTAGCTTTTTTGGCCAAGGGAATCAGGAAATGCATCATGGAGAGAAGGTGATGCTTAAGCCAAGCCTTGAAAGAAGTTAAGGATTCTCAGGGGCAGAAGTGAGGAACAAGGGCATTTCAGGCATGGGCACAGTAGTGTAATATGTGACAGAAAAGGCCAGTTGGGCCAAGATGGTTGTAGTGAGGAAACGGAAAGATAGGTTGGGGCCTGGTTCTAAAGGACTTTAAAAGCCAAGTAGGAGAGTTCATATTTTAACCTTCCTGTTCTAAATAGTTATAGTTTGTTAGTAGCATACAAAACATCAGTGAAACATTTTTCATCAAAAAAGATGCAAAGATATATGTGTTTCTTCCTCACCTTGGGCGCCAGTCTTGTTATTTTTGTAAATGAACCCACACACATCCAGTGCAGCCAACAACTATCCAGACCTCTAGAATGATGATAAATGGCCTAAGGCAGTTGAAGACTCAGATGCATTGCTGTAGACAAAAGGAACTGAAGTCTTTTATAGTCCATTATTCTAGGGTTAACGTAAGCAGACTTGAGGTATTTTTGAATATGCCAATCATAAGTAGGTCAGATAAGGATTAAACACAAGGATTGGTAGAATTCCTTTGATGTCTGCGGCTCTCATGGAAATTCTAGCCTTTTCTGTCTCCCTCTAGGAAAAGAGACACTTAATATAACTTGCCAAGTGTCAAGAAAAAAGCATAAATATTAAATTTACTTCTAACAACTCTGTTAAATATTGTAGAGAGATGCTATAAAAGTAGCAAAATACTTTGGGAGATTATCTTTGAGTTTCATGTAGTCTTTCCTGTCCATATTCTTCATGGTCATGTGTTGTTGAGAATTATCTGTATTATGAATTTGGTGTGAAATACCATAGGATCTGAAGTTGAAAGGTACCCCTGAGGCCAGCCTGTCCACCAGTCTCATTTTATAGGAGAGGACACTGAGAGTCAGGCATATTGAGTAACTTGCCCAAGTTCATCCAGATAGCTTCAATTTCCATAAAAATGTATGTAGTCTAACAGACAAAGATGTAGGAGAACCAGTCAATAAACATTTGTTAATCATCTACTTGGACAGTTAAGTGGCACAGTGGATAGAGTGCCAGGACTGGAGTCAAGAAGACTCGTTGCCCTGAGTTCAGTTCTTGTCCCAGACACTTACTAGCTGTGTGACCCTGGACAAGTCACTTCAGCCTGTTTGCCTCGGTTTCCTCATCTATAAGATGAGCTAGAGAAGGAAATGGCAAACCACTCTAGTTTCTTTACCAAGAAAACCCCAAATGGAGTCACTGAGTCAGGCACCACTGAAAACGACTGAATAGCAACAACGAGCATCTAATTTGTACCAGGCAATAGAGACACAAAGAAAAGCAGTCCTTCTCTTCGAGGAGTTTACGTTCTGTCAGGGGACACTACACAAGCATTTCTATAGCACCTTCTATGTGCCAAACACTGTCATAAACGTTTTTTATAAATATTATCTCATTTGAGCCTCACAAAAACCTTGGGAGGGGCAGGTGCTGTGTTACTCCCATTTTACAATTGAGGAAACTGAGGCAAACTGAGGTTAAGTGACTCGTCCAGGGTCATGCAGCTATAAGTATCTGAGGCCAGATTTGAATTCAGGTCTTCCTGATGCCAGGCCCAGCACTTTTTCCACTCCCATTTCTATGTACTGACTTGTGTACACAAATATAAATTATACAAAACCATATGAAAAGCACATATAAGGGTAATTGGCAACGGAGAAGGGAAGTGGTGCTCAAATTGAGTCTTGATGGATACTAGGGATTTCAAAAAGCAAAAGTTAGGAGGGAGAGCATTTCAGGGATGGGAACAACCAGAGCAAAGATGTGGAAATGAGAGATAAGTGACATTTCTGAGCTGCAAGAATGCCAGTAAATAATGTATAAGACTGCAAAGGTAGGATAGAGCCAGGTTGTGAAGAGCTTTAAATGCTGAACAGGGGAGTATATTAATAGCAAGTTGCTACAGTTTCTTGAGTAATTGGATGACTTAGTCTGACCTGCACTTTGGAAAAATCACTTTGGCGGCTTTTGTAGTGGCAGGGATAGGTATGAGGAGGCTTGATACAGGAAGACAAACCAGGTGGTTTTGTAGAAATTGATGAAGATTTGACCAGAGGTGGTGACTCTGGGACTGGATAGAAGCAGACATAAAAGGCTTGGCAACCAATGATATGTGGGGGTAGGCAACAATGAAGAGAATGACCCCAGGGGTGCTGAACTTCAGTGATTAGAAGAAAAATGATGCCATTGACAGAAAAGGTAGAAGTTTGGAAGTGAGGCTTGGAAGTGGTGATGAGAACAATGAATTTTGATTAGGACCTGTTGAGTTTAAAATAGCTACTGAATATCCAATGAAAAATGTTTACGTTTTGTCCAGTAGGCATTTATTTGGTAAATGGAACTGGATCTCCAGAGAGAGACAAAAACTGGCTCTATCGATCTGAGAATTATCTGGTTGGAGATGATAATTGAACCCAAGAGAGAAGCAGCCCAGGACAGAGCTTTTGGAGTAGATCACAGTTGGAGAGCATAATATGGATCATAGATTTGGAGCTAGAAGTGACCTGAGTCATCACTGAGTCTAACTTGATCATTTTTCAAGTGAGGAAACAGGCATGGAGCAGATGTTAAAGAGCAGAATTTCAGAGCTAATAAGTGTCTTGAGGGTTGTATTATTCAGACTCATGTCTTCTGGACTTGAAGTCTAGCAGTTAATCACAGAGCACAGGAGACTTGAAAAGGAGTGGTTGGACAAGTAGGAGAATGAGAGAGGGCAGTGTCATAAAAACCTAGGGAGAGAGAGCATCCAGGAAGGCTGTGGGTTCATCAGAGTCAAGTGCTGCAGAAGAGGTCAAGGATGAGGGCTGAGATCCAGTCATTAGATGGAGCAGTTCATAGATCATTAACTTTGGAGAGAGCAGTTTCAGTAGAGTGATAAAGGCCTGAGATTGGAAAGGGCTGAGGAGAGCAAGTGAGGCATCAAGTATATACACTTGATGTACAAGGAGCTTGATGGCAAATCCTTTGTGTAGAAAAAGAGTGAGAAGATGAGAGAGTATCTCACTTCCCCAAATGACCTATATCAATACACTTGCAATTAGTATGAGCAGACTAACCATTTTAATAACCTTTGAGACCAAATTAGAACTGAAAACCTATCAGAACTATGTTGTACAGCTTAAGTTACCTCAGCAGTGTTACTGGAAACTTTTACCTAGGACGTTGTACAGGTAAAAGACGGCAGAATACAACAGTATACTGAAATTTCACTTGAAATCAAGACCTAGAAGTAACCTGTGTTCTAAGTATGTTCAAACCTCACCTGTAACAGTAGCAGTTGCTCTGTGTGATAGTGGGGGATAAGACGACAAAGAAACACAGTGATTGATATATAAGTTAACTTCAAAACCCGCAAGCCTTTGTCTTTAAGATGGAATTTTCTATTTTTGCACTTTGAACAATTTTGAACAATTCTGTCAATTCGTTCAGTAAGCATTTATTAACTGTTTACTGTATGATAGATTTTATGGGTAAGAAGATAAAAATGTAACCTCCTTGAGAGCAGGGGCTGTTTTATTTTATTGGGAAAGATAGCATATACATGTATAAGTATATACAAACTTGTTTTTTAGAAAGGAGTTTTATAATTTGGGGTAATCAGGAAAGGCTTCGGGTAGAAGGTAATGTTCAAGCTGAAGGAAGATTGTGTTAAGTGGAAGGTTGGTGAAGAACATTCCAGGTTTGAACCAGAGAGAGGAAGAACTACCTTGTGTGAGAAACACTGAGTAGAGAGAGAGCAGGGGCCTAGCTTGTGGAGGGCTTGAATTTCTGAATGGAGGAGTTTATGTGGTAATAGCATAGCAATAGAGAAGCGCTAGAAGTTGTTGAGTAAGAGAGTGACACCTGTACTTAAAAGAAATGCACCTGGTAGCTTTGGAGAGGACAGATTGAAGAAAGGAAGGACTTGAGGCAGGGAATCATTTAGGCCGTTGCAGTAGTCCAGATGGGAGATGATGAGGGCCTGAACTAAGATGGTAGTTGTGTGTGCATTGAGAAGGGGAGGAAAGGGAAGAAAAAAAGGAATAAGCATTTATATGGCACCTACTATGTGCTAGGCACTGTACTAAGTGCTTTTTATAAATGTTATCTCATTTTATCCTCACAACCCTGCAAGGTAAATGTTATTATTATACCCAGTTACAGTTAAGGAAACTGAGGCAAACAGAGGCTAAGTGACTTGCCCAGGGTCACACAGCTAGAAAATGTCTGAGGCTGGATTTGAACTTGGTCTTCCTGACTCCGGGGGCAGCTAGATGGCACAGTAGATAGAGCTGGTCTTGTTTGCCTCAATTTCCTCATCTCTAAAATGAACTGGAGATGGAAATGCCAAGCCACTCCAGTACCTCTGCCAAGAAAACCCCAAATGGGATCGTGAAGAGTCAGACATGACTGAAACAATTCAACAACAACAGCGTCTTGATTCCAGGTCTGGTGCTCTAGACTCAGATCGAAGTGGGGGATACTGATCTGTACCCCTGGATCCCTGTAGCCATGTATTGACTAAGTTTTAAAGTGTAATGTTATCTGTGTCTTAGTATATTTTTATTTATTTTGTCAAATACTTCCCCATTATATTTTAATCTGGTTTGGATTGCATTTGAGAGTACTTTGCAAGCACGTTGTACATTACTTCCCTTCATGTATTTTTATATTCCAAAGTTTGTGTTTCCTGTGTGTGCTGATCCATCTTCCACTCTGCCTTAGACTGGCTGCCCGCCATACTTGAAATTCTTTCCAGTTGTTAGGGCATTGTCCACTACACCAAGCTGCCTTTATACTGTTTTATATATAGTTGGTGCTTAAGTTCTCGAATTGAGTTAAATTGACTCAAAGAGGTATATGGCAGGAAAAGAAGCTGGGTCAGTCACAAAATAAGAGAATACCAGATGTATAGCCCCATATCTTCTTGGTATGCATGTAACATTGAGAGACCTAAAGGTAGACCCCAGTACATTGACGGTCCCTTTCTGTACGATTTATCGGAGGACATGGTCAAGAGTCTCACCAGATGAGAAGTTGTGGATGGGGGTGGATGGGGGGGGGTTACAATCTGTACCATTTGATGGAGAACTTATAGGAATGAGGTCATAAATCAGTCAGCCCACACTTAAGTTCCTAGAGTGTGGCAGACATTATCCTAGGCACTGGGAATAGGGAGGGAAAAAATAGACCTATTAAACTTACAGACACTACTAGTGAAACCTTCACCATTATCTCCTCACCTCCCTCATGGGTCACATTTGGGATGCCCTGCATGGTATAGTTCTTTATCTTACATAGGTACAACTTTTACTTGGTCCTTTTTCTCCAAATTGCCACCAACTGCTAAATGTAGAACCTGCCCCTCATAGGATACTTTCTATCACCCCACTTATAAAAGTGAAATTATGTTTAAAAAAAAAAAGATGATATAGTTTACATTGAGCCTTTTTTGTGAAGTTCACACAAAGGAAAGGTCCAGGATCTAAAACACAAGACTTCAGCCATGGAGTAATGAGGACAGGAACAGACAGTGAGAGAAGAGAGATGTAGGACAAAGGACTGGAGGGGGCAAATAGCAGCCAGATAAAAGTCATTAGGAGGGGTGGATAGAACCAAGTCTTAATTACTGGAGCTTAAGGTACGTGGCCACAAGAGCAGGAAAAAGACTTTTGGAGAAGTTAACTGTGGACTAAGCTCCCTAAGCTTCACCAAGCTCCATGCCTTTTGCCTGTTTGATGGGGGATGATGTCTGGGTTCCTGTCACCTTCCTAATAGGGTATCTCAATAAAGCAGTGAAGGGGATGTGTTCCATAGGAAGGGCATAGGATTTTTTTTTTTTCTCTCTGAACTATCTAGTTGATTTCCTATCCATGTCACAGGGAGGGAGCTGGTTAATCAAATAGGAAAAGCGTGGGACATGGAAGTTTCTAGAAGAAGGATTGTGGGGTATCCTACTATGAGTGAGCCTTAGGGACCTCAGATCCCCAAAACAGATTGGGGGGGGCGCTATGACAGTGGTTATTTTCTTTATCATGATTATATTAGAATGTGCTTCTAGTCATGTAGCTAAAACACTTCAGCTCTTTTCCTGCTTTGACATGAACCAGATACCAATTACAAGACTCCTCTATCAATAAATATTACCATATGAACCATGTTCAGCTAATCAAGTGTTTATTAAGAGGTATGTTACTTTAGTTTTTTTGTGTCAGCTCTCTTTAGAGAGTTACATAATTTCAAAAACTTACAGATAGGTGCAATAGAAAGAGCATGGACTCTGGAGTCAGGGGGACCTGGGTTCAAATTTGGCCTTGGATATTTACTATCTGTGTGACCTTGGGCAAGTCAAAAGCACCTTAGGCTTTGGTTTCCTCATCTATAAAAGGGAATCTCTGAGGTCCCTTGTAGCTCTCCCATCTATGAGCCTGTGATTCTACAAATCTAAGTATTCTCTACAAAAGAAAGATCTATCTAGGGATTGGGTGAAAAGATATCCTTTGCACAGAATTTTGAATATTCATTCTGAAAACAAATGAGGAAAAAGGAATTGGTTTGACTGTAAGTGTGATAATGTTAAACTGATCCAATGGCTTTACCTTTCTCAAACAGATTTTTTTTTCCCTTATTATCCAGGGGGAAAGGCTAGTTTGAACTTTTCTAAAACAAAAAATTGCTAACATCCTACTTCTCAGGCATTTCATTTGTAGGAGGGGGGAGGGATTGCCTGATTTTCATAGAGCACCTTAACTAACTCATTTTGTCTTTTTCCTCATTTAAATTTAGATATCATAATCAATGGATAAAGTGGGGAAGATGTGGAACAACTTCAAATACAGGTGTCAGAATCTTTTTAACCATGAAGGAGGAAACACCAGTGAAAATATAGATGTGAACTCCAATAGATGTTTGTCTGTCAAAGAAAGGAACATGAGCATAGGGGATTTGGCTCCTCAACAACAAAGCAGTCCCTTAAGAGAGAATGTTGCCTTACAACTTGAATTAAGCCCTTCAAAGAATTCTTCAAGAAGAAACCAAAATTGTGCCACTGAAATCCCTCAGATTGTAGAAATAAGCATTGAGAAGGAAAATGACTCATGCATCTCCACCACAGGCACGAGACTGGCACGTAGAGACTCCTATTCTCGACATGCTCCATGGGGTGGGAAGAAGAAACATTCCTGTTCTACCAAGACACAAAGTTCATTAGATACTGAGAAAAGGTTTGGTAGGACCCGCAGCGGTCTGCCAAGACGAGAGAGACGATATGGTGTGAGCTCTGTCCATGACATGGAGAGCATCTCTAGCAGGACGGTGGGAAGTCGATCTCTGAGGCAGAGGCTGCAGGACACTGTCGGGTTATGCTTTCCCATGAGAACTTATACTAAACAAGCAAAACCCCTCTTTTCTAATAAAAGAAAAATACACCTTTCTGAATTAATGCTTGAAAAATGTCCTTTTCCTGCTGGATCAGATCTAGCCCAGAAGTGGCATTTGATTAAGCAGCACACGGCTCCTGTGAGCCCACATTCGACCTTCTTTGATACCTTTGATCCATCTTTGGTTTCCACCGAAGATGAAGAAGATCGGCTTCGGGAGAGAAGACGGCTCAGTATCGAAGAAGGTGTGGATCCTCCTCCCAATGCACAAATACACACATTTGAGGCCACTGCACAAGTTAATCCCTTATATAAGCTGGGACCAAAGTTAGCCCCGGGAATGACCGACATGACTGGAGAAAATGCTGCCACCCCACAGGGGAGCTGTGACTCAGAAGAGGATGCCACGACCCTCTGCCTGCAGGCCCGGCGGCAGAAACAGCGCCAGGGCTCCGGAGACAGCCACACCCATGCCCACACGGGCCGCCAGGGAGCATGGAAGGTTCACACGCAGATCGACTACATTCACTGCCTCGTGCCCGATCTGCTTCAGATCACGGGGAACCCCTGCTACTGGGGTGTGATGGACCGTTACGAAGCGGAGGCCCTCCTTGAGGGGAAGCCCGAAGGCACTTTCTTGCTCAGGGACTCTGCACAAGAGGATTACCTCTTCTCTGTGAGCTTCCGTCGTTATAATCGATCCCTGCATGCGCGCATCGAGCAGTGGAACCACAATTTTAGCTTCGATGCCCATGATCCCTGTGTGTTTCACTCCTCCACTGTAACAGGGCTTCTAGAACATTACAAAGATCCAAGTTCTTGCATGTTTTTTGAACCGTTGCTTACTGTATCACTAAATAGGACTTTTCCTTTCAGCCTACAGTATATCTGCCGTGCAGTAATCTGTAGGTGCACTACATACGATGGGATTGATGGTCTCCCTTTACCATCGATGTTACAAGACTTTTTAAAGGAGTATCACTATAAACAAAAAGTTAGGGTGCGCTGGTTAGAGCGAGAACCCATAAAGGCAAAATAAACTCCATTCAGTGCCCCAAGGAGGCTTTTATTAGATTTGCTTTATGTGCATCAAACAGTATACCAATAGCAAGCACATGTACCAGTATTAGGTTTTTCGCAATATCGTACTTAATCTTAGTTTTAGTATCTGTCAGATGCTATCTGCTGTTACTGATACAAATAACTGTGGTGCCTATTGAAATTATTAGTAGAGGACAAAGCTGCACATGTTCAATAAGGCCTACCCATACACAAACACACATTTGCTGATTTTTCTAAATCTTTGGTTTTTAATAGTTGTAGTAATAGGATGAAGCAATTTTGGGGCATTTGCTATGATATTCTATTTCCTACCGAAGAACAAATGATTAATATTGGGTGAGCATTTCAACAGTGTGACTAATATTTGAAATGAGTATTTTTTCTAAGAATTTTTTCTATAATCTTACAAAAGTAACGTTTGTAGTTCCTCTAAATCAAGGTTCAGAAGTCCAAGCAGTCAGATGGCTTACTTTGCCTGCTGCCTTTCAGAAAACAAGAAGCTCTGGCCACAAGGGCACTGTGCAGTCCACTTTTCAGTGTTGGTATTGTTTGTAATCTCCCTTTCTCCTTTACAAAGAGTCCCAATCCCAGTTTTTCTAAAAAATAGTTCTTAAAACTTTAGATTCCTGTGTAATCAATAGTAGAATTTTATTTGAAGACCATAAGTAGGAGAGAGAACATTTTCGATTAGTGCTTTAACTTGAACAGGCATTTGGAATAGCTGCTGACCACTTAGTGCTGCATGGGAATTTTTAAATGCTGACGTGCAATCTAAACTTTGATTCGTGGAAACTGGATCGTTTCTCGTGCCCATAATCAGTTTCTGAACCATGGAAAAATGAGAAGCAAAGTGTATAGAAGCAGCTCAGACGCTAGTTAGTTAATAACTAGAGTGGTTACTGAAGGTGAGCTGCATTTAATGGTTTGGAACGGCAGTATTTATCTCTTTTGGTGTAAAATATGAGTCACTGATTATAATTTATAGCGTTCCAATAGTTAATTTTTAATGGAAAATCTGAAAGCAAATTACAGATGTAAAAGGTACTGTACAACCATCATATCTGTAAATAACTACATTAGCACCTTTTTGTCACTTAGAATAGTATGCGATACTACTTGAGTGAGCTATTTTGGAAGTAATATCGAGTTCTAGTGTTCGTTTTAGCATCGGACTGAATGCAGTTCTGTCCTAGACATTTTGCACTAAGATAGTCAACTCTCCACACTTGTGTCTTTTGTTAATGTGCTCTGTACCAATGGTGAGTGCTCCTTAGTTTCTTTGCCTGCTGCTACAAAATGTTATTTTACACCCCTCTGGCAATTGCCAAGGCTACAAATACAAGAAAAGTTATATTTGTATGCAACACTAACCCTTTTATTGTGGATGTATGTTTCTGCTTGCTGTGCCTTGTTATGGCTGCTTCTCTGTGCTAATAAAGTATGTTTGGTGTTCTCCTTGTATATCTGCTGTTTTATACATTTGCAAAAATTTATCTTGTGGCAAATTGAATTGTTTGGGGTTTTTAATGAAATTTACCTGGTAACTAGTATGGTTAATACAGAAATACTGTGCAGTTAATACTGGCTTACCAGAGGAAAGTAACTCTGATTTTAATGTCACACATCTTTTTCAACTACCATGATCACGTATGATGTTGAATGATGTCTATAGTTACTGCAAATTATGGACTATGCAGTTGAGTTTTTATAAGATAAAGGATTAACAGAAAATTTTGGCTAAACCTATTATTAATTCCTCTGCTGATTACAGATAAAAGGCTGAAACTATTAATGTTCTATCTTTTTTTGGAAAATTAATGCCAATATTTCCACATTGCTTCAAAAGCTATGGTAAAAATGAAATTTTATTATGAACTAATAATAATAAAGCAGCATCATTTATTGGTTTGGGGACCATTTTAATTGATACTAAATGCCCAAAATGTAGAACTTTTACCAAAGACTTGTCCATTTTAAAGCAAAATGGGGAATGAAGGGACTTTTGTAATACCTACCGCATCTAATAGTGGTCCCTAAGTGATATATACCAAAGTGTTTGAGAACTTCATCCAAACCTACTTTAAAGCATTATGTGCAATGAAGTTGTTACAGCATAATTCTATCGCCTAACTGTTGGGTCCGTTTTCTTGAGCTTGTGATGTACCTGGAAAATAAATTAAACCTCTTTTGTAAGTCCATAATAATAATTGAAAGGACTATATGCAAGTAAGATCATATTCTAAAGGGGTGACTTGAAACTCCAAGAAATACTTAATGTATGTTTTTATATGCTTGTAGCAAACCGATGTTCCAGTTCTGTTGTTTTGTAGTAGCTCTCAATGGTTTTATGTGTTAAAGAATTTCATATGTTAAATGGAAATTGTTTTTAAAAATGTAAATATTTGAGTTTATGTAAGCATGTATGTGTGCTAATGTCACCTATGTTTAAGTTTTTGTGTATAAATATTAATATGCAACTTTTTGTTTAAAAATTCTCCTAAATATTAGCTGCTTACATTACATTAAAGAAAAGAAAGAAAGAAAAAGGCATCACCAGCATGAAGTTGCACCTATGTTTATATTCGCTGTGTCTTTTCTCTGAATTCTATTGATGTTTCTCAATCAGATCTGGGGTTTTGTGATCTTTTTAAAGTGACTTTTATTTTGAAAATACAACTCTACGAGAGTTTAGGCATGTGTTTTCATTTATGAATGAATGAAGGATAAAACATTCATTAAGCATTCACTGTGTGCCAGTCACTGTGCTACTTAGCGAGGATATAAATGCAAGCAAGATAGCTGGTCTGGTCCCTCTCCCCCGTTGCCATGCCCTTGGTCGGCTTACATTCTAATGGAGTAAGACAACGCATAAAGTGGAGGAAATGGGGAAGGGGCCAGGGAAGGAGTGAATAGCATGGTTTGGAAATGCCCTGAAAGTAACATGGAATCCTGGTCTGGGGCAATATCAGGCAAAAACTGGCCTCCCAGAGTCCTACAAGATGTAAACATTTCATAATGAAGTAAGAAATGTCACATCTGAGGCAAATTGTGAATTATGTGAAAATGTTTTGTGGATGCAAATTCATATTTCCTTAGCCAAGTAAGATTTCACATCTCATAAAGATCATTTGAGGCCTTAACATAAATATTCTTAATAATTTTAATTAAACATTCAGTGATTTTATAATGCCCTTGTCTTAATTCTGGTTTACATTTGCAGTAAAGTACAGAGAGAGATAAATCATTAATATCTTCCTAGCCCAACATAATCAAGTTTTTCTTTCAGAATGGGATTGCTTATTTAGATGCAGTAAATATTAAAAATCATGACCATACTTAAATTTATCAGCTATAAGTAAGCTGAAAACTAATATGCGTTGTCCTGTAAGCTCTCATGAGGAAGCTGATCCAGATGAGGCTAACTCAATTCATAAAAGCATGTAATTATTGGAACCCCATATGAAACACCTACCAAAAACGTGATGTTCCCTTCCAACATATTTACATGGCTTTCATTACTACTCATTTTTACTTCCATACCAGTGTAATAATTGCAGTTAAAACTAGAGACCATTGGCACTGGGCACTCACTTCTGCCTACAGAGTGATTTCTGACTTGGGTGGAGCTCTTGTGAGAGTTTTTAAAAATATGTAAATGAACCTGTGATCTCACTGATGTGTGCATTCCCTGCAACAATTCAGATCACCACCCATGTAATAAAGACTTGGAGATAAATCATTACTGTAAAGTTCAGGGAGAAGCTGACTTGAGGGCTGACTGGCCTGCTGCTTACAAACTGGACATGTCACTTTTGGAAACAACTTTTCAGTCCCTCAAGAGAACTGTAACTTGTGGGGCAGTTGCCAGTCTGCTCCTTAATCTAGAGCTCCACACACCATTGAAATCACAAGTCTAGAACTATTCTTCACCTCCCCTTCCCAGTATGGTAAAGAGGGAAACGGTATTTGTGGTTAGGACTATTACTAATACATTTAGGTCCATTTTTTGAGGGCTATCCAGCAAGTGTTCTCTTCCTTCCTATAGGGTGAAATCAAATTAAATTGAAAAGCAAGAGTAATCTTGGAAAGAGTTAAAACTTTATAATGAAGGTGTGCGTGTTCACACACACACACATGAGTTTCAGGTTGTAAAAGTACCACAATCTTAAGACACTTGCAAACTTTGTTGTTTAGTCATTTGTGACTTCATGGCCACATCTGGGGTTTTCTTGGTAAAGAAATTGGCTATATCCTCTATTTTGCAAATGAAGAAACTGAGGCAAACAGCTAGTAAGTGCCTGAGGCTAGATTTGAACTAAGGAAGATGAGTCTTCCTGACTATAGGCCTGGACCTTTATCCACTGTCCCACAGGCAAACTAGATAATGAAGTCTCCTGTGATGTTTCTTCTCCATTTTATAGAATAGAGAGAAGGGCTATTATGGTTGTAGAGAAATTTTCTACGTAATATGCAGGTGGCCTATATGAAATAATTATTAAGTGATGTACCTTTTCAGCACAGGAAACTTTGGAGGTTACAGAGATGAAATAAAATAATGCCTTCCCTCAAGGACCTTATAGTCAGGTTGGAAATCTGACAGGAAAATAAATGTTTGCTTTTGTTTTATTAGCAAAAGACAACATAGTGTTGTGGATAGCTGGTCAGGGAGCCAGGAAAAATCTACCTCTGACATGTATTGGCCATATGAGCCTTGGCAGTCACTTCACTTCTCAATGTTCTATACAGCTCTAGGACAATAAGTTATAAAGAAGAGATGGTGATAGAGTTTTCTCACCAGTTGGACAGCCTGACACCATTGAAACCAAAGGTCCAGTCTATATCCCTAATAATTCTCCCATCAAATAGCACTTAAACTTCTAGGAAATTTCATTTATTATATAGAAAACAAACATTTAACATTTGACAACTGTGTTCAGATTGCCTTTTGAAAGTAAAGGATTTTAATAAAAGTTACTTGAATATATATGCTTTGAGGAACTCATAATCTTATCAATATAGGTATTCTTTGGTACAAATAACGACCTATTTCCATCCCGATGAAAGGATCAAAATTGCCATTGAATCATAACACACTCAAATGGAAGCCATTGGTGACTTTCCAAACAAGTTCTTTAATTTTTAGTGGTGATATTAAATTTATAACATTTGTTAGCTGTAATAAATTTTCCCAAAATTTTAATATTTTAAAATAATAAATGCATATTGAAAAAGCTAGAAAATCTGCACCACGACATGCACTTATTTTATGGTTAATCAAGTTATATTTGTGATGGTGAATGCTCAAAACTTCTGATAGTGCCAAAGCAAAATTTCACAACTCTTGCACAGAATGTACAAATACTTCACAATGGCTCTTATACTATGTTTAATAAGCATAATTTACTGGAACTGTTAGACTGCTTCACAGCTGCACCCCCCTCCCACCTCCTTACCTTTTAGTTCTCCCCATTTCCTTACTATCTGTAAGGTTAATGGGGAATAAGATCTTCCCTACCCAACAATAGGCCTCATTTAGAGCCCATTAGGGGAAGCTTGCTTGCTTGTAGGAAGGTTTACATGCCTTTTGTTAGTTTCTAATTAGGCACTGAGTCTAAAGAGTATATATTCTGAGAGGTGAGCTTTTGCTTTGGGGCCCGTTTATGAGAAAGATGTGATTCCCTGGTCGAGACTCAGTGGCCTTTTCTTCAGAGCTCCCTGACTTCTCAGAGGCAAAGGCTCTGTCGATTCAGTGGTGGATGTAAAGCTTTGATTCAGGCAGTAGAGCCCTGTCTGTTGGTCTTTATTCCTCTTCTCTGTATTTTTCTGTTTAATTAAAGAACATCATTGACTCCTTTTAATTTGCTTTCTTAGTAAAGCAGATAAAAGAACCTGCACTAGCAGCCATCCTGGGTATAGTTGTGGTTGCAATGGTTGTGGTTACACTATCTGACTGGGACTGTCCTAAAATGGCATCAGACTAGGTTTACTGGGATCATAAGTTATTTTGTTTTGTCCAAGACTTTGTATATTTAAGATTAACTATTAAAACACAGTCACTACTTATATTGGTTGATTTTTAGCTCAGCCAGTTTAGTCCATGTTATTGTGTTGTGGCAAATCTACGCAGATGGCAATTACTATAATTGTAACATTAGATCCACAGGGCTGGTACTATACATGCAACTTGTAGGTGGTGTGGAAAAATACTATTAAAGTAGAAAATAAGGACTGTGCCCTTACGGAGCTATGAACTAGTTAGAAGGGAAACAAAATGTATGCTTAATAACTTAAGATTGGGGAAAATACATGCAAAATGGCAAATTACAAAGGGATTACATGACTCCTTAGTAGGTGCAGAAAGAGTAGGGTTAAGCCAACGCAGAAAAAGTCAAAGGAGGGGATGGCTATGCATTGGTGGGATGGCATACACAAAAGAGTAGAGGGTGAGAAAGGTTCTTGCATGATACAGGAATGACTTAGTTGAATTGATCAGGGTGGTGAAAGCACTGGATATGGAATCAGGAGACCTGGGTTCCAGTCCTGGTTCTGCTGTTTCCTATGTGTGACCTTGGGGTAAATCACTTGAGCCCAATTTTCACCTGGGAAATGAGGCTGATATTTTAATTACCTTACCTAAGATCAAGTTAGCTGATGTGTATGTAAAATGATTTGTAAACTATAAAAGTACTATTATTAGTTGTCATTGGAGAGGGTAAATTAGGAGATAATGGGAAGTGAAGCTGGAGAAATGAAAAGGAACAGTTGATATGTTTCGCTATTAGGCTGATTTTTTTAAGTAGAAGTTCTAAAACAGGAGTGAATTATGAGTATAATATTTGAGGAAAAGTAGTGTTCTTGTAGATATAAGTCAGATGGATTAAAGTCAACAAAATCAGAATGGAGGAAAAAAAGATCAGGAAGAAATCAATAGATAAGATAGTAGCTTTGGGATAAAAAAGAATCCAACAGACATTATGAAAGAAGAAGCCCATCTTGGTGACAAGATGTAGGACGTAAGGGTCAGCTCCCAGCAATTCAGTGTGAAGGTTTCCTTAACAACTGAGGTAGATGCTGTAAATGAAATGATGAGCTGTGAGCTTCTTTAACTTGTTACAGGTATGCGTTATGTTTTCATTATTTTCTTCTTGCTCTAAACACTTTGTGCTTGGCTTATTTTGTTTTTTAAGAAAAGTAAAGAGCACTAGTCTGCTAAGAAACTCCTGTGTCCCAAAAAGCTAGCCAGCAAAGGTATAATTGGATGAACCTTAATCACTCCTAGCTATATCCAGAAAGTCAAGAAAATTTAGTGCTGGACTTGGAATCAGAAAGACAAGTTAAAATCCTGTTTCTGCCATTTTACTAGCTTTCTTGATATTGACAAGTTATTTAGCACCTCTAAATTTCAGGTGACTAAGACTAATGGGTTGAGGGAGTCCCCACACTAAAAAAAACAAACCCTCAGTGATTTTTGCCATGTACTAAGCCTTGATAACAAACTAAACCCAAGAGAAGAGGAAACAAATAAATTAAATCTTCAAATAAAAGCCTTGATGTCATTTTTCTCACTTGGTTTATACCTCACCTGGCAATATCAAAATCCTGCCTTGTCTTGAAGTAGTGTTTACTGTTCAGAAATATGTAATACTAACACGTTGATCAAAGCTTTGGTCTTTATACACTGTTAGGATTACAACAATAAAAACTAGGAAAGCAAGGCCAAACAGTTATCAGCAAGATTACTCCCCAAATTGGCAATGCCATTTTATCCTACTCCCCCTAGTAGATTTAACAGAATCTTTAGCTTTCTTAAAAGCAGAGGTCCCCAGAATGGGCAATACCACCCCCTTGGGGTGGTATTGAAAAGATCTGGGGGGAGGTAGTAGCCTCCAGTGCAATTGGGGGTTGTTGGAATGAGGGAGCAGTGGAAGCATAAGAAAAGAAGAGAAGGTGAGAAAATTTTGAAAAACTGTCCATACATGTTTCATCTGTTGTATAACAGAACTAAAGCTGCAGTGATTACACTATTTTCCAAATAAACACACAACATGCAAGTTATAACTGATCAATCAAGTCCACCAACAGGTCTTAACAAGCAAGGTGGCAGGCCCATGCCACATATTGTTGAGAAGTCCAGCATGCATCAGCAGGAATATGTGCTTATAAAGACTTCTTTACAATACAGTACTATACGGTTACATGATGCAACATTGTATCATCAAAATTTCAATGCAGGAAAAAACCCACAAATTTACAATAAGTTATTAAATTTAAGATGCATAATTTTTGATTGTATATTTTTTTGAAATGATACAAATTAAAAAAAAACATTAAAGGGGTAAAGATTTCCAGGGGGGTGCTGAGTGATTTTTTTAAAAGGGAGTTGTAGGCCAAATAAGTTTAGGAACCTCTGCTTCAAAGTATAGCTTAGATACTACCTCATACATGAGGCCTTTCCTGCACTTTGTAATCCTGCAATTATTAGCCTTAACTCCCTCTTAAAGTTATATATTCATTACTTTGTAGATACTTTGTTTTTACTTATTTATGAATCTAAATTCCCTTTAGTAATTTTTCACATTTCATCCCTATCACCCAGCACAGTGCCTGACATCTAGTAAGCATTTAATAAATGTTTTCATTGAATTTTATTTTTTTTAAAGTACAAAACTGTCAGGTAACTGATTTAAAGCTAGAAATAAAATTTTGTCATAATTGTCAGGATGCTTTTGGGAAATAGTTATAGGCTCAAGATTTTATGAAGGATCCCCTACCACCAAGATGGCAAACTTTTGCATCTGCATTTTCATCAAATTCTAAAATGCAAGAGCATGTCTAATCTCTAACGGACTCATGGTTTTGATACACACACTTCTTTTAAAATGTGGAGAGATTTAAGGAGACCTTTGAAATTTCTTCAAATGAAGCTGGCAGGCTTGGATATGATGCAGGAATGGGGTCTCTGGTAGTCTAAAAGAAGTCTGATGATAGTTCCATCTAGGCAGTTTTATGAAGGAGCAAAGGATACAAATTCTATAACTTTGCCATAATGAAGTTGGAATAACCTTTAGATAACACTTAACCAAGAAGAAATAGTGTTAGAAAAAAAAAAAAGATGGGAAAACCCCACTAGGCAAGTATCCAGTGTGGTTAGAGATGAATTAGAGTTTGTGAAACTAACTAGCTTTTATCTAGCCAATAAAAGCAATCTTGTAACATAATCTAATCTAAAAATTCCCTACCCTTTGTTGAAAGAAAACAATGCTAATATTTGCACAATTGTGAGGTTTCAATGCAAGCTTTTTGGTATGTGGAAAACAAAAAATGTGTTTGACATCTAATGATATGGTGGGGAGTACTTGCCTCAGAATCTAGGGAAAACAGAGTTCAAATTATAGCCCATCAATCAGTAGTATTAAATGCCTACTATATACAGGGCACTCAGCTAAGTGCTGGAGATAGAAAGGCAGTAGAGAGTTCATGTTGCAAAGGAGCTCACAGACTAATGGGAAAGACTACATAGAATAAAGATATATAGAGGATAGCTGCAGTTAGATGGCAGTGGATAGGGTCAGGCTGGAGTCAGGAAGACCTGAGTTCAAATGTGAACTCAGACACTAGCTGTGTGACCCTGGGCAAGTCACTTAACCCTGTTTGCCTCAATTTCCTCATCTGTAAAATGAGCTGAAGAAAGAAATGGCAAACCCCTCCAGGGTCTCTGCCAAGAAAACCCCAAATGGGGTCACAGGGAGTCAGACATGACAGAACAACAACTGACAGAAGGAAAGCACTAACAGTAAGGGGGACCAGGAAAGGCTTTTTTTGCCCACCCTTGATACTATAGTTATGGCCATGAGCTAATCACATAATCTCTCTCCACATTTCTCTCTACACTCTCTCAACAGCTTAATGATTTCTCAGCAGATGACTGACAAAGCTATAGATTCATCCCCATTCACCCCTGAGCTTCAGTCCTACATCACCAGCCTCCTGTTGGATTTTTCAAACTGACTGTCCCAGAAACACCTCAAACTCAACAGGTCTAAAGCAGACCTCGTTATCCCCTTCTTCCCCTTCCAGACTTCTCTTTCTGCTGAGGAAGCCACCATTCTTCCAGTCTCCAGGTTCCTAATCTCGGCCTTATCCTTGACCCCTTGCTTTCACTCACCCTATATATCCAGTCTTGCCATTTCTCGTTCCACAGCATGTCTTGCATTTCACCCCATTTCTCTACTCACAAGCCACTACCTTAGTTTAGTCCCCTAGTATTTCTCAACTGGATTATTAGAATAGTCTCCTAGTTTGTTCTCTGCCACTAATCTCTCCCCACTTGGATTCATCTTCCACATAGCTATCAGAATGTTTTTACTTCCATGCAGATCTGATCATATCATTCCCCTGCTCAGTAGTTCCAGTGGCTTCCTATTGCCTCTAAGATAAAATACACACTCCTGTTTGTCTTTTAAAGTCCTTTAAAACCTGGCCCCAACCTATCTTTCCAGCCTCATTCTATCCCCTTCAAGTAATCAGTCCTCCAATCTTCTGACCTTCTCTCAGCTCCTAACATGAGACACTCTGTCTCCTGTCTATGTGCCTTCACACTGGCCTGCCCTATTCCTGGAATGTACTCCTTACTTCTACCTCATAGAATCTCTTGCTTTCTTCAGGGTGCAGCTCAAAGCAACACCTTCTATGTGGAATCTTTCCTAATATTCCTCAACTGCAGCAGGTGTACTCCTTCCTAACTACCTTGTATTTATTCTGTAAACCTATGTAGCACCTATTCTGAGTGGTTCCTAGTACCTGAAGTGATGGTTTGAAGTCCTGAGAGGGGCAGTTACTATATTTAGGAATTTAGGAATAACCCTGAGAAGTTAAGTTTCCAGTGTTTTTACTCATAAGCCCCCACTGGTGTGTTTCTTTTTTATTATATGTTTGTATAGTTACATATATATTACATTTTTATCAACTAGTTAGTTTCCAAAATGGCATAATATGAACTTGGACCCTTCCACTGATAGACTGAAAACAATTAAATGTTCTCTATCTGTTTGGAGCCCCCAGAGGCATAAATTAGCTTGTTTGGTTAGCTAATGAGCTGTTCTCTTGTTGACCCAATTAAATGGTTCAAATCTCCTAAAGAGGTCTTCTTGTTTACTGGTTTAAAACTCCATCAATATATTGATTGATTCAGTTGAGGTGTCTAGGCCTTCAATGGTTATATTCATGCTGTTTCCCCTGATCAAATGTAAGCTTCCTAAGAGTAGGAATTGTTTCATTTTTTGTGTTTGTATCTCCAGCACCTAGCACAATGTTTGTCGATTGATTGATTCCACTGAGTCTCACTTTCCTCATCTACGAAATGAATATCATACCTAAAGAACCTCACAGGACTGTTGCCAAACTCAAAACAAATAAAATAATGTCGTTTAAAGGTTTGCAAAGTGCTTTATGAACCTTAAAGGTCTATATATGTTGGTTATTTTAATTGCGAATAGAAAGGAACTGGCAAATAGTATAAAGTACTTATAAAAATGTAGTTCTTTTGTTAAAAAAGTGAAAAAAGATATTTTGTTTTCATATATCACCTTTCTTTTGGAGAAATCAAAGCCCACACTTACAGTTTTGGTTTTCTTTTTCTTTACCTTTAGGTCAAAGGCTTAATAAAGTGAGATGCTTGGTGGTAGGGGCAGGATTACAGTAGAGGAAATCAAGAGGAAGACATAACCTGAGAGGTTACCAGAAGCTCTGGCATGGTGAGCTTCAGGCCAAAATAGGATGGGGGTGGCATTGTGTGGGTATGGAGGCATTAGTAGTGGTTTTTGGATTGGTACACTTAGGTTCTACTTAGTTCTCATCACTTCTGCTCAATGTGTTGGATGCCTTAATCTTTACACACACACACACACACACACACCCCACTGGCCAATACAAAGAAAAGAAACCAAAAATCCTTGAGTTTTGATGGTAAGAACCAGTTGTCACCCAAGCCACTCTGATTGCTTTCTTCTAAGATTTTTCAGTGAGGGAGATACTAAGGTTTGGCGTGGGAGACCTTGATAGAGAACAGAAACTTCCATAAAAGGGGGGAATAAGAACAAAAGTAACCCTTCTCAGGTGAGAGCTATGGATGTCAGAGAGGCAAAAAAAAAAGAAAACAAAAAAAAAACCTGAGAAGTTTTTGGCTATCCCACTTACCTTGGATAATACCATGGGAAATATTGGAGCTGGAATATAAACCCAGGTCTTTTGCTTCCAAAGACTTGAGCACTGTCCTCCACCTTATGTGTGTCTCAAGTACTAATGTGGATGGGTGATGAGCAGGTGAATAGATTATGTCTACATACCTGTCCTCAACCTGATGGTCTGTTCATTTAGTTGATGACTGCTATTTTCATCATGAACTGCCAGGTAGTTTTTACTCTGACATTTACATTGACTCGTGTTCTCCAGGATAATTGTTTTTGCTTTCTCTTTTGATGGGCTAAAAGCCCCTAATAATAAAGCATCAAGTTCAATATTATTCATGTATATATATGGAACTTTACAAGTTACAGGTTGACATAGGAACATAGATCTGGAGTCCCCTCATTTTATAGATGAGGAACCTAAGACTGAGAGAGACCGTAATGCCCAAAGCCATACACAAGTAGTATCACATCATTTATATAGCTTTACAAAGTTGAAGGTTTATAAAGTTCTTTTCTCAAAACTCAAAGAGGGAAGTAGAGCAAATATTATTTTTCACTTTAAAGAATAAATTGTCCATTTTGTAGATGATTGTTGGTAGACATAAAATAGTTGATGGACATTCACTGAAACACCTAGAGGGTGAATCAGTAACTAGGAGTGAGTTTAAGCGTGTTTTCCAAGTGGTTCATTTCAGAAGCATGATAAAAATATAATCAACTTTGTATTGTAGAGACTATGATGCATACTACAAATTCAGGCATAATATGAGGTTATATAATTACATGTACAATATAGGTAAATAATATTTACTTCAAAATGGAAATTCACCTTATTCTTCTTTCTTCTGTGTTACATATCCATAAACATACTCAGAGCCTAAACAAAAAATAAAATTGATAAAGACTCTAAAGATGACAAGGACCATGCATGTAACTTTAATAATTGAAAATAAAACCTATAGCTCTAATAATTTTGATAGCAGATGAGCATTTGACTTGGAGTGAGGACACTAGGATTCAAATCTTGGTGCCAACATTTAGCTGTGACCATGAGCAAGTCACTTGACCTTGCTAAACCTCAGTTTCCATACCTATAAAATGGTGCTGATACTACTTGTACTTCCTCCCAGGGCTGATGCGATGAAAGCACTCTGTGAATCTCGAAGTACTCTAAAAGGTGAGTTATTATAATTCTATTGTTTTTATGATTTCAGGCCATTAATACATTGACTTTAGAGGTGGACAGTCCTAAAGAGAGTATAAGGATCAGCAGAACAATATGCATAATGAATAAAATAATGTAGATGAGAAGATAACTAAAAAGGAGCTGTATTCTGAGTAAATAAAAATTCAATAATCCTCCTAGAGATTGGTTAATTAAACATATTTCCATGCTTTTGGCAAACAGGTGGTGAACTATGTGGGCAGAGTGTTGTATATATCATCAGATACTATATTGGTTATTTTAGCTTAGCTGTTTTTCTTTATTACAAAGTGGGTTATATTCTAGAATGTGTGCATGTGGGACTATATTCCCAAAGGACGGTGATGGAAAAACTAAAACTGTCAATAAAACTTTTTTTTTTTGAGAGAGAGAGACAGAGACAGACAGACAGACAGAGACAGACAACAAATGGGCACCTTACACATAGTCCATTAGTGTCCATATGATGTAAAAAAGATCTAGAGGAATGTTCCCACACTGTTGGGTGGATCCCCTTTGACAGACTTACAAGAAGATATGAATGAGCACTGGACAGGATAAGGAGTAGATGAGTCGCTATCTCTACTCCTAAAACGAAAACCCACATTGATGAGATCCGAGATCCATTGAAGGATTGCAATAATTGGCATTTTGCTGCTCCTCCCCTTTAAACACTTCACTCCTCTGATGCCAATAAACCTATTCATAAATATTAATGATTTGGGGAAGGGATAAGTTTTTAAAATTGGGTTCCGCTGAGAAAAAATTTAAAGTCAACAAATCCATAAGAATTTATTAAGCTCTTATGTGCCAGGCACTGTTCTGCACACTAGGGATAGGGATAGGCATGTTTCTTGCCCTCGAAGTGCTCATGGTCTAATGAGAGAGACAACATGAGAATAATTATGTATAAACAAAATACATATAGGATAAATTGGAGATACTCACAGAAGGAAGGCACTAGCATTAAGGGGAATTGGGATGGGCTTCTTGCAGGAGGTGAGATTTTAGCTGAGGCTTGAAAGAAGCCTGGAAATCCAGGAAATGGAGACAAGGGGGAAGAGCATTCCAGGCGTGAGGGACAGCCAGGGAAAATGCCCAGAGCTGGGAAATGGAGGGTCTTATGGTCGGAATGTCAAAGAAGCCAGTGTTACTGAACTGCTGGGGACTTGGTGGGGAATAGTGTATAATATAAGAAGACCAGAAAGGTAGCAAGGGACCAGATGATGAAGTGCTTTAAAAAGTTAAACAAAGAATTCTTTCTTTGTTCCTAGAAGTAACAAGGGGCTGTTGGAGTTTATTGGATAGGGCGGTGACACAGTCAGAACTGTGCTTTGGGAAGATCGCTTTGGCAGTTGACAGGAGGATGGGCATACTCAGGAAAGATGAGGCAGAGATCAACCAGCAGATTATGGTAACCGTGCAGGTATGAGGGGATGGAGCCAACGTGAGAGGAGAGAAGGGGACGTATACAAGAGGCAGAATCAACAGGAATTTGCAACAGATTGAAAAGGGAGGGGCTATAGCAGGAAGCAGAGACAGGAGTAAGAGCTGAAGATAACACCTAGGTTGTGAGTCTGGGTGACTTGGAGGATAATAGTGCCCTCTATAGTAATAGGGCAGAAGTTAGAAAGAGGGGAGGGCTGGTGGGAGTGGAAGGGGAAGATAATGACATGTTGAGTTTGAAGTATTCATGGGACATCCGTTTCAGGATATCTAATAGCCAATTGGAGATTCAAGACTGGTGGTCAGGAGAAAGGTTAGGAATGGATCTTGCAATCGTCGGTATAGAAACAATCATGGAAACCATGGGAGATGATGAGATCACTAAATGCAATATATAGAGGAAGAAGAGAAGAGGGCCCGGGACAAAGCCTTGGCAACAGGAACAAGGGAGGAATCAAAGTCAGGAAGGATGGCAACTGAGAAAGAAAACCATTTGATGCATAGGGCATATGTCTCGGTGTTGATGTCTCATTAGGAGCTTGAAGTTTTTCGAGATTTTGGCTTTGCTGTACACATCGAGTGCGAGTGAGGGAGCAGCTAGGAGTTTATGCTCCTAAGCAGTTTGACTGCGGCTGGATTGGCGCATTTCGCTCCTGACGTTCACAGAAAGCTCGGCCGGGTCCATCCCTCCCCCCCCCTCTCTTTTCCAGTCTTCTTCCACGTTACACACATCCACACACTCGACAATCCGGCCTTCCTGGCCTTCTTGCTCTTCCTCACACATAACAATCCGTGTCGTGCGCTTTGCAGCGGCCGCCTTTTCGTGCAGGAGATTCCCTCTTCACCTCTGCGCCTTAGAAGCCCTAGTACCTTCAAGATTCAGGTCTCAAGCACCACTTTTTGTAGTCTATCTTTTCCCATCCTCCCCAGGTCCTGGCGCTTCCTGCTCTGAGGTTACCTTGTGAATGAAGTACTGAGCCCCTTCAAATCCAGCCTCCTTAAACCCTTACAAGCTGGGTGACCCTGGGCAGGTCATTTAACCACTGTCTGCCTTAGTTTCCTCATCTGTAAAACATTCTATTGCATCTATAAAAAGTACCAGAACCTATTTCCTAGAGTTATTATGAGGATAGGATGAGAAATCTTTAAAGAACTTTGCAAACTTTAAAAAGCACTATATAAATGCTAGCTATCTGGGGCAGCTAGGTGGTGCAGTAAGTAGAGCATTGGCCTTGGAGGGAGGACCTGAGTTCAAATTTGGCCTCAGACACTTGACACATTTACTAGCTGTGTGACCTTGGGCAAGTCACTTAACTCCAATTACCCTGCCTTCCCCCACCTGCAAAAACAAACAAACAAAAAAATAAATGCTAGCTATCATTAGATATTTATTTACATGTTATTTTTCCCATTCGCTCTTTGAAGGCAGGCCCTGTTTTTGCTCTTTCTTTGTATTCTCAACACCAAGCATATTGTCTGTTATAAAGTAAGCACTATTAAATGCTTGTCAATTAATTGATTAATTTGTCACAGAGAGGTCTTAAAGGGCTGCTCCCAGGCAACATATATATAAATAGAATCCTTTAATCACAGTGACCTGATTTTTGTCTTGGTACATTCCCATAACCTCTCCCCTCTCCCCCCACCTCCCCAAAGCACCTCTAAGCACTCCATCTCTGATCATGTGGCTCACTTTTTTTCTGATGGCTACGAAGCATTTTCACAAAAACCATGTGAAGTATTAAATGGAAAACTATCATTTGACATTTTACAAATGAGAAAATGGAGCTGACGTGACTTAAGAAAGGCAGTCGGGTGAGTAAATATTTGTTGTAGCACAAAAGAACAGAAGCCTGAGAATCAGGGGACCTGGCCTCAGACCGCAGCTTTGACAGGTATTAGCTGTGTGTCTACAGGCAAAGGCCTAAATAACCAAAAGAATGTTTGGAGGTGCTTAGGAGAAGGGAGCAGGAGAGAGAAGGAAGGAAGCAAGATTTCATTAAGAATAGGGCAGGGAATAGATGATGTGAAAATGTATCTGGGAAATCCATCCAGTACAAACACACCCACTGCCAAAGTATAAAATTGTTAAATCCATACCACATGAGCCTATGACTAAAAAGATTTTGCTAAGATTGCATACTGGAGTCCAGCTCTTGTGCATGGGTGTGTGTCCCTCCTCTGGTTTCCTGGAGCACTTAAAAGGTGTCTGTACCACCCATACTGACACTTAGTCATTGACTGCCTTGTATTGTTCTCTTAATTTTTTTCAGGCTACTTTTTACCTTGGAGAAGTTTCTTCTAAGACTCAGTTTCCTCATTAGGAAAATGAGGTTGTTGAACAAGATGACGTCTGAGCTCCGTTCTAGCTATAAATCTAAGATGTTGTTAGCCTTGTTCTTTCCCAACTAGACTGGAAACTTCTTGAGGAGAAGGACTACATCTCATACATCTATTATTTCCCCAGTCAGGCCCAGCACAGGGCTAGGCACACAGTAAGTATTCAATGAAAATTTATTACACCGTATTGGATTGAATTAAACCATCGTAGTACCATGTCCTGCCGTGAAATGTTTTAGGAGCAGAGAGGGACTCCAAAGACTAAAATACCTGATTATAAAATTACAAGTACTAAATATTACTTATAGCCCAAGGCCCTATATATAACTTATAATTTATAAATTTATATTTATGATAAATGAGACTTATGTATAAGATTCCTACCCGGATGTCTGGTTATTACTTATAGCCCGAGGCCCTATATATTACTTATAATTTATAAATTCATATTTATGATATATTAGAAAATCATACCAAATACTTAGCAAATTTTGATTCCTTCTCCCCTAAGAGAGTTCTTCAGGAAAGTACAAGTTCTTGAGAGCAGGAATGACTTTTCCTACTTGGATTTAATCAATGTTCTTTGAATTGAATTTGCTTCCTTAATCTGTAGGCTTGATGAAATCTCAGTCTGTAAGCAAATACAAATAGCAATAGACCAATAATAAATCTTGGAAAATTGATTGGGCCCAGAGAAATTCAGTAATTTACCTATTGGTACATAGTTAAGGACTGGGGGCAGCTAGATGAGCTTGGAATCAGGAAGACTCATGTTCATGAGTTTGAATCTAGCCTCAGACACTCCCTAGCTGTGCGACCTTGGGCAAGTCACTTAAGTCTGTTTACCTCAGTTTTCTCATCTGTAAAATGAGCTGGAGAAGGAAATGGCAAACCATTCCAATGTCTTTGCCAAGAAATCCCCAAATGGGGTCAGGAAGAGTCTGAAATGACTGGACAATAACTTCCTGACTACAGTTTCAGTCCAATACTCACAGCCTCCCCACTACTCCATAAGGATATTCAAATAATGGGTCTTTCTGACATTGGTGCCCACCTAAGGAATCAAGATTTTTATCCAAAAAGGGAGAACAAACAAGACGTCATATGTTGCCCTTTCCCTCTTGGAGCTCGTCATGTTCAGTGCCAACACCAAACAAACTAGGAAAGTCTGTCCTGCCCTTTTCCATCTGCAATCTTTCCTCTACCATTTTCTCTTCCCTTTCTTTTTCACTTCTTCAAGCACCTGATGCCCTTCCTTCTCCAAACCTACTCTCACAAAAGGATCTGGTTCATACTAATGTTTCAATGTCCAATAACAATTTAAACTGTCAGGAGGGGCAGAGGGTGTTCATTTCAACAAGCATCAATGTCTTAAGTTAAAGGAATGAAGCTCTCAAGGTAGAATTTCAGCCATCTGTAAGCAGGTAGGAAGATTTGGAGGGGAGTGGGATGAGGGGACTTATGTATAAGACTCCTACCAGGATGCCTAGTTATTTCTTATAGCCCAAGGCCCAGGACTGCAGCCCTCTATTAATAATGCACCCTCTGTTTTCTTTCCTGTGATACTCCTTCCTCAGGGCAACTGAGTTCATCCACTGTTCCATCCGCCTTCCTTCCATTAAATAAGTTTGGATCACAGTCTAAAAAGGCTTCACTTATCTTTTCATTTACAAGCTGGATAAGGAAGGCCCATCTTAACCAATAATAGAAAAATGTCAGGTGCCCTATGTTCACTTTTACTTCCATCTTTTCTTGCTAAGAAAGGTGGTACCGGCCTTCGGCTCCTTAGAAAGCCAAGGGGGACAGGTAGATAAGTAAACCACATTTATCTTCTCTGATTTTTAAAAAAATATTTATTTATTTTTAGTTTTCAACATTCACTTTTATAAGATTTTGAGTTCTAAATTTTTTCCCTTCCCTCCCCTCCCCAAGACAGCATGTAATCTCACATAGGCTTATACATGTGCAATTATATTAAACCTATTTCCACATTATTCATGTTGTGAAAGAAGAATCAGAACAAAAGAAATAACCATGGGAAAGAAAAAAGAGGGAGAAAGAGAGAGAAAATAGTATGCTTCAATCTGCATTCAGACTCCGTGGTGGATAGCATGTTCTATCTTTTGGAATTGTCTTAGATCATGGCTTTGCTGAAAAGAGCTAAGTCTGTCAGAGTTGGTCATCTCACAACGTTGCTGTTACTGTGTACAATGTTCCCCTGGTTCTGCTCACTTCACTCAGCATCAGTTCATGTAAGTCTTTTCAGGTTTTTTTTTTCTGAAATCTGCTTACTCATCATTTCTTATGAAACAATAGTGTTCTATCATATTCCTATGCCACAACTTGTTCAGCCATTCCCTAATTGATGGGCATCCCCTCAATTTCCAATTCTTGGCCACCACAAATAGAGCTGTTATAAATATTTTTGTACATGTGGGTCTTTTCCCCTTTTTTATGATCTCTTTTGGATACAGACCTAGTAGTAGTATTGCTGGATCAAAGTTTTATTGCACTTTGGACATAGTTCCAAATTGCTCTCCAGAATGGTTGGATCAATTCACAATTCCACCAAAAATGCATTAGTGTTCCAATTTTCCCACATCTTCTCCAACATTTATCATTTTCTTGTTTTGTCATGTTAGTTAATCTGATAAGTGTCATGTAGTACCTCAGAGTCGTTTTAATTTGCATTTCTCTAATCAATAATGATTTAGAGTGTTTTTATATGACTATAGATAGCTTCAATTTCTTCATCTAAAGACTGCCTGTTCATATCCTTTGACCAGTTATCAATTGGGGAATGACTTGTATGCTTATAAATTTGACTTGGTTCTCTATATATTTGAGAAATGAGGTCTTTATCAGAGATACTGGTTGTAAAAACTGTTTTCCAGCTTTCTTCTTCCTTTCCAATCTTGGTTGCATTGGCTTTGTTTGTACAAAAACTTTCTAATTTTAATGCAATCAAAGTTATTCATTTTGCATTTCATAATGTTCTCTATCTCTTATTTGGTCATAAATTCTTCCCTTCTCCATAGATATGACAGGTAAACTACTCCTTGATCTCCTAATTTGCCTTTATGTCTAACCCAATTTTGATCTTATCTTGGTATACTGTGTGAAAAGTTGATCTATGCCTAGTTTCTGCCATACTGTTTTCCTCTGACTTTTTTAAACAAGCATTTACTAATTACCTACTATGTGCCAGACATGGTGCTAAGTGCTTTACAAATTCTATCTCATTTGATCTTCACAACAGTCCTGGGAGCTAGGGGCTATTGTTACCAACTAGCCTCTAAAGAACTCAGATACAGCTCTTTGAGCAGCTAACCAGTTGTGTCCAGAAGAGACTAAAGGCTGTTTTCTTCCCGTGGAGATCAGAAGTGTATCTTTCCTCCCTTAGTACCTTGTATTATGTATGTAACCCATGCCTTAAAAATAATTTACATAAGACCTCCTCATTGGTGGAGATTAATTAATTACTCAATGCTCTGAGGCTGTGGAAGATGTAGAGTTGGTGAGACTTAGAGAGAAGAGTGATCTAAGCATTCTGGTTTCCACATTGGAAGGAGAAGATACAGGGTTCTGACTGTCCTTCAACTTGAAGGGTGAAAAGAGCCCTGGGAAGAAGCTGATGTACATAACAACCTTTCCAGAGCCTGGCAAAGGCTATAATACAGAGGGGCCAAGGCACAGGCACTTCAGCTCTGCAACCACTTCTGGCTTGGGAGTGGTTTTTAAGAAGGTGATGGAACTGCCCTTTCTACCACCATCGCCACCCCATCACCTCTACCACCACCATCGCCACCACCACCACCACCAAAAGAAAGGAAGAACTTGACTTTGAGTGCATCAGCAGCCAAAAGAAGGCCAACAGCAAGACAATGGCCGCAGAGATTCCAGACAGCAATATTGGAGGAATAGTGAGTGAATCATCTGCCAATGGAGGAGAAGGAGCAGGAGCTTATGAGAGTGTTGTGAATGGAGTCAAGCAAGACCATGGGGAGATGTGGATTCAGATGGTGGATGATTGAGAGCAAAAGGAACTCATTCTAGCCCAAAGCAGAAAGCTTTCCTCCCTTCCCACTGCCTCTGCTTTTTGAGGAATAGAACCTGAAGAAGCACACTTCAGAATGACAAGGAGGAAGAATCAAGACAAGGAAAGGTAAGTAAGACAAGGTAAATGAAATAATTCATTGTTGTTCAGTTGTTTCAATAATAACTGACTTTTCTTGGCCCCATTTGGGGTTTTCTTTGCAAAGATACTGGAGTGGTTTGCCATTTCCTTCTCTAGCTTATTTTACAAATGTGGAAACTGAGGCAAATGGGGTTAATTGAATTGCCCAAGGTCACACAGCTAGTAAGTGTCTGAGGCTAGATTTGAACTCAGGAAGATGAATCTTCTCTGACTATAAACCTGGTACTCTATCCACTGTACTATCTAGCTGCCCCCTAATAATTAGAGGGTTAAACAAATTGATAGAGATAGAGTATATTGGTGAAACATATATGCGTCTTGTTATATGGCTTTAGAGTGTTTGAGAAAAAGGAAAGGAATTTGAGTGGAGTGGTCTGCAAAAAAGTATTAGCCAAGTGCTTAGGGTTGCGGTGTAAATACCCACAAGGTTGAACCATTATGGAGAGTAGGAGAAATTGTGCAGTGGCTTTCATTGAGTGTGAGAGATTTGTGTTTCTGCCTCAGCCAAGTGACTGTTATCCATATTCCAACGGTAAGCTGCTCTCCCCCCTGGAAGAAAAAGTAAAAGGATTCAAAAAATGTCTTTCCTCACTCTGGGTTGTTAGGGAAAACGAAGACTTATGAAAGGAAACAGAAGTGAGGCTTCGGTGCCAAAGAAAGGGATCTGAGGCTGAACAGAGATTTGAGCCTTGTCAGGATGATGGCACATCCTGGAGTGATATCATGAGAAGAAAGAGACACTGTATCAGGTGAGAGGTCATCTAATAAGCAGCGGAGGAATAAGAGAAGAGTAGTAGTGTTTGGTGATTCCTTACAGCTATTGATCTGATAACAATAGAGAAGGCTGTTGTCTTCCTGCATATATCTAAGACATATCAGCAAACTTCCCCAAATGGATGACAGCTCTCCACTTCTGATGATGCATGTGGACACAAATGACACTGCCAGGAGCAATTTTAAAAGTATTGTCAATTATTGTGAGATATTGGTCAGCAAACTGAAAACTGGAGGGGGAAAGGTTGTGTTTTTCTCACTGTTGCCCACTGAAGGCAAGAGATGCAGAAAAGAAAAATTAATTTGGCAAATGGACAGCTGGCTAAGAAGCTGGTATCTGAGCATGGAATTTGTATTTTTGGATCATAGCTTACAATAGACAATTGACAGATTCCTGACCAGAGATGGAGTAAACCTGGCAGAGGCTGGTAGGAATGTATTTGCCAGGTATCTTGAAAATCTAATCAAAAGAGAGTAGAGACTATTTATGTATATCTCCTAAGTTAAATACTATAGAGAAAGGATTCTTAACCTAGACAGATAGATTTCAGGGGTCTATGAGCTTTGATAGGAAAAAATTACATCTTTATTTTTACTAATCTCTAAGTAAAACACATTTCCTTCAATTATGAAATTTTTATTTTTATTTTTTTTTACTTAATAGTATTTTGTTTTTCCAATTACATGTAAAGATAGTTTTCAACATTCACTTTTATAAGATTTTGAGTTCCAATCATTTTTTCTCCCTCCCTTCCCCCCCAAAGAAAACATATAATCTGATATAGGCTATACATGTACAATCATATTAAATATATTTCCACATTAGTCATGTTGTGAAAGAAGAATCAGAACAAAAGGAGAAAACCATGAGAAAGAAAAAACAAACAAAAAAAGAGAAAATAGTCTGCTTTGATCTGCATTCAGACTCCACGCTTTTTTCTCTGGATGTGGATAGCATTTTCTATCACGAGTCTTTTGGAACTGTCTTAGAAATTATAGCATTTTAATTAAACATTTTTCAAACAACAATCTGCCTTCTCTTCCTCCCACCTCTCGCCACTTTCAATTAAGAAAAAAGAAAAAGAAAACCCCTCTTACAACCATGTATAGTTGAGCAAAATAATGGCCCTAGATGGGCCATGTCAAAAAACAAAAACAAAAACAAACCAGTTCAATCTGCACTCTAACTTTATCACCTCTCTTTCAGGAAGTGGATAGTATGTTTTATTACTGGTCCTCTGGGATTAGTCAGTTAGTCAATAAAGATTCATTAAGTGCATACTACGTTCCAGGCACTATGGTGCTAAGTGCTAGGGATACAAAAAGAGTCAAAAGACACTCTCTGCCCTTAAGGAGCTCACAATCTAATGAGGGAAACAAGCAAACAAATGTGTACAAATAAGCTATATACAGGATAATTAGGAAGGAAGGAAGGAAGGAAGGAAGGAAGGAAGGAAGGAAGGAAGGAAGGAAGGAAGGAAGGAAGGAAGGAAGGAAAGAAGGAAGGAAGAGAAGGCATTAGACTTAGGAGGGATTGAGAAAGATTTCTTGTAAAGGTGAGATCATCATTTGTTATTGCATTGATCGGAGCTCCTAAGTCTTTAAAAGTTGTCCTTACAGTATCATTTTTTACAATCATCTTTACAATATCATCAATTGTCTTTACAATATCATTTTTATGATATATAGTGTTCTCTTGGTTCTGCTCACCTCATTTTGCATCAGTTCATACAAGTCTTCTCAGCTTTTTCTGAAACTATCCCCTTTATCATTTCTTATAGCACAGTGGTATCCATTATACAAATATACTAGCATTTGTTCATCCATTTTCCAATTGATGGGTACCGCTTCAGTTTCCAATTCTTTTCCACCACAAAAAGAGCTGCTATAAATATTTTTATACATTCTTGGTTGGGATTTGTTTTGCTTTGGACTAGTCCCTCCCATAATCTAGCCTCTCTCTAATTCCCCCCTTTTCTTTCTCTGCTTCCCCTCCTGTTTCCCTTGAGTGGGATGTATTTTTGTATATGCATATTTTCTGCATGTATTTTCTCCTCCTTTGGCTAATTCAAGTTCATGTCACCTGTTCTCTTCCCCTTTCCCTCCTTGTTTTTATATATTTCTACTTATACACTCTAATTATGTAAGATAATTTTCCCCATCCTTCTTTTCCATTTCTTTGCCCTCCCTTTCCACTCTAGTCTATATTTTATTCTTATTAAGAGGGAGGAACTGGTTACTGTGCTGGAAATGATAGGAATCCTGGTAAAAGCGATGAAGGGGATTAATCCATTGTTGAGTCTGTGAAAAAGGAGAGGAAATTGAGGCATAGCCTGACATTTACCCAAGATTTAGGAAAAGCAGATTTCAAAGAGTTTAGGGGAAGCGATAGAAAACACTTCAGGGGAAATCAGCACAAAGATAGAAGATGCTCAAGAATAAAATTCTGAAGACAAATAGAAAAACAATACTATTAAGGAGGAAAAATTGGATCATTTTGAAGAGCCAGATGTGGAGGCATGGGGATCTTGCCAATCAACTTTGCTTTTAAAGAGAAATGTTCAGAAAATGGAAGCAAAGCAAAGAAATAGAAGGCAAATGCTAGTGTGGAATGGTCTGATATACATTTTCAGGAATGCAAAAGCTCAGAAAGAATTGAGAATGGCAAGGTCAACAAAAAAGTCTGGGTTTTGTTTTTGTGTTTTTTTTTCTTTCTTTCCTTTTTTTGTTTTGTTTTACCTATATTGGGAGAAAAGAAAGACAAGCATCTTTGCTTAGGGCATGTGGGATGATGATAACTGATAACAGAGAAAAGGATACCCCAACTCTTTTTTTATGTTTTTCTACAAAGGAAAATTACATTTACGGGCAAAAGTCTAAGTTACCTTTTGTTCTGGAAATGACAGAACAGAAATGACTAACAGAGTTTATTCTCAAGAAAAATAAGGAGACAATAAAACACACCTACCTTCCTATGATGGATTTAAGTCATAGTGGCTTTCAGTGGACAGTGAGAAGAAGAGTTTGTTAAAGGAATTAGGATTCATTTGGCCAAAAAGATTGCCTTATGTGAATATAAAGGGATATGTGAATATAAAGGGATATTACTGTGCGTTAAGACATGCTTCTGAAGAATTCAGAGAAACTTAGGAAGATTTGGATGAACTCGGGCAGAGTGAAGTAAGTAGAACCAGGAGAATAGTTTATACAAAAGACCACAGAAAGGTGGTCTAATGTAAAAGAACATAGAAAGACCTTAGAACTCTGATTAATGTAGTGACCAATAATGATTTAGAAGAGCATACTTCAATCCTTTAGTAGAGAGATGGCAGACTAGAGGTGTAGAATAAGGCACATATTTTCACATGTGATTCATGTGTTGAAATATTTCGTTTGACTTTCCTGTCTTGTAATGAACCAATGGCAATAGGCTGTGAGTTTGGGTAAGTGAGGGAAAAATGTACTGAAATAAAAAGAAATGGTTTTAGCCAAAGCATAGAGGACGGGGGTGGGGATAAACGGGAGAAGACTGCAGCTCTGAATGACTGATAAATGCTGTAAATCTACACACGAACCATTGATCCCATTGGCAAATGCCAAGAGAGTTTTGTCAAGCTTAAAAACTTGTGAATATTGCAAAGCTAAGTTAATGCTGACTGTGCTCATTGAAACATTTGGCCAACCCTCGTGTCTTTTGAATAGATTCGACTGAAAATATCCTATGTCAGAAGGCAATGTGATAGAGTAGAAAGAACTTTGGGTTTGGAGTGAGAAGACTTGGATTTGAATCCTCTTGGACTTTGATTAAGTCACGTCCACGCTCTTGAGCTTCAGTTTCCTTCTCTGTCCAATGACGGGATCAGAGAGTAAATGGCTTCTAAGTAATGACCTTTTCCAATTCATAGGATGTTCAGTTTAGAGCTGGAAGAGACTAGAAATCATCTCATCCTATCTCCTCACTCTATAAATGAAAGAACTGGGGTGCAGAGAGGTTGAAGGAACTTGTCCAGAGTCATACAGTAAGAAGATTTGGTCTGCAAATGCAGGTTGTTGGAATCTTAATCCAAAGCTATTTCAACTATCCCACCTCAGTTCCAGCCCACAAATAGTTATTAAGGGCTCACTACGAAAGTCATGGGATGATAGATTTACAGCTGGGAGGAACCTCTGAGATTATCTAATCCCACACCTTGATTTTAAGGTTGAAGAAGCCAAGGCCCAGAGAGGTTGTGGCCTAACTACAGCCACACATGTAGCACAAGGACCCAGGGATACAAAGATGGGTATGACACATGCGTCATGTCTCAGCTCTTGAAGAGCTAGCAATCTGATGGGGCAGGAGGGAGAAGAAAAAAGTGCCTTTGATAAGAGAGAGAGTGAAATCCTTGCAAAGGGCAGTGAGGCAGCGGGCTACCATGGGGTAAATGGCCAGTGGAAGTGCCATCCTTTGAGCACGTGTGTACATTGCCTTAGTCTCCTTGTCTGTAAAATGAGCTGGAGAAGGAAATGGCAAACCACTCTAATATCTTTGCCAATGGGCTACAGTGGGGGAAATGGCCAATGGAAGTGCCGTCCATTGAGCATGTATACACATTAAGACTGAGTGAAGTTGCTTTGGGGCATGAATAATGGGAAGGCCCAGTTCTGTTCATTTGTCACAACTCCCCCACTTTGGAGCAGGTGGTCCATGCCTTTTAGATTGGTTGCTAAGCTAATACTGACTATTCACACAGAAGACACACGGGGGCACAGATACTGGGCTCTTCCAGTCGGGGAGGGGCTGGAGCTAGCTCGCACAAGCTTACTAGAGCTGTTGGTTAAATGTTCAGAATGAGTCACTATACATCCAAAATCAGCAAATGTTACAAATTGGGACTTAATTTATTATTTTGTTGATTATCTAAACTTGAAAAAGTGATAGAGTAAATGTTAATGATGGAGATGAAATTTAAAAGCACATAATGATTACATTTTTTTCTCCTGGAAAACTGGTTGTTAAACATTTGCCAGCACACTCCTGGATAAGCCTGCAGGTCAGGAGGTAGAATCTGCACCAGAGGCCTCCTCTCCACACTGCAGTCAACATGAAGCCTTGAGCAGATGGCCTGACCGTTGCTCCTTTCGCACTTATTAAAGCCTTACTATGTCCTGATAGTGGCAGTTAGGTGGTGCAGTGGTTAGGTGCCAGGCCTGGAGTCAGGAAGACCTGAGTTCAAATATGACCTCAGGCACTTCCTAGCCGTGTGACCCTGGGCAAGTCACTTAACCCTGTTTGCCTCAGTTTCCTCGTCTGTAAAATGAGCCGGAGAAGGAAACGGCAAACCACTGCAGTATCTTTGCCAAGAAAATGATTAAACAACAACAACAAAAATAATATTCCAGGCACTGTGTGGAGCTCTGAGGATACAAAGAGAGGCAAAAAAAAAATGGTCCCTGCCCTCAAGGAGCTCATAATCTAATGGAGGAATAGTTGTTTACATAATTATATACAAACAAGAGACAGACAGACAGATTGAAAGACAGACAGACAGACAGACAGACAGACAGACAGACAGATAGATAGATAGATGAGAGAGAGAGAGAAAGACAGAGAGAGAGAATAAATTAGAGAAAATCAACAGAGGGAAGCCATTAGAATTAAGGAAGATCAGGAAAATTTTCTTGTAGAATTTGAGATTGGATTCGAAGGAAGTGAGGGAAGCCAGAGATAAGAAGAGAGAACTTTCCAGGCACTGGGGACAGTCACTGAAAATGCCTTTAGTCAGGAGTTGGGGTATCTTGTGTGAGGAACAGCAAGAAGGTCCAGGTCCTTGGATTGAAGAGTACCTGGTGGGGAATAAAGTGTAAGAAGCCTGGAAAGGGAGGAAGAGGCCAAGTGATGAAGGACTTTGAATATCAGAGGATTTGATATTTAATTCTGGAGTCAATAAGGAGTCACTGGAGTTTATCAAATGGGGAAAGTGGGGAAAAGGGGAGACATGGTCAGATCTGCACCTTAGGAAGATTAATTTGACAACAGAGTGGAGGATGGATTGGAGAGCAGGGAGAGATCTGAGAAAGGGAAAACAACCAGTAGAGTGTTGCATGAAGGGCCTGCACCAGTATGGTGGCAATGTCAGAGGAACGAAAGGAAAGGCAGATGTGAAATATATTGGGAAGACAGAATTGAAAAGAGTTGGTAACAGATTTGGATATGGGAGGCAGGAGGTGAGAGGTGAGAGAGAGTGAGGAGCTGAGGATGATACATACATTGTTGAGCCTAGGTGAATGAGAGGATATGGCGCCCTGGACAGTAACAGTAAGTTTAGGAAGAGGGGAGAGCTTAGGCTGAAAAGAGAATGAATTCGGTTCTGGACTTGGAGGTCATTTCCAGCTAAAGAATATTATGAGCAGGCAGAGGCATCTTCTGATGTTTTTGGTGAAGAATATTTGCTTCTGTCTCCCTCCATATAGAAATGGAAGACTGAGGGTGAAAGGAAAATGTAAATGTCTCAATGATGCTTGAGCTGCTGAAGTCCATGAGTGTTTCCAGGAGCAAGACTGAGTAGGATCCTAGAAGCCAGACTCAGTGTGGTTCTGGGAATCAGCCCTCCTGACAGACGGAGTGCTGAGGCAGATTTGTCTCGCTCTTGATTTCTTGATGTCAAAAAATAAAGACCCAAAGGGCACCTACATTGTGCTGATGTTCTGGTGCTTCTGGTGATAGAGGTTGTTATTGAGTCATTTCAGTAGTGTCCAACTTTTCGGGACTCCTGGTGGGGTTTTCTTGGCAAAGATACTGAAGTGGTTTGACATTTCCTTCTCCAACTTATTTTATAGATGAGGAAATGAGGCAAACAGAGTTAAGTGACTTGCCCAAGGTCGCACATCTAGTAAATATCTGAGGCCAGATTTGAACTCGGGTCTTCCTGACTCTATGCTGGGTTCTCTATTCACTGTGCCTCCTGCCTGCCCCTTCTTGATAAAGGACCTAGGTTCAAATAAATATTTTGGTACTTACTACCTCTCTGACCTTAGGCAAATAATTTACCCTCCTTGGCCCTCAATTTTTTCATCTGTGTGTGACAGCCCCATAGGGACTACTTCCCCAACTCCCACCAGACTGGAGGCTCATTCTCCCCTTGTACACTTAAGATCCCTGGGGAGAGTGAACCAAAACTGAGCACATGTGGCCAAAGTGTAAACTCACATCTGATTTATAGTGTATATTGCACTGGAGCAAGGATCTCACTTTTCCTTTGGGTGATTACTGAAGATGTTGGATGGGGCTGACTTATGACCAGGATACAGGAAGGAAAACAGCAGACTATGGTTCTGTCCCTGCGTCTCTCCTCAATTGCCATGCCTCTTTGGTTAATTCACCAGTCACTTTAAGAGTTCAAGTTCTTGTTTCATCCCCCAGCCAGAGATGTCAAAAGGAAGAGCCAATTGACACCCGCTTACAGCTGCTCTCAATAGTAAACCCCAGTGTAAAGACTACTGTGGTTCTGTGTCCAAAGCCTTCCAGTACCAGTAGCTACGGCCACTTCATCTCCCACCTTCAGGTTTAGTGAGTTCCAAGTTCTAGGATGGATGCAGTTCCTAAAAAAAAAAGGAATATAAAGACCTTTGGAGGGAAGGACTTTGTAGCTTAGTATCAAGTCAGCCTTGCAGCTGGTCCTGCTTTGAACTCTTACTGGGGTTCTAATAACTGGGCTCTTGTCTTTTCCCCCAGATGCTTGTCACAGTTATTTGGGTATTTCTCTTAGTCTTTTGTGCCTCAGTAACCCAATTCCTCGCTTTATCTGCACTCTTGGTTCCATTCCCTCTGGCCTATTATATCTCTTATTTCTGTCTTTCACTCTTGGAATATGTTCTTTTTTGACTTTCACCTCTTGAGATCCCTGTTTTCTTCAAAGGTCAGTTCAAACACCATTTCTATGGGAGGTCTTTCCTGATCTCAACTACTACTAACATCTGTCCCTTCAAATTACATTTTATTTTGGATGAAGAGTAGAGTTACTATTGGGGCCTAAAGTCTTAAGTATAGCACTTGTACCTTCTCTCTTTCTTCTAAGGGGGCTCTTCTGCCTTGGACCCATGTGCACAGTACAAGATGTCTTGGGGGACCTTGACATCTACTGAGAGGGATTAAATTCCCTTTCTCACATTCTTTGATTATTTCCCACTTCATCCCAGAGCCCCCAGGGAAAATTTCTGAAAGCTTAGGTTTGGCACACCTCCTAAAGTAAGGGTCACAGTGGGAGGTGCAGAAAAATGCTCAATGTACAATAAAAATCAGATATTTGTTGTTGTTCAGTTGGGTCTGACTCTTTGGGACCTCTTGTGGGGTTTTCTTGGCAGAGATACTGGAGTGGTTTACCATCTCCTCCAGTTCATTTTACAGATGAAAAAACTGAGCCAAACAGGGTTAAGTGACTTACCCAGGGTCACACAGCTAGTAAATATCTAAGACTAAGTTTTAACTCAGGTCTTCCTGACTCCAGGCACTCTATCCACTGTACCACAGACCTGCCTCATATGTTTTCATGTTTTCACTATTTCTTTCCCATGCATGAATGTCTTTTTCTAATATGTAAAGACAGACAATGTTGCCAGACTTGGTATTTAAGATTTATCCTCCCTGGTTTTCTTGCCTTTTGCAACATTTTATAAGCTGCCATCTTATCTAGATACAAAATATCCATGCGGTATAAAGTATGGATTATCTTTCTCATTTTACAGGTAAGGTACTGCCCCTTTATGATATGGATATTTTATTTACTGAAAAGGACATTTTTTGTAAAACAGAGAGAAATGAACCTAAAGGAGAAGCACAAACATTTGTGAAAGAACCCTAGAGAAAAACAGCCCCACAGATAAAACTAATAGAGGAAAGAGGCATAGAATTCTAAGAAGACCAGAGTGAAAGCTTGCTAGAGGAGAATATCCTGATTGATTAAATATAGCTTGTAGTACATTGCTTTCCCATGTCTAATTTAGATGTGACTGTTTTTAGGACTTGGGAGGTGTTTTGCTGAGAAATTGAATCAAAGAATTGTTTTGGAGCTACAGGACTATTTTCTATTAACTGTGCCATTTCTGATAGAAATGTGGATTTGGGATTCCGCAACTTAAGATTGAGGTGGATGATTATATGAAGAAGCCCTGATTTGTGGCTTGAAGCCATTTGAGGAGACTCAGAGAAGTTACTTAGAGAAAACAGAACACAGAGACTGATGGAGCCAAGAAACCAGAAGAGAAGCTGAGAGGAGACAGAAGCCAAATGACAGAAGGTGAGCATTGCTTCAGATCATCAGATGACTAGTGACAGACTCTGCTGATGAGGTAGGGAGCTGACCTAGTAAGAGGAAAGCCTTGATGCTGAGAGCTGACTGGAGAAAGCAACACCCTATTTGAAGAACTGTCTGGAACAAGGCTGCCTTGCTCTATAGCATTATTTTCACCTCTGGAGAGCGGAAACCTCCCAGAGACTTGCCCTTTACCATCCTCTATAGCAGGAGACAATTATTCAAAACTCACAGAGAGCAGAACTGAATAACTTTGTAGGTCCTGGAATTAAAGGGAAATGATTTTTACTGAAAAGCCACTTTGGCATATGGCTAATGGAGCAGATCTGTGAAGCTCTGCATACCCCAGACTTAGTGTTACTATTAGCTAAAAAAAAACTTCATCCAGCAGGAGTAGAGAGAAGCATGATCATCCTGAAAGAGAACAAAGAGGCCCAGAAGAGGAGTGGTCCTTCCCCGGAGGTGATGCATAGTTGAGATTGTTCTCTAAAGAGACCACAAGACATCCAGGTCGGCAGTCCAGAGTTGTGAATTGCCTCAGGTACGTAGGTTTATTTGTTTGTGTGTCTCACTGCTAAGTTTCTGAAGATTTGTGTCAACTCTCCCCTTCCCTCAGATACTGTGTACTTTGATGGGAGTGGGGCTCAGGCTTTTGGATGGATTCTTATATTTTTATTATTCTTACTGTTGCCTTCTATTTAGTAAATGCTTCATGTTAAGTGAATGTCATCGACACTGATTTGACTTTTTAAATTTTTATTTATTTTAAAAGCATTTATTATTTCTTTCTCCTAATGCCCCGCAATTGAATTATTAAAAAAAAAACAAGAAAATTCCTCATAACAAGTACACATAGTCCAGAAAAACAGCTCCCACATCATCCGTGTCCAGAAATATAGGTATCATTTTGCATTTTAAGTGCATCGCCTCTTTGTCAGGGGGCTTATGGTATGTTTCATGTACAATCCTCTGTATTCATACTTTGTCGTTTCATTGATTAGAATTCTAAAGTCTTTCAAAGTCGTTTTTCTTTATAATGTTTTCATTCTATAAATTGTTCTCCTAGTTCTGCTCACTTCACTCTCCATTAATTCATAGACAGTTTTCCAGTTTCTGCTGAGATTGTCCATTTTATTATTTCTTATGGTGTAATAGTATTTCTTTATTTTCACGTACCGTAATTTGTTTAGCCATTCCCTAATAAGTGATCACCCTCCAGTTTTTGGCTACTATAAAAAGATTTACTATAACTATTTTTGTACATATGTGTCCTTTTCCTTTCTTCTTTGATGTCTGAGGTATTTTAACTCAGTCAAAGAGTGTGCACAATTTAGTAACTTTTGGGTGCATAGTTCCAAATAGATTTCTAGAATGGGTGCATTAATGTGATTTGTACAAAAGGTAAGTACACTAGTAGGGGCTCGGAAGCTACAATCACAAATGTAGAAGTACATGTTCCCCAAACCAGAGTTAGCACTAGGACGCTGGGAATGAGCTGTAGCTACGTGGTTGCACTTCTAGGGAATCATGACCTGCTAGCCATGGATTCTGTTGGGATGAATGAGCCAGCCCCAGGCTAGGAAAAGAGAGAAGGTTAGAGAGTGGTACAATGCCAGGCACATCTGTGCTACCTACAGGTAAAGAAACTGAGATGAAATTATTCTGTCCAGTAACATTAAAAAGCAAAATGACACAGAGAGTCATCTATAAAGACAAGACTAGAAACAAGTCCCCAAATAATGCTAGTGTAGCCATGTTCCTACATCCAAACAAGATAATAATTAAATCAGTTAGGTTTAAAAACAGCTATGTAATAGATTTTCAGATAAACGGTCCCTTCTTCTTAAAGTTTAACTATAGAGTGTGACCATGGCTAATAATAGTGAAGAAGTTAAAATTGGCTAAGCTGAGAGTATCCTGATTTAGCTCTACATGGGTCCCTTGAAATAAAAGATTTAAATAAGAAAGGAAAACTGTGAAAAAAAAATTAGCAGATGGAAGCTTCTCTTTGCTTTGACAGGTTGAATTAAAATCATGCAAATGAACACGTCATTGAAGGTTTTCTTCCTACTGCCATGCTCATCCCCACAGACTATGAAGTACTAAAATTGGATTTCTCTGGGAAGAATCTAAATCTAGCCTTGGACACAAAATGCAGCAACTATTAAAAGGAGAAGAGTAGGCTCTGTGTTGTCTCACCTGTGGCCATGAAATCATTGGGTTTTACCAAAGATAATGAAGCAAAACTAAACATTTTAAATCTTGTAAACCTGGTCAAGTACAAGGAGATGAGATCCCACATGAAAAGACAAGACAATAAATGATATTTTAATTCATAACACCAGACCAGCTCTCTCTTTGACTGCTTCCACCCCTGTCCTTTCTTTTCTCCAATCTCTTCTGCTTTGATTTTCTATACCACTCGATGAGTGCCTTATTTTATCCTATCTTAATTTCTATTTGTCTATACTGCACAATGTAGCATTTATTATATATCATTGTATATGTTATATAATACATAATTATACAATATATTATATGTTATGTATAATAATATTATATCATAATATATATAATATATGGCTATTCCAAACCAACTATAACCTCCCTGAGGCCAGGGACTCTTTCTTCTCTTTCATCCTGTATATCAGCTAGCACAAGGCTAGGCAGAAAGTAGTTGCTCAGTCAATACAGGTAACTCCACTTTTCCCCCTTTCCCATTTCAGCATTTCACCTCTCCACTCCTGCCACATACACAATGAAGAGCCAGATCTCCCTAACCTCCAAAGCAGTCAGACTTATACCTGTCCTAGCAATTGTAAAGGAGAGATTTTTGTGAAGATCTGTTCCTTGTTGTTGTTTTAAATCCAAGCTAATGACCAACTAATATTTTCCAAGGTCTTCCAAATGAAGCTCTCTATAATGCATTCAACGATGTTACTGTTATTATAATGTTACTTGCGTCTTTCTGCTATGAGTTGCATGGGGGTGGGCTGAAGAGAGGACAGTTGATCAAGATTTATGACTAATCTTGGGGCAGCTAGGTGGCTCAGTGGATAGAGAGCCAATCCTGGAGTCAGGAGGACCTGAGTTCAAATTTGGCCTCCGATGATTGCTTAGCTATGTGACCCCGGGCAAGGCACTTAACCCTGTTTTCCTTAGTTTCCTCACCTGTAAAATGAGGTGGAGAAGGAAATGGCAAACCACTCCAGTATCTTTGCCAAGAACCCAAGTGGGCTTACAAAGAGTAGAACATGACTCAGACAATTTAACAACAACAAAATCTCTTCTGAGTATTTCATTTTACAGGAAAGGGTATTTCAAGTGTGGTCGTAAGATAGAGTGTATTCTGTAGAGATCTATATGGCTTCCTATGGTCTCTAGAATCCGGGGGAAGGGAAGGAAATAGACATTTATTATAAAGAACCTATTATGTGCCAGACACTGCGCTGAACACTTTACAAATATTACCTCATTTGATCCTGATTTGAATCAAATGGCAACTCTCCTGTTTAGCTTCTAAAGCCAGATGTAATCTGGCCTCGACCTATCTCTCCATCCTCATTTACGTTACTCTTCCTCCTCCAAATTGCAATACAGCCAAACCAGACTTCACTCTTATCTTCATACCCAACATTCCATCTATCTCCATGCCTGTCCTCTACTGACTGTTCTCCATGCTTCCAATGCACCCGCTCCTTACCTGTGCCTCACAGAATCTCTCTTTTCCTTCAAAACAGTTCAAACATGTGAAACCTGGGATGATTCCCTCAACTGCCAGTGCCCTCCCTTTCAAACTACCTCATATTCCATACTTCGCATTTATTCTCTTTGTATTTATTCTGTATATACTTACATATGTCCTTATTCTCCCCCCACCCCATGCCCATTAAATTTTAAACCACTCCAAGTGAGGAATTGTTTCATTATTTGTATCTCTAGAGCCTGCCATAGTGCCTCACACATAGTAGGTACTTGATAAATACTTCTTGAGTGATTGATATGTCAGTCTGCCTCAATCTTCTTCAGCAGAGTAGGGGAAAAAAATGGAATATGGGAATTAAAAGAGATTAAATACTTATTATGTGCCCAGCACTATGCAGAACTAATTAAGACATTCATGTATGAGAGAGTGATTTAACAGCAGAATTAAGTACTGTAAGAATTGCTTTGTGAGGGGCAGCTAGGTGGTGCAGTGAGTAGAGCACCAGCCCTGGAGTCAGGAGCACCTGAGTTCAAATCCCAACCTCAGACATTTGACACACTTATTAGCTGTGTGTGTGACCTTGGGCAAGTCACTTAACCCCAATTGCCTTGCCCTCTGCCTCCAAAAACAAACAAAAAAGAATTGTTTTGGGCTTATGTAACAAGTGTGGTGTTGGTGGAACATCTCTTTAGGATTCTCTTCCTATTATTCCCCAAGAGTCTAGTTGGGAATTGGGTTCATGCTCTAGGCTCTGCCCCACCCACTGGAAACAGCTTAAACTTAAGTCCAGTCATGAAGAGTCACTTAGATCTCATACTGTGATTTTTAAAAATAGAACAATTTACTTGAAATACAAGCATTGAGAATAAAGAAAATAGATCAACAAACATTCCCCAAACTCTGAACAAATGACCTTAATTCCTTCAAACACTCCAGGGATAGAAGGTTGTGAGTTTTGTTCAGTCCTAATGCAGTGCTTAGACCTAGCCCCAAGGACAACCTAGGGGAATCCACAAACATTGAAATAACACATTGGTCCCTCACTACAAGAAAATACATCTTCACATCTGGGGTACCAGAATGTATAAGAACATTAGAGATGTCTTTCCTATGTTAGTCTTCTCTGAGATGTATGAATATCATCTGAGAGATGGAATCAATTGCTTCTGTTTTTGCTGAGGATAAGGTGAGGTCTGCCTATTGGCTGTAAAATGGATATAATAATGGCACCTTCCAGGGTCATCGTGAAGATAAAATGAGAAAATACTTGTGAAGTACTTAGTACAGTTCTTGGCACACAGTAGGTGCTTAATAAATGTTTGTTTCCTTCCTTCCTCCCAGATGAAAGATTGAGGATTTCCTGGATATGTTAAGTTCTATAATCCAACCTCCTAGAGACAGAAGGTAAAATTTCTGGTCATTGTCAGCCTCTTAGAGAGTAGATCCTGGAATTTAGCCTACTTGGGAAAAAAAGGAGCATTCATGAGGTCATAGATGTAGAGTTGAAATGGGCCTATCTAGTCCAAACCTCATTTTACTGAGGCCAAGAGAGACTAAGTAACTTGCCCAAGGCCACACGAGTCTTCTGGTCAATGATAACCTCTTGGGGAGAAGATTGTGCTCATGGGACCAGAGTTGTAAGAGCCGCATGAGACTAAGTCAAAACATGGGGGAGCAAAAGACTTGATTTTGTTCTCTTCTATTGATGTGAGCTCTGTAGATCCTACAGTTCCAGTGGAAAGAGAGTTGGCTTTCTAGCAGTCTGTAGTCTTAAGCTTATTTTCCTGCCAGGGAGTGTCCAAACCCTTAAGATGATAACATTAGGCTAGAGGCCTGTGAGGGGAGATGAAAGTCACTGAGAGCTTGGTAGGAGTGGATCTGATGCATTCACCCCATGAGTTCAGGTGCAATGTGAAATGAAAGGAGGTGCTTGTATGTCGTTGAACAGTGAACAAAAGGAGGTTTACTTACTCCTAAAAGAGCAAAAATAAACAACGAAGATACAATGGCACTAGCTTCTTGTCTATATAGGGAAACATGTCTGTTTAGCAACGTAGGGGGTGGCGACTTATGAAGTATCATCAGGTTCAAATGAGATAGTGGATTAAAGTACTTTGCAAACTTTAAGGTGTTCCATAAATTATAATTTTCATCATTAATATTACTATTATTACTAGCCTTCAGTCACCCAGACCTCCAGTTGGGTGATGACTTCATTCTTTGAACCTTTTACTGTTCTCTTGATGAGTTCAAGCAATGCTTATAGAGCAAGCTGGGTGTGCTGGGAAATGTTTGATAACCCATTGTGGGGGTGCTTTGGGAACAGAAATAGATGCAGATGAACTTTTAAGTTTACTCTGCATTATCAATACTTTCTTAAGTCTAGGCAATCAACAAAACAATAAATCAAATCCTGATTTGTAGTATTGCCAATTTCCAAACTGTACATGGTCATACTGAAAATTTCGTAGTCGTTAGATCCCGGTTTTCAGATATCCACCAAGTCAGAGGGGCGCTGACTTCCACGTGGGTGGGATCTTTTATGACCCTAGGTGATCAGGAAATCAAGATAACACATCTAGAGGCTACCAGAAAGCTGCATCAAGGCAGACAGAGTCTTACATCTCACTCCTAGGCAAAATAAACCTCACCATTGTTACCTTTCAGGGACAATCCTGCCTGACCCTTGTTAGTGAAGGAAGGACCTGGTAGATATTGGTTCTGTCACAAATGTCAAGGAGTTGTTGATCTTTTGTTGGTGTTCAGTAGTTTCAGTTGTGTCTGACTCTTCATGACTCTATTCATAGTTTTCTTGGAGAAGATACTGGAGTGGTTTGCCATATGACAGATGAGGAAATTGAGGCACATAGGGTTAAGTGATTTGCCCAGGGTCACATAGCTACCGTGTCTGAGTCCAGATTTGAACTCAGGGACATGACTCTTCCTGACTCTAGGCCCTAGCTAGTCCAACTAGTATCCCCAAATTAATTTCTCTTGTAGGGGGAGTCCAAGCCACACAATAGTGTTATGAGTCTGGGGGATTATATAGGGCATGAAGTGATTGTGGGACTCAATGTATGGGGAGACAGAGTAGATCAATTGTGTTTATAGGCAACTGAGTCCTTTATCCATTTTTTTCTAACTTCTGTGGACTGACTTTGAGCGCTTGCCTCTACCTAAATCTGTAGAGAATTAGGCATGAACTATATTCCAAACACATTTTAAAAATTCTCAGAGGCAACTTTTGGTGGGTACAAGACAAATTAAAACAAAATAAGATTTTATGGAGCAAAGGGCTGTCCCAATCAGTCAATCATAAGCATTTATTTATTGTCCTAACTATGTACCAAGCACTATGCTAAGTGCTAGGGACACTATAAATAGATAAAAAGGGAAAAAAATCCCTGCCCTCAAGGAGCTTATGTTCTAATGGGAGAAGACAATATACAAGATAAATACAGATTGGATGGAAGAATAGCCTAAGAAAAGGAGGCCCTAACAACTAGGGGTGGGGAAAGGAGAAAAGTCCCCAGGAGGAGGTGATGTGGAAGTGTGTAGAAGGAAGCTGAAGATTCTCAGAGGGGAGGTGAAGAAAGAAAGCACTCCAGGAATGGAGAACAGTCAATGCAAACAATGGAGCAGGGACCAAGAGTGTCTAGTTTGAAAGACAGTAAATAGACTAATAATGTTGGAATGTGGCATACGTGGGGGGCGGGGGGGCAGGGCGGGGAGCAATGTTATAACAGACTGGAAAGGTAGGAAGGAGCCAAGTTCTAAGAATTTTAAATGCCAAACACAGGCATTTCAATTTGATCCTAAAGTTAATAGAGATCAAATGTAGTAGTTTATTGTATAGGGAATGGGGTGATCAGATCTGAGCTTAAAGAAAATTATTTTGGCAGCTGGGGGAGACTGGAGGCAAAGAATCCAATTAGAATGTTCTGTCTTTTCCCCAGCCCGGTGCAGCTCACGGTCCCAAGAAGCACTTGAAACTAATGGCCACCTCCAAGCACTGTGCTCTGGATCAATTGACGGGGGTGTTTTCTCCTAGACCATCAACAGACCACCACCACCCTCAGCCCCGACAACTGAGAAAGTGCCCCTGACTCATCATCTTCCTCTAAAACTGATTCAAATATTCCCTGAGGGCATATGAGGTTAATTAAAAAGATCAGCATAAATTGAAGGCAAGGTCTACACAGACATGGCCTCCCCTGCTGCCATTATGGATGTCATCAGCACTAAGAAAACAGGTGAATGTTTCCATCTGGTGTATGACACCGAGGTCGGCTGTTTGTTGCCTTGCAGCTGAGGAGGCAAAGAAGAAATTGCACACAATAAGAAAAGACCTTTGTGGGAATGAGAGGCATCTCCCATCTGACAAGCACAATGCCTGCACCATTCAATACCCAGATTCTCTCATCAGAGTGAACCATTCTGCTTTATTTGGGGGCTGGTGAGATCATCTCTTTCAAGTTTGATACTGGGGACCTGGGTGTGATGTCTAGTAGAGCTGATTTGGGTCTAATTGATTAACCATCAACAGGGAGGGACATCTGGGCTCCTTCTATGTGTTTCATGTTGAGGGAGGAGGGGGAGAAGGGATTGAAATAGCAAGGGCAAGAGATGATGAGGGTCTGCATTGGGGTGGTATCTGAGTAAGTGGAGAGAAGGGGATGTATATGAGAAATGTGGCAGAGGAAAAAACTACAAGCTTTGGCAACTGATGGAACACGTGAGATGAGTGAGAAAGATGAGTCAAGAATAAAACTGAGGCTCCAAACCTGGGCAACTGGGTTGGCAATGCACTTGAAGGAAAAGGGCAAGGTCAGACTTAGGGGGAGTCTGAGGGGAAAGGTTTTGACATGTCGTGTTGGAGATGCCTACAGGACATACAGTTGGAGATGTCCAATGGGGAGTTAGTGAGATAGAATTAGAGCTCAAGAAAGAGACTAGGACAGGATAAATCCACCTGCAGCATAGAGATGATCATTGAACCTACAGGTGCTAATGAGATCATCAGATGAGAGAACAGAAAGCCTGAACCCAGGCCAGGCAAACCCAGAGCTTGGAGTGCTGGGTCATAGGAAGCTCCTCCATTAACGTCTTCCTCCAATGCCTCTTCATGGTATGGAGGGGATTCTGAATTTTTAAACACAATGACATAAGAGCAAACATCATGGAAGACTATAGCAAAATCTTAAAAATGTGCATCCAGGCCCTGCAAAGGACTGAGAGTGGGTCATCCAAGGACTAGCTGAACTGAGCTCAGGGAGACAATGGTCCAGGTCAACCATTTGCTTAATGGTGTTGTTTCTGGGAATGCATTGTGGGAAAAGCATGAGGATCGACTATCCCTTCATTCTTCCTTATCAGTTATTATTTCCTTCTGCTGTCACTGTGCCTGACTCTAGCAGCCCTTCCTATCTATCTTCCAGTTTGCTTTTACTCATCTGCTGTACACCAGGAAAGCAGATAACCAAGCTGGTTAGAATGATGTCTCAAGTATGAGTTATTAAGGATTGAATGACTGCCCAGGGCCTTCTCCCATGAGGAAACTGCCTAAACTTGAGGGCATGGCTTCCTGACAGTCGAGGTTGGTGCAAGTCTGACCTCTAAATAATTGGAATGTTACTGTATTTAATTTTGACTTCCTCTCTCCCATTATTCTCCTTTCTATCCCTGTCTCCTGGCATGGCAGTAAATTGAATTTGGCTTATTCATTTCAATGCCTGGAGCCCCAGAACACTGACTACTGTGGATTGAGGGGGTGGATGGGATGGGACAGGATGGGGGAATGGATGAGTTTAGCTAAGCAGTGGGACATAAATAGATTTGCACATGCACACATTTCTATTTTTTAATTGCAGATTTCAGTCCAACATGAGTTTGATTTTGTTTTATCAGATGGCATTGCCACATGAAATCATCTTTTCCCTTAAATAAATGTTTTGTATCCTTCTTAAAGGGTACACTATTTTAAAACACTCAGTTCAAACTCTGTGACTCCATGTATTTAATTGAACGTTTTTAAAGTACCTGCTATAAACGAGTCACTGTATTTTGATGTAAAGACAAAATTAAAAAAAAAAATCTCTCCACATTTCCTTCCTTTACCCCAACACTAGTGTTAAGACCCTATGGGGCCAGCCAGACAGTGGGAAGACCAGCAGCTGGGAGTGATCTCCCCTCTTACTTTCCCTTCCTCTCCTTCCCAATGCTCAGGCCCATCAGGGTGTCAGTCTGGAACGACATGATTGCTCTTACGTATTTGAGTAGGATGGAAGTCCTTCCAGGGAGATGGAGGACTCCCAGGTCTTACCATTTGTCTAGCCATTATATCCTCAATTATTCTGAGACTGATCTGCCCTTCCTCTATTCCCTGTAGGCTGTCACACACCCCCATTTGACTTAGTGCTCCCTGAGGACTTTGGGACCTTTCTGTACTCCCTGCAATTAAACCCATTCATGTGTTGTGTCTCCCCTCATTAAAGTGTGAGCTCCTTGAGAGCAGGGACTGTCTTTGTTTCTCCAGAATTTGACAGTGTTCAATAAACATCTTTTCACTTATACATATATTTTCCTGAGGAGACAAAACATATATACAAGTGGGGCAACTAGGTGGCACGGTGAGTAGAGCCTCGGCCCTGGAGTCAGGAGGACCTGAGTTCAAATCTAGCCTGAGACACTTGACATACTTACTAGCTGTGTGACCTTGGGCAAGTCACTTAACCCCAATTGCTCTGCCTTCCATCCTCCAAATACACACGCACACACACACACACACACACACACACACACACACAAACACACACACAAGTAAATATACGTAAGGTAAAATAAGTAAGGAAGGAGAAACCACTAATAACTGGAGGAGAGGTCCAGGAAAGGTTTCATATGGGAGGTGGAACAGGAGCTAAACCTTGAAGGGGGGTAAGGATTCTAAGACAAAGAGGTGAGGTGAGAACTCAGCCCAAGCATTGAGGATAGCCCATGTGAAGGCATCAGGGCAGCTAGGTGAGGCAGTGGATAGAGTGTCTGGCCTGGAATCATCTTCCTGAGTTCCAATCCAGTTCAAATCCAAATTACTAGCTGTGTGACCCTGGGCAAGTCACTTCACCCTGTTTGCCTCAGTTTCCTCATCTGTAAAAAAGCTGGAGAAGGAAATAGCAGACCTCTCCAGGATCTCTGCCAAGATAACCCCAAATGGGGTCACAGATGACTGAAACAACTCAACAACAACAGCAACAATGTGAAGGTGCAGAAAAGGGAGATAGACTACCAAGTTCAGAGAGAATAGGTCAATTTGGAATGTAAAATGAGTGAAGGGAAAAAACATGAAATAAGTCTTGAAGGGCAAGTTGGAAAGTGATTATGGAGGACTTTAAATGGTAAGCTAAAGAGTCTATGCTTCATCCTAGAGGCAGTAGGGAGCCAAGAAGATTTTTGAACATAAAAGTGGCATGTCTTAGATTATTTTGGCATATGTGCGGAGGATGAATTGGAAAGTCTGGAGGCCAGGAGCTAAATTAAGAAGCTGTTGTGAAAATCTGGGCAAAAGCTAACAAGAGTATGAACTAGGCTAGTGGGCTACTTTCCTATGTGGAAGGAGAGAAGAAAACACATGCAGAACTTTTGTATGTAAGCAAGGATCAGCAACTGATTCAGTCAAGGGTTTGGCAGAGATGGGAGATGCCAGGCTAACTCCATGTGGCAGGAAGAGTAGCAGGAGGGAAGAGGATGAGGTCCATCTGAACACACTGAATTCGAGATTCCAGTGGAAATGTCCAGCAGGCGGTTGGTGAGGCTGAACCGATGTTCAGGAGAGAGACTAGGGGGCCATAGAGATTTGAGAGTCATCTGCACAGATTGAAAGTGAAGTCATAGGAATGAATGAGATCATTAAAGGAGAGAATATAGACAGAGAAAAGAGGGCTCTGGACAAAGCCTTGGTGGGGAGGGACAGAATTAAAATTTAGGGAATGAGCAATGGATATGACCCAGCAAGGGGGACTGAGGAAGAATGTTCAGATAGAAAGAAGAATCAAGTGTCACATGAAATTCAGTGGAGGAAAAACTATTTAGAAAGTGGGGGTAGGGGGACATCAGTGCAAAAGACTTCTGAAAAGTCAAGTAGGATAAAGCCTGAGAAAAGACCATCATATTTAGCAGTTAAAAGATCATCATTAACATTGGAGAGATGTTTCAGTCAAGTGGTAGAATCAGAAGCCAAATTGCATAGGATTGAGAAGGGAGGAGGAGGTCGGGAAATGAGTATAGACAATTTTTTCTAGGATTTGACTGGGAAAGGAGGGGAAGATAGAGGGTATCAATTTGAGAGGAAGAGAGAATAAAGTAAAAGCTTTTTTAAATTTTTATTTATTTTTTAGGATGAAGGAGAAATAGGTCTATTTGTAGGCAGCAGGATATATGCTAGTAGGTAAGGAAAGATGTGTGTGAGAGAGAGAGAGAGAGAGAGAGAGAGAGAGAGAGAGAGAGAGAGAGCAAGGGCAGACTCCCAGAGGGACTAGAAAGGGATTTTTTATCAAAGGCACAAATAAAGGAATTGGTTTTGATAAGTTAAAGTTTCTTCTTCAGAACCTGCAGCAAAAGGAGGAGAGAGTAAGTAATGAAGGAGAGAGTTTTATGGTGTGGAATAAGGGAAAAGATGGAGCTTACAATGGATAGCTTGGATTTTCTCAGAGAAACATAGTGCTTTAAAGCTTATAAAGCATTTTACATGTGCTATCTCATTTGCTAATAATGATAGCTAGTCCTTTAAAGTTTACAGAGTGCTTCACATATGTTATCTTAATTGATCCTCACAACACTGGGATGTAGGTGCTATTATTATCCCAAATTTTACAGATAAGGAAACTGAGGCACAGCGAGATTAAATGGTCATTATGACCAATAAGTGTCTCTCAGGCAGGATTCAAACTCGGGTCTTCCTGACTCCAAATCCAGCACTTTATGCGCCACCCTATGCAGCTGTCTTAAGAAAAAGAAAATGAGAATACTATTGTGCTAAAAGAAATGAGGAGCAGGCAGACTTCAGAGAAACCTGGAAGGACTTTGGCAACTGATGTTGAGTGAGGGGAGGAGAACCAGGAGAACATTGTACACAGTTATAGCCACATTGTGTGATGACTAACTTTGACAGACTTGGCTCTTCTCAGCAATGCAAGGTTCTAAGATATGTCCAAAAGGCTCATGATGGAAAATGCTATCCATATTTAGAGAAAGAATTACAGAGTCTAAATGCAAATCTAAGCACACTACTTGCTCTCTGTCTTTTTTGTTTTGTTTTGTTTCTTATTTCTCATGCTTCACTCCATTGGTTATAATTCTTCTTTACAGTATGACTAAAGTGAAAATATGTTTAATATGAACATATATGTAGAGCCTAGATAAGGTTGCAAGCCGTCTTGGGGAGGGGGGAGAAAATTTAACACTCAAAAGCTTGTGGAAGTAAATGCTGTAAACTAAAAATAAATAAATATTTTTTTTTAAAAAAAAAGAAAAAAATGAGGTTCCCTGCGGAGATAAGAGGGGGAGGAATGACATTTGGAGCTTGAGGAAAGAGAGAAGGAGGTTTGAAACAATTGCTATAGGGATGCAGGAGAAAGTCACTTAGTCTTGGAAGAATAAGGAGCCTGCTGGGCTATAAGGTGACCCCACTTAAGATTCGATGGCATCAATGTGTAGCAGGCCCCGCTGGCACGATTGTAATCTTCAGCTTGGCCATAGGAATGGAGAAGGCCTATGTAATAGATGACCCAGATTTTGGGGGTCGCCAAGTTCTGAAGGTGATAGAACAAGGAGGAAATAGATTCAAGGGTGAGGACAGTGTGTAGTTTAAATGGCTAACTTTTGGTCAAGACTGTGAAAGGGAGAAAATGAAGGTAGAGCAGAAGTAACGAGTTGGGACGGGGGCGGGGGGGGGGGGGAAGGATGGAGCATTTGCTCCAGGTCATTGTTTAGTCATGTCTGACTCTCTGCGACCCCATTTGGGGTTTTCTTGACAAAGATACTAGAGTGATTTGCTATTTCCTTTTCCAGCTCATTTTACAGATGAGGAAACTGAGGCAGAGAGGGTTAAGTGACTTGCCCAGGGTCACACAGCTAGTAAGTATCTGAGGCCGGATTTGAACTCATGAAGGTGAGTCTTCCTGACTCTAGGCCTGGCACTCTATCTGATGGGGTACAGACTCTGGGAACCCCCTTGAACTCTCCTTGAATCTTCCCACTTGATCTGTGGTTCACCTGAGGCTATAAGCATTTCATTATCACTATACCCAAATCTCTGCCTAGCCTTGCATTGCCTGTCACCTCTGGATTGCCTCCAGCTACTTCCCACCCTTGATCCTATCAAAATCCCATGCTCTTGATTTCTGGCATCTGACCTCTAGTCACCCCAGTCCCAACAAGATCCACCCTGGAACCTTCTTCCAGTCACCCCAGACTACTTGAGCACCCCTAGATCCCTCCCACAGTCTTTCTGTATATAAGATGCATCTTGTCTCCATGAAAGGGCTCAGATTCATTCTGGCTCACTTGTCAGTACAAGCATCACAGGGGCTCAGATTCAGTCTCTGGCGTTAGTGATACAAATGTTCAGATTCCTTAAGAGTCTAGCCAATGCTGAGATTTCTTAAGAGTCTGGCCAACATGGCAGATTTTTAATAAACTTTGTTTTGATTTGGCTGAAAGAAAACTTGGGTCAAATCCCTTCAGGCAGGACCCTTGTGTCTCTGTCTTGGGGCCCCAACACCCCTAAACCTCAACATATCCACTGTGCCACCTAGCTGCCTGAGTATTAAAAGATAGAAAGAATGTGAGAGGCAGAAAGTTAGGATGAAGGGGAGCTTGTTAACTCCAGGATGGTGACTGGAAGAAGGTTCCAGGGAGGATCTTGATGGGACTGGGGTGACTAGAGGTCAGAGCCAGAAACCAAGAGAATGTTAACCAGATGACACAATGGAACAGGGTGGGATATGTTTTCTGGCTTCTTGGTCTCTTGTTTCAGACTCATTTTAATGAAATAGCACTTTGATTTTCCATGGAGGTGACCACCTCTGTAAAGTCAGTGTATGGGGTTTTAAAACAAATAAAATCACAGAGCAGTGAGTGAATATTATAGTCAGAGCCAGATTTATGAATAGGAAGTAGCCACATGGTTTAAGTAGAAGGATGCTAGGGAAGACTGCATGCCTCCCCAAACCTCCCCCTACTTGCCTATTATATTGCCTGAAATATCACCACTAGATATTCATGCTGATGCATTCTCTTTTAAAATGCAAATATCCCTGGGAAGAAGAGATAAAACTAGCATTTACTAGTTCTACTATGTAGAGAACTGCTCCATAAATGATTTTATTTTGCTCATTTTTTGAATGATATAGATACTATTTATATGTATATATGCACATATATCAATATGTCAATCAATAAACATTCATTAAGCACCTACTATGTGTCAGGCACTATGCTAAGCACCGGGACTACAAAAAAAGGCAAAAGACCGTCCCTGCAGTGGAGAAGCTCACAATCTAATGGATTTATGTTGTTAAACAATGTTATTATGCTTCCTATCATCATATATAATAATTCCATCATCATATGTAATAATTCAATCATCATATATAATAATTAAACTATGGGTTGAGACCCCACATGGGGTCCTGAAAAATTTTGCAACAACCAAAAATTAATTAAAAATCAAACGCATAATGAATCCGAGGTGTTTCTGGCATTGCACAACTTCACTGAAGACTTGGTTCTGAACACAAAGCATGAGCACTTTGTACTGCATGTGTCCTCAGGCCACGCAACACCAGCGAAAGCTGCCAAAATGAGAAAAGGGGTGTCCAGTAGAAAAAGTTTAAGAAGCCCTGTATTTACATACATACATATGTGTGTGTGTGTGTGTGTGTGTGAAAAACCCTGAAATGCATTAAGTTAATTTTAGCTATTTGTGTGTTAGTGAAGTTGTATGTAATTGTACATTCTGGCCATTTGCATGTTAGTGAACTTACACACGACTGTACATTCTAGTCATGGGCATGTTGTCCGTAAGACCCTAGATAGCCAGTGGATGGAGTGCTCAAGTTTGAGTCAGTGAGACCTGAGTTCAAATACCATTTCATTTTCTTTCTAGCTCTATGACCTTGATCAGGTCATTTAACCTGTGCAGGTCACAGTTTCTTCAACCACAAAATGGGAACAATATAATACACCTGCCTCACGGAGTTGTTATGAGATGAGATAAGATATGTAAAGCATTATGTAACCCTTACAGTGCTACATAAATGCTAGTTGGTATTAGCTTCCTTCTTCTCTGCTGGCTTCCTGAGGGAATAGGTATTTTAGTGGGCAAAGAAGAGAAAAATCGTAGGGCACAGGCAGGTTCAACATCAACAGCCATCTGCTAAATAACAATTCTGTACAAGGCATTTTGCTAAACTCTAAGGGTTATAAAGAAGTGTAAGGCACTAGTCCCTGTCTAAGGCCTTTACGATCTAGAACCTGCAGTCTTAAGGCCACATGTGGCCTTCTAGGTCTTTAAGTGCAGCCTTTTGACTGAATCCAAATTCTACAGAACAAATCCTTTAGGATTTCAGTCAAAAGGCTGCATTTAAGGACAGATTTGTTCTGTAAAATTCGGATTCAGTTAAATGACCACACTTAAGGACCTAGAAGGCCACATGTGACCTTCAGGCCACAGGTTCCTCACCCCTGATCTAGACTGTAGAGTATTTCAGTGCCTTACAGGGGCAGGTAAAACCCAAGGGCAGGGGAAGTGAGAGGGGGCTTCAAGTCAAATTTCACCCATCTCCCAATTTTTTAAGGGTAAGTCTGACTTACAGTTAGTTGTGAGCAAAAGTTCCCAAGACCTTAAGAACTGAGGCCCTTTAGGGAATGACCCAGCAAGTCAACATGTTTATTTGGTATGTCAAAGAGCAGACTACGGTCCCTGATGCTTGGACCTACAGTCTCCCTGTGAAATGAGGTCTGGATCTGCTTTCTGCTTATAGCCAAACTCTATTCTACATTTGACCCTATACAAGAGGAAGATACTTGAATGTTTGGGGTACCCACTTTCTCTATCGAGACAAGTGGGATAGAATTAGACTCTGTCAGAGTGGTAAGAAACCCCTCATTTTATAACGAGGAAACTGAGACCCACAGAGGCTTAGTCAGTCACAGAATGACTTAGTGTCAGAATTGGGCCTAGAGCCCAGGTTTCCGGTCCCAGTTCAGTTCTCTTTCCATGACCTATAACTTCTAATCTCACCGGAGCTGAGGGTGGAAGGAGCTAACATCTGGAAGCTTCTTGCAGAGTCTCAAAGGAAAAGAGCTGGAGGAAGACAGCAATCTTTGTATTTTCCTGTACCCACAGCCTTCAGAGTAAGAATGATTACAATTATAGTAGCTAATTTAAAACAAAATATTCTTTCAAAGTACTGAAGCCCCACACCCAAAGCCTGTTCAGGGTGTGTCTCTAGTGCCTTCTCTCTCAAATTCCAGAAACTCCCTGGGTCTAGTCCCAACCTTTTCTTTTCTTTCCCCCCCAAGACCATATTCATTAACTGTAAGCCTTGAGCCAGTAATCCTGGAAGGGAAAAATGAGGAGATGATGTCCATCCTCAGGCTAGGTGGTGCATACTTGCCTAAGTTCTGATAATGGACAATACTTCTGCACTTTTCCAGTCACCAGTGCAGTGAAACAAGGCTGTGTGCTTCCTCCCATGCTTTTTAGCATGTTTTCAGCCTTGTCAAATGCTTTCAATGAGGATGAACACGGCATCAAGGTCAGCTACCACACTGATGGTAAATTCTTCAACTTGAAAAGGCTACAAGCCAAGACCAAAGTGGAGGGAGTGTTGGTGCATGATTTTCTGTTTGTGGGTGATTGCGCACTCAATGACGCCTCTGAAGCTCAGATGCAACAAAGTATGGGTCAATTCTCTGCTGCTTGTGCTAATTTTGGTCTAACGATTAATACCAAGAAAACACAGGTGCTCCATCAGCCACCACCACACCATCATACGTGGAACCATCAGTTACAGCAAATGGAGAAGTTTAGAATGCTGTGGATAAGTTCGTTTACCTTGGTAGTGTACTTTTCAGGGATGTATACATGGAT
>CM053625.1:276230248-276250171 GCA_028646595.1 Phalanger gymnotis | reverse complement strand
CCACTGATCACTTCTTGAAAGAGACCCCAAGAGGAAAGCTCCTAGGAATATTGTAGCTAAATTCCAGAGTACTCAGGTCAAGGAGAAAATATTGCAAGTATCTAGAAAGAAACAATTCAAGTATTGTAGAAACACAATCAGGATAACACAAGATTTCACAGCTTCTACTTTAAGCGATTGGAGGGCTTGGAATATGATATTCTGGAGGTCAAAGGAGCTAGGATTAAAACCAAGAATCACCTACCCAGCAAAATTGGGTACAATCCTTTGGGGTGAAAATGGACATTCAATGAAATAAAGGACTTTCAAGCATTCTTGATGAAAAAAATCAGGGCTGAATAGAAAATTTGACTTTCAAATACAAGATTCAAGAGAAGTGTGAAAAGGTAAACAGGAAAGAGCAATCATAAGAGATTTATTAAAGTTGAACTGTTCACATTCCTACATGGAAAGATGATATTTGTAACTCATGAGACCTTTCTCAGTATCAGGGTGGTTGGAGGGGTGAGTTGAATATGATGGGATGATATCTAAAAAATAAAATTAAGGGGTGAGAGAGGAATGTATTTGGAGAAGGAGAAAGGGAAAAGTAGAAAGGGGTAAATTATCTCACATAAAAGAGGCAAGAAAAAGTTTTTACATTGGAGGGGGAGAGGGGGGAGATGAGAAGGAATGGGTAAATCTTACTCTTATGGATTTGGCTTAAGGAGAGAAAAACATACACACTCAATTCAGTATAAAAATCTATCTTACCCTACAGGAAAGTAGAGGGGAAGGAGATAAGCAGGGGATAATAGAAGGGAGGGCAAATGGGAGGAGGGAGTAATCAGAAGCAAATACTTTTGAGGATGAATAGGGTTAAAGGAGAGAATAGAATAAATGGAGGGGGGAAAGATAGGATGGAGGGAAACATAGTTAGTCTTTCACAACATGATTGTTATGGAAGTGTTTTGCATGACTATGCATGTACAACCTATATCGAATTGCTTGCCTTCTCAATGAGGGTGAGTGGGGAGGGAGGAAGGGAGAGGATGTGGAACTCAAAGTTTTAAAAAACAAATGTTAAAAATTGTTTTTACATGCAACTGGGAAATAAGATGTACAGACAATGGTGTGTAGAAATGTATTTTGCCTTACAGGAAAATAGAAGGGAAGGGGATAAGAGAAGGGGCGGGGGAAGGTAGTGATAGAAAGGAGGGCAGATTGGGAAAAGGGGTAATCAGAATGCACATTGGGTGGGGGGAAGGGAAAGATGAGAAAATTCGGAACTCAACATCTTGTGGAAATGAATGTTGAAAACTAAAAATAAATTAATAGGAATAAAAATTTTTAAAAAGTGGAAGAGGAAGAGAGTGAGGAAGTATCTCAGAGTGAGATAGGGGATAAGCAAAAGTGACCATAGATAGCTTAAGAACACTAGGGAGTGTAAAGGGGAAAACACGGAGAGGCTGCTAGTAAAGCGGAAGATTATGGTCAAACTCAGCTCTCTCTCCTCAAGTGCAATGGGATATACTCCAAATGAAACAAAGTACCAGAAACTGAAAGAGGAAAATTTTTAAAATTCTTTAAGGTAATCTTTACACACGCACACACACAGCTCAGCAAAGCATGACACTGGTGGCTCCCTACTTCGCCACCCCTGACCCCTGACTCTTTGCTCCCCACTCCAACTCCAGGCCCCTCGCTGAGGTTCCAAGCAGCTGTCAGCAGCTATTGGCTTGCCTTAGCCCACCTCAGACCCCATGTGGGGGACTGGCAGTTCTATATCCATGATAGGCTACCTACTCCTAGCCTCAACTTCAGGCCTCTCAGTGATAGTGACTCTGGTTGCTCCAGACTCAAGGGGGATTTGAAAGTAACAGCAGATGGGACAAACTTTCACCATTTATCCTTTGTAAAGTCATGATTCAATAGTGATTCAGCCAGAGCCTTCCAACTCTCTGTAGGGGTAAGTGCCACAAAAGAAAAAAGAAAGACAGTGGAGAGATTGAGGATATGATTAATCAGAGGAAAATTTCTAATGCAATAAAGAAATATTATGAGTAAAGAAAATCCCAGGACAAAACTCCAGAAGGAGAGAATTATTTTGGAATAAATACAAGTAGAACCCCCCAAAGAAGAATGGATTGGCCACAAGAACCCTGAGAAAGTCTGGAAGGTCTAAAAAGAGGAATTAAAAAAAGAGTTAACTGGTGAAATTCGACACAATTAAAAAATTGAAAGGAAAATAAACAGTTTAGAAGTTAGAAATCATTACCAAAGAAGAGAACACCCTGAAAAGAAATTAAGGAAATAGAAATCAACAATACAATCATACAACAAGAAATACAAGGGCAAAGTCAAAAGGTAGTAGAGGAGAATATGTGAGGTGTCTGCTATCAAAAATAATTGGTCTGGTCATGGGGAAAAATTTTAAGAATTATTGGACTCCTAGAAAGTTATGATGAAACAAAAAATCCAGCCACTATATTTCAAGAACCCATAAAAGAAAATTGCCCGGAAGTAGTGGAATCAAAGGGCAAATTGCAAATAAATTGAACCCACAGATTACCACTAGATATGACTGACAACTTCTATGGAACCAAGGCTTGAAAAATAAAATAGCAACCAACAGAAAGATATATCATTTACTAAGAAACACCAGTCAATAAAACTGAACTGCACATCAAATACAAGAAAGCAAAGAGAGGGATGTTCAGTTTTCAGTCCTGTCTGACTCTTCACGACCCCTTTTGGGGAGGCAGGGTGTTTCTTGGCAAAGATGCTGGAGTGGTTTGATACTTCCTTCTCTAGCTCATTTTAGAGATGAAGAACTGAAGCAAACAGGGTTAAGGATTAAGCGACCTGCCTAGGGTCACACAGCTAATAAGTATTTGAGGCCACATTTGAACTCAAGAAGATGAGTGTTCCTGGCTCCAGGCCTGACACTCTACCCACAATGCCGCTTAGCTGCCCAAAGATTGGAATATGATATTCCAAAAGGCAAAGAGAAATGGTCTGTATCCATAATAACTTATACTAAAAGCTGAGCTTAATTTTATAGAAGAAAAATAGACTTCTAAGAGAATTAATGACTTCTAAGCACTCCCTGTGAAAAAATCAGAACTGGGCATAACGTTTGAAAGATAAAAACAGCTAACAAAAGAAACCTAGAAAGATAAACAAGTTAGGACAATTTAAAAGGTGTTAAGATATGATGAAGTGTTCAAATCCTGAAAGGAGGAGAAAATATTATTGTCCTTTTAGAAACCCATCATTTCTAAGCATCAATGAGAGTACAAAGAGACAAGCTTAGGGGTATTTTTGTTTTGTTTTGTTTTGTTTTTAACAAGAACAAGAAAGAAAGAATACTGGCATTAGATCAGAAAACTTGGGTTAGAGTTCCGATTCTGATGCATTATCTATGTGACCCTAGACAAATCATTTTCTTTCTCTGATCTTCAGTTTGCCCACATGTAAAATGTAAATAATAATTCCTGTCTTGCCTACCTGAGTTGTTACAAATGAGATCAGATATGTGAAAGTGGCATACAATGCAAGTTATTATTGCTATTACCTCAATGGCAACTCAGTTGCACTTATGCCCCCCTCCTCCTCCAAATTGCCATCCATCCCTAAGTGGCAGAAATGAAACATAACATTATCCAGCTATTCAATCAGGTATGAATCCTTCTGGTTGAATTATCATCTAATACACATCTCTCCATCTTCTCCAGAAAATTAGTATGTGATGCTTTACTCTAAGTTTTAGGCAAACTCTTTCTAGAGCCATTCTGCCATCTCCTAGTTTAGAAATCCTATCAAAGAAACTAAAGTTAGTCTGGAATGACCTACTCACCACTACTTCCCTGTTTAGATGTTCAACAATCATCTCTTTAATAATCCTTCCTAGAATTTTTCCAGGAAGTACAGGGAAACTCACTGTCCCATAGTTTACAGACTCTATTTTCTTCCATTTTTTGAAAAGCAGAATTACATTTTTCACTTCTCCAATCTTGGGGAGGAAGCTCTCCGGTTTTCCAGGATTCAGCATCACTGAGAGTGGCTTAGCATACACATCTATTAGCTTTTTTGGGACCCAAAGAAGTAGCTCTATTGGGCCAGGTAACTTGAATTCATCAAGGGCAGCTGGCTAGCTGCTCTCTTACTATCTCCTTGCTTTTCTTGGTATCAACTTCCTTTTAGTCATTTTTGTTCTGTCATTTCCAGCGCAAAGGTCATTCTCCTTTGCAGAGAAAATAGAGATAAAATAAAATTGAACAGCCCTGTCTTCCCTACTCTGTCAGTTACCATCGTCATTTTATTCACTCCAAGCAAAAGTCCTATCCTTTCTTTGATCCTTCCTTTTTTCCCCAACAGGATTTTTAAAAAAACACCCCTTTTTGTTGTTCTTATCTTCCCTTGCCAGCTTGACCTCATCCTGAGTGTTAGCATTCCCAACTCTCCTTTTTCCAGGGCTATGCTACACACTTGTATTCATCCTATATTACCTAGCCTTGCTTCCATCTTCTATGCATTTCTTTTAAATATCTAAATTGGTTGGTGAATTCTCTGAGTACCCATAACTACTTCTTCAGATAAATCTCATTATTCCTCCTGACTAGAATTCTTTCCCTTCACATCTTCAGAATTTCACCCCTGGCCTCCCCTGGAACATCCCTCCACTCTTATAGCCTCCGTCTCCCATTGGAGAGTTCTTCCCAGAGCCTCCATTTTGTAGAGAGCCCCAGGCGAATCATCCTTTATCCTTCTTCCAGCTCTTTGAACTTCATCACTATTCCCTCTCACGGATACCTCCCCCATCTCATACCTTTTTAGCTCTTTATCATGTGTTGTCTCCCTACGTTAGAATGTAAGCCCCTTTCGAGGGCAGGGGTTGGCTTTCTTTTCCCTTGCATTTGTATTCCCAGCACACAGCCCTGTGCCTGGCATATGGTCAGCGTTTTACAAACCTTTGTTAACTGTTGACTGACTACATTCTTTCTCTTTAATATCAGTCTTAAAGCAGAGGATATGTTTTTGTTATTTTTATGTTTTTCAAAGAGTTTATAAGAAGATATCTACTGAGAAGAAATAGCAAGAATAGAAGAACAAACATTTACCCCCAACACCAGGGGAAATATCCTCCCCTGTACCATGTTAGTCCCTGGGGAGAATGGATTCCAACTTCAAGCAGTTTCTGCAAGCCATTCCTCTCACCAAGATTCACTTCTGAATGCAGCAAGCTGATGGATAAGTTTCCATCAATTCCTCAGGACTTCTATGTGGCGTCCAGCAGGATTGTTGAGGACTTTGCTCCCTCTTAGGCTTGGCTACCTGCAAAATCTGACACATGCTCCAGCTCTGAGCCCTCTGGTGGCTCACTCTTCTAATGCCTTGAAGCTCACAAGGTTAAAGCATAGCCTGGTACTCTTTCATTTAAGAGCAGAAAAGAGACAGAAGCCGCAGCAAGGCTACGCCCTCCCAATCCACATGGCAATGGTGCAGGTGGGAGATAAAGGCCTGAGGCCTCTCTTCCCACCAGAAGCTTTAAGCACTTCTATGTAGCCCTGCAAGAAAGATGATAGGTTTTCCTACAGAAAATGACAGAGAGCTGGAGAGACGGTAGGATTTGGAAATAGTCTCTACTTCAAGGGAGACGAGAGGAGATGGGTTTAAATTAGTAGGGTAAAGGATACAGATAGGACGTAAGGAACAACTCTATGAAGATCGCAGAATCCCAGAATGGACTTTAAACATCATCTAATCCCACCCTCTTGTTTCGTAAGTGAAGAGACCTCTGGAGGCTCAGGGAGGCTACAAGGTCACGTAGGTAGTAAGTATCAAAAATAGGGTTTGACTTAGGACCTCTGACACCAGAAGGGATGCTTTTTCTCCTATGCCCTACTACCTCCCTATAAAGCAGGGATCTTTAATGGCCTGGGTGGGGTCCTATCTAGAAGCAAGAAAATGAATGACAAAACCTCTGAAGGTCTCTTCCAGTCTCTCATCATCATGGGAGAGAACAGTCAACTCAATAATTATGAGTATGTGTGCGATGCAGCTTGTGCATTGCAAACCACAGAGAAAGGGTAAAGACAAAATTAAAATCTCACTTCCATAAAATAAACTATGAGCTGTCTTCCCCTATCTCTGGGGAGTTTGGTCTTCCTGTACCAGATGGCTATGAATCATTCTCCTCTTGGAGCCATCTGATGGCCCACCCCTTCCCTGAATGCAATTTCCCTTCTCAGACACAGCCTAAACGGTCAATTCCTAGGCCATCCAGGATTTTTTATGGCCTTGGAAGGGAGATTGCTTTTCTCATCTGAGAATCCCATTTGCTTCTCCCAGTGCCACACACAGAGCCAGAGGCTGTGGGGCTCTGGATGGCAATGTTTTGCTCCCTGGAGAAACCTCCCAATCTGGGCCTGAGAGGGTTAACAAAGAGCTGGGAACCCAGGGTGGGAATGAGGAGGCAAGGGAGAGTAGGGTGCTTCACTCAATGCATCGCTTCATTTGGGAATGAGGCTGAAATTATAATAGGTATGTTTAGGATTCCTACAAAATACAGGAATAAAAGCATCAATCATTCAACCAACCAATAAGTATATTTGGATTGGGTCTTATGGGTCTAGCCCTATACCGGGCATCATGGGGTAGACAAGAGAAGGGGAAGAGAAAAGTTTTGCCCTCGGAGACCTTACAGTCTAGCTGAGAAGACAAAATATGCATGCACATGAAATAATTAGAAAACAAGACAACACAGTATATAAATAATGTGGTTCCGACTTTAGGCATAATAGTTCAGGACTACTGTGGGTTGTAGTAGTCAGGAAAGGCTTCATGGAGGACATGAGAGTTAATATATGAAGGACAGTAGGATTTAGATAGGGGAATGTAGTGGGCATGACCAAGGAGAAAAGTGCCCAGGTTCCCCACGATGCTTGGGGCCCAGAATACTTCACTAACTGGGATAAGTTTCCCAGAATACATTTCCCAGAAGACTGTTTGTCTGGCTATAGGGCTATGGCAATGCCAGGTGAGCACCATGATGGATGGGAATCCTTCAGAGGGCAGGAAGTTTAAAAAGTGAGGTTACTGGGAGCTGAGTGAGTCGAGATGTGGGCAGACTGGGGAGACAGAGGAAGAGCACGTAGAGGGGTGAACGATGGCATTCTGAGGCTTCGGTAGGATGCCAGCTTGCTCCAAAAGGCTTCCACAGAGTGGAGTACATTAAGATTCTGGTTTGTTTGTTTGTTTGTTTTGCCATTGGGCTCAGAGTTCAAAGCATTGTGTAAGGGGAAGGGAAGAGAGCAAGCATTTTTTAAGTGTCTACTATGTGCGTCTGTGCTATGTAAATATTATCCCATTTGATTTTCGCAAACAGCCCTGGGAGGTAGGTGTTATTTATTACCCCCATTTCATAGTTGAGGAAACTGAGGTAGACAGAGTGAAGTAACTTGCCTCGGGTCACACAGCTCGCAAGTATCTGAGGCTAGATTTGAACTCAGGTCTTCCTTATTCTAGTCCCAGCACTCCTATTCATCGTACCACCTAGCTGCCTCAAGAGTGAGGTTATAATATTTCTAGAGTTCTTAAGAGGATCGTGCTTATTTGAGTATGACTTGACTTGGTCTAGTTCCTGATACGGATTTTATATCTAAATTAAATGCTTTTGCTATTAGATTTGTGACTTCCACGCTCTAAGAATGAAAGATTGTACTTGGGAAGGCTCAGACCATGATGCACAAACTCCATTACTCAAAACAGCCCACACAGAACTTTGGAAAATGACCCAGCATCTCCAAAGCCAGAGTCCTCCAGAAGTCTGCAGGACAGAACCTAGCGTTTCACAGGGAGTTGAGAGTATATATAAAAGAGGATTAAGGTACGAAAGAGATGCCATTTCTTTGGCTTGGCAAAACGATAAGAAGTGATCGGGTGTATGTTTAACCAAAGGTGTTGTCATCTGTTAAAGTTCGAGATTGGAAATAGAACCCCATCCTAGGGGTGGTGTAGAGGGTGCCCCCCACCCACCCCAAGAGGGAGTTAGGAGAGTGTCTCAGAAAAAAAAATACTGGCCTGAGAGTCTGGAGATTTAGCTTCTAGTCTCAGCTCTAGCCACTAACTAGCTGTGTGGCTTTTCAGAATGTCACTTTGCTTTTCTGGGCCTCAATTTCCTCATCTGTATAATGAAAGTGCTGGACGAGCCGGCTCCCAGCATCCCTTCCAGGGCTAACACTGTGATTCTGTGGTCAAATGTTCTCTCAATAAGAAGTACCTATAAGCACTGTGCTCCTAATATCCTTCCCCATCAGTGCTAAAACACTATGTTTTCTTCTATACCCCAGCTCTAAGCAAGGGCTGTTATTGACCCAGTAGGTTGATTATATCTCCAGAAATAGACCCGAGTTATACTAAGCCAACCATGTTGACTACCCTTCACCATAATGGTGTAGATAGTTGTCTACATGGGATAATTTAATCTTTTTGGAAAGTCCTTTTTACCCTTCCAAATATCTCTATCACTGACCTGTCACTGATGCCTGACATTTTCACCATTAGGGTTTTTTCTTTTGGGTCAAGGCATACCCGAGGGTATCATGAGGTTCAAATGAGATAATGAATGTAAAATACTTTGCAAACCCTAAAGTACTATGTAAATGCCAGTTATTATTATTAGCCTACAGTCATGAGGCCTGGTGATGACTTCATTCTCTTAGCTTTTTACTAGGCTCCTACTGAGCTCAAGCATTGTTTATAGAGTAATACGGGGGTGTGCTGATGAATGTTTAACAACCAGGCTCTGTTCCCCACTCCCCCCCGCAAAATATACACATACTTTTAATATGTATTGTACATATAATATATAGTTAATAATATTTAAAATATAAAATTTAAATATTTAATACATGATCTATATTAAATATTTAAATTATAAGAATTTAAGTATTTAGTATATAATCTATATTTAAAATATACATATATTGCCTTACTGATACTATCTTAAACCTACCAGGGGTAGGGAACCTATGGCCTTGAGGCTGCATGTGACCCTTGGGTCCCTGCCTTTTGACCAAGTCCAAGTTTTACAGAACAAATCCTTTTATGGAAGGGATTTGTTCTGGGAAGTTCTGGGCCTCACTTGAGGACCTAAAGGGCCATATGTGGCCTTGAGGCAGCAGGTTCCCCACTCATGGACAACCAACAAAATAACAAATCAAGCCCAGATTTATAACCTTTGCTGATTTCTGCTGTGTAAATGCACAGGCTGAAAGTTTAACGATGGATTCTCAGTGGGGGCTTTGGCAGGCCCCAATCACAGTTCTTTCCAAGCTTCTCTTCTAAAATCCAAATTTCCAGGAAGGAGAACCATATTAAGTCTCTAACATTTCAGTGTGAGTTTAACTTGTTCCTTTGTTTTGTGAAGGAGAGAGAGAGAGAGAGAGAGAGAGAGAGAGAAAGTTAAGAACAGTAGAATTGATTGAAGAGGCCAAAGATAAAAGGAGCAAAATAGCAGATTAATGCAGGCTAGTGGAAAAAGACAGCTGGATATTGAGTCATGAGTTCAAATGTTATTTCTACTGTTTACTAGCTGTGTAACCTTGAGCAAGTCACATAACCAACATAGGTTTTCAACAGATTGAGATCTGTAAAATGAAGGGGTGGGACTAGATTGGGGGGTTCTTAACCTTCTTTTGTGTCACAGACTCTTTTTGGCAGTCTGATAAAGCCCATGGATCCTTTCTTAAAGTTTTTAAATGCATAAAATAAAACACATAGGATTCCAAAGGTAACCAATAATATTAAAGCAATCAAAACAAATATTTTTTAAAAACTAAGTTCTTAGACCCCAGGTTAAGAGCCCCTGGAATAGATGATCTCTAAAGCCCCTTCTAATTGTAAATCATATGAAACCTAGAAAAAAGTGGGAAGAAAGAATAGCTAATTTCATAATTTTGTCACAGATTGGCCTTATAAAAACATTTACTTTAGAGACACTCATGGGCCCCTTCCTTCTCTGGCATCCCCCAAATCTGCACACACATACCCCTTCCCCCTTCCACTGACAACAGAACTCTTTCCACCAAAGTCTGGAGGAGAATACCACCATGATGCAGAATCAGCAAAATTCTTCCAATTATTTCCCCAGTGTTCTGGGTGTAACCCAGCCCAAGGTGTGCACACTTGCCAAATGCCTCCCCCCCTTTACTCCTCAGCCTTGAAGCCTTTTAGAGGAAATATGATCCACATGGGCAGGATTGAGTTACACTAACTCATCCCTGCTGTTGTTGCCCAAGAGCTGCTCTGGGCCAGGAGGAGCAGCCAAGGAACCCCTCAAAGGCGGAACCCCAGGGGGATCAGAGGCTGGGCATAGTTCAGAGGTTTCTTCCCTGTACCATAGACCATATACTCCCAAAGACTGTCAACTGGGTTTCTCACTCTCCCCTATGGCAGGGCTGGATGAGTCCCAGAGCCATAATGTCTGTCCTGGGAGAGCCCACATGCCAAGACACTGAAGGAAGGCCCTAGGTAGGTATAGAGACAGCAGTAGAAAAAAAAAGAAAGAAAAAAATGGAAAGTCAAAGGATTTATAATGCAGGTGGACCTCATTTAAGCAAACTTGATCAGGTGACAATTGAGATTTCAAAACAAGAGATAAAACATGGAATGGTTTTGGCTTTGCTGAAGAATTCTTCAGTTTATGAGCTATTTCCCCATTGACGTCTGTCCCAGCTGCCACCCCTGCTCTAGCCCAACATTAAAAATGATTCTATTTACAAACGTTTTGTTTACAAGCCACTTTTTAGACAAGCATATTGCACAAAGCAAGATCTCTCAACACCCGTGTGACAAGGGTATAAATATGGATCTGGGGGAGAGAGGAGAGGGAGGGGGGCCAGGGGCCAGGGGTGAAGCCATGGAAAGAGGCCTGGACTTGGAGTCAGGACACTCAGATTCTTGGTCTATCATTTGCTAGCTTTATGTTCTTGAGCAGTCACCTCTCCCATGCCCTCTGGGCCTCAGTTTTCCCATTTGAAAATAAGAGGATGAGACTCAATGAGAGATAAGGTCCTTTCTGGCTGGGGAGTTCTCTGGTTCCAATTTAGAAGGCTGAAAGACTCGGGGCAGGACCGTAACCTCTTCTATGATCTGACCAGGAAGTGATCTTCATGGAGGAAGTGGGATTTCAGGAACTATTTGGATGAGGCGACCAGAGAGAGAGAGAGAATAGCGCTTGACTTTGGGCACTGCGTCCAGAGCTGTGACCAGTCATGGTAATGCCTAGTGAGCAGCACAATCCCCAAAGCAAAGGTGATGAGTTACCACAAGGCTACTGGTGAGGAGAATACTGCAGGGGATGGGAGTAGAACAAGGACAGATTAGGGGAAATTCCTGGTATGTAGGAGCTAGGGGAGGAAGCACCACGTGGTAACTTTTTATTTTATCTAATTATTCTTGTTATCTGATGCTAAGCTCAGTTGTTTTTATCCAATGAAGCAGTACAAGTACTGCTGGTAGCATCTAAATGTCAGCGCCCTTGAGCAAAGCTACAGTCGTTCCCACCTAGTTTGGGCTCTAACTCCATCTCTACATACACTCCTTTACCTTTTTCTTTTGTCTCTTTGGAGATCTAGGGCAGAAATTCCAGTTTCCCCCCAGCAAATACTCTCAGTCTTATTGTGGAGTTTTCTAGACCTGCCCCTAACAACTGTTGACAAATACTAACCTAGAATTCTGACCTGGGTCACCACAGATTAGTTCTGAGGAATCTTCAATATGTGCCTCTTCTAAGGCTCTGTGATCTTGTTGGTATGATAGGGATAGGATCTGTGATTTCATTGATATGGCAATTCCCAGATGAGAAAAATCCCCCCTCCAGGGCAGATTAGCCACTATTTCTACCTTGGACATTCTTCCAGAGTTGCATAGAGCCTCAAGAGATTAACTGACTTGCCTGGAATCACACACAGACAGTATTTGTCAGAAGCAGGACTCAAATCCAGGTCTTTCCGGCTTTAAGGACAACACTCCATCCACTATAGCACACTGACTCTCTCTATCTCGTTGTTATAGAGACAGTCTCAACGGCTAAAGGTAACCCATCCTTCCAATCTCCATTAATGCAGATTGCAACTCTTCCGTGACTTGGTAAATGGTCTTCAGGAGTTGGTGTGGCCAAATCTCCCTGCAGTTAGGCAGGATGGCCTTCAGTTGACAGACATAGGGTCTGTCATTGGAACCTACCAATAAAGGATCAATCAATCAACAAACATTTCTTAAGCACCTACTATGTGCCAGATACTGGGAAAATACAGGAATCATATCCTTTGTTGCCCTTCAAGAGAGCGTTCACTTCCTCTTTAATATACATCATTGAACACTAGGAATCATGGTTTGGAGAATTCATAAGATCAATCAAGCAGGCAACCTCGATTTCCTCCTCTTTTTAAAATGAGATGATTGGACTAGATCTGTTCCCCCGGAAAAACACGAAAGGGGAGCAGGATCTCCTTGACTGTAACCACGAGATCACTGGCTCAAGATTCAGAGGACCTCAGTTCAAATCCTGGCATGACTTTTAGGAAATGACTTCTCCTGGCCTCAGTTTCTTCAATTGGAAAATGAAGAGCTGGCCTAGATGATCTCTAAGGTCCCCATCCAGTTCTAAACTGATAATCTGATCCTAAGTTCTAGGTCTATAATAAGAAAGAAACAATAGCCACATCCCTGGGGAGGACCAAGAGTGAGAAAGAGTGAGATCATGTCTGGGAAAGAGAGGCAGTATGAACACAGGATATGAGTGTATGCCTGCAAGGGCGGAGGAAAGAAATCTGGAAGGACTATTGGAGCTCATCCTTCCACTCACTGAATTACAGAATCATAGACTTGCATGGAAGGGAAGCTGGAAGGGACCCCAGAGGTCACCTAGTGTGAGCTCTGGTCTAACCCCATAAATCTCCTCTATGATATCCCTCCCATCCCCCACAAGTGGTCATCTGGCCTCCTTCTGAATACCTTCAGAGGCAGAGAACTCAATGAAGGGCCTCTCTGGAGAGAGGCCCAGACTCAGGATCTGAAGATTTTAGTCCAAGTCTCATCTGTGACACTTCCGAGTATGGGCAAATCCCTTAAGCTCACTGACCTTCACTTTCTTCACTTCTAAAATGGGGTTGACTGTACATGTACCACCAATCTCATGCGGTCAGTATGAGGAAAGTCTTCGGTGTAACTTTTAGACCTTAAAGTGCCATATGAACATAAGCTATTACTGTTCCTCACTAAGGCAGTCCATTCCACTCTTGGGCAAGTCAAACTATTAGGAAGTTTTTCCTTACACTGTACATTCGCTTCCCTGTAATTTGTATCCATTGCTCATAGGGTCATAGACTTAGAACTTTAAGGGCCTTTGGAGGTCATCTAGTCCAACCACCTTATTTTAGAGAGGAAGAAAGTAATGCCCAGGAGGTCAAGGGACTCATCTGTGTTTACAGAGCTGGTAATTACAGGGGGTAGGATTTGAGCCCAAGTCTTCTTACCATGGAGCAGGTTGACTTGGTGCTCCCCTGTAGAGTTAAACAGAACAAATCTAATCCCCTTTCCATAAAATAATATTTGAGGACAGTTATCAACCCCTCCTGCCCCACCCTACCTCGAGTCTTCTGTTGGCTAAACATTTACAATTCTTTCAACTGATCTCCATAATGACATGTTTTCTGGTCCCCTCACCATTCTGATTGCCATCTTGACTATGTTCATAAGACATGTATGCCCCTGAACAATACTGTCCCTGATCCAATTCAGGAGAATGGAGCTGGAGGAGTACACATGTATGGAAGGTTTTGTTCCTGCCTAAATTGTCTCCCAGGTAGGAAATTGCCCAATTTTAGACCCTCACACTTACCCACGACAGCTTCTAAGTTGTTTCTTAGGTCTGACATCAATCCTCACTACTGTGATGGGCGCCAATCTCAACCAACAATTAAAAAAGCATTTATTAAGTACATAATGACTGCCTATCCTGTGCTAGGAATGGTGGGAGAATACAAAAAAGTTGTTGTGTTGCTGTGTTTGTCCTTCATTCTCAAAGAGGACCATGACATCAGGGAAATGATGCCATGACTTGCAGTTGACTTTAATTTCAGTGAGGGAGGGCTGTGCAAGATCACCAGCCTCACTATCTTCCCCAGAGGCATCTGGGTTCAGTGGCCTAATATTTATCAGGATGACTGGAGATGGCCCAGGATGCAATGGGAGACCCTGGCCCTTTCAGGCTAAAGTCTTTTCAGGTTCTGGCTTTGAGTGAGGTAACACCCATTCAGTGAATAGGCCTCCCCTCCCTTTCCCTCCTCTTCCTTCCCTTCCCCTCCTTACCTTACCTCATACAAAAAAAAGCATAATAATGATGGCTTACATATACATATATACACATGTATATCTATCTATCATTTTAAACTTGGTTTTTGAATATTATTATCATCTCTGTTTCATATATTAGAAATTGAACCTTAAAGAAATCAGGTGACTTGTTTAAGGTCACATGAATGCTAAGTACAGGAGTTGGGCCTTTCCAACTCTACACCTTGTGCTCTGAGATCTTATGATGATACTTGGGAAGAACAGGCAATGATTAGAGAATCATAAGTCAGCTAAATATTGACTTGTTTGAGGTCACGTGCATATTAAATACAGGAATTGGGATGCAACCCCAGGCTTTCTGACTCTACATCATGTCTTCTGAGAGCTTATGATGTACTTAGGAAGAACATGAAATGATCAGAGAATCATAGATTAGCTAAATATTGTAGAGTTGACCGTAAGTGCAGCAGGGGTTCAAAGGAGGGGGAGATCCATGTGGACCAAAGCTGAAAAACAACGCTTCTCTGAGGAGGTGGAGTTTGGGTTGGGCCTTGAAGGATTGGTAGACTTTAGCAAAGTGAAGAGGTTGAGGAGTGTTCCAAGTAGTGGAAAACAGCATGGAAACCTTTGGTTCTTTTCTTGGGGACATGGAGAACTGCTCCTCAGTCCAGCAGTACAGCTAATGACTTTTCTGTGTTTAAGTCTTTCCTATAGCCTTTCCTCAAAGAGTCACTTTATCTATTTATTGACTGACTGATTTTTCGGGGGAACATTTTCGTAAACTCTGCCACAAGATCCTCCCTGATCATTAACTGACAAGTTCTGTACCATAATGGAAGGGCCTACTTTGGGCACTCACTGAATACATTGCTGACGGAGGGGGAAAGAGAGAGAGGGGAGAGAGGGAAGAGAAATCCCCCCTCCCCGCCCCCACTTTGCTCCACTCTACTGCACTTTCTAAGATGTTTAAGAAAAAAAGTGAAGGATGAGTTCTCTAGAGCTGAGGATTTCCTCCATAGCCATCTCTCTTCTTGACTGTCTCCACAACTCTATTGCTAGCAGGGTCAGTGAACCTTTTAAACACTCAGTCTCTTCCATGACTCAAGTCAGTGAGTGGTCGGAAGGACAGAGCCATTGTCTTTCCCAAGCCTCAGCCTTGCTAGCATCCCGACCCTTTCTTATGCAAATGACTCTTAAGGTTTGAAAGGGATGAGCCCTTGAATCTCATAATTTCTATTACCTACCCTTTACAGCCTATAATTTCATCAAGTAGATCGGAGTCTGATTCAATTGGTGAGACGACCCCTGATGCACCGCATTCCTCTAAATGTACTTTGTGAAATTATAGGGTATGAGGAACAGGTCCTAGAGACCATGAGATGTATATATTATGGTCTGTATGCCCTCATATGGTGCAGGCCCTCATCACCTCATGCCTAAATTATTGAAATAGCCTGCTATTTGGATAGCTATTTGGATATTACAGGATACAAAGAAGCATAAGATATGGTTCATTTCCTCATAAGCTTAATATATACAGTCTAGGAGTTGAGATAAAAGAAATACACAAAAAGTTAACTAACAATACAAGTCACTATGTAGAAGTGCCTAATGTCAGAGGTGGGAGAAACCTTGAGATCACCTGGTCCAGGGGTGAAGAACCTGCCACCTTGAGGCTACATGTGGCCTTCTAGGCCTTTGGGTCTAGCCTTTTGACTGAGTCCAAGTTTACAGAACAAATCCTTTTATTAAGGGGATTTGTTCTGTGAAGTTGGGATTCAGTCAAAGGGCTGCACTTGAGGACCTAGAGGGCCACATGTGGCCTTGAGGTCACAGGTTCCCCAACTCTGATTCCTAGTCTGTTCTTCTCATTAATTTCTGTGGACCAGACTAGCTCAATTAAAATTCTGAGAAAGAGAAGATCATTATGGGCTGGGGTGGTAGGTGAAAGTCTAATCACAGGAGTGAGTCCTGAAGTGGGTTCTGAAGAATAGGTAGGAATTGGCTAGGATTCTGGCAGCTCAAATGAGATAATCTATGCAAAGTGTTTTGCAAACCTTAGAATGTTATATAAATAATAGCTATTATTACTGTTAGATGGAAGGGAGGGCATAGGGCATTCCAAGAGAAATTATTAAATTATTAAACAAATGCAGGAATGGCCAGACCTTTACACCAAAAGGCCAATATTAGTGGCCAAGTCATTGATAGTCATTAATGGTTCAATGCAGGGGTGTGCTGGAGCCAGCTCCAACTGACTAGGGAGAGCTGATTGCTAAATTTTCAATGTGAGCACTGACACCTTGGAAATCAACAAATGCTAAAAATCAGGACTTGATTTATTGTTTTGTTGACTATCTAGACTTCAGAAAGTGAGGAGGGAGAAAATCTTAATAATTCAGATTGAATTTAAAAGTATGTCCTATGTATCTTCCTTCCAGTCTCCTAGAGCCAGCTGTTAAGTATCTGCAAACAGTGAGCTCAAGGTCATTTAGAGTGAGCCAGGGATAAGTGGTTGGCATCGCATCGTTCAACATTTTTTACCAATGGCCTGGATTAAGACACCAATGGCATGTTTAGAAAATCAGTCGACAACAAAAAATTGAAAGGATCAGATGGCATAATGGATGTCAGCCAGGATGTTAAAAATACTTTGACAGGCTAGAACATTTGGTCAAATTTAGTAAGATGAAATGTAATAGGGATAAAAGTAAAGTTTTACATTTGGGTTCAAATAATCAGTTTCCAAGTACAAAATGGAAGAGGTTTAGCTAGATCAGTGATATCAACTTCAGATAGAAATAGATCCACATATAGACTTAGAAAGCCATCAATTAACATTAACTATATTATATTGTTTTATTTTGTTAAATATTTCCCAGTTACATTTTATTCTAGTTCAGGCTGTGCTTGGGAGTTTTGTGAATTTGATACTTCTGGACAAAGCAACAATTCATCTAAAAAGAGATCTCGGACTTTTGTGGACCATAGACTCGAGACAGCAGCCTGAGTACTCAAGAGGAGAGAGTCAATAATCTTACTATGTTCTTCCTTGGTCAGATCATACCTTGAGTACTATAGTCAGTTCTAGAGATCATATTTCAGGAAGGCTATTGATCACCTGGAGAGTGTTCAGAAGAGAACAAGGAGGATAGGACACTAAGGTGGGTGGAGGCAGAGGTTAAATGACTTGCCCAGATGAGTGAGCGAGGTCTTCCTGCTGCGACTCTGTGATCCTGTCTGCTTCCTCATTCTCCATCCCTTTCTCAAATGTCCCATTCCAAGTCTACCTGCCCCACTGTGCTTCCTGGAATGCCTGCTCCATAATCAGTAAACACTTGCTTTTTTAGCCATTTCCTTTCTCACTTCTATCTTCTGGCTCACACTGAGACCTGAGTCCCTTCTCATGACAGCCTCCTTGGCCATCCTTTCCAGTACTCATTGCATTTACCCTCATATCCTCCCCAGTCCCACCCCCTCTGATTCACTGAGCATTGTTGAGGAGTAAGAATCCTCTTCATTCCCCATTTCCACCTCCAGACTGTCCTTCTGCCCCCCACAACCCCCACTTAGCAATCTCTCTTCTCCTTTGAAGTCCAAACGATCCAAATTTATTACTCAATCTAGATGCTGGTGGACATTATCTGCTGAACCCTGCAAAAGTTAGCAAATCATGGGCTGAAGAGAGATTGAAATTACAAGAATGCGCCCAGACCAGCTCATATTTATATATATATATATATACATATATATATATATATATATATATATATGTATGGTAGAAGTGATACAAACATCACAAATGGTAGAGTGTGGCCACCATGCCTGTGATTAGGTTTTGCCATGTTTCCAGTGGTAATTAAGAAAAACAAATTCAATACAGAGGCTATTGCAGTTATTTTCCCCAGAAGACTATGATAAGAACTGGCGACATTTGGAAAGGAATGAAAGCCAGTTAAAAAAGTATCCCAAGTATTCCCCAGACCTTCCATTTGCTACCTAGAAGGATACGTCTTTGGGATCTGGACCCCAAAAAGGAAAAGCCCCTAGACTTTCCTGACTGCCTCAGGTGAATGCCAGGGACCTGAGCTACGTGGGAAAGTCCAGAGGCTTTTCCTTTTTGGGGTCCAGATCCCAAAGACATGGTCTTTTCCTTTTGGGGGTTCAGATCCCAACCCTGTCGGGGGAATTCTCTCCATTTTGCAGGTGAGAAAAACTGAGGGGCAGGTGAGGGCCAAACAGCCCAGACTACGTTACCCTCATGGCTTTGCTATTTTAAATGTTTTATTTATTATAAATTTGCTATTATAAATAGGCTTTGCCTATTTCTTCAGTAATCCCCTGTAAAAAAGTGGCTAGTCCTACTCTTAAATATAGGACCCAGAATACTGGGAAGTTGCTGAAACCCAAGTTCAGATTTAAGGCCACCCTTTTCATCATTTCAACACACAACCAGCAATTAGGCACTCTTCAATCAGGAAGTGACAACTTATTTAAACTCAGTCCCAGAACCTGCCTGTCACTGGTTATTTAAAACCCTACATCCAGGCCATCTGAAGCCTATCAGTGTGAGGACTGTTTGTCCTGCCAAGAGTTACAGTAAAAAGAAAAAAAGTAAAGAAAAGAAAACCTCTGATACACATCCCAGGAGCTGAAACATATGCGCTAGATGGAGGGCGGTTTATTTAATCCAGTTTCCTCTGAGCCATGCCTATAATTAGGAATCTCTGGGAGACCTTGGGAGATTGTGCTGCTTTCTTGGCTGGGACCTTTCTATCGCCTTCATTCTGACAAGTTTCGGTCCTGGCTGCTCTTCCTGAGGACAAAGGGAAAGGGAGAGGTTAGGGGCACATCTCCTTTCTGATAAAGGCTGGTCTTAGTTAAATAGAGACAGCTGGGTAGCACAGTAGATAGAATGCCAGCATTGGAGTCAAGAAAACTCATATTCCTGAGTTCAAATCCGGCTTCAGACACGTACTAGCTGTGTGGCCCTGGGCAAGTCACTTCACCCTGTTTGCCTCAGTTTCTTCATCTGCAAAATAGGCAGGAGAAAGAAGTGGCAAACCACTCTAATATCTTGGCCAAGAAAACCCCAAATGGGGTCATGAAGAGTCAGACATGACTGAAACAACTGAACAACAAAGGTAAATGCACTTGGAAAGAACACTGGACTTGGGCTCAAGATAGCTCAAATATCAACCTGACATTAGCACAAGACACTTTTTTGTTTCTTTGATCCTCAGTTTCCCCTTCTATAAAAGGGGGCTAATACCATTGAACTATCCACCTCATAGGGTTTTTGTGAGGGAAGCACAATGCAAATGTTCATGAGCCGAATACAAAAATGATTCATTATTATGAGCAAACAAGGCAGTAAAAGTTGAAATCAGAGTGTGTAGTCTGAAAGTTCTGTGGGTGTTCAAAGAAGCCTTCAGAGAGGAGGTAGAGTTTGAGACGGTCTTTGACAAATGGATCAGATTAGGAGAGGTGAAGGGGCGGAGGATGACAAATAGGAAAGAAATTGGAAAACACTGTTGAAAGAGCTCTTGAGAGGGACAAACACTATTTTAATAAACACTA
>CM053625.1:276212513-276229748 GCA_028646595.1 Phalanger gymnotis | reverse complement strand
TTTTTTAAGGTGTTATTTTTTTCAGCATTTTTGGATCTCCTTTAGCAAGCAATTAACTCATTTTTTTATGATTTTCTTGGATCACTCTCATTTCTCTTCCCAGTTTTTTCTCTACTTCTCTTACTTGATTTTCAAAATCCTTTTTGAGATCTTCCATGGCCTGTGACCAATTTATATGTTTCTTGGAGGCTTTGGATATAGGAGCTTGACTTTGTTGTCTTCTTCTGGTTATATGTTTTGATCTTCCCTGTCACCAAAGTAGGATTCAATAGTCTGACTTTTTTTGCTGTTTGCTCATTTTCCCAGCCAACTACTTGACTTTTTAGCTCTTTGTTAAGGTAAGACTCTACTTCCGGGGTGGAGGGCAAACTGTCCCAAGCTTCAGGGGTTTTGTGTAACTGTTTTCAGAGATACTTCTAGGGACCTGTAAATTTTCAGCCCTTCCAAGGTGGTATAATGAAAGAAGAGATGTTTACTCCTCTCCTGGCCTGTGGTCTGGTCTGTGAGTGACCACAAGCACTCTTTTCTGCCTTGGAACTGTGAGGAGGATTCCCTCTCCACTGCTGCCACAAGCTCTGCTAAGCCAGTGCTCTTCTTTGCCCCAAGACCACCACCCATGACTGCGACCCAGATCTAAGCACAGGCAAAGCAAGAGAATCCTGCCTCAGTGCCAACAAAGAGACTCCTGCAAACCCCACCTTGATCAGCTACCTGCTCCCCCCACCATCTGGGGCCAGACTACTCTTATATCTCACCCAGGTCTGACAGACCTTTTCCTGCTGTCTTTGGTGTTTGTGGATTGAGAAGTCTGGGAACCACACAGCTGTCAGTGATTCGGTGCCCTGAGGCCTGCTCCCTGCCCACCCCCCCCACCCCCCGGCCAGTGTAGGCCACACTGGACTACGCTCTTCTCAGACTGGTGCAATAGACCTTTCCTGTCGACTTTCCAGGTTGTCTTGGGCTGGAAATTTATTTCACTCTGTCATTTTATAGGTTCTGTGCTCTAGAATTTGTTTAGAGTCATTTTATAGGTATTCGGAGGGGTTTGGGGGAGAGCTCAAGCAAGTCCCTGCTTTCACTCTGCCTCCTCTCACTTTTTCTTTTATTGCTCCTTCCATCTCTTTTTGAGGAACATATGTTTTCACTCTCCTCCTTTCCTCTTCCTTTTCATCTTCTCTGTCTCATTCAGTGACTTTCTCTTTTTCTTTTTTCTCTCTTTCTCTTTTATCTTTCTCTCACTTTCTTCTTCTCCCTTCTGCCCCTTTTCTCTCTCTCCTTCTTTCTCTTTCTCTCTCTTCCCCTCTCTCCCTTCCCCTTTCTCTCTCTCTCTCCCTGCCCCTCTCTCTCTTTCTCTCCCTCCCTCTCTCTCCTGTCTTTCTCTTTCATAGACAGATATATACATGCATGCATACATACATACATATATACAATATAGGTATCCTGGTTCTGTCTGTCCCTATCTCTCTCTGTCTTCTCTCTCTCTCTCTGTCTCTCTCTCACATACATTCTTTCTCTCTCCTTTTTCTCTCTCTGTTTCTCTTTCCCCTTACCATCTCTCTGTCTCTTTTTTCTTCTTCTCCTCTCTATCTTTCTCTGTCTTTCTCTCCCCCCAGCCATGTCTTCCTAACCTCCCTCCAGTTCCTCCCTTCCTGCCCTCATTCTTCATTCTGGGCTTTGTAGAGGCTTCTGCAGCAGAGTTTACAAAATTAATAAACAAGGGCAGTTTGGCTTTCCTCTGAAGCATGAAACCCTGGCCATCCTGAAATGCTGGCTGCAGTGCCCACATGCCCACCCAGATTGAGGGGAGGTGAAAGCCCCAGCTGCAGTTCCTTTGCCTCAGGGACTGGGCCAGGGCCACTAGCTTTCATTGACTGTCTTGGTGAGCCAGAGGTCTGATGTCGGCTCCTGCTTCATAGAACTGGCAAGTCAGAACAGAAACGCCTTTACAGTACAATAACCTGCACAAAGTGTTGCCAAGGGGACAGGTCTTGCCCCAGGCCTAGAGGAAAAGAGAGCAGACTGTATGGTGGGATGGATGAGAAACAGAGACAGTTTTCTTCAGGACAACTTTAGGACCTTTCCTGCCACCTTTTCCCCCAGTGGACTGATCAGCCTTAACCTGAACGTATCTATGACTTATCCACATCAGGGTCTTTCCAGTACCTGACCCAGATTCCAGTTCTTTTTTTGAGCCTGAACCAGGTACAGATGGCATCTCTCTGGTCTCACAGCACTGATAATGTTGGCACTGGTTCCCAGTCCCTAGCCCTGTCTGAGAACTAGACAGAACTCAGGCCCAAACACACTTGCTCCTTCTAGATCTAGCCTCATAATTCTGCTTTGCTGAACCATGACATTCACAGGGCTAGACTCTGCCTTAAGCTAATCACTGACCATGCTTTGCCTTTTGGTTTCCTTGGAAGAGAGTCTGGTAGGCCATCAGGGAAGCTGGACAGCCCAGTGGCCTGGCCTCCTCCTCTTACACCAGTTCTGGGAGTCCTTCTCATTTGAAGGTTCCCTTCTGCCCTATAAACTCCTTTGCTTGTCCCAGAATCAATAGAAAAAGCAGCAGCACTGAGTCACATAGTGAAAACATTCAGAATGTAATTTGTCTGAATTGCATGGTTTATGAGGATTTGGCTTAGGGAGATGTGGTATGTGGGGGAGAGAGATGGGACAGGGACTTAGGAACAGAGGGGGAAAGAGGAGGATTTTTTTTATGTGGAGATGCTATCTCTCCATTTAGAGAGCAGCACACATCCGCAGAAATGGAAGAGACCCTGAGAAATCAACTAATTCACCCTTCTGTCTCCAAACCTTACTGTGTCCAAGGTGAGACTGGCCCACCTTGAAGATTTTGGAAACATATAAGGAAGCTTGGTAATGGGGGCCAAATTCGGATAATAGTAATTCAACAATTCAGTTCAATAAATTTACCAAGTACGTATTATGTGAAGGGTAGTATTAATAACTCACTTTTGCAGACATTTTCCTCACAGCCACCCTGTGAAGTAGGAAGTTGCAGGTGAGGAAACTGAGGTTAATGCTCCCACAGCTAGTAAATATCAGAGGCAGAATATGAACTCCAATCAGCAGACTCCTGGTCTAGCGCTCTTTCCTGTAAGAAGCAACAGCTCTGGAGGGTAAGTTATCTGGGGAGTGTTCTCTCTCCTGCCAGGGCACGACTCTATGGGAGCCTGGAGTTCTTCATAGATTGGGTACAGAACATGATGCCACAACTTGATTTTTCTAGTTATTTTCCTTTGCTATTCTGTCCTAATTAAAAGCTTTGCTAACTTTATTTATGGTTCCTGACTGATGAGTGGGTAGCAAACAGCCTGACTGAGGACTGGAACCATGTTTATGTGTACTCCAAATGCCCCACACTAAACCTGGGCTAGCAAGGTATCACAGAGACACATGGGACTTGTGTTCTTTGATGCGGGTGGGCTGAGTAGGAGATAAATGTTGCAATTCCTGGGGCAGGGAGCCGGCTCTTTGTCCTGTCCTTCTCTCAAGGAACTTTACTAATGGGAGCTGGGACAGAGTAACAAGTACACATATCACTGACACAAAGGAGAATGAGATAAACACAAAGGAGAGATTCAGCGAGGTGGCACGCTGGGTAGAGTGTCAGAGTTGAAGTCAAATCCTGCCTAGATCTTTCCTCAGCCTCAGTTTCCTCATCTGTAAAATGTAGGTTAGGAATAGCATCTGCCTCACTAGGTTGTTGTGAGGATCAAATTAGATGATGCTTATATACGTGCTTCACAAACCTTAAAGTGCTGCATAAATGCTGGCTATTACTGTTATTCAAGCAAAGTGCAATGAGAAATTAGTGGAGACAGAAATCTGTTTCTTGGGGAAGCTAGGGAAGGTTTTCGTAGTAAAGATAACAACTGAGTTGTCCCTGAAAAAAAGGAGAGACATTAGCGCGTGGAAATGATGAGAAGGAAATGCCATTCCTGACACAGGCGACAATGTGAATAAAGCTACAAAGAAAGAAGCCAGAATGAACATTGGTAGGATAGTAATTCAGTTCGACTGAAATGTAATATAATAGTGAGCGTTTATATAGCACTTTACAAATATTATCTCATTTGATCTTCACTTCAACCCTGGGAGATAGGTGCTATTATTAACTCCATTTTACAGGTGAGGAAACTGAGGCAGACTGAGGCTATGACTTGCCTAGTGTACAGCTTGTTAGTATCCGAAGCAGAATTCAAACTCAGATCTTCTTTATTCCTTACTCCAATCTAGTGCTCTTTACACCCCGCCTTCTAGCTGCCTAATGCCATGTGGTGTGACATCTTTTTCAAAAGGCTCTCCTACAAAGGCTACAGAAACTATTACTATCTTTTTAAGAGCTTAGAAGCCAGGAGTTACAATTGTAACTGTCATCCTACATTCTTCTATGCTTCTCCCTGTAGAGTCAGGGGAAAGTATGTCTCTTTACCATCAATCTGTAAGATAAACTATAGAGAAGATCGAAAGAAGGTGAGGAGAAACCACTTTCTTGTATGAACTGTCAAGTATTGTTTTTATGAAGAAACATAATGGGAATTTTATGAAGAGGGAGTCTGAAGAGGGATCACTAAGATGATGGCTTGGGAGAAGCAAAAGATACCATTTTTCCCCATCATAGTTGGAAGGAAGCTAGAGAAAAAAGAAAGAGCATGGCAAGGCTTGCTTTCTTGAGGGGGCTATTTTAACCTTTTTATTCCAAAGAATATGAAACGAATTCTTGCTAAGAGATTTTATTTGTTATCCTGAATGAACTAAACAGTGTGGGAATGTGTTCTTAGCAGTCAAGAGAAGTTATCTGCCATTACAGTGAGGGTTTGAGGAGACTCTGGCTCTGACTGTTCTTATAATTAAACTACTGTAAATAGTTATAACCTGTTATATATCGTTCAATTTTTGGTTTTATTTCTAGTAAATAGTATGTTCAGTAATTTTAATATCCTCTTAATTGTCAGAGATCAAGGGATTTACCTATTAGTTAACTATAAGAGTGCCATTGATTTTTTTCAGTTTCTTAAATAATACTTGAGGTTAGTCAATTAAAATTTATTGAAATTTTATTTATCAGGATATATACATGCATACATGTGTATGTATGCATGCCTGTATATAAACATATGCACTATATATGTGTGTACATATATACACAAATACATACACATACACCCCAAATTACCCTAGAGCTTAAGATGATACAATTAAATACGGTATTGAGTAAAGTAACAAACTGAGGGGCAACAAGTACAGGTACTGATCCGTGTGTCCCTTCTTTAAATTCTCCTATATTAGACTACATTAAACACTTAGCATAGTGCCTGACACATAGTAAGCATTTAATAAATGTTTATTGACTGACTGACTAAGGGTAGTGTGCAACAAGGCTGGATAAACGATTGAAACCCAACTATCAAGGAACTTAAACGCCAGAACTAGAAGTTTATTCTTTATTCATTATTACCTAGTTTAATCAGTACAACTCATTACTTAGGTCTAGAAAGCCGGGGAGTAAAGGAGTTTGTACAGGGAGCTCTCAAATCACAGATGAATTCTACCTTTAAGCAAATTAGATATCAGAAAATTCCATTTTGCAATACTAATAAATTAAGGGCTCATCAGATTTACAGACAGGTTAGTTGATTTACAAAGAGATTCACCTATGGTTCCTTTGAAATAAGCAACTCCCCTAGCATACTTAGACAAATTCAATTCATGCAAGTTTGGTTCCCAACCTATTGTCTACATGTTCATCATCCACTGAGAAACTCTAGTACCAATGTGTCAATTACCTACTGGGCACTTCTGCTTGGATATCCCAATGGCATCTCAAACTCAATCTGCCCAAAATGAATCATCATCTTTCCCTTGGAAGCAGCCTCTTCTCGTTCCTTCCTCTCCCTTCTCTCTCATTCTCTTGATGTAGTGGCCAAGTCTTGTGGATCTGATGTCCCCGGCATCTTTCCTCACCAACATCCCGTTCTCTCTCCAACCATCTTCCTAGTTCAAGCTCTTGTCCTCTTTTATCTGGATAATTGCAATAGCTTCCTAAGAGGTCTCACTGCTTCCAGTCTCTCTCCTCTGCAATCCATCCTCCATATAGCAGTTTGAAGACAAGACCTATTTGCCATGTTTGTCTTTTTATCCCTAAGTGCTTTACAAATACTATCTCATTTATCTTCACAACAACTTTTTGAGACTGGTACTGTCATTACCTCTATAGTACAGCTAAGGAAAGTGGAGTAAGCAGAGGTTAAATGACTTGCCCACAGCTAGTAAGTGTCTGAGGTTGGATTTGAACTCAGATCTTCCTGGTTATTGGACCAGATTCTAGGTCCAATATTCTATCTTTTGCAACTATCTAGCTACCTATTATCTCCAGTGCCTGGTATAGTTTTCTTGCTCAGAGTAGGCACTCAATAAATGTTCATTGAAGGACTGAATGAATAAAGCAAGACTTCTTTACCTAGTTAGCTGATGAAGTGGTTAGAGCACTGGGCTTGGAGTCAGGAAGACATGAGCTCAAATCCAGCCTCAGAAACTCACTAGCTATGGAACTTTGGGCAAGTCACTTAACCTCTGCGTGCCTCAGTTTCCTCACCTGTAAAATGGGGATAACAGCACCTATCTCAGAAGGTTGTTGTGAAGATTAAATTGTAAAGTGCTTAGCACAACACATGGCACATAGTAGGTGCCCAATGTTGCACTCTGTTAACTATTCTACTTCTCCCTTATTGGCTTGCTGTATACTCCAAGAGGTCACCTGTTCCCTCCACAGAGGTTCTGCATTGCCAGCCTCCATTTCCTCAAGGAGCAGAAGAGGTCATTTGTCCAGAGAGCCATCTTGAGTATAGTTCATCCAATTCGTGGTTTATCCTGGGTATTCTATAGGATAGTTTATGCCCAGGCTCCATGGGGCCGCACCTGGTAGAGATGGTACCAAGTCAAAAATGGGGAGGGCTAGTTTTCCCTTGAGACAAATTCCCCTTAGCCCCCCAGGAATTAAACTGCCCATGGGGAAAAAAAGAAGCTAGAGGTCTGTTTGTCTGATGAATGAAATGGCAAAAAAAAAAATTAGAAAGGACTCTAGTTATTTATTTTAAATGAAAGGATCAAGTGGCGCAGTACCTCAGAAATTTCTAGGGCCAGATTCCCCTCTCTAAGAGCTTATGTCTTTGACTACAATGTCAGACCTACTTATGTAATGATATACCATCTGTTTTAAAAAAATAACGTATTGAAGTACAGTGATTTTTTTTTTAAATTCCTCTCTCCTGTTTCAGCATCTCAGATGGCAAGCTGACCAAGAAAAGGAGGAGTGAAGGGCGCACCAAGGAGGGCCCTAGGGGCTGCCTTCCCAGTTCATGCCCCAGTCAGGAAGTTTGTCATGCACCATGAACATGAGGAAACTGGAACACCATGGTCATCTCTGAGGCCAGGCTCTTCAGCTCTTAAGGTTTGTCCCAGGCTTACGTGGAGCTGCTGTGTGAGCTCTGTGACCCACAGCAGGTAGAAAATCCCACCTTCTGCAAGGAGCTTTTCCTGATCCCCCTTAATGTTAGTGCCTTCTCTCTGCTGATGATCTCCAGTTTATCCCATTGAGATCTCATTTGTACATAGTTGTTTGCATGTTTCTCCTCCATCCTACTTTAAGAAATTTGAGGGCAGGAACTGGGTTTTGTTTTTTTCCCTTTCTTTGTATCTTCAGTTCTTTAGCACAGTGCTTGACACATAGTAGGTGCTTAATAAATATTTATTGACTGACTGATAAACTGAGTTAACCCCATGAGGCATGAGGTATGAAAAAATTGGATACCTCTACCCCATTTCAGATCTGCTGGTGCTATGCCTAGGCCCCCACCAAAGCCCATATAAAAAGCTAATCGCTCATCGAGATACAAGAACTCCACAGACGAAATAAATAAATAATAAATGAGTAAAAAATTTAACATAATAATAAAAATAAATAATAAAATAGCGAGTCTTCCTTTAAAAAATTCAATTCAGTTAAAAATGAACCTGTGCTCCTAATAATGATTGGAATTAAATTAAACCCCTTTTGCCCCCAAGCCTGCTTGGCCCCTCACCCTCTACCACTATTATTCCAACTGCTCCTAAGAAGCTGTTGGAGATGACTCCTCACTCTGCTGAGCCTCTCCAAACTAAATAGGCCCAAGTGCCCACGAGCTCAGCTTTGTTCTGTGTCCCGGGGGCACCGGCTCACCTCCCAAGTCCTGCTTCCTGGACCCTGGGCCAAGTCCTCGGCTGCTTGCCCAGCCAGCCACAGTGCACAAGGAGGCTTCAGAGAGCCATGGCTGTGGTTTTTCCAGGGGAGAGGGAGAGCAGAGAGTCAATGAGACTCTCAAGGCTGGAACAGAGGAGACATCTGTACCCACACACTGGAATGAAGGAGCGGATGTTGGCCAGTCCCCTAGGGTTGTACCTTGCCTCTGGGTAGCACCACCCCTTCCCCCCCACCTTTTCAAAGTGCTTTTATTTTATCATAACAACATCCTTGGGAGGTAAGAAGGAACATTTTGTAGAAGAAGAAACTGAGGCTTATAGGGATGAAGTTTCCAAGGTCAAATAGCAAGTCAGTGGCAGTATGGCCAGTTGCTTGGCAGAATTATAAGAGGGTGGCAAACAATTCCCCTCTTTTCTTTTTTGCCCTCACCCCATATCCTCTCCTCATCTCAGCATTTTGGTAAGAAGTTCATAGAACCTCAGAATTGGAATGGATATTAAAGGGGATCTAGCCCAACCCCTACCTCTTTGACTTGAAACCCTCCAGTAAAGGGAAACTGGTTACCTCCCATGCTGGCACAATCCAATTTTTGACTCACATCTTTAGGAAGGTTTTCCCTAGGTCCTGTCCAAAGTCACCTCCTTAAATTTCCATCCTGGTTCCTAGCTCTGCCCTTGCTCTGAACTAGCAGTCAGATAATTCCAGATGTAATAGCACTGGCTGATGGTTGATAAGAAGCTGTAACAACAATGTTGCTAGCAGCTGCTGTGGGGATGCAAGACCAATAACACCAGCACACAGAAGGGCTGCCAACACAGGTTCTTCAATACGCTTTTCTTACGAACGCAACTTTAAGGAGTTAACAATCTCAGTTTAATTAAACATATATATGTCATTCACTAAGTTCAGGGGGAAAAGATCAGCCCCCTGAAGTTCAGAGCAAATACAAACAGAAATTACAAACAGATCAACAGACAGGCTTGTCTGATCAAATCAAATACAGTTACCAAAGAGAGAATCACCAACATCTGGATTTTTAAAGCCGGGGGGCTGCTTCCACGGCTTGCCCAGAGTCTCGTCACCCACACTCTTTCAATGAGTGTACCCCCAAAAGTCAAATGCTAACTTTCCAGTACATATATGCTATCCAGGACCCTGAGGACTTGGAGCTCACCACCCAGCGTGTGGGAAAGTTCTTCAACCCCTAGCATCACATCATATACAAATCAGTGATTCCCGAATGCCTTAGTGCTGAGGAACATTCCAAAACAGAAAGGGGTCCACTTCACCTTCCCCATTCAAACAAAGGCAAGACTCATTAAGGGCACTTGATAGCCTTAGCATCCCAAAAGAGAAGAACAGAAAAAAAAAATCCTGCCCTATTAGCATTACAGAAGCTAAGATACTACTCTTTCAGTGTTTTTTGTGTTTTAGTAGGAACTCTTCGGGATGTTTTTTGAGACCCAAAGGAGCAGCTATATAATGGTGGAACATCAGATACTGTGACAAGCCAGTAGGAAAGGTATTTGGGAACACTGGAGACCTTCCTCTTGGCCCTCATATCACCACCATAGGCAATAGCCAACTCGCCCTATGCATAATATTGGTTCAATGGTAGCAATGAGGCAAACACCTGCCTGGCTCTGATAAATGGAAACCTGTTGTTAAACAGTGAGCTGTTTGCTCACTACCAGGCTTCCGTCGTGGGCCTAGCTTCCTAAGCCCACAAACAGCCCTTCCAACTTTAAATATAGATGCTGCTTTCTCAGAGTAGCTAGCTTGTTCCTGGGGGGAGAGGGGGATGGCCGATGGGGATAGGGAGAAAAAGAGCTATTAGGAAGCCAGATGTTGTTGGGAGTTCAAAGCATGAGTCCCCACCCCTAACTCGACACCCAAACCAAGGGAGCTTGGTAGAGGAATAGAACCTCAGACATAAGGCTCTGTCCTCCAGCTGGAGCCCAAGAACGAGACTAAGGCTAACAACATACATGTGCTTTCCCACAGTGTTATGGCAGGGAGATTTTTATAATCCCAGTATACAAGGTAGGCCAGTATAAATAAATCAATGGCATAATGAGGTCCTTTAGAGCAGGCCAGGGTTTTGAAGGTTGTGGTTCAGAGTTCAGGGAGTTGAAAGAAAAATGGATTCCTATTGGCAATTCCAATTCTCTCTCGTCTGTCTTAGAAGGCTAGGGGAAGGAATGGCTCTGGATCAACTTCACAGCATTTAAGAGAGAGGGAGGGCATGTGAGACTCAATGTTGGCTGGCTCAATTGATTTATTGTCTATACCATACAGTATCATGATGCTTTACATTCCATGTTGTGTGCAGTTGTGCTATATCGCATTCTTCACTCATTGTTTCACGTGTTCTAGTTTTCTCTTCCCAGCTATGTTGAGAGATGCCCAAGGACAAGGACAATATCTTCTGCTTTTCTGCATTCCCCAGAATACCTAACACATAATAAGACCTCCCTCAATATAAGCTTGTTGGCTTGTCTCTGACTGTGCTTCGAGCCAATTCATCTCTACAATACTATATAATTTATCCCTTCCCTGGGGAGCATTCTCATAGCAGAAATTTAGGGTAAGAAGAATTTTTACTTTAATAAAAAGTCCTATACATTTTGGTCTGCACAGATGTCATAGATTATATGGTCTGGTGGGGACAGGGGCAAGGGGGGTGGGGTAGAGTGGGGAAGAAAACACTAGACTAGATATCAAAAAACCTGGATTCCAATCCAGGTTCTGCCAAAACTGGCTGTGTGACATTGGAGAAGTTGGTTATATTCTCTACACCTGAGTTTCCTCATCTAAAAAATGAGTGGTTTGAATGAGATGACCTCTAAAGATCCTGAAAACTCCAGTATTGTGTCATTCTCAAAATATATCAAACATTTATTCATCACTGTGTGCAATGAAAAACCCTCACCAATTAAATTTATAATAAGGAGCCATCTCAGGGTGGGAACAGAAATAAATTTTATTCAATTCTCGAGAATAGGGCATCCTCTGCCAGAACAGATCTAACAGGGGAGGTGCTTTACAAGAGGCAAAGCACCAATAATTATACCTAACACAAGAGAATTCCCGCCTACCTCTGACCCTTCTCACCATTAACTGGGAGGCGGGCTTACCATCTGAGCACGAAAGCTAGACAAAGAACCGGGAAATCAAGGCACAGAAACTCCAATTCCCATTCCCTTAGTTAATGATTACAACTGAAGTGACATCTATAAATCTAAAGGAGAATAGGATAAGGGGAGGGGGAGACCCTCTCCATTCTTCTACAGTACTATTACAGTAAAGGAAAGCAGGTCACAGTGACCCTATTCTTACTGAGCAAATCTTTAAACCAGAACCAGAAGAAAGAACAAAAAGTTTCAGGGTAAACTTTCCCAGAGGCTGAGCCATCAGACTCTCACAGCCTCAGAATTTTTCCACTTCCTTATTTCCCTATTTCTTGATTTTTTAAACATTTCTTAGTACACACACACACACACACACACACACACACACACACACACATCTTCCCTGTGAAGTCTTCACATTTTATTTACCTCACACAATCACCAGCTATGAGCAAGGTGCTTATTATAGGTGCTGGGGATAGAAAGGGGGAAAAAAAAATTAAAGAAGCCCTGCCCTCAAGGAGCTTATATTCTATTGGAGTATAGGTTGTACCTTCACATTATGGTATACACAGTTATAGTTTCCACATTGCAACTTTCCCCATCTCAGTTTGAATATATCAAGGGTTGGCATAAGAAATCAAATAGGAATTTGGGGGGAGTTTTGTGGAAACCATAGACAACATTCAAGGGCCAGCTGACAACACAATAAGGTACTATAAACACCCCATAAAATAAAAAGAAAAAATTCAGACTTCTCTGGTATGAAAGGAGGGCCAAAAACTTTTACTCAGATTTTCTAGATGGCAGGGGCTCTGTGCCCAACCCCCAAGGTGTGGAAGGGATAACTGCATTGCTGTGGCTCTACTTACTTTGGTTTGCATCAGTTCATACAAGTCTTCCTGGCCTTCTCTGAATTTCTCATATCGGTGTTTTGTTACTATACAATAATATTGAACGCGAATATAGATTTTACTCTTTCATAGAATCATTGTTGGAAACCAAAAGTCCAAGTTGTCTAGACCATGCATGAATGAGAATCCACTCTATAATATATCCAACAAGTGGCCATCCAGCCATCATCTAAAGGGTAAACTGACAGCTCCCAAAGCACCCAATTCTACTTTTAGATAACTCTAATTGTCTTCAAGTTTTCCCAGTACAAGAGAGATGTCCTATTCCCCTCCCAACCCCAATTAGTGTAAACTAATAAGCTCTATGCCATAATAATTTTATCAGGTGAAAATGCAAACTGAGTTACAGAATCAATTAAAATCAACCGAAGGGATAAACTAGGTAAGACTAAGGCTCTGACTGATATGGGAAGAATGGAGTGCTTTGAGTCATTGGATGAAATCAGATCATGCTGTACCTTGGGCTCATATTTATCAGAGAACAGATTGAGCAAAACGTAGTCAAGCTCTGGGGGCACCTTGAGAAAGCAGACTCTCATGCCTATACAAGAGGGCAGCAAATGAGGAATATGAGTGAACCTTAAAGGAGTGTTATATTCCCTTCTGATCCATGACCATCAAGTGATGACCTTGTGGATTTCAAAAGGTGAGAAGATCTGGAATTCCCAGCTGTCTCAGTAGCCAGGTGTACCAAAACCTACAACAGAGTACCCTAGCAACAGTGGGTAATGACAGCATCTGCATCAGTAGAGGAGAGACCAATGAAGACAAATTAGACACATTAAAAAAACACACTTCGCAAATTAGACACATTTCAGGACTCTACAATGGCACTGACTCTTGGCATCCAGGAGAGAGCTTCCCCTAAGGGGAATTTCATGGAGACCCCACAAAGGGAGAAAAGCACTTTTAGTAATATGGAACTATGGGTTTCTCCTTTGGCCACATGAACTCTATATTTGAACCCACTTTCCCAGGGACCTTCTGTGTACAAGGGGAAAGTGTGCCCCAAATTTGGGGGTTTGTTTCTGTGACAACTTTCCTTGCCACACCTGCTTAGTAAACACCCCTTTCAAATTGCTAATTAACTCTGGCTGGCTAATTGATAATCAATGGAGAGTACAACAGATGGAGAATTGTGAGCAATAATAAGGTAAACCGCAGTTCCTTGGAATTACCTGTTAGATCCCTGAGGGGGAAAGTAATCAGCCACCCTCTGGGGACCCAATCTGTGAGGGCAAATGGAGTTGAGAAGTAGTCCCAAAAGAGGCGTTATACCTGATATTGAATACGAATGAACTTTTCAACTCACATACCTTGTTCCTAGTTCTGTCTCCAGGGTCCAAGCAGGAACTCGTTGGTAAATTAGGGAGTGTCTACCCCAACTGTGTGACAACTTTCCCCAGCAGAACAGGCAGATGAGAACGATTTGTTCCAACAGCCACAAAGGTGGCTGAAAGCAAGCTCTGCGAAGCACTTAGAGCTTGGTCAGACATTGAAGATGCCAATGTCATCCACCGTATCCCCAGCCATCACCGGCCTTCTTGACTTTTGTCTTGCCACTGGACTTTGATGACTCTGGAAGAGAGAGTGAGGCTGACTCCGCCTCACTTAAATACAATTCACGTGCAAGTCAAGACATCACTCGTACCTCGATATCGTGATGGCATTGGTCTTCTTTGAAAACACAAGATGAACGAAAACAGCTCTCCGAGGGGAGAAGTAATCAGCCACCCTCTGGGGACCCAGTCCGCGAGTGCAAATGGAGTTGAGAAGTAGTCCCAGAAGAGGCGTTATACCTGATATTGAATACGAATGAACTTTTCAACTCACGAAACTAATTCCTAGTTCTGTCTCCAGAGGCTAAGCAGAAAAAAAAATTAATACCTCTTCCACACAACAACTCTCTGAATACTTGAAGAGAGCGACTATATCCCTCCTCAGTCTTCTCTTCTCCGTGCTAAGCATCCCCTTTCCTAAATTAACATTTGAATGGGATAGTTTCTAGTTCCCTCACTATCCATTTCACTCTCCTCCCAAACAACCTCCTGCCGGTCAACATTTCAGTAGGCATAATATCTACCATATGGGCAAGGCTGGTTTTCCCCTAAAAAGCAGGGGTAGTCTCTCCTGAGATTTGGTTTATCTATAGGAACAGGGCTTCAGTCATTGGCATGGTTTCCCAGTGACCTACAAAATAGAAGGGCCAGCTCACAAGGAATCAATGACCCTCAGACATATCTATTCCTAATTTCCATTCAAGTCAACACATTCTTCCGACCAGATGCGTTTCCATATGGAGAGAATATGGGACACGTCTACCTCATGGTGAGGCCTATCCTTGCTGAATATCCTTTCTATGATACTGAGTCAACTTCTCTTCATCTAATGTTAGGTCCATGAGTGTCTCACTTCACTCTGATCCTGTGCTGGAACCACAGGCTCACAACAAAACCTTTCTTAAAATGTGGTGCCCCAAACTGAGAACAATACTCTAAATGCTAGCTTTTGTCCTTTGTTCTTTAAAAAGATCAATGACATCATGATGGTGATATCTTGACTTGTGAGTAAATTGGATTTAAGTGAGGTAGAGCTGCACAAAGTCATCAGCCTCATTCTCTCCTCCAATCATCAAAGTCTAGCGGTAAGACAAAAGTCATGATGACTGGCAATGGCCTGGGATGCAACAGATGACCTTAGCCTTTCTAAATTAAGGTCTTCCCCAGGCCTCAGTTTGTCTGAGGCAATGCCTATTCAAAGACTAAGGGGTAGGCACATGAGGGATGACTTCTGTCTAAGGTCCTTTATCTGCAGCATAAGTGAGGGAATGGCAAGGGAACATCCAGCTGACCTCAATGAGTTCAAGCTATAGAGAAATTGCATTGTACTAAGAGAAAGAGACAGGTCCAGAATACTCAGAGGCACCAGGGATAGGAGGCCAGCCTTGAATTCAGGAAGTTCTGGGTTTAATTCCTGCTTTGATGCATACTAGATGTGGGACCATGGGCAAGTCATCTAATTACTAAGTGACCCAGGCAATTCCCTAAGATTCTCATTCCAGATGTGTGGCCAATCTACGTTGGTGAAGAGAGTCTCAAACTGAAAAGTTCCCTACACCAATAACATCGCAAATCTGAACCAAACCAAAAAATCTTTCCAGAGTCAGGGAAGAAAGCATTCCAGTGCTTTACTCTGTCCTAATGAAAGCCTGGAGTTTCCCAGGCCTCTGTTAAGTGATGGCAAGGACTAATATAATGCCTTCGGTGAACCGTCAATGAAGTTTGTCTTTGGTAGCATCTTCCTCTCCTTTCTCTACCATTCTCTTTTCCATGAGCAGCCAGTGACCCTTTGGAGACCTACTCCCATCCTCTATTTCTAAATAATCTTTTCCTTCTACTTCCTTGCCAGGCTGCAGAATCCCAGAGCATTGACTCTGGAGTCATAGGACCTAGGTTAAAATCCTATCTCTGATGCTTAGGACCTTCTTGGATCTCAGTTTCCTCATCTATAAATTGAAGAAATTAGAGTAGATAGAAGTAAGGAGACCTGTGATCCTTTGACCTTTTGTCTTGGCACAAAAGTAAAAAAAAAAACATGACTCAGGCATGGGTCCTGCTCGTGGGAGGACTATGACTCAGAAGTCAATTGACTGCTTGTTCAAGAAACTGAAGAGAGGATCTCTCTCAGGTACAGACTTCTTTAGTTTGGTTTAGGTTTTTTTGAGACTCAGCTTCCCTATCTCATCCAGGCTGGAAGTGCACCGGCCACTCCCAAAGGCTCATTGTATTGGTTCTGAATCTAATACAAACACCTGCTTGGCTTGAACCCTACCACAGTTCAGAACTCCATAGCTCAAGCAATCCACCAGCCTCAGCCTATGCACCACCATGCCTAGATACAGGTTGTATGAGATGGCCACTAAGAACCTTTCTCAGTCTGAAATTCTAATAGGGGAAAGCCATCTAACGAATTAATTTACACAGAAGCCCATTGTAGTCCTACCCTAAGGCCTCATTTTGGGATGGAGGCAAGGGATCTCAAGAACCAATTTAAAATTTTTCAGTGAGAGCATTTATACCTTGGAAATTGGGGGACACTATAAATCAGGGTTTGATTTGTTGTTTTGGTGATTGTCCAGACAAGAAAGTGATGGACAAAATGTTAATAAGGCCACTCCACAAAAAGAGATGTTCCATCTCCAGGCATTTTTTCTGGCTGTTCCCCATGCCTGGAACGGTCTCCCTCCACAAATCTACCTACTAATTTCCCTGGCTTCCTTTAAAGTCCCAACTAAAATCTCATCTGTTATAGGAAACCTTTCCCAACCTCTCTTAATTCTGGTGCCTTCCCTCGTTGCAGTGACTGCAACCCTTCCACCATCCACATCCATAAGCCATCTTCAGATCTTTTTCAAGGTAAAGTGTGATACTTGTTGTATAACTCCTGGCATAGTGGGAGCTCCCCCCCACCCTTCCCCATCTTCTACCATGCCCCAGGCCTGGAGCCGTGGAATTGCAGCCCATGCGGCTCCCTGTCACTGAGGGGGATGAGACACCACCACTATCTATTTTAGAACTTAGGTATCTCATAACCATTTAACATGTTTAAAGCTGTTACCATTTTTGTCACACTCCTTGTAAAGGGCAGCTAGGTGGTACAGCGGATAGAGTACTGGGTCTGCAGTCAGGAAGACCTGAGTTCAAATCCAGCCTCAGACTCTTACTAGCTGTGTGACCCAGGGAAAATTGCTTAATCCTGTATGCCTCAGTTTCCTCATCTGTAAAATGCACTGGAGGAAAGGCAAGTGACTCCAGTATCTCTGCCGAGAAAACCCCAAATGGGGTCACAAAGAGTCAGACACAAGTGAAAATGACTGAACAACAAAAATGCAAGGCTCGGACTAAATGAGGTCTAAGGTCCCTCC
>CM053625.1:276102292-276212013 GCA_028646595.1 Phalanger gymnotis | reverse complement strand
TGGGAAATTTGCCCCAGTCAGAGTGCTCGCAATTTCTAACTCTCTCAAATCTGCTCAGATTCACTTTTTTTATAGGAATCCAACAGAATTTGTGAGAGAGCTCCGGCAAGACGCTGTTTTCATGCGGCCATCTTGGCTCTGCCCTATCTTGGTTTCTCATAAAGTCACTAGCTCCCACCTGCTCCAATCTAATTTTTAAGGTAGTATTTTCTTCAGTGGTCTTTTGAACCTCCTTTTCCATTTGGCTAATTCTGCCTTTCAAGGCATTCTTCTCCTCCTTGGCTTTTTTGGAGCTCTTTTGCCATTTCAATGAGTCTATTTTTTTAAGGTGTTCTTTTCTTCAGTATTTTTTTGGGTCTCCTTTAGCAAGTCATTGACTTGTTTTTCAAGGTTTTCTCACATCATTCTCATTTCTCTTCCCAGTTTTTCCTCTACTTCTCTAACTTGCTTTTCCAAATCCTTTTTGAGCTCTTCCATGGCCTGAGGCCAGTTCATGTTTTTTTTGGAGGCTTTTGATGTAGGCTCTTTGACTTTGTTGACTTCTTCTGGCTGTATGTTTTGGTCTTCTTTGTCACCAAAGAAAGATTCCAAAGTCTGAGTCTAAATCTGAATCTGTTTTCGCTGCCTGTTCATGTTCCCAACCAACTACTTGACCCTTGAGTTTTTCAGTGGGGTATGAGTGCTTGCAGAGTAGAGAGTACTTTGTTCCAAGCTTGAGGGGTTGGGCTGTTGTTTTCAGAGCTATTTCTATACAGCCAGTTCTGCCACACCAGGACTCCTCCTTCCCCAAAAACCGCCAATCCGGACTGGACTCAGATCTTAAGCAGGCTCTGCACTTCTGCTCAGATCTGGCACTTAATTCCTCCCACCAAGTGGGCCTGGGGCCAGAAGCAACTGCATCTGTAGTTCTGTAGTTGCACCACCCCTGCTGCTCCTGGGGTGGTGGCCAAACTGGGAACTCTTTTCACTCTGTCCCAGCAGCTTTTCCCACTAACCTTCTCTGTTGTTTTTGGTGTTTGTGGGTTGAGAAGTCTGGTAACTGCCACAGCTCACTGATTCAGGGCGCTGGGGCTTGTTCTGCCTGGCTGCTGGTCTGGTTGGTCCTGTCGCTGCCCACATGGGCTCTGCTCCGCTCTGCTCCCAGCTCTGTGCACAGTACACCTTACCCAGCAACCATCCTGGCTGTCCTGGGATGGAGCCCTGCTTCCCTCTGCTATTTCATGGGTTCTGCAGTTCTTCTATGTTGTCTTTGGTGTTTGTGGGTTGAGAAGTCTGGTAACTGCCACAGCTCATTGATTCAGGATGCTAGGGCCTTTTCTGCCGGGTTCCCGGTCTAGTTGGTCCAGGCGCGGCTCACGCTGGGTTCTGCTCCATTCTGCTCCCCGTTCTGTGCAATAGACCTTACCCCACGACCATCCAGTCTGTCCTGGGCTGGAGCCCTGCTTCTCTCTGCTTTTTTGTGGGTTCTGCAGTTCTAGAATTTGTTCAGAACCATTTTTATAGGTTTTTGGAGGGACCTGCAGGGGTACTCATGCAAGTCCCTGCTTTCCAGCCACCATCTTGGCTCCATCCCCCTGTCCTTTGTTTTGGAAGAGCACCAGTGATATCATGGGATAATGCCTTGACTTGCATGTGAATTGGATTAAGTGAGACAGAATTGCACAAAGTCATCAGCTTCACTCTCTTTTCCAGAGTCATCAAAGTCCAATGGCAAGACAAAAAGTCAGGACAACCAGCAATAGCCTCGACCTTGGCATCTTCAGTATCTGACCAAACTCTTAAGTGTTCCACAGTGCCTGTTTCAGTCACCTTCATGGCTGTTGGAACGAATCGTTCTCATCTGCCGATTCCACCAGGGCAAGTCTTCACATGCTTGGAGTAGACATCCCCTGACCTCACCAATGGGTTACCCTCAATCTTTTGTAGCCCATCTGTTGAAATGGTTTTACCTGCATGCGGCCATTCCCATGCTGCCCATGCTATAGCTTTTTGGAGCCACAGGTGAGAGTTGAGTGAAGGTGAACACCAAAGATGGATGAACAGCCTTGAAAAGGGCTTGGCAGCCCTCACAGGAGAGGTGCTAGTCTTCCATGAACACCCCATACACTCCAAATAATCTTTTAATAAATGTCTGTTGACTGATGAACTCTTTTGGCTCGCTAACATCCCTAATGAGCTGACTACTAAATAAACAAAAAATGTCAAGGAGGAGGGAGGCAGACCCATCCACATAGACACAAATGACTGATGCAGTTGGTAATTGCCCATTGGATATCAGCCTCAACCATTCTCCAGAAAAAAATTTTTTAACTGGGGAAAACACTCTTGGTTCAGTGTGGCTTCTAGACAAGCAGTTGGTGATAGAGGCAGAAGGCCAAACATCTGAGTACAGAGGAAGAGTTCCAGAGAGAGCAGTCCCATGAATTTATGGACTGGATAGGGTTTGAGGCCAATGGAGATGTCAGGAGAGTGGCCAAAATTAGGGAGTCTTTGAACCGAGCTAAGGGCCTTGAGGGAAATGCCTTTGAAGTGCCACAGTATAATCTGGGCTTCCATCTTCTCTGGAGACAAAGCACACAGCAATCCCCCTGCAGACTAAGAAAACCATATTTCAGGAGCACAAGTCACTTTGTTGTGTAATGCTTGTGAATGAAGGGTAGGGGGAAAGGGGAAAGAGAAGACCTTTTCCCGTTTTTCTTTCTGCTTTTGAATAGTCCGCTCAGTCTGTCCTTAGATGTGTCCTGAAGAAACAAAGAAGAAAATAATTTTCTAAGTCTGATCACCGCAATCTGGTGGTCTGGATGGAAGCCTGCGAGTCGTCCAGTTTTCTCCTTACTTACACACTGCTCTATACCTACATCTCCCTTGGATCAGTGGGGCTCTGGGTTGTTTTCAGCCATTCCTCTGGAAGAAAATAACACATCGGTCCTATTCCAGCGTCTCACAACCTTGACAGCCTGACTATTCTTTCTTCGTTCTCATAATTCAATTCAACAAACATTAGCTGAGCATTATTATAATGCAGGCACTGAAGGAGACACAAAGATAAGCAATAGAATATAAACTACTTGAGGTCAGGGCTGTTTCTATCTTTGTATAGCATATGCTCTAGAGTACCCCCAATGCACATCTCTCTTCAGAGTTCTAGGAGTGGTCTTGAGGGATTAGAAGTTGTTTTCTCATGCTATAGCTTATGAGCCTCCACCAAGGTGCTTGTCCATAATTATCAGTTGATAAAAATTAGTGAGCCAGGCTGAATTAGAAAAAGGTATTTCATTTAGGTAGTATAGTAAGGATAGTTGATATAAAATATCCCCCCATAAGTCTGTGACACACACTTCTACCAGGACATACAGAGACTAGGAGTAAGCTTAGAGTATATATGGCAATGGGGGTAACTCACAGCTCTTAGAAGTCTTTTTGTTAGAGTCTTCAAATGTCCCCTTTAGGTAACATTCTACTAGACTCCTCATAGGGTCTTGAAGCTGTCTTTCCTCATATGTCTAGTTTTTCCTTGCCTCTCAAAGCAGACACCACCACCAGCGGCTGCTGTCTTAGGACTGCTGTTAGGATGTTGATGAAAAGTTCAAACCCTCTGATCCTCTAACATTCACAAAATCCTTCTTTGGTCAAGTCTTGGGGCTGGGCAGTGAGTGGGTAGAGGGAGGGGAACTGAGATTTGTCTCCTCCCCACCACCCACAAACACCAGGTGACTGCCTCTGGGGGGCTTGGCAGGAATGTCTCTTTCCAGATTTGCCATTGCTATTGCCTAGGCCCCAAACTGTTCTGCTATTTTATATGCAACCCACAAGAATGTCATCTGAGTTCTTTTGCCAGTTCTAAGAACCTTCTTGTGTAGTATCATTTTACTTTATCCAGTGGCCTTTGCATCTTCAAAATGTATCAAGAATCCTTTATATCCAGTTAAAATACCTTTGATTTATTGACTCAATAAAAATGGCCATTGCCAGTTGTCTTGAGCTATATCTTGCTACTGGACTCTGGATGACTGCAGAGGAGAGAGTGAGGCTGAGGACTCCGCACAGCCCTGCCTCGCTTAAATACAATTCACTTGGAAGTCAAGACATCCTGCTCTGATGTCGTTGCTCCTCTTCAAGAAGTGCTCAACAGCAGCCAACGGTAGAAATGTCCAGGCCTTATTCATTCTTGATTCATATCTCAGATTAGCTCAATCAAGGGGTCAAAAGCCTCTGTAATTATTGAGGGATATGGAATACTCCTCTTACATGCATAATCTTAAATCCTTAAACAGTGACTGGCACATAGTAGGCTTTTAATAAACTCTATAAACTATAAGGTTTGCAGAATACTTTCTTCACAACAACCCTGTGAAGTAGGTCAGTCAGTCAACTGACTGTCACTGATATAATAAATAAACTAGCAATTATGCAACAAATAAAGTAAAGAGGTTCTTTTGCAGGGTCACACATCCACTAAATATAAGGACCAGGATAAGACTTGATCATTGCCCTAGTAGGACACAGGACACATAAGTGGATACAACATAGAAGATGGGAAGATAGGGGAGGGAGAGATTATTTCCAGCTGGAGTTAATCAGAGATTTCATGGAAGAAGGGGCATTCAAACTGACTATTGAAGGATGGGCAGAATTTCAACAAATAGCAATGAAGGGGGAAGGGAATTACAGACAGAAGAAGCAACCTGAGCAAAAGCATGGGGGCAGGGCAGGGGCAGGGGCAGGGGCAGGGAAAGTACACAACACATCCAGGTAGTGTTTGGTGAAGGCATAGGGTAGTGAACGAGAATAGAGGGAGAGAAGACTAGAAAAATTGATTGAGGACAAATCATAAATGACCTGGAAAGCCAGCCTAAGGAGATTGAAGTTTATTCTATAGGTAATAGAACAAAGCAGGCACACGTCATGATCAGAATTATACTTTGAGGAGGTTATACTGGCAGCAATATGTTTTATGGATTGGAGAGGAAACTAGAGTGAGGATACCATTTTAAGAGTTTTAGCAGGGCAGCTAGGTGGCACAGTAGTTAGGGCGCCAGCTTTGGAGTCGGGAGGACTTGAGTTCAAATGTGACCTCAGCTATTTACTAGCTATGTGACCCTGGGCAAGTCACCTAACCCTAATTGCTCCCTCTCATCCCCTCCCTCAACAAAAAAAATATTATAGCAATAGGTCAGGTAAGAGGTCATGAAGAACCGGATTAGAGTGATGTCAGCAGGAATTGATAGGAGACCTGTAAAGTTAGAATTGATACCTGGCAGCCAATTAGATGTGGGAGGTAAGAGAGAAAGAGAGACAAAGGTGATCCTGAGTTTCTGAGCCTAGACAATAGGAAGGACGGTGATCTATGAACAGGAAAGCTGGATGGAACTGGCTTCGGGGCTGAAATGGGAGTTCAGTTTGTGATCTTCCTTGGTCATTAGAGGAGTTGAAAACCAGCCAGCTGAAGTGCCGAGCCATGGAAGACGCTCTGATTTGGGATTTCGCAGAACCAGAAGAGAAGTATTTTGGTTACAACCTCAATGCACGTGACTAGGCTCCCATAGCCTGCGTAGGGAGGGAGAGTTCCAGGAGCCAGGGCCTATCTGTGTGTTCTCCTGTAGCTGCCTCAGCTAACTCTCTTGATGGGAACAGCTTGTCACCAGTGGCATTTTCAGAAACAGACTTGGGTAGTCTTTTTGAATTTGCTCAGACCAAGGAAAACAGAGGGCGTATCCCTCAAGATTCACTACAGAAAAGTCTTTGGTGGCTGGGGTGGGGAGGGCAGGATGGGGAATGGCCAAGAAGATGCATGTCATGACCTCTCTGCCCTCACCCAGAAAGAACCCAGCAATGATTACCTCATCTTGGAGAAAGAGGTTAGGATAGGGAAGTGGGCAGCCTTGGGAATCCCATCCCATGCTGGACCTGAGCTATGATTCTGACAATGTCCCCTCCCCACACACAACTTTGGCTGCTCAGAATGGAGGGGGAGATAAGAAACAGACCTAATTCCCGGGAAGGAGAACGGGCAAAAATCCAGCCCAAGGGAAAGGATGGCAAGAAACCAGGGAGAGGTGTTAGGGCCCAGGGGAAGGCTGGGGGAGAAAACACAAGAGAGGAAGAAAAGCTGAATTTTCCCAAGGCGGTGAAGGAGAATGTATGTACGAAGATCTTCACAGAGCATAGCGTGGGCTGGTCAGGGCCATGCTTCTGTTTTGGTGCTTGATCTAAGCCTGTCTGACTGATTGATTAGGACATGGTGCCCTAAAAATAGAAGTACCCATGGTATCTTTGAAGTAGTCTTTCACTAGGAAAATTTGGGAATTGGGGCATAAATTTGCTGAGCATAATTCCTTCTGACTTCTGATCTTTGATCCCTGCTACCTGCCCAGACACAGAGTGCTCCAAAGGCTCCTTTCTGCCCTGTGTCTGGGTCTACCTCCCCTACCCCCACCCCTCTTAAAATTATTACAAGACCTCTCTGAGATAGTTTGGAAAAGATTTTATTAATTAATTAAGTTAGGGTATTAATTACACTTGTCCCCAGCATTTGGTTTGAATTTTAGCTGGAGAGAATGCCTTAACCCAAAGGAATGCATCTCTAATAGTGGAATTTCAGGCACTACAGCAGGCCAGTACAGAATTTATTTGGAGGTTGGGGACCTTCCTGAAACCTATAGAGTTGACTGACTTTCAACAAAGTTGTGAGAGACACCGTCTCTGGTCCCATCCCATATTTCCTATTGAGCCTTTCTAAAGATCACAGAGATGATCAAGTCATATAGATGATTTTGTTTTAGGGGAGGAAAAGGCACGACTGGGTGATCACTAAGATTTCTTCTAGCTCTAATAGTCAATATTATAAATGTACTTTGTTCTTCTCTGTGTATATAGCTGCACATGACCTTAGGTGTTGTTGGGAGAACCATCCAAGGGAGACAGTCCCAAAAAGGGGCATCAGAATAAATTCTCAGGTGCCCCAAGCCAAAGTGTCAGAGAGGGCTGCTATGCTTCTGTTTATCTCTATGCTAAAAATCATTCACCATGTCCCTCTGAACCCTGCCGAAATGCATGGGCTGCTTGGGGGATCTTCTATAATTCTGGGCTCCTTGCTTCCCCACTTCCCACCCCCACAATCAGCAACCATCCAAAGATAACAAAATGACTCTTGCAAGGAATGCTGGGCTGTGAGGGAGGCTTTCATAACTCGCACATTCTGTGGTTAACGTTTGTTTCCCCTTCTCAACCTTGGGCGATCTTCCCTAAAGAAACCAAATGAAATACAGCATCTGGCTTCTAAGCTATCTTGCTAAGAGGGAGGCAGGCGCTCTCTGGGTCAAAAATGTTCAGAGAGGAAACCTGAGTAAAGCATTCAGAGTTGTCCAAGCCAGGCAGCTCCCTTCTTTTCCTCTCTTCTCCCCTTTTCCCTGTAAGCCATGGATCTGGCTCTTCCCATAACTCCAAGACTGCTCATTGACTCCTTATAATCAGTGATGGAATTCCATCAAGAATTCTAGTACCTTGATTTGACCACTCTTGGAACTGCAAGAAATCGTGCCTTCCAGACATTCAAGACGTTTCTGGAATTGAAGAGAGAGACCAGGAGCACAGACTCTGAGGCTGTGGAAATAGTAGGCTAAGTTGAGGGGCAAAGTTTTGCTAAAGCTTGCACCCTTTAACCATGCCTGCCATTGCTCCTTCTCTTTGGACCAACCTCCCCACAACAGATGTGGCACATCCCATTCCAGGAGCTCAGAGTCCATGTTCCTCATCCTCTCACCCTCTGAAACATGGTGGAATTCTGGAAGGATTCATCAGTTAGAATTCTAACAACGCCCCAGTCAAAAGGCTTGAGTGAGCAAATTTGGATTTGAGTTTGAGATCTCAGCAAACCACTCAATTTTGTTGAGCTACAATTTCCTTATTTATAAAACAGGGATCATAAATAATACATCTACTATCTCTTTCACAGAATTGTCATGAGGATAATACTTGGTAGTCCCCAAAGTTCTATGGGTGTAATCTATTATTGATGTATGGAAGCTTGTCAGGGAGTTTCCTGATCAATTTGATAAACTTGCAATATATGTGTATATACACATATAGCATGTATGTGTATACATTCACATGCACATGTTAATACATACATGTGTATAATATACACCTACCCATTGTGTGTACACATATGCATTGTGTATGTGTATACACACATGTGTATTTATGCATACATGTATGTCTCTACACACAAATAGATAGATAGATGAACTAATGATGGATAGTCTAAAGGCAGAACCAATATTCTAATTCGGACTTTCTGATTCTGAATCGTGTTGTATGTGTATACATATATATATACATGCGTGTATATATATATGTATACACACATATGTATGCATGTATATATGTATATACCATTTACACTATATATGCATTTTATATACATGTATATTTTATTGTATCATTTTCAGTTGTGTCCAACTCTTTATGACCCCATTTGGGGTTTTCTTGGCAGAGATACTACAGTGATTTGTCATTTCCTTCTCCAGCTCATTTGACAGATGAGGAAACTGAGGCAAACAAGGTAAAGTGATTTGCCCAGGGTCACATGGCTAGTGATCTAAGGCCACATTTGAACTCAGGTCTTCCTGACTGGGCCTGGAGCCACCTTGCTACCCACATATATAATACACATACATATATCACAGGCTAACTCTATAAAAGACCCTAAGATCGTAGATTTGGAGCTGGAAGGCCCCAGAGGTCAGCTAGTCCAGTCCTTTCATTTTATAAGTGAGGCAACTAAAACCCAGAGAGCATGAAGACAACAAGACAACAAAGGAAAATAATGTGTCCATTGACACCTCCCTGGGAAGTCTAAAGTCATCTCCTTTTTCAGACTCAATGACTAAGGCTGCCCCTAAGATGAATCACTTGGTTCCCAACATTACAAGTGGCTCATTTTGTGCTGGCCTATAAAAGGGAGCCCGTATAGGCTTTTTGCCTGTTTCTGGTCATAGAATCCTAGATCAAAAGCTGGAGGAATCTTAGCTATTCATCTAATGCAATCTTCCATTTTACAGATAAGGAAACTGAGGCCCAGACAGGTTGTGACTTGCTCAAGGTCATACCAACAAGAAGCAGAGTGGAGATTTAAACCCAGGCCCTGTGACTCTGAGTTCGACCTTCCTTCCATCACACCTACTGCGTCCCTAGACCATTTTACCTCGTCTGTGAGGTACAAGGAGAACACCATGGCCTTGAATCCCAACTGGGAAAGGGGAAGAACCTTTTTTCTCCTTGAGTACTTATGGAGATGCTGAGAGACATTTTACCCACATTTGTGAAGACTGGGCAGGAGCTATATACAGAGATTTGGGGGACAAAATGGGCCAAAGTTAGCTATTTGGGGGAAAGGGGAAAAGGCTAGCCACTGGGACTGAATACAGCGTATGTGAGCCCAGAACTTGGGGGCGATGGCTAGGTTACAGTGTCATTCGCAATAAGGAAATTCTTCCTTCTATCTACCCAAGATCCCTCATGCTAATGTTTGAGCTTTTTCACTATTTTTCTGCATTATTTTGTGGTAGGGAATATTTATTTAACATCTTTAGTATAAGAATCCTTCCTTTTCATCTGATATGGTATCAAAAGGCCTCTTGGCTTTCTCATCCCCAGGTGAGATAATCCCAGTTCTTTTAACTGCTTCTCCCACATTCCCTCTTCCCTTTCATTCTCTCTGACCTCTTTCCAAATTCCCCAAATGCCTCCCCATCAATTTAAGAGTGCCCAGAACTGGATCCTGGAGCTCTGGCTAGATTTGAATGTTCCTGAGCTCAGTGGGAGAATTGCCTCATCCCTCCTCCATGGGGCCATTCCAAGCTCCCTGGACCCATGTTTCATTCCCCCACTCCCCAGCGTCCTCACCTAAACAGGTCAAAAATATCCCCTTACACAATCAGCACTGGTGCAGTTAGGATGAAACAAATCATTGTGAAGAAGTAAGACACGGACCCAAGCGGGTGGTGGGGAAGGCAAGTGTCAGAAGAAAACCCAGACTTCTGTGGCTCTCTTGAACCTGACACATTAAAAAAAAAATCTGAGGGCCTTCCAATTTTCCTTCTGCTGTGCGGGGACCTCACTAAGAAATTACTCACCCTTAGATAAGAGAAAAGAGTCTGAGGGGGCCCAGGAGCTTGATTATTCATTGCTTTGAAATTTCCACTGGCTTACGTGTTTTCTTAAGTGATTTTTAAAAATTGTATTTTAATTGGTCCCCTATAAAAGGTCTTGGGAATCAGAGGAGGCTGAAGATGCCAGAGAGGGGCTAAAAGGGAGAGAGAACCAACTGAAGGCAGAGCCTGAGACCTGGGCAGGGTCCTGGGCTGGCACAGCCTAAGGTGAATACTGGAAGCCACTGGGACATTCTGTTGAAAATTTCTCACATTCTCCTAAAGACCTGGAACATTCCTCTGAGGACAATGGGGAGCTTCAGGGTCCAATAGAAAGCTCCCAGCAGTTATTGCAAAGGGGCAGGGGGGCTGGCATCTGAGGGCCTTCAGTAAGTCCTTCAGCATTAAAAGATTTGACTGGTGGCATCGTCGGCCTCACAGACTAATAAAGCTACAAAGCATTGGGGATGACTGAGTCTTTCTGGGTCAGAGGATTTAATCATGTTCTGGGCCAAGCGGATAATTCCAGATGTTAACTCCACATAGACTCTCAGAACATTATCATACCTATTAACTTGGATTTCACAAACAAACCAGACGTTGTTCCCCAAGAAACTTTATGTCTTTTTCCTGTCGTGGTACCAGTACAAAAGCCCACAGGAAAATAACTGCTGATTATGAGAGGTTGATACCTGAACAGCTGATGAGTCAAGGGTTTAGGAAAGACTAAAACAGTGAGCCAAAGAGACTAAACATGCTCCCACCCCCACAGCTCTGGCTGGACTGTACTCCAAAGGCATCTCAGGAGAATTCTGCCCTGCTTGTCCTTTCTCTAGGAAGGAGGAGGCAATACAGACTGGAACGGAGGTGTCATTCAAAGGTTGGGTCAGATAGCCTAAGGAAGTGTCGAAGTATCCCTGACATTGGCCACCAGAGTCAACCTTATAAGTAGACAGATTCACGCACTCAGTGTGATGTGAGGGACACTAGGATTACATTGGAAAGGAGCTTATAGACTATTTCACATGAGGGTATTAATGACTGACGTATATTACCCTTCCCCGGGGTATTTTTAACAGCAACAACTAGTATTATTATTATTAATTACAATGCTTTAAGGTTTGTATAGCACTTTACAAATATTATCTTATTTTTAGTTTCACAACAACCTTTTGAAGTAAGTGCTATTATTATTATACCCATTTTATAGATAAGGAAACTAAGGCATTTAAATGACTTGTCTAGGGTCACACAGCTAGTAAATGTCTAAGGTAGAATTATGAACTCAAGTTTTCCTGAATGCAAGTATTTCACTCTATCCACTGTGCCATCTAGCTCCCTTAAGTATTCTTAATTAAATTTTTTAATCAACAAAAGCCTGACTTCTCTTCATCCTACCCCATTCCACCCCCAAATTGAGAAAAATCTAAAGCCCCCCATTACAAATGTGTATAGTCAAGCAAAACAAATTTCCATATTGGCTATATATATATATTATATATATATGTGTGTGTGTGTATGTGCATACATGTATTGTATGATACACGCATCTACGTATATACATACGCATACATATATATGTGTCTCTGTGTCTAAATTTTATACTCTGAGTCTTTCACCTCTCCATCAAAAGGTGGGTAGCATGTTTCATCATCTGGAATTGTGGTATAGGGAGAAAAAGTGGAAGCACCTATTGTAGAACTCATGGGGAGTTTAGCTACAAAGGGCAGAAGAGACAGAGCATGATGGCACATCCTTAGTTAAAGTTTGTTTTACTAACACGTTCCTTAATCTACCCTCTTTCTTTTCTCCCTTCTCCCCTTTCCTTCCTGTTTCTCTGTTTTGTAAAATGGATCTCTGTACCCAACTGTGTGCACGTATTCTTCCATCTTTTGATCCATTCAGATGAAAGTGAAGTTCACCTGTCAGCTGCCCCCTCACCTCATCATCCTTTTGTGTTAGACTTCTACCTGCACATACTGATTATGTGAAATAATTTTTCCTACCTATACTTTCCTTTCTCCACCCCAACCCTAGCCAAACATTCCTCATCTCCATCCCTTTCTGTTCCTCTTTTAAGATCATCAAGCCATGAAAGAACCACTCTTAGTCCTTCTGTCTAATTATGTATACTCTCTCTATAGCTCCTAATGGTAAGAGGATTTAAAGGGGGCATATGTATCATCTTGTCATATTAGGAAGCAAATGATTTTCCTTGTTTCTTCACCCGTGATTGTTCATTCCAGATTACCTTATTAAATTTCTCTTGACTCCTGTGTTTGTACTTCAAAATTTCTACTCAGCTGTGGTCATTTCATCAGGAATGCTTGGAAGTCCTACATTTCATTAAAGACCAATTTTCCCCCTGTAGGATTCTATTCAGTTTTGCTGGGAAAGTTATTTTTTATTGTAAACCTATATCCTCTGCCTTCTGCATCATATTCTAAGCCCTCCTTTACAGTGATGATTGCTAAATCCTATGTAATCCTCACTATGACTCCTTGGTACTTGAAGTCTTTCTTTCTGGTTGCTTGCAGTATTTTTTCTTTGATCTGGAAGGTCTGAATTTGGGCTACAATGTTCCTGAGAGTTTTCATTTTGGGGTTTCTGTCAAGAACCGGCTGTGGATTCTTTCTATTTCTACTTTACTCTCTAGTTCTAATAGATCTGGGCATTTTTCTTTTATGATTTCTTGAAATATGATGCCTAAGCTCTTTTTATAGCTGTGGCTCTCATCTAGTCCAGTGATTCTTATGTTACCTCTCTTCTATTGATTTTCCAGGTCAGTTCTTTTCACTACGAAGTAGCTTATATTTTCTTCTTTTGTCTTTGTTTTAATGTTTCTTTTTTGTCTCATGGAGTCATCATCTTCCATTTGGACCATTTAGTCCGGGCAATCTGTTGCTCAAGCAAGGCTTTGTACCCCTTGTGCCAAGTTGTTAATTTCCTTTCTGAGTCTTTCTTCTATAACTCTCATTTCTCCACCAGATTTTTCCTCTAGCTCTCCCTTTTCATTTATACAGGCAGACATTTTAAGCTAATACTTTGTCTCTTCTAGGAATCTTGTTTGAATTTGTGCCTGAACTGTGTTTTTCTCTGAAGATTTTCTTGTAAATGTTTTGGAGTTGTTCTCTTTCAGGTTGTGTCTCACATATCCTTATCACCATAATAGTTCTTTGTGGTGGAATTCTTTTTTTTTTTTGTTTTTGTTTGCTCATTCTTCCAACCAACTCCCTGATTTTGGACTTTATGTTATGGTCAGGTTCAGTGTACCTCTTCGGGAATGTATGGGCTGATCTTGCTTTATATATTTATATATACCTATATATATATATATAGGTATTGAGCGTTTCGTTATTCTAGGATCTCAGGGATAACTCAAGCTAGGGATCTGCAAATTTTCAGTGCTCCCAAAGCGAGCCACAGCAAAGTATAATCATTGTCTCCCTGGTCTGAGCTCTGTAAGTTCAAGACTTGGATTTGGGTCTTTGGAACAGTCACGTAGGCTTTCAGGAATTGAATTTTCAGTAGACTGCAGTAGACTGCTGGACTCGGCCACTGTCAGCCACGTGGAAGGCTCTGCTTGATCAGCGACCGAAGCATAGGCTTCCCTTGGGGCTGGGGTTCCTGCTATGGTTATTTTACATAAGCTTTAGACCGGACTATAATCTAGAACTGAGACCCTGCTCTGCTCCTGGGCTCTAAGCCACACCCATCTGCTGCTTTCTCCTGAACTTGCTTCTTGCTCAGTATACAACCTAGGGCCCAAGACCATTCCCCATCGTGGAATGCCAACCCTAGGTGCAGTTCCCTCCTCAGTCCACCCTGGCCCTATGACTTGGAAATGGGTAGTAGGTAACAGAGCTTCCATTTAGCATTTGTTCTTGTCCCCTAGACAAGTTTGGGGCCTCTATTCTGGATCAGGGACCTCTTCTTGCCCTGCTTCACAGTTTTTCCCTGCACCAGCACGTTCCAGATGGCATGTTCCTGGCCAGACCCTATCCCTAGTACCTGAAGATCTCTATGTCCCCATGCCAACCTGGGCTAAAATATTCAGCACTGATTTTTTTTCTTGGATTTCCCAATCACAATTTTGTCTGGAGTGGTTTCTAGATCTGTTTGGAGGAGCGATACAGGTAGCGGGGTGAGAAACTCACTCTAATTCTCCCTGCTACTCTTCCATATTGGCACCTGGAACTCCCCTAAATTTTAAGGTCTAGCCAATGCCTTAACTTTAATTCAATTTCCCATTAAAGATACCTCTACTAGCCTCAGAATCCACTGCAGGAAGTGCATCTTCCTCAAATTATTCTTTGTTCCTCATATTAATCACAGCTGACATTTCTGTATCCGTTTAAAGTTTGCGGAGCACTTGACTGACATATTTTCATTTAACCCTCATGGTAGCGCTATGAGGTTGGCGCTATCGTTGACCTTAAGAAGAAATTGAGGCTTAGAAAATTGGACTGACTTTCCCAAAGAGGAGTAACAAAGGAATGACTGAAACCTAAGCTTCTTGATTCCAAGTCTTGCACTAACCCCAGGATACCATATTGCCTGTCCCCATGTCATTCCCTCCAATGAAAAGGGGGGAGGGGAATTGTCAGTGGCTCACCATTGTGCCCTCTACAGCTTGACTGCAGCTTTTCTCCGGGGTGTTCCCTTGCACAGTATTCCCGTTCGCCCCAGATTTCCTCAGATCCCTTATGTAACACGCATGCCCTTGGCTGCTGGCAGGCCCACAGAACGTGCTTGGTGAGGATGATAGAAAGGGAGTGTGCCTGGGGGCCCCAAGGCTGAAAACATAAGTGATTTAAGAGAGAGGCTGAGCTGAATGTGAGGAGCAAGTCTAGGGGCACCCCACTAGGGAAACTTCTGTGTTTTTATTCTCCAACCACTTAGGGAGGGCTTTGAGACCTGGGTCATAATGCCCTGTAGGGGAAAATCTGGATACTCCTTCTACTACCCCCAACTCCCAACCACACCATAGCTGGTCAGGAAAAGAAGCAGAGATACAAACTAAATGAACGTACCTAGAGGTACATTCTCATCTTCCTGAGTTCAAATCTGGCTGCAGACACTTACTAGCTGTGTGACCCTGTGCAAATTACTTAATTCTGTTTGCCTCAGTTTCTTCATCTGTAAAATAAGCTGGAGAAGGGAATGGCAAATTACTCTACTTTATTTGCCAAGAAAACCCCAAATGCAGTCATAAAGAGTTAGACACGACTGGAAAACAACAGAAGTTCCAATTCAAGTTTATGTAAGATGTCTTTGAGTTAGAGGTGAATTGATGAAACACACAGCGTCATAATGGAAGAGAGGAGTTTTTCTAGTAGAATGGCAGCTGAGCCAAGATCTGATTTGTTTAATCCTCTCCTACAAAACTGAGATCAAGGAGATACTGAAACCCAGGCACCAAGGGGTGGAGCCAAGAGGAGAGAACTAGCTTGTTTCTCTGAGAGTAAGAAAGAGCTTTTGAATTATGGTGGTATAGGGCAGCCAGATGGTAGAATGGATAGAGTTCTGGGCCTGGAGTCGGGAAGACCTGAGTTGAAATGTGACCTCAGACACTAGCTGTGTGACTGTGGGCAAGTCACTTTAACCCTGTGGGCCTCAGTTTCTTCATCTGTAAAGTGACCTGGAGAAGAGAATGGCAAACCGCTCCAGTATCTTCACTAAGCCAAAGAGTGGAGCACAGCTGAACAACAATATAATAAGCTGGACTGGGCAATAGACTGACAGTGCCGGCTCCTGTGATTGACTATGGTTAGACTCTGGTCTCCCCAGTTTCTAATTATTATATCTATTAAAATGCAAATGTGCCCTACAGGAAAAAAAAACAAACAAACAACCTGAAGCCTATTGTCAGTTAACCAAAGAGTTTGATTGAAATGATTGGAAGATGATTGCCTGAGGAGGCCAGGAAAATGGATGGGGCATTGAACAGGAGAAGAGAAGGTGCAAAGACAGAACTTTGCCAACTTCAGATGCCCACTCTGGGATAGCTCTGCTCACTGTCCCACAGCCTTCTGGAGACTGAAGTATGTTTTTGTACCATGCTGTCTGTACCCAGCTGTTCTAATGCCTCCTTGCTCTTCTCCTTACTCCCAAGCACCAGCACCAAATACAGAATTTAGCACCCCCAAGATCGGGATAAGGAGAGAGCAGTGCATAATCACCTCCTCAGATTGCTTGAAGTAAATTAATTTTTGTATTAAACAAAACTTGATAAATTTTGTGTGTGTGCGTGTGTGTGTGTGTGTGTGTTTTTAAGTTGACTGAAGGAATGCCCAATGCCCCCATCAATGAGGTCACAGATAAGAGAAGTTAAAAACAAAACTCAAAACAGTAATAATAGCTAACATTTATATGGCATTTCCCATGTTCCAGGCACTATGCTAAGGGCTTTAACAATTATTATCTCACTCACTTGATCCTCATAACAACCCTGAGAAGAAGGGGCGATTAGTATGTCCATTTTACAGATGAGAAAAATGAGGCAGAGAGAGGTTAAGTGTATCACAGGACTAGTAAAGTGTCTGAGGTCACAGAACTCGGGTCTCCTGAAGTCACATTAGAACTCAGGTCTCCCTACCTAGCTCTGAATCAAAGCTCCCCCTTTGCCCTTCAATGGATAGTGCTAACCACCATGCCCTTGGCATGGCCTTGGGTGACTGCAATGACTGGTTTCCTCTAGCCCTAGACCGATGGGAGAGCCTGGCTCTGTGGGCCTAGACTGTTTTGCTAAGTTGTGTCTCTCCTGCCCCAGCCCCCAGCCCCCAGGCCCCAGCCAAGGGCACTCTGCATCTCCAGTGGAGAGTTTTTGTCCCAGTGTAGACGGAGACCCAAAGTCTCCAAAGGCCCAGCTCTGCAGCAGGCTGTTGGGGAAGGAGTAGAAGTCAGCTGCAGGGGACAAGAGACTTGACAGCTCCTATTCAGTGAATCTCCAGTTTGTTCCAGACTGCGGCCTGGGCAGTTTCCCTGTCCAAGTCCTAAACAGTTGCAGCAGTGAGACACTGAGTGGAGAAAGGGCCGGCTTTGTGTTCTCATTTCAGCTCGTTCTTCCCTTAAAACTTTTAAGAAGCCTTCCCCCGCCCCACCCCCTTTCTCCTCTTTCCAGCCCAGACCCCCCCCCCCTTCTCTCTAAGCTCTCTGGCTGGGGCAGTTTTTTTTTTTTTTTGCTGGGGAGTGGAAAATACATTTCTTCCCTCTAGCTTGGGGGGGGAGGGGCAGTGCCTGGAGATTTATTTTAATATTCAGCTATTATGGGGCTTATTTGTGTCTCTATGCTTAGAGCAGGGATGGGGAATCCAGGCTGGATCTCAGATATTGTCTAACATCCTTATTGACTGTTGTGTGTGGACTTCACAGAAATAAACAGCAGGCCCTATGTGTAGGCAGCAAAGGCAGCCACCTCCTATGGAGTCTACTTTAAAGAAAATTGAAAAGGCCTCCCCACCCCCAAAATATTTCTCCCACTTGACAAACCATGCCAATGCTTATATACCTCTAAATGGGAATATAAGTATGTAAACAATGGCCTCTGGGATCAACTCCAGGGTCCTTCCAGCCCCAAACCCTGCCTTTGAGGGTGACACCTAACGCAGAGGTTCCCAAATTGTGTGATACCTCCCCCTGGGTGGCGCTAGAGCCATCAGGGTGGGGGTGGGGACATAGTGGCCTGAAATGCAACTGGGGGGCTTTGAATAAAAATAAGGGGGCTGTGGAAGCAAGGAAAGAAGAGAAGAAAATCTTGAAAAAGCATTCATACCTGTTTCAGCTGTTGGGTAACAGAGTTAAAGGCATAGTGATTACCTTATTTTCCAAATAAATACACAAAATGCAAGTTATGACAGATCAGTGGTCAAGGCCACTGAAGGGTCTTAAGTGTTGGCAGGCCAGCTTGTTGTGCATTGTCAGGTTGCATCAGTAGGAATATGTATATGTAATGACTTGTTTACAATGACACAATATTACACCATCAGAATTTCAACACAGGGAAAAAACCCACAAATTTACAAGAAGGTATTAAATTTAAGATGCATCATTTTTAAAAATACATATTTTATATTTTTTAAAATGATGCAAATTTCAAAAAAAAAAACCCAAAACATAAAAGGGTTAAAGAAAGTAGATTTCCAGGGAGGTATGGAGCAATTTTTTTTTTTAAAGGGGAGGGTAAGCCAAATATGTTTGGGAATCTCTTCACCAAAGGGTGGTTGGGAGAAAGCCATGGTCACCCACCATGATGACACTTCCAGAGCTTAGATGCTTCAAGCATTCCTAATTTATTGATTGTCTTACATCTATAGTTGTGAAAATGCAGCATGAACCAAATGATTTGTCTGTCATCCAAGAGATTATATAAACCTGCTTCTGTTCATTACTCAGAGCAGTGTGTTACATAAATCGACTCCCTGAGTAGTGAAGTAGGGTTACCTTTTATTTGTAAGTAAGTGAAGAGTTCTCTCTGATAACTGACCTAAATGAAGGCTGGGGTAATCTGGTTAATCCAATATGATGGTTTCTAGAGTAACCACTCACACCAGAAGTAGGTTTCCAATTTTCAAAGGACTAGAATACAATAAATGCATTTTATTGGATGATTTAATTCTTTCACGGTCCTTCGGAAGGGGTTTCAGAATCTTGCTGGTTCTCAGAAACATCCTGAGTATTGAATAGAAAAGCTGATGAAAACCAAAACTTCCAAGAAATACAATCTTAGTCAATAGAACATATGTGTTCATATTTGCTTTTGCATATGATTTCAAAGACGAGCGACTAAATGGAATCTCTATCCCCAGCTCTCTCTGGAGACCTGTGGATTCTAAAACAGGACTTTTCTGGACCTCATGTGCCACCCACGCTCTGCTGGCCCTAGGAATGGATCATCCATTTAATTCTATTTTACAAACATTTTTAACCACCTTCTATATTTAAGGTATTGTGGTAGGCACAAGGATACAAAGACAGAAGGGAAAACCAATCTCTAATTTCAAGGAATTTACCTTCTCCTGTGGGTGGCCAGAGTAGTTACGTGGTGCAGTGGATAGAGTGCCAGGTCCTGGAGTCAGGAAGACTCATCTCCCTGAGTTCAAACATGGCCTCAGACACTAGCTGCGTGACCCTTGGCAAGTCACTTAACCTTGTTTGCCTCAGTTTCCTCATCTGTAAAGTGAGCTGGACAAAGAAGTGGCAAACCGCTCCAGTATCTTTGCCAAGAAAATTCCAAATGGGGACATGAAGAGTTGGACACCACTAAAATGACTAAAAAACAACAGGGGGAATGGGAAAGGTTTAAAATGGAAAGGAAAAGCATTTTAAAATGTGCCAAGAACTGTAATCAGGGCAAGGGATACAAATAGTGATTGAGACAGTCCCTAAGAAGATGCCATTGATGAGGAGAGAAGTCTCAATCAATCGGTCATAGTATTAGTGGAAAAGCCTTGAACGAAGGGCGTGGCATCCACTGCATAGGGATAGTGTATGGATAGATAGGCTCAGGAAACTTGGTTAGGTTCTGGAGGTTGTCTATAAAATATCAAGCTGGATGAGAACTGTAGTTATTCCAGAGATTGGAACGAGTCCCTCCTGAAGGGCAGCCATTTGTGGTGGGGAGGAGATGAAGAGGATTCAGACTCAGTCTCCTGACCTTCCCATCTTTGTGTGGAGGAGGATCTCGTGAGCTTTCAAGGACATGGAGGATTTGGGAGTCCCCATCATTGTTCAGGCTGTCTTAGAATTGGCCCGTCCTCCATCCCCCCACCTCCCCTGAACAAGCAGTATATTGAAATTATATTTTGTTCGGGTCCCCCTGACCACCCCACCAGTTAGTACCATAAGGCTTTCAATAGCCAGTATAAGGTAACAGTAATAGAGAGTAATAATATAGAAGAGAACATAGAAGCCACTTAGAAAACTGTCTCATAAATTGCCGGAGGGCACATCCTGGGACCGTGTACTAAATTAGGAGAAGCCAGCTAAGCCCCAGTGGAATAGCCCCGGTCCTGCTACCTGTCTGTCTGTAAGCTGCTGATAAACTCCAGGTATGGGCAGTAGAACCGGCAAAGTGTTATGTAAATTAGGAAACCCCAAGGTTCCGCTGAGGTCCTTCCATCTCCACAGTTCTGAGATTCTGGGTCCCAATAATCCCCTAGACCCAAGAATGTCTCTCTCACCCACTTGTTATGGGTGCCAGAGAGCTCACTATTCATTTTCTTGGGTTAACATATTTCCTAGGATCAGTTAGTCAGTCAATTGACATTTATTCTGTCCTTACTAAGCTCCAGGTACTGCTCCAAGTGCCAGGGATACAAAGAAAAGTTAAAGACAGTCCCTGCTTTCAAGGAACTCACAATCTGCCTGGGGAGAGACAAGATGACATAATGAACATGAGCAGGCCTTGAAGTCAGAAAGGCCTCTATCCACCAATGCACGCTAATTGTGCAACCCTGGGAAAGTAATTCAACTGGCTCAGTGCAACTCTCTGAGATGCCCTATCCTGCTTGGAACCAGCCTTCCACATTACTTCCCAGTTATCTGTTATTAAATATTCATTCCTAGAGTCTCCTCAGTAGGATTTTCCTACGCCACTGAAATCCCATCTTCATTCTTTTCCGGGCTCCACCCCTGACTCTCTAGGCTTTTTCCACCATGCCACAATAACCTCTTGTTAGTCCACACTGCCCTTGCGGCCACCTCACCCCAGAGGCTCACTCCTCTGGCCTTCTCATAGTGGAAATGGGCCCCTGTGGTCACCTCTTCTGATTGTCTGGTTTGTCCCAGAATCTCCATTTTAAGGAAATTGTCAGGTTGGCCATGTCTTCATTCCTCCCTGGTCTCCGCTCCTAACTCTTTAGATTTTCTCTACCATGCCCCTGGGAAGGGACTTTCTCCCTTCTTGGTCCCCCTTCCCAACTCCTTCAGCTTCCTTTTATGGGTAGTCTTCCTCTAGAACGTAAGCTCCTTGAGGGCAGGGATTGTCCTTCTGCTTGTAGTGGTAGATGTGATGCTTAGTGCAGTGCCTAATACATAGTAAGTGATAAATGCTTGTTTGTCCTTCATTCTCGAAGAGCACAATGAGGTGGGGAGATGATGCCATGACATGGATTTAAGTGGGGGAGGGCTGGGCAAAGTCACCAGCCTCACTTTCTCCACTGGAGCCATCTAGATCCAGTGGCCAGATATGGATCAGGACAACTGGAGATGGCCCAGGATGCAGTGGGGGACCTTGGCCTTTTCAAGCTAAAGTCTTTAATAGGTCTCAGTTTGACTGAAGCAACACCCATTTAGCTATTAAAGGCATTGCCTCAGTCAAACTGAGGCCTGTTAAAGATAAATGCTTATTGCCTTGTTGATTTAGGTTGAAGAAAAAAAAACAATACACTCTATTATAGAACCTTATTTCAAAATAGCACACTAAGACCTAATTAGTCAGCAATACCTTAGTATGAATTAATTTAACAGAACATTTCCTCCTTGGCTTCTGAAGGTAGGATATTGTAGGAATGGAAATTTCTGTGGTTGAGAGAGGAAGAAATTTTGGAACATAGGATACTTCAAGGAGAACAGGCCTGAGAAAGAAGCTATAGAGGAGGCCTCTAAGTAATCAATGACACATCCAGGAAAACTGGGGATGGGGAGAAGGGCACAGAAAGGGTGATGAGAAGAGGTCAAGAGCATATAATAAAATGGTGCCTTTATCACAATTTGTTTCCAAGGAGCGACCCTGAATCTGGAGGGTGGGGGAAGGAAGGGTGCCTCTCTTCAAGGGCTGGCAATTTTATTATTGGTAAAAGGTTGGGTGCTTTTTTTTTTTTCTTGAGGAGGCCAGAACTTAAAATTCATCCCCTGTGACTTCCTCGGGAGTCCAACCCTAGCCAACAATGTGTCTGAGCATCGGATGCCACCGAGCACGATTTTGTTTTCTGCCTCCTCTTTATGAAATAACTCAGGGTAGTTCTGATGGTTTTTTCTTCTGTCCACATTTGATTTATGGCTCCAATTACAGGCTCTCCTTGACACTGCCAGCAGATGTCTGTTGCAAGTCCACAATGCTGTTCTCCTAGCTGTTTGCATTTGGCATCGATCCCCATCCACAGATCAAAGCAGGGACCCTCTCTCCACATTCTGAGACATAGCAGGCCTTCAGCAATCACCCTCAAGCTGGCTGTGGGTGGCTGGCCGAGTTCTATCACAACTGAGGGGGGGATAGGCAATCTCCTTCCAAAGAGATTCCCCTCAAAGAGGAGAGACTCCTTTGACTATCTCCCTCCCTGACATCTTGTTCACCTCAAACCAGATATATGATTGCTTAGAGATTGTCCCATCCAGGGACAGAGGAATGAACTAAACAAGTTCGGAGAGGCTCTTCCAAGCAAAGCCATATGCTTCTGTGTTAATTCCCAAACTTTTATTGAAATATTTTCTCATTGGAGTTTGATTCTGACCCTGCCTTTTTCTCCCTTTCATCTCCCTCACTCTCCCGTCCCTCAGAAGAAGACTGATAGTAATTTCCTTTAATTGAATAGGGATAGGGCCTGGCTTGTGATTTTACTGGTATAGAAAACTCCCAGACAAAAAAATTCCCTATACCAACACAGGTTGGCACCTTCTCCGCAACTTCTAATCTTAGTTGCCTAGAGCACCGAAAATGTAAGTGATTTGTCCAGGGTCACACAGCCAGTGTGTGTCAGATGTTGGACTTGACTGAGGTCTTCCTGGCTCTGAGGCTAGGCTCTCTCTACACAATGCTTTTTAATTAATTTTTTTTAAATCAGAACTTAGTATTTTTTTTTAAAACAGGCACTACAAATATAAAAAACATCTTAATATTGAATGCAATCAACTACACTTGCTTAGTAACTACTAACATTTGAATTAATTTTGACATATAAAACACTGTAAACAATTTTTTAGTTATTACCTCTATAAGGATGGGAGTCTCAATCTCAACTCCAATTAATGTAATCACAGCAGGCCTAGATATCTCAATCAAATAAAAAAGCAGATGGCACTTCAGGAAATATCTCACCTTTGGCAAAAAGAATCAGATACAGCTCTGGGCCCAATGGGTAATTCAGCAGGTCAATTCAGAAACTCCTGTTTGAGCAGCAGGCTAATTGGTCAGATCCAGGGGTGAAGGGTTCCAGAAAGAGGATTGCCCTGGAGAGTGAAGGAGGGAGGAGTAGAGAAGAGAGGAGGAATCCCGCTCCCCTTCCCCCACACCTCAAAGTCCACATCAGAATATTTCATTTGTCCATTCACACTCATTCATTTTCCCTTTCACATGATCCTAGTATATACTCCAGCCCTTGCCTATGCCTTTGTTTGGCTTTATTTCAGAAGGGTCTTTCCTGATTTCTTTGCATTCTCTATATTTGTTGGTTTTCATTTCATTATAGCATTACATTATATTAATGTACCATTATTTATTTAACAATTCCCCTATTGTTGGACATTCAAGTTTTTTTTTCTTTTTTCTTTTGCAATTACATTCAATGCTGCTATGAAAACCTTTGACCAGACCTTGTTTTGTTTTTATTAAACTTTGAGGCTACATTCCTGACCGTGGACTTCTTGGATTGAAGGATAGGATTTTTTCTGTTTTCTGTAACTTTCAGAGTTTATTGCCAAATTGCTCTCCAGAAAGAAGTTTGCAATTCTACAAGCAATGAATGAACATGCCTAGTTTTCCACAATCTTGCCGGGACTGAGCGCCATTGTCTTTCATTGTGTTTTTTTTCCCCTAATTTGATGGCATATATTTCTCTTTTGCATTTACCAATACCAAATTTCCAAATTAGAATTGAAACTAGTTTTATATTATATATATTTGAGAAATTTGATGATGATGATGAGTATAATGCTTTTCTTTTTTCTTAAAGGATAATTGAATTCATTCTGGGGTAGGAGATAGAAAAGTGTGACAAAATTAGGTTGTAGAGAAAGAGAACATGATAACATGTTCATTATATCATCAAAGTCCCTCCCCAGGGTTGGCTACAGGGGTCTCTCTTTATACCAACCATTAACACTTCTCTCCTACAAAGCTCCCACCTGAAGAAGCTCACATGACTTCAGACTTCCTTCTCATTTCTACCCTGAGTTAAAAATCTCATATTTACCCAGAAGAGAAGGCTTGATGGACCAGTGGATAGCATGCTAGGCCTGGAAGCAGGAAGACCTGAGTTCAACTCTAGCCTCAGACACTTACTAGCTGTGTAACCCTGGGCAAGTCACTTAAATGCTGTCCACCTCAGTTTCCATAAGTATAAAATGAAGATAATAATAGTACCTACTTTCTAAGGTCATTAAGTTCAGATGTGATGACATTTGCAAAGTGCCTGGAACACAGTAGGCATTTAATAAATGCTTCTTTCCTCCCTTCAGAAAAAGAAAGTTGCATCTGATTTTTAAAAATAAAAGCGCTGTTACAATCAATGCTTGTTATATGGAAAAGAACTTCCAGGGGGTGGGTGAGCATCAGCGTGTTAGCCTTCTTCCTCGTCTCCATGTTCCCTTCTACAATTAGACATTTCTACTTACCTGCTTCCACCTACAGATCTTCAGGGTTGCTTCAGATGGGAGGGATTGCTTCCTGCCCTAAAAGGAAGCGTATAATAACTCCCTGACTCCTTATCTCACAGAGGCCTTCTCAATGCTGACATCTTACATTTGTTCTCTTGCCTTTTTTGCCCCATCCCTTCAGTTCCCATGTATCTCCTGGCTCCTAGCTGACTACATTTCTGTCCATCTTCCTTGCCCTGCCCCTCAACATCTGCATCCTACTGGTTCTGATCTGCTTGCCTAATTTCAGAAGCTCTGCTTACTCGAGCCTCCAGTTGTAATGCCTACTTTAAACTTTTATCTAATATAGTTTCTGTCTCACTATCCCAACTTCTGACCTCTGGTCCTTCCTTCCTTGATGACCTGGTCTCCAATATTTTCCTCATCAAATCCTCCTCGGAGTCTGGGTCTTATCTTTTGTTCATATAACAGGGGCCATCCAATGGAACGTCCTCAGTTGACCTGGGTCTTACCTTTTGTTCATATAACAGGGGCCATCCAATGGAGCGTCCTCAGTTGACCTGAGTCTTACCTTTTGCTCATGTAACAGGGGCCATCCAATGGAGCATCCCAATAGAACATCCCTAGTTCTAGTCAACCATATGAGAGCTCTAGGAACTGCTTCTCGTCCTGTGTGACATAGTGTTTAAAAAACAAACAAAAAAACAAACATACCCTTGTACTTTTAAATGGTGAAGACAGTCCCTATTGGCTGTGGAGCCAAAAATATCAAATGACTTAGAGGATGTTTAAAACTTCTCCTTTAGTTCCCTCTTCCTTTCAGGCCTATAAATCATGACAAGACTGATTCAATCAGTCAGTCAACAAGTATTTATTAAGTAAGCACGGACTACGAGCCAGGCATGGTACTAAGCATTAGGTTTCAAGTTGCTTTCTAGGAAGGGGAAATAGGGAGGGACAACTTGCTCTATTCCTTACCCTGGCCTCCATATGGTCATGAGCACATGGCATATAAAGCGCATGCAGCCTGAACTTGGGTTTGACCTGCCTTTCTTTCTTTCCTGACCTTAAGTGAGCAAAGATTTATTCTGAAATGGACATATCCATGTGAACTTGAGAGATCCAGAGATCCTAGGCACCAAGAAAAAGAACTGCTGATGGCTGCTCTTGTACACTTGGAGAAGATGGATTTCAACAAGAGGACCAGCCTGTACAGCTAGATGGTAAAGTGGATAGGGTGCCAGGCCTGGAGTCAGGAGGATGTGAGTTCAAATCTGGTGTCAGACACTCAGTACCTGTGGTAAGTCATTTAACCTCTGTTTGCCTCAGTTTCCTTATCTGTAAAATAAGGATAATAATAGAATTTACCTCCAAGGACTCTTATGAGGATTAAATGAGATAATATTTGTAAAGCCCTTAGTCGTGAGGGCTTGTGGAAAACTGTGGCAAAATTTGGTTGTCTGGGGAAGTTTACCAATATTGTACATATGTCACTTTCATGACAACATGCTTGCACAGGTTCTGGATAATGGACAATGCTCTCCCAATTTCCCAGTCACCAATGGAGTAAAATAGCGCTGTGTTCTTGCTCCCTCCCTTTATATTTAGTGTGATGTTTTCTGCAATGTTGTCAGATGCTTTCAACAAGGATGAAAAGGGCATCAAGGTCAGCTACCACACTGATGGTAAATTATTTAACTTGAAAAGGCTACAAGCCAAGACTAAAGTGGAGGGATAGTTGGTGCATGACTTTTTGTTCGCAGACGATGGCATACTCAATGCAACCTCAGACTGAGATGCAATAAAGTATGTATTGATTCTCTGCTTGTACTACTTTTGGCCTAATAATTTAAACCAAGAAACTGGAGGTTCTCCACCAGCCAGAGCACCATGCATATGCGGAGCCATCAATTACAGCAAGCAGAGAAATTTGAATGCTGTGGATGAGTTCACTTACCTTGGCAGCATACTTTCCAGGGATGTACACGCAGATATTAAGGTTGATGCACACATTGCCAGAGCTAGCTCAGTGCTTGGGAAGCTCCAAAGGAAAGTGCAGGAAAGAAGAGGTATTAGGCTACTTACCAAACAGTCTACAGAGCCGTCATGCTGACCTCATTGTCGTATCCCTGTGAAACTTGGACAGTCTACCAGCGCCATGCCAGGAAACTGAATCACTTGCATTTGAATTGTCTTAGGAAAATTCTAAAGATCACCTGGCAGGATAAGGTACTGGACACTGAGGTCCTTTCTCATTCTTGAACTGCCAAGTATTCAAATGCCGCTACAGAGAGCACAACTCCAACGGGCTGGCCATGTTGTTTGAATGCCAAACATACGCTTACCTAAAAGACTCGCACAAGGCAGGCGCTCACGTGGAGTTCAGAAGAAGTGATATAAGGACCCTCTCAATGTTTCTCCGAAGAACTTTGGACTCAACTGTGAGACATGGGAGACAATGGCACAGGACCGTCCAGCATGGCATGCCAGCGTCAAAGAAGGCACTGTGCTCAGAATTGTAATAGCTCAAAAGAAACGCGAGATGCACAGATGCAGACATCTCCACTCCAAATATTCATGTGGACTATTTGTGCCCGACCTGTGGTAGAGCCTTCTGAGCTCATATTGGTCTGATCAGCCACAGTTGGACACACTGTTCCTTGACCCCAACACAGTGATGTCATTTGGTCCTTTTCAAGAACAAAAGACAACAACCAACCGGCACAGTCCCTGGTACACAGTAGACTCCACATAGGCTTATTCCCTTCCCTATTAGAAGTTAGGCAACCTAAATGAAGGATTTTCAAACTACAGACACAGGGCCAAATCTGGCTGGCCATCTGTTTTTGTACAGCCCACCAGCTAAGAATGGTTTTTATGTAAAAACCATTCTTTGCTCATTTCATACAAAAAGAGGAGGCCAGCTGGATTTGGGCTCCAGGCTATAGTTTGTCAACCCCTGGCCTAGATGAAATATGAAATGTTAATTAACAGTCTCACAAACTGCTTTTTGCTCCATTAAAATGTCTGAGTATCAGCCTCCTAAGTAGTTATAAGTTAAGGTACTAAATCTTGCTTTAAATTTGTTTTTGTTTAAAAAAAAGTATTTTTTTAAATGTACGATTGTGAGCATTCTCTGTTCTCTAATCTCATTCTTCTTGACCTCTTTGCATCCTTTGATATCACCAATCGTCTTGATGTTCTCTTCTAAGTTCTTACGCTAGCGCTTTCTCTGGTTCTCCTCCTTCCCGTCTGACCACTCCTTCTCTTCAGTCTCTTCAGCTGGATTTCCACGTAGGTCATGCCTATAACTATAGCGGTCCCCAAGGCACTGTCCTGGGCCCCCTTCTCTGCTTCCCCTCCGCCATTTTCACTTGGCGATCTCATCAGCACCTACAGATTCAATTATCGTCTCTATAGAGGTTTCTCTCAGATTAATTTTTCCAGCTCTAACCTTTCTCCTGACCTCCAATCTCATATCTCCAAGTACCTATTGGACGTCTTGGGCTATACATCTCCCAGACATCTCAAGTTCAATATGTACAAAACTGAACTCCTTATTTTCCCTCTTGCTAACTTCCCTATCATTGGGGAGTGTGCCACCATCTTCCTAGTTATCCAGGCTCACAACCTAGGTGTCATCCTTGACTTCTCATTGTCCCTCACTTCCCCATAACCAATCACTTGCCAGGTTCTATGGCTTATACCTTCATAACATCTCTCACATATCCTCCTCTCTTTCCTCTGACACTGCCACAAACACGTTACAGGTCTTCATCGCCTCACCCTTGAACTATTTCAATAGCCTGCTAGTTGATTTCCCTGCCTCAACTCTATCCCCTTTCCAGTCCATCCTCTAATCAATGCGAATCTGATCATGTCATTCCCTATTCAGTCAATGTCAACGGCTCCCTATTGCCTCCATGATAAAGTATGTGGAAACTGAGTCCCAGAGCCCATTGGCATGGGACTCTCGCTTCATTGGAGGAGATCAATGTCAGGCTCCTATGGGGGAGCATTTGGGGGTGGATTCTCTAAATTTTCACTTCTTGTGTTTCTTTTGAGCTACTAAAGTTCTGCTTTGCTCATAGAGCACAGCACCTTCTCTAATGTGGGAATGCCATGCTGGGCAGTCCTGTGCCAGGGTCTCCCAAGTCACACAATCAATTCCAAAGTTCCTAAGAGAGACCTTGAATGTGTCCTTGTATCACTTCTTCTGACCACCATGTGAGCGCTTGCCATGTGTGAATTCTCCATAAAATAGTCTTTTTGGCAAGTGTATGTTTGCATTTGAACAATGTGGCCAACCCATCAGAGTTGCGCTCTCTGAAACAGAGTTTGAATGTTTGGCAGTTCAGCATAAGAAAGAACTTCAGTGTCTAATACCTTATTCTGCCAGGTGATCTTCAGATCTTCCTAAGACAATTCAAATAGCAGTGATTCAATTTCCTGGCATGGCACTGGTATACTGTCCAGGTTTCACAGGCATACAACAATGAAGTCAGTACAATGGTTCTGTAGACTTTCAGTTTGGTAGACAGTCTAATACCTCTTCTCTCCCACACTTTCCTTCAGAGCCTCGCAAACGCTGAAGTAGCTCTGGCATTCTATTGTAGTGGAAAGAATATTGTGCCAGAAAAGAGGACCCCTGGGTTCCAGTGCAAAGGCACGAAGACTGGAGACAGAGTGTCTTGTGTGTGAGGAACAAAGAAATATAATGTGTGTGTGTGTATATATATTGCATGTTATGTAATATCCATTATATTGATAAATATATCAACACAGTAAAAGGGAATGATGAGTAAGAGGGAATAAATACATGTTTATTATCCTATTTGAGCATAACAACAACTTGGTGAGAGAGAGAGAGAGAGAGAGAGAGAGAGAGAGAGATTAAGCATTTATTAGTTACTTACTATGTGCCAGGCCTAAGTTGGCACTACTATCTCCATTGGACAGATGAAAATAGTGGGTTGCCAAATCTAAACCTTTTCCCTTTACATCTCTCCAATCACACTCCTTACGTCTCCTCTCTCCTCCTATTGCTATCACCATCTCTCACCTATATTACTGCAAAGTCGTCTCCCTGCATCAAGTCTTTGCACTTCAGTCAATCCTTCACCCTGCTGCCAAAGCGATTTTTCTTAAGCGTAGATCTGACCATGTTACTCCTCTGTTCAATAACCTATATTGGCTCCCTATTGCCTCTAGGATAAAATTTAAACTGAGACTTAGCTTTTAAAGGTCTTCACAATCTAACCACAACTCATTTTCCAGCCTCTTCATATATCACCCCTGCCATCAACATCACCACCACCATCTTCTGAGATGTAGCCCAACTGGCCCTCTTTTTGCTCCTCGCACACAGCATCCTCCATCTCCTGTCTCCCGGCCTTTGGGCCCTCTCTCCTAGCCCAGTATTCTTTCCACTACAGTGCAGCCCATAGAAAGGCGGTCAGTAAATGCGTTGGTTTCATTTATTAATATTGCAATAAACTAAAAGAAGCAGACCAGTCTCCTTTCCTGTGTCTTCCTCCTTGCAGCTTCCCTGTCCCCTGGAGATTTTTGGTCTATGGGGACTTGTTTGAAAGTACAGAATGTTCAGATTTCTTAAGCACTCACCACAACCACCCCCCCTAGAAGGGATGTCTCTGAGACAGCATCCTGCCTTTTCAATTTCGGACATTTTGGCAACCTCCAGACTCAGAACGAAAGCTGGGCTGGCGCCCAATGCTTGTTTCCACCAGGCTGGGGTTTCTCTTCTGCTTGTTTCTAGAAGCTGTCAGTGAGCATGTTTGAAAGACTGCCCAGTCCCACTGTCCCACTTAGCCAAGCTGTGTCCTTAGCATGTGCCTTATCTCTTCCTACCTTTCTATGTTTGCCGAAGATGCCTGTGTTGGGGGTGAGCCTTCCCATCCTCTCCTCCTTCAAGTTTCAACTCTTCTATGAAGCTTTCCCTAACTACCCCAGACTTCTAAGCTTTCTCCCTTCTCTGAATTCATTCAATGCCTTTATGTTATATGAATCTTACCATGACATACAATGTTACCCTTGATCAGAACTGGAACTGGGGAGAAGCACAGTGGGTAGCGTTGCAGGGTACAACACAGTAAAGAGGCATGACGAGAGACACATTTCAACATTATTTTTGTAAATGTACATAAATGCTAGAAAATTCTTTTCTCTGTGGCATGAGGGCATTTGTTTTGTGATGTCAGTCAATTATGTTTCCTTCAAAAATTGAAAATCATCAATGGAAAAGGAAAATATTATTTTTCAAAACTCATCTAGAATGCACAAACACACTGCCTCTATACTGGCTTTGGTTATAAATTATGTTTTATTGTTCACTCCCTCATGTATGCCTTCCCTCCCCCTCCTTTTTTGCCTCCTTTTCTCTGACCAAACACAGTCCCTAACACAAACCTGTAGCACATAGTAACTGGCACTTGTGGACTTTAATTAAAATGCTAATTTCATTCTGAGTCTTCATTTTCATTCAATTTCCTGCTTTAAAAACATACTGGGTTTCATTAAAGGAATCGAGTCTGCTGTTCCAGGAACCAGGCTTCCTTTCAGAATATGGCCCTACAGGACTTTGTCTACAGAGTCCCAAGGAAAGATCTCCAGCCAGGATAACTCTGCCCTTTAAGCCCTCATTCAGAGTCCTTGGACGCCTAACGGTCCGAAGGCGCCGTGCTCATTATCATCATTGTGGTCATTAATAATGATGATAACGATGTTTATGTTTATTTGGATCACGTATTTGTGATCTCATCTATGTAAGCCTCCCGCCATTGCTATAGACCTCAGCCTATCCATGCCCTCTCATCATATGTGACACTTGTCCTTGTCTGCCTATAAATCCTCCATGTGGTATCCACCCAGTGGAATGGATGCTTCCTTTTCAGTCTCTTGACATTCTGTGGGTACCAATGTAGCACAGAGGCTGTTCATTAGTTATCCTTCCCTCTTGTCACATGATTAGCCAACTTGCCCTTCCAGGCATACATTTCTCTGATATAATATTTTTTCAATGCTTCTCCTTTACCATTTTTTTTTGTTCCTAATATGCTTCAACCTGCTCACTCCCCCCATACATCTTTCCATTACTCTTTGGGAAGCCAGTAATTTTTATTCTTCAGAGGCTGTTCCACTATTTGCCACTATATAATGTAACTGGAAGAATATTAGTTTTTAAAAGGTGGGCCTTTATTTCAGGAAGAAGCTTAAAGTCATTAAAAAACAATAATCAAAGTCAATCCAACTTCCTCTCCTCCTCTTCTTCAATGTTGGGCCTAGTTCACTGTCCATCTGTACTATGTACCCAAGATCTGTGTAGTAATAGATCAGCTCTTTGGGCTGTCCACTCAAATGCATGCCAGAGCCTGGACAATAGGTATTCCTTATCTGCTTGGTTTCTTCCTGTATGACTAGTTAGGCTAAACTTTTTAAAGCGATTAATGATCTAATTCAGAGGCTTTGCAACGTTGCAGGGTTTGATATAATTGGCACGACCCAGCAGCCACAGGAGCATCTACAGAAATTCACCATCTATAGGGAATCCGAAAGAAATGATTATTTCTCTCTTCTATTAATAATCAATTGTTAATTGAGATTCAGATTTTCCCTTTTCTATTTTCTCATTCAGAAATCAGCCCCTAGTAGTTTATTCAGGCAACATCTGAGGGACATTGCTGATAGATAAGATTGCCCAAATCCTCAGGGTACATGCTTTTGATCACCCAGCTAGAAGACCTTACAAGGAAAATCTAATTTAGGAGGAATTCTTAATTTACCCATGTTCATTTTTCACTCACTGGGTAGAAAATAGATCCTTTTGTATAGATTGCCCTAGGCAGAGTAGTCTGGCTTGAGATAAGTCTCTCTTTGTCTATGAGTGACATGATCAGAGTCACTACCCAACCCCTCATTAGATTTAGGCCCACGTCTCATTATAATATTCATCCTCACATTGATTGTTAACCAGAGTTGATTCCCACCTGTACCCAGGCCCTCATTAGAATGGACCCACCTCTCATTATAATATTTATTCTCATTAATTGTTAACCAATTGGCATTGATTCCCAACTCTTGGGAACGCCCACTGTTCCAAGGGTATATAAGCGTCAAGAAACCTCCATGAGGGAGTCTTTGGTTTATGAGAGAAAACCAAATAACCATCCTTTCATTTATTATTCACTAGCCATAATCAATAAAATGACTAATTACCCAGAAATTATGTCTCTTGACCTTTTAGTGCATCACAAATCCCACTTACATGTGTGTTCTGTCCTGGGCATCCTTCATGACAGTGGAATGCATCTCCCATACAAAGTACTTTCTGTTGAGGAATCTGTATAATTTTAATACTTTTAAGGGAGACATTCTGTTGGAGAACAAACCACTAAGGCAGTATTTTTCTCTACTAAATTAAAAAAAACATTTTTTAGTCAAGAATCAGTAAGCACAGCTTTTCTGTCTTCCTCGGCCCCTTGGCAGTTGCGCAACCTGTGGGGCCACACGCTGTCCCTCTTCCGGCCGCCACTGCCATGCCCCAAAAAATCGAGGAAATAAAAGACTTCTTGCTCACAGCCAGGAGAAAAGATGCCAAATCTGTCAAGATCAAGAAAAACAAGGACAATGTGAAGTTTAAGGTTCGATGCGGCAGGTACCTGCACAAATTGGTCATCGCAGACAAAGAGAAGGCAGAGAAACTTATACAGTCCCTGCATCTTGGTTTGGCTGTGAAGGAGCTGAAGTGAAGGAATCATTCGATGTTCCACCTGTATTAAAATGTAGGGGGGAAAAAGAAAAAAAAAGCATCATTAAGTACAGTGGGACCGTGGGTTCTCTTCACCTTTCATTTAATTGTATGACTATAAAGATGCAGTTTGCTATAGAATATTATCTACAAAAGAATATTTGTTTTCTCCTAATACTTTGATGAAGCATGCTTATTGTTTGTGGAGATTATTCTAATAATGACTGTGTACAAATGGAAAAAAGTAGTCATATGGGTCAGTAGTTTCTAATATTTTCTTATAGCTTTTTGGGGGTTAATGAGATCTAAGAATTTTTCAAAGCATTTTGTATCCTCCACTATTTCATATATCTTGAGAATTAATCCCTTAATGCCCTCAAAATTGTGTCACTTCCAACACATACTGCCTCTAACTGCTTCTTCGTATGCTTGGTCTAGTCCAACTGCTTTTCCCATTTTTGTTTTTAGTGCCTTTTTTTCTTCTTCTTTGTTCAACACATCAGGACTCTGTTGTTAGAGTCTAAAGGAGCAGTTCCTTGATCACTGATGGGATGAATAGTTTACTATAGTAAACTTAAAAGATCTTTCCCATTTTTTTGCATATGGTTCTAAGCTTTATCCTTAAATACTTTTGGAATGATCTATCTTAATTGGGTTTCTCACCAAGTTTCCTATGAATTTGGTTTTTTTCCTCCAAGTCTTCTCTCTGTTTCATAAAATGGTATTGCTTATAATCTTCCAGTATCTTTCCTCAAATGAGATTTTACAAATGAATTGATATTCTATGTGAGGGTTGCCCTTATTCTATACTTGTCTCAAGTATTTGCTGACTAAGACAGCTTCTGGCTCTTTCGGTGGTGATCTTCATTGCGGTGATTAATTAATATCAGTTAAATTTCCTATGAAACAGTGATGATCTGTGTCAATATAAGTTCTTTTATCCATTGCCATTCTCCAGAGTCAACAGTTTGTTTAAATAGGTCAGTTGGGAGTTGGTTTTATTACATGCCATGTTTTCCCATTTTTATTCTTTCTCCATTCCACCCTTTTCTTATCTTCTGCAGCAAAATTGCTGTCCCTCACAATCTTCCTCCTCTCTCTAATCATTCATCTCTCCCTTTTGACTATCTCCTTCCCTGCTGCCTAGAAATGTGCCCGTATCACCCCGTCCTTAATAAAAACCAAAATCCTCATTTGACCATCACCTCAAGCTCACATCCTATGCCTTTTTTCCCTTTCACAGGCAAACTCCTAAAAAAAGAAAAAGCTATCTACTCTTGCATCCATTTTCTCTCCTGTGTGTATATTTGATCGGCGACAACTACCCTTTTCTTTCCTATAGTACCATTTCTTCTCCCTTGTTCAATACCTCAAGAACTGTGAAGTTAGAGTTGGCGTGTAACAGTTTCTTCATCACTGATGTGTTCTGGCTTCCAGTCTCGTCACTCCAATGCAAAGTTAATAATGATTTTTAAATTGCCCAGTTCAAAGGCCTCGTCTTAATGTTCATCCTTCTTGACATCTCTGTAGCCTTTGATACCATTGTCTGTCCTTTCTTCTTGGCACTCTTTTCTCTCTGGATTTTTATGACACTTTTCTCCCACCTCTCTGTCTATTTCTTCCTAGTCTTCTTTCTTGGATCATCATCTGCATCTTGCCTCCAAATTGTTATGTGTACCCCTAACGTTCTACCTTATTCTATTCTTTCCCTTGGTGACCTCAACAGCTCCCGTAAGCTTAATTATTATTTCTACACTGATAAATCCTATCTATCTATCACATATTTATACATTATAGATGCAATAAGAGTATCTTAAAAGCTGACAGTCTGTTGAGGCTAAAAGACAGACATTTAAGAGTAAAAGGGAAAGTTTTCAATTGCAAAATAGACATTGCTGACCCTGGAAAGGGTGAGAAGTATGAATACCTTAATTGCATAGGAAGCTGCCAGCAAGACAATGAAAGCACTTCCCAGACATAAACTGCATTCATACTTTTAACCCTTGCTGCTCCCCTGCTTAAGATTCCCTAAGAAGTACGGGAGGTGAAAATGTCTGACCTCCCCCTAAGGTCACCCAGACTGACTTCCAAAAGAAAGAACTTTCGACCTAGAAAGAATTTCTCTAGAGAGAAAGAGTCCAAGGGAATAAAGCTTCTGCCAATCTTACATTAAGGGTAATCATCTTTCCTAGAACTTAGTAATATTCTTGGTAAAGAGAGAGCAAAAACCCTCTAACCCAGCCCAGTGGCTAATGGTGGAAAAAAGACTGCAGTTGACCAGTGAAGAATGAGCCCAAGAGACCAGCAGACTGAATGACCCAGCCCAGAAACACTGGTCCACCCACACCTTAGGAGGAGCAACCCATCTGAGCTGCCTGTTCATCAAAGTCACTGTGCTCTTCAAAGAACCAGCCTGGTTAAATGGCAATGACTCATAGCAGGAACTTGGTGAGAGCTCCTGGGAGAGAGAAACAACACAGAAGCCCTGCATGTCTAAACTTGTGCGTGACTTCAGCTCCCTACACATATGCCTTACTACCATTGTATTTAAGTTCATGCTCACTCTTCCTCACTCTCCTGGACTCTGGGTGTGTTTGTGATGGAGCGAGCCCAGGATATGAGAGGAAGTGTTCTGCAACCTCTACACTTGCTATGCCATTTGAGTAAATGCCTTTGTTAAGGAGCTGAGTCTCCTGGCTCGTTAACGGGAAGCACACCTGCGGGGGCTCGTGGGTTAGCTTTAGGAAGATAGCGACCCACCAGGTTACCTCTGGAAGTATTAACAGCCCTGCCTCTGGGGACCCAACTGGCCAGTGGTAATGGGAATTAGGTGAGTGATGTTACACGTACATACATGCACAAAAGCACACATGCACACACACACATGCAGAGATAGAGGACATAGATCTATAGGTCCCTCTCTCCATATATATATATACATGCACACATATACATATAGTTAGCAATATATATATATATATACATATACACATGCACATACGAACATATATATATACATAGAGATCTGTAGAAGTTTTTATACACACACATGTATGTATAGAGACAGCTATAGATCTCTCGATATATATATACATGTACATACATATATACACATATAGAGATAAATATAAAACTACAGATCTCGCTATATAAATATATACATATAGATAGTGATATAGATCTATAGAATTCCCTACATAAATACATACACACACATAAATGCATATAAAGACAGATATATTTAGACCTGTAGATCTCTGTATATACATCCATCCATACACACATATACACACACATAATGCTAAATCTATAGATCTTTTTCTATACTCATACATATATACATATAAAGATAGAGATTTATATATAAACACACACACATATGTATATATACATATAGATAAAAATAGCTCTACAGACCGAGCTTTCTCTCTCCACAAACACACACATACACATATACACACAAGCACGCACACATGCACACATCCGTGCATACACATGGCCCTGGCCTCTGTCCTAAACTTCAGTGTCACATCATTAACTTCTATTAGATATTACCCAGTAATTTACCCTTGGGCATCTCCAACTCCACATGGTAAACACAGAAGTCACTCTCTTTCCCTCTTCTGGACGTTCTTGTGTCTGTCAAGGGCACCATTGCCTTTCCAGTCACCAAGGTTCCCAACCTCAGTGCCACCTTGACCTCTTTGCTCTCCTTTATGTCCTATCAGTGACCAGGCCTTGTTGGTTCTTCCTCCTCCCCCTTACTCAAGGGAGTCCCTTCTCCCTCTGCATTCAGCTTCCACTCTAAATTGGGCCATCGTTCCCTCTTACCTGAACTGTCATTACAGGCCCCTGACTAGTCTTCTTGTCTCGATTTTTCCCCTCTCAAATCTACCCTCACAGCTGCCAAAGTGAGTTTCCTAAAGCGCAGGCCTAGCCATGTCATTCCTTTATTTAATAAACTGCACTAGTTCCCAATTACCTGTAGGCTCAAATACAAACCCCTTTCACGGGGGTGGAGGGGTACACCTAAATCCTACTGTAAAGGACACCTACAACCTCTTTTTCATACACTGAAATCCTCTGGGTTCCTCACATAATTCTTTATCTCTTTTCTCTGTGCCTTTCCATAAGGTGTCTCCCACCTCTAGAATGTACTTCCTCCCCTCCTCTACCTTTTTGAATTTTTAGCTTCCTTCAAAGCTAAGCTTCCCACGAGGTCTTCTGTGACTCCTTGTGAGCTCTGGGAGGATATGAGATGGAAGGCAGTGTGGTGGAGTGGAAAGAACTCTAGCTTTGGACCTTAGGTCTAGAGCCAGAAGGGCCTCAGAGTCCATCTGGTGACCAAGGTCCTCATTTTTTGGAGAAAAGAAACTGAGACTCAGAAAATTAAAGTGAAATGTTCACAATCACATAGGCAGTTGAGGGTCAGGCGTAGGATTTCAGTCCAGGGCCCCTGATTCCAGAGTTAATATGTTTCTCCCTGTATCACACTAACTCCCTTCTACGGTCAGAGGACATGGGTTCAAATCCCATTCCTGATACTTAGCTGCCTCTATGACCTTGGGCAAGCTTTTCTCCTCTCTGGGCCTCAGTATCCTCATCTGGTAAGGGGTTGAACCAGCTAGCCCCTGAAGTCTAGATCTATGATGATGTGAAAGTGATGGGAACAAGAGATCTGAAGTTAAAAGAGAGGGTGGGTAACTGAGGAGGCTGGCAGCCCTCAGCACCATGGATGAGGTTTGGATGAAGCTCCTGCCTCTGCACTAGCATCTCAGTGTGAACACAGGCAGAGCACATTGGGGTCTGGCTGCTTAAGTGCCCTCTCTCCCCTCCCCCCATAACATATACCAGTATAGCGAGAGAAGAGAAGGCTTAAAGACCAGACTTGGTCTATGATAACACGTCCGAACCGTGGGCAACAGGGACAGGTTTCCGTATCAGACGCTAGCTAGTCTATCCCCTTATAGATGAGGAAACGGAAGCCTTCGCTCTGAAACTCCACCAGTGCCCAAGTATGAACATCTACCCAGATTCTCAGTAAAGTGTATTCATTGATATTGACTGACTATCCTGTGATTCATTCTCTCCTTTCCCCTACCTCCCTTCTCCCTCTCAGATCATTTATGCCCCAGCTTTGTTTAATTCTGAGAATGGCCCAACAGTGGGGCCTCTAGGACTAGCTGGATGTGGTCTTTGTGAGTTAGCCAGCTCCCTGAGGGCTCTGGAAACTCCCGAATGAGTTCATGGAAAGGGGCTGAGGTCAGAAGCTGGGAAGGACAATACTTATCTACTGTCCTTGTCCTGGGTGGTAGTAGAACTGACTGGAATCCTGAACTCTGCCTGATCGCCCTTCCTCAGGGGGTTGGCAGGATTGGAAGAGGATGAAGGCCCAAAGTGACTCTGAGGGTGTTGTGATCACCATGGACAGTTTCGTCTTCCCGGAATGTGCTATTTTAGAGCCGTGAGGCAGGTCTTAGGAAGCTGATTCCTTCTGACCCTCAAAGAGCCAAATGAGATAATATATGTAAAGTACTTTGCGAACTTTAAAAAACTGTGTAAATGTTAGATAGGATAGCTAGCTAACTAGATCCATCCATCCACAAATACATACATATATACATACATACATACCTGATGGGTAGATGGAGAGAGAGAAAGAGAGGAGAAAGCATTTATTAAGTGCCTACTATGTGTCAGGCACTTGCCAAGTGTTGGAAATACAAGCGTACCAATGAGAAGACAATGCATAAAGGACACCCAGAAAGATGGGCAAGACACATGCAGTGGCATAGCTGGGGATATCTGGGGAAGGCTACGGAGGTTTAAACTGAGAAAAGCCCAGAAAAGTTCCAGGGGCAGCCCCCAATTTTATTATGGGCAGGGAAAAGGGGTGATGACCTGAGTGGAGATGACATGGTCGCCAATTTCAGGGGAAAGTTGTGTTAGCTATTATCATCTCATTGTGAAGCTCCCCAGGACCACCATGGGCATCATGGATTAGTGGAAAGGATGCTGGGTTTTGTTGTTTTTGTTCAGTCATTTTCAGTCATGTCTGATTCTTCATGCCTTCTTTTGGGGGTTTTCTTGACAGTGATACTGAAGTGGTTTTCCATTTCCTTTTCCAGGTCATTTTACAGATAAGGAAACTGAGGAAAACAGGGTTAAGTGACTTGCCCAGGGTCACGTAGCTAGTAAATGTCTGAAGCCAGCTCTAAACTCAGGTTGTCCTGACTCCAGGCCAGGCGCTCTATCTGCTGCGCCACCTAGGTACTGGGTTAGGTGTTTAAAAAAAAAGTGGGATTCCAGTCCCATCTCTGTGTCCAGCACTTACTGGCCTTGGGTGACCTCAGGCAAGGCCCTTAACCTCTTTAAGTGTCCATTTTCTCAGAATCAGAGATCAGTAATGTTTACACAAGCTCCCTCACAGAATTTTTGTGAGGAACCTGCTTTAAAATAAACTATACAGTGATAGCTATTATATCACTGTATCTGTACGACCTCTGAGTTACACGAGTTATTGAATTTAGCCAGTTCATCTTTGAGTCTCTACGACCTTCCGAAATGATTCCTGACCACTCCAACCCCATCCCTGCTCGTAATTTCAACTGTGCTCAAGAGTCTACATATCATTCCCATCCCACACCTGGTTACACATCGACCTGTATTGTTCTCAGCCTCTTCCCTGGGGCTTAGTCTGATCTCTCCAACTAATCCGTAGAGTCTGTCCTTTTATCTTTTAATATGCCTACAGGCCCTAGAACAGTGCTATGATGGTGCTCGATTAAGTTCCCAATTAAATGAATGGGATGTAGCTAAGATGGAATAATTCTCTCAGCTATGAACAAAGTTGAGTCAGAGTTAAGGCCAGCACAAGGCCTGTTGAGAGTTAAGGCCCAGCTTGTCACTGCCCTCACTGCTGTAGCGGTAACTATAGTGGTTTTGTCGTTGTGACTATGAGGCTAGTCATGATAACTCTGGTGGTTATAAGTCATGAATTTTGTTTTACTGGTGAGTCCAGAATTTTCACTAAAGTGATGTCCTCCCCTCTAATCTTTCCTAAAACTTTTTTTCCAAAAATGTAGATTGCCCTGGCCAGGTGTGGTAGTGGAGGCCTGTAATCTCTGATCTGGAGCATTTGGCGGTCTCCAGCTGGTGGGGTTTTTAAGCTTAGGGATTCTGAGCTACATACAATAGTTCTAAAGCCTATAGGGCATCCCAAGTCCCCCACATCAATATAGTGAGTCTGGTGGAAAAGGGGGCCACTAGGCCACCTATGGAGGGGTGAATTGGCCCATCTCAGAAAAGGAGCAGCTCAGAGGTTCTATGCAGATTAGCAGTGGGATAAAGCTCAGGAGTAGCTGTTACATGTATAGCCTGAATGAGCTGGGGAGACCTTGTCTAAAAAGAAAATAAAATGAAATGAAATAAAATAAAATAAAATACATGGGGGCTTGCCTTGCCTTATACAATCAACATGTTCCTTTAAAAAAATTGTATGGAAATAGTGTTTTAAAATGAGATCTATTTTAAATGCACAAAGAAACATTCTTTCAATTTATTCCACTTGTGAGGCCTTTTGCAAAGTGAATAATAACTCCCAAATGTATTTGTTTCCTAAATGCAGATGGTTGTGCAGGGGGTTTATTTCAGTTGGGATCCAACTGAAATGAGAAAATTTGCTTCCCCTGCAGTCCCCCCAGTCCTGCAGCTCATTCCCTGTACATGGGGGAACCAGAGTGAATGCAGCAGCCCAAAGGTGCAGGAGCATCTTTCATCCCTGGGAAGACATGAGCAGATAAGGAGAATTTTGCCCTTCCCCGAGAGCAAGGACAGGGCTGAGTCATCCGGAGTGAGTCACCACCACTTTGTTTGTATTACCGATGTTCTTTGAGGAGAAAAATCAGTCAGGCAGCCTCCAGAGAGAAGCCGAGCTAACATCATTGTCTCTCATTTGCATGTACACACGTAGACATGCAGAGGGGAGGGGATATGCATTTCTGTAGCACCTACTATGTGCTAGACACTGTGCTTAGCATTTTTGCAAATATGCTCTCCTTTGATCCTCACAATAACCCTGCGAGGCAGGTGCTGTGATTATCCCCATTTTACAGCTGAGTAAACTAAGGCAAACAGAGGTTAAGTGATTTGCCCAGGGTAAGTGTCTGAGGCTGAATCTGAACTCATGTCTTCCTGACTTCAGGCCTAGAGCTCTAACCACCGAACCACCTGTCTGCCTCTAATATATACACATGTTTGTACATCCGTGTGTGTCTGGCTATCTTGGTGTTTGTGTGTGTATGTATGTGTGATTACCAACCAAATGCAAAATCCATATCTTAGGGATAGAAATTTCCTTAGGTCCAAAATTAGAGTATTACATTGTGCCCCAGGGCCTAAAGGAAATCAGGTAGTGAGACAGTATGTCTTGACTTCATGGTTCCATCAGCGGGCATACCTTCTCTTGAAGCAGATAGTGACTCCTCCCTCACCTTAGAAGAAGGTTTTTTCATGAGTTGCCATAGCCGAGAATAACCTTGTGGTAATGAGACTCTCCCAACATGCATAGCTAGACTGGTCCTCTGATAAAAGACACACTATTCATTCAATGTTGAGCCTGTCTGCAAAGGTCTTCCAGCTTTGTAGGACTGGCCAAGGTTCTTCTTCTACTGGTATAACCTTTCCCAAACCCCATAGATCCCCTCCATGCCACGATGAGGCATCAGAGGAGGCCTTAGTGGAGACAAGGCTAACAGACTAACTTCTCAATGATGGCCCTTCTGCCTCCCTGTGACTTAGTTTCCTCAACTCTAAAATAAAGTGGTTGGACTAGATGTCCTCTAAGCTCCCTTTTGGCTCTAAATCTATGATTCTACATTTTTTTACATTTGCACAACTCTTTATACCCCACCCTCTTCAACTCCCTTTTATGTGTTGTCTTTCCCTATTAGAATACAAATTCCTTGGAGTCAGGAACTGTCTTTTTTTTTTTTTTTTGAGGGGAAAAGGTAGGGCAATTGGGGTTAAGTGACTTGCTCAAGGTCACACAGCTAGTAAGTGTGTCAAGTGTCTGAGGCCGGATGTGAACTTGGGTCCTCCTGACTCCGGGGCCGGTGCTCTACTCGCTGCACGCCCCCCCCTTCTATCTTTTTTATTGTATTTGCATTCCTGTGCTTAGCACTGTGCCTGGCACACAGCAAGTGCTTAATAAATGCTTGTTTCCTTCCTTCCCTTCTACCTTTCTTCTCTTCTTCCTTCCTTTCTTCCTTCTTTCCTTCCTCTATCCTTTTCTTTAATTTTTTAAAATATCTTTTGCTTTTATATCACATTCATTTCCAATAAATGGAGGAAGAGTGGTACAGGGAGAGGGGTTTGGGGTGGATCCTCACTCTCCCTCACGCCACATATCCAATCAGTTACCAATTCTTGCCACTGGTGCCTTCACCACATCCCTCCCAACTGGCTTCTTCCTTTTCTCCACTCACAGATGCCTCCTTAGGCCCTCCTTCACTACCATTTACCTAAATGACTGTAACAGCATCCTAACCGCGAGTCTGTCTTCTCTAGCTCATCTTATACACAGCTGCCCAAAGTCATTTTCCTTAAGTTCAGATCTGACCATATGACTCCCCTTCTCAATCAACTCTAGCGGTTTTCATTTGCCTTTAGGATCAAATACAAACTCTCTTTGTTTAGCTTTTAAAGCCCTATGCAAGCTAACCTCAGCCTATCTTTCCAGTCTCGGTGGACATTACCCCCCTTCTCAAGCCCTGGGATGAAGCCAAATTGGCCTCTCAGTTCCTCACTCAGCACTGCAGCTCCAATTTCCCATTTCCAGGCTTTTGTTCTGGTCAAACTAATGCCCAGAATGCACTTCTCCTTGCCTCCTGCCTCATTGAAATCTGTCTCTTCCTTTAAGATGAAGTTCAGGCAACTTCTTCTGCTGAAGCCATCCCCAGTCCTCTACCCCAGCTGGTGGTACCCTCCCTCCTAAACCACCATCTATCTATCTATCTATCTATCTATCTATCTATCTATCTATCTATCCATCTATCTATCTCTCTATCTATCTATCTTTCTATCTCTCTATCTCAATCCATCTACCTATTCATCTCTCTATCTATCTATCTATCTATCTATCCATCTATCTATCTATCTATCTATCTATCTATCTATCTATCTCTCTATCTCTCTCTATCCATCTATCTATTCATCTCTCTATCTATCTATCTATCTATCTATCCATCTATCTATCTATCTATCTATCTATCTATCTATCTATCTATCTATCTATCTATCTATCTATCTATCTATCTATCTATCTATCTATCTATCTCTCTATCTCTCTCTATCCATCTATCTATTCATCTCTCTATCCATATCCATCTATCTATCTATCCACCCATCCATCTATTTATCTAACTCTCTATCTCTCTCTATCCATCTATCTATTCATCTTTCTATCCATCTATCTATCATCTATGTGTCTATTGTCTATCATCTATCTTATCAATCATCTTTTTGTGTATATCATGTATGTATACACACATATACATACATTTCTGTATTATATATTTGTGTATGTACTTTGATATGTATATTATATGTGTATATTCACTGGGGCAGCTAGGTGGCAGGCATGGAGTCAGGAGGACCTGAGTTCAAATCCAGCCTCAGACACTTACTAGCTGTCTGACCCTGGGCAAGTCACTTAATTCCATTTGCTCCAGTTTCCTCCCTTCTAAAATGAACTGAAGAAGGAAATGGCAAACCACTCCAGTATCTTTGCCAAGAAAGCCCCAAAAGGGAACACGAAGAGTTGGTCATGACTGAAATGACTCAACAACAATGAAATTTACTTTAAATTTATGCTGCATATTTATCTATGTATGTGTTGTCTCCCCCAACAGACTGTAAGCTCCTTGAGGGGAGGAATTGTTTCATTCTTTATACTTGTATCCCAAGTTCCTAGCACATGGTATGTGCTTAATGGTTGATTTGATTGATATAAAGTTAGAGGACCTGAGTTCAAAACCCAGTTCTGTCACTTCCTGTGTAACCTTTCTTGGCCTGAGTTTCCTCATCCATAAAATGGGAGGATTGGAGCAGATCACCTCCAAGACCTTCCAGCTCTAAATATTCTATGATCCTTCCCTTACCCCTCTACAAAAAGTGGTCCCTTGTATCAAAGAAAAAAATGAGAGGGGGGGAAAAAGCAATGCAGCAACTCTATACTTGTCAAAACACCTTCATATCCACTATTTCAATTGATAATAATAATTACAAGTATAATAAAGAAATAATAATAATAATAGCCCTATTCCTGCCCCAGACTTTCCATCCCCTTTCCACTTGATTTTTTTATGGGAATCAGAGGGTGGCTTTTCTCATTCTGCATGGAACCAATAGCTTTTTATCTCTACTGCTGGGAAAAAAGGAAATGCAGGCTTTGGGTTTATTTTTTTGTTGTTTTTTACACAACAGCAGGAGGGATTGAGGTTAGGCATTAAGTTCTTTCAGCTAAATGATGTGGGAAGAAGGAGGGTGTGTCAGAGGAGTGCAATGAAGAGAATTTGCTTTCTTAAGTGACTTTTGAAAAGTCTCAAGGAATGTATGCTTCCGCTCTGGCATCGGACCTAAGAATACTGAAGGTCACTCCTGGAGCCGATAGAGAGCTGCCCATCACAAGAAGAGATGTTCTTGCTGGCCTTCGTGCCCAAATATTTGATCATGCACCTGCTCTGGTAATAAGGGCATGGGTGGGACATATGTATAAGAGAATCCATACAAGGGAGTATTACAAAGGCAAGTTCAAAGCCAGGCAATGTGAACATTCTTCTGGGCTGAGAAGAGGGAGGCAAAGGGGAAGGTTCCCGTGTCAAAACTAATCAAATACCTAGTGAGTTCTGGCTGTAAGCCCCACCCAGCGTTAGACACCAGGAGGAATCCAGACAAAGCCTTGCCTGTAGTCCTTGCCCTGGAGGGCTGCACAGGCTTCCTAGGGACACAACCAAGAGGCAAAAATTGGTCAGGAAACAAACACAAGACAGTAATAATAATGAAATGGCTGACATTTCTGGAGACCAGAACTCCTTATTTTTTGTGTGTCACAGACTTTATCATCAGTCTGGTGAAGCCTATGAATGCCTTCTCAGAAGACATCATTTTTAAAAGGCATAAAATAAAACACATAGGATTACAATGGAAACCAATGATACTGAAATAGTTATAAAAATCTTTTTTAAAAGCAAATTTATGGACCCCCTAAAATCTATCCATCAAAGAGGGGCCATGGACTCCAGATCAAGAACCCCTGCTACAGATCTTTACCGTTTCTATAGCATCTTAGGGCATCTGGGTGGAGTTAGGAAGATTTAAATTCAAATCTGGCCTCAGACACCTAACCCTATTTGCCCCAGTTTCCTCATCAGTAAAATGAGCTGGAGAAGGAAACGGCAAACCACTCCAGTGTCTTGAAAACCCCAAATGGGGTCAAGAAGAGTCAGATACGACTGAACAACAACAGCATAACACCTTAGGCAAAGTATTTCATCTTGGCTTTCATAATTATGAGGCAAATGCTACAAGATATTGATTAAGTAAGGATAAATCACTTAGCCTCTTCTAAACTTTTGACCTTGGAGTTCAGAAAAGTTAAATGACTTACCCATAGTCACAGAGCTAATGTCAATGGTATTATTCGATACCATGTCCCCACTGTCTCCATGTCAGGGGCTCAAAGCAAAAAGCCATGCATTTGTCAAGTGCTGTGCTTGCGGCACAGACTGCAAATACAACAAGAATTCAGAGAAGAAAGATTGGGGTTGGGGTGGGGGCTGGTGTAATCAGGGAAGACTCCCTAGAGGAGGCATTTGTAATTTTGTAGAATTGTCCTCCTAATTACTTTTATTACAGTTAATGCTAAAATGAACTGACCTTCCTCAATACTCCAGCTAGGGAATGGGGGACAAGCAAGGCTGAGTAATGGGGAAGGGGGTGTTGGGGTTTGAGGGAACAAGATCAGGGGCATGAGGGCCTCAATTAAATATTGACCTCAATTAAAAAGTTGCTGAAAATAATTCAGGCTGTTAGTGAAGAGGGACGAGAAGATAGAACAGATGACCTCCAGCCCCACTAGTGAGGAGGGAAAGGGGAGAGGGTTCAGAGTGGCTGGATCAGAACTATAAGAAGACCTACCTTTTAATCCAAGCTCTGTCTGCCCCCTGGCTTTCTGTGTGACCTTGGAGAATTTGTTTCCCATCTCTGCACTTTAGGTTCTTCATCAGTCAAATGAGAGAGATGGACTAGACCAGGGGTGAGGAACCTGTGGCCTTGAGGCCACACGTGGCCCTCTAGGTCCTCGAGTGCGGCCCTTTGGGGGAATCCAAACTTCAGGTTTATTTATTTGGGGTGGTACTTGAGGACCTAGAGAACCATATGTGGCCTCGAGACCACTGGTTCCCGACCCCTGGATCAGACATTCCCTCCCAGCTTTCTTCTAAATCTAACCATTTGTGATTCTGGGCTCAAGAATCTGAAGTCCTTAGTTGTTGTCATGTGTATCCTGGTGAGGGAGAGAAAAGGATGAGCCAGAGCTGTTGCCACCCCTCCCTCCCATTCTGTTGTTGTTCAGTGGCACCCGATTCTTGACGACCCCATGGGCTTTATATCCATGGGGTTTTCTTGACAAAGATACTGGAGTTGTTTACCATTCCCCTCTCTAGGGTGCCCCCACTTTATAGATGAGGAACTGAGGCAAATAGGAGTTAGATGACTTGCCCAGGGTTACAGTTAGTTAGTGTCTGAGGTGGGATTTGAACTTAGATCTTCCTGACTCCAGGGCCAGCACTCTATCCACTGCACCACCTAGCTGCCCTCCCTCTCCTTCCCCCAACCCTGTGTATTTGGAGAAATGGAGACTCAGAGGCTCAATGGCTTTCCCAAGATTACACAGTCAGGCAGACTATTTCAGCTATTTTAGGATCATCTCCAAAATTTTATCCTCCACAAGGACCTGAACTTTCCCCCCCACCACCTGGGTAGCTCTCTTTGTCTCCCTCAGATAAACTCTCCCAGCCACCCCAGGCAAGAGACCCCACTCCCTTGAGAAAACAGCTGGAACCAAATAACAGAGCACCAGCCAGGGCGTCCAAAGTAAGCAAACCGGAGCAAAGAGAGTGGGCCCTGCCAGCAACAACAAGGAGAAACAGATCAGGGCAGCCTGGGGGCAGGGGAAAGGAGGAGCAGCAGGCCTGGCTTGGCAAAGCTAGCCTTGTGTGGAAACAGCAGAAACCAAAGGATGGGAAAAGAAACCCTGGGCAGAAAACCCTCCTAGGAGCAGGAGTCAGGGGAGGACGATTTGTGAAGACCACCATTTCATGGGGCCTCGGGGTCACTCTCACTTTGCTCCTGGCTCCACCGCTCACCCTCGAGACTTCTCCACTGCCATGTCTTTCAAACTCATCTTTCCATTGAAACGGTCCTCTCCACAGTTATCTGTGATTTCTTAATTGCCCTGAGGCCATATCAAGGTTCCCCACTCCTGCCTTTTCTCAATCCTCATCCTTTATGTGTGTGTGTGTGTGTGTGTGTGTGTGTACACGCCTGCACGTGCGTATTTTATGTTCCCCCAATTACATGTTAATCTTCATCCTCCTTGACCACTTTCAAGCATTTGAAACTTCCCTTCACCCTCTCCTCCTGGACACCTTCCCCTTTCTAGGTTTTCATGATGCTTTCTCCTGGCACTTTTGACCATCTATGTCACACCTACTAGCCGTTATGTACAGTGACATGATTTGTACATATGTGATACATACAGAGTAGATTTCATCTGAAAGGGAATACTAGCCATGGGCATCCCCAAGACTCTATCCTGTTCCCTTTTCTCTTTTCCCTCTCTGTTATCTCTATCGATGATCTCATTAGCTCCCTTGAGCTCAATTAGCTGAAGATGACTTCCAGATTGATGTAAATACGCCAGATCTCTCTCCTGAGCTACACAGAATTGGGCATCTCCATCTGCCTGGTAGACACCTTTAATGGGCTTCTCAAACTCAGCATGTCCAAAAGAGACATCATTATCTTCTCCTCCCCGCCTCGACCGTCTCCCTTAGAAACCCCCTTACGACTGTCAAGAGTACCTCCATTCTCTTTCTTGTCCCCAGCTGGCAACCTCAGTGTCATCCTCACCTCACTTGTGCTCTCTACTGTGACTACTATTGCTGCTGCTACTGTTACTGCTACTACTACTGCTACTACTGTTACTGCTACTACTACTACTGCTGCTATTGCTGCTGCTGCTGCTGCTACTACTGCAGGCCTAATGTAGGTCCTCAACCCCTTTCACCCGGATGAGGGCCTGAAAGAACAGTGGTGCTCTCTACAGAACTGAGGAGGAGGAGGAGCTCTCTAACAAGTCTTTCTACTCAAGTTATTCTCCCCTCAAATTCATCCTGCCCTCAGTGACCAAGGTGATTTTTCTAATGGGTAGGTCTGACCATATCTCCTCCCCATCAGTGGACTCCAGCGGCCCCCTTTTGCCTTCGGGATCAAATAGAAACTTCTTTCTTTGGCATCTGAAGACACAACTTGACCCTCTTCCCACCTTTCTGATCTTCTCCCTCAGTTTCCTCATCTGTAAAACGAGGCTAACGGCAGTACCTACCTCCCAGAGTTGTTATGAGGATCAAACGGGAGAGTGCACGTAAGGCGTTTAGTGCAGTGCCTCGCACATAATAAGCACGGTGTAGATGCTAGCTGTTATTCTTCTTCTCATTAACCTTCTTACACTTTTAATCCCTTCCACTCCCTCTCTGATCCAGCCTCACTAAGCTCCTTGTGGCTCCTCCAACACTGCGCTCCATCCCTCATCTGCTGTGTCTTTGCGCTGGCCTGCCTCCTGCCCTCTCACCTCTGCCTCTTGCTTTCTCTGGTTTATCTCAAGACTTGGCTCACATTCTGAAGAAAGCCTTTCCAGCTGCTAATTCCTTCCCTTTCAGATGAAATCTACTTTGTATGTATCACATATGTACCTATCATGTCACTGTACATAATATTTACATATTGTTCCCTTCCCATTAGAATGGAAGCTTCTTGAAGGCAAGGACAGAGTCTTTGCTTTTCTTTGTATCTCTAGCACAGTGTCTGGCATGTATCATTTAATAAATGCTTGCACCAAAGTAAGAATTATAATATGGTTCCTACCTACCTCAGCACTACGTGGCTCTGTGGATAAAGCATTTGACCTGGAGTCAGGAAGACCTGAGTTCAAATCCAGCCTCAGATATTCACTAGCTGTGAGACTGTGGGCAAGTCTCTTAACCTCTGTTCGCCTTAATCCACTGCAGAAGGAAATGGCAAACCACTCCAGTATCTTTGCCAAGAAAACCAGTATTGGTGTGCTATGATCTATGAGGCTGCAAAGAGTCAGGACAGGATCCAGCAACAATAACGCCCCTTGGGTATGTTGTTTAAATGCAACATGGTGGTATCATATGAGACAATGAATTCACACAATAGTGTTGTTGAGTTATTTAAGCCTTACATGGAATTCTTTGGCTAGGCTGACTTGAGGGTCACATAGAAGACATCATGAAGGATGTGTTACGACCAGCAAATGAGGTAGACTGGTCATGTAGTAAGAATGAGACACAAAATACAGACAGTCAGTCACATTTGTCTGATAGCTAACAGCCAGCATTTGTATAGTGCTTTGAGGTTTGCACAGGACTTTACAAATAATATCTCACTTCACCCTCACAACAATCTTGGGAGGAAGGTGCTACTAACAGCTCCACTTCGCAAATGAAAAAATGGTGCGGACTGACGTTCAGTGACTTGCCCAGGGTCACAGAGCTAGGAGCATCTGAGGCCAAATTTGTACTTTGGTCTTCCTGATTCCAGGGCCAGTGTTCTATCCACTGCATATTAATATCCCTAAGATATTAAAAGATCCTTAGAAAAAGGCTACCGTGCATGGGGTGGATCTTCTGTGGAAGATTTATGGAAAGAAATTAATAAGAATCCCACAGGAGGAAAATGTGTGAATGGGTCTGCATTGATGAAACCTTGTGCACACACACAAACACAAACACACACACACATACACACACACACACACACACACACGCATGCACGTACACACACCAATGAGATCACAGATCTTTTTGTGAAAAGATTAAAATCAACACAGTCTCTACACTCCGTGAGCTGACATCGTCCTGGAGGATTAGGGAGAATCAATACGTATGTGTTCTAAGAAAATTTGAGGAGAGAGACACTGTCTTCAATTGAGGGGGAATCAAGAAAATGGGCCTTTGCTCCCTTTGTCTCTCCCTCCTATCTCCCCTACCTTGATATCATAGTCCCTAAGTTCAGCCTTGAAGGAAGAAAAAAAAATGAACAGGCAGAGATGAGGATGGGAATGCAGCCCAGTCATGGAAAACAGCCTATGTAAATGCATGGAGGTGGGAGCTGCCTTGTCAAGCTCAGGAAACCATCAGTAGATTAGCCTGGTTTGGAAAACAGGGTGAATGAAGGAGAGGAGTATGCAATATTGTTGGAAAGGTAGGTGACAGCTGGATTTTGGAGCTCCCCTAATGCAAGGCCAAGTAGTTTGCATTTTATCCTATAGGTCATGCTTGGGAAACCACTGAAGATTTTTGAGTAGGAAGACCCAGTCCTTAGAAAGACAATTTTGGCAGCTGTTCTGGAGGTTTGCTTTTGAAGGGAGGTAGGGAAAGTGGTTAGGGCGTTATTGCAATAGACTAAAGAAAGATGATGAGAGGCTGAATTAACATGATGACTGTGTGAGTGGGGAATAGAGTTCACATGAAAGAAATGTCGTGGAAATAAGATCAACGGTCCCAGTATTGTTTTTCATTGTTTTATGGTCGTTTGTTTTGTCTCTTCAACTAGACTAGGAGCTTCCTGAGGGCAAGGAACTGCTGGCACCAAGCTGGGTCTAGAGTGGGTGCTTAGTATATATACTTGTTTATTGATTGCTTCGAGACTAGGAACGTATTTTTCCCCCTGATCCATAACATTCTTCTGCTCCCAAAGTCTGTTTTGTTTCACATTCTGAGGCACGGCCACTTTTCACTGCACAGAATGTGCCCAAGACCTCTTCTCCATTTGCACTTAACTAGGCCCAGATCTTCCCAGAAGAGCAGTTCCACCTCATCCAGGACCTTCTCGTGGGGGCAGAATTGTGGGCTAGTGGGAAGAGCAGCGGATTTGGACTCCGCAGATTTGGTTTGGAGTACCAGCTCTGCCACTAATTAGCTCTGCGGCTTTGAGAAAGTCATTTTATCTCTCTAGTTCTCCATGTTCTCATCTGCCAAATGAGGTGCTTGGACTGGATGGTCTCCAAGAGCCCTTCTATGAATTTGATGCCCTAGATCAACTTTCCCAAATTAATCTGGCCATGGGACACCGGGGATTGAGAGACATTGATGGAACCATAAATGCTAGGTTGCATGTTGGCAGGGGGTATGGAATGCCCCAGGGATAATAGAAGATGGAAGAAATTTTAGAGCAAAGTAGAGGAAATCGAGCTTATTTTCATACCAAGAATTTGCCACACATAATAAATCCTTTTAATACAGATGTAATTTCATATTTAATATTTTAGAAGCAAAAACATCATTGGCATTAAAATTATTCTTCGTCACATACATATGACAGATGAAGAAAGTAAGATAACACAGTGCCTGGCACATGGTAAGGGCGTGATAAATGATCTTTCTTTCATCCATCTATCCATCCATTCATAGAGATTTTAGGTGACCTGACCAATGTAATACAGCAAATTAAAGGACCACACCAAGACTAGAATCTAATCTTCTGGTACCCAGCCCCATGAACTATTGCAACCCTCCTGATTCTTTCCTTCTCTTTGTACCAGAAAGTCAGAGCTTTCCTTTGGGGCCAAATATTTCACTAGAGACAGCTTCAGATCATCGATTTAGAACTGGGAGGACCTTGGAGGTCACAAAGTCCAACATCAACATTTTACAGATGAAGGAACAAAGGCCCAGATTGGTGAAGTGACTTGCCCAAGGACACACATTTAGTAAGTGGGAGGGTCAGCATTGGAATCCAGGTCCTCTGACTTCAGATACATTGGTCTTTCAACAGTTTGAAGCTTTGGAAAGTACAAAAGGTATAAATGAGCATCGGTTATCTCTTGACAGTCAGAGCAGGCCAGGTCACTATGCAGGATGTCCAGGAACTCAGGCCTCCTCCCAATCCTCCCTCCCCAACATGCTCCACCAAGAAACTTTGGTAGTGAAAAGACATACATGAACTGATGCTGAGTGAAGCGAGCAGAACCGGGAAAACACTGTCCACAGTAATAGCAACATTGTGCAATGAACAACTTTGATGGACTTAGCTCTTCTCAGCAGTGCAATGATCTAAGACAATTCCAAAAGACTAACCATGGAAAATGTTATCCACATCCAGAGAAAGAGCAAAGGAGTCTGAATGCAGATCAAAGTATACTATTATCTCTCTTTTTTTTCTTTCTCATGGTTTGCCCCTTTTGTTCTGATTCTTCTTTTACAAGATGACTAATCTGGAAATAGGTTTAATATGATAGTATGGGTATAACCTATGTCAGATTGTTTGCCATCTTGGGGAGGGAAGAGGAGAGGGAGGGAGAGAGAAAAAAATTTGGCACTCAAAACCTTATAAAAGTGAATGTTGAAAACTATCTTTACATGTAATTGGAAAAAATAAAATACTATTAAGTGGGAAAAAAAGAAAGAAACTTTGGTAGTATAGGCCTTCCCCATCCAGGTCACACCTTGACATCTACTGTCATGCTCCCTGGGAAGAAAGGAAGGATATAAGTATTTAGGTACAGACTATGTATTAGACACTGTGTTAAAGGCTTTACAAATAGCTCATGTGATCTTTACAACAACGCTGAGAGATAGGTGTTATTATAATCCCCATTTTGCAATTGAGGAAACTAAGGCAGACAGAGAGGTTAAGTGACTTAACCCAGGACCACACAGTGCCTGAAGTTGAATTTGAACTCACGTCTTCCTGACCTCAGGACCCAAACTCTACCTATCTGCCTCTGGGAAAGAGGGCAGTTCTTCCAAGAAACCCATTTATTCTTTTTTTTTCCTGCAAGATTGATGCTCTCTCTGCTTCTTTATAAGTTTAGGGACCTCTTACGCCCCCCACACACATCCTGCCCCCTTCTCTGGGGCATCCTCATCCACCCACCCACCCACGTCCTGGAACTTCAAGCCTTGAAGTCTCCTGGGGCTGGCCTCAGTCTTTCCTGGAGAAGAGAGCCATCTACTGCCTATGCAATCTTACTACTGTCAGGGTCTGCTCTCCCATCTGTCCCTTCCAGCTTCTGAAAAGCAGTATGAGAGAACATTCTCTAAGAGATCTCTCCTTCATTTGTTTTCATTTCTGACTCTGGAGAGACTGGGGAGGGAATCACTCTAGGAGGAAACTGCATTTGCCTGGAAGGTGGTGGGGCAGTAGATAGAGCATTAGGGTCAAGAGGTTCCGAGTTCAAATCTGCTCTCATACTAGCTGTGTGACCCTAGGCACATCCCCTCATCTGTGAAGTGGAAGTAATAATAGCATCTACCTTGCAGGGCTGTTGTGAATATCAAATGAGATAATCATTGGAAAATGCTTAACAAAGTGCCTGGAACATAGTAGGCACTACCTCAATGTTGGCTGTTGTCATTATTATGTACCATGGTCTAAGAGAAAAGGCACTATGAAAAAGCATAACTAGAAATACAAGCCTCACACATACCAAAATATCATGGTAGCATTTTTCATTATAGTAAATGTAGCAGAGGCAATCAGGACATCCTTTGCTCAATTCAATGAATTTCCTTCAATCTACTTGATAAAATTACAGGCTGTGGACAATCCCCATAGAGCCAGACATTCACATGATCCCCTTGCTGTTCCCAGTGACTGGGGCTGCATTGAAGATCATTGATGACTGAGAGTTAGAGACAGACTTTTGTTAAAGGAACCACTCTGTGACCAAAGAGTGAGCCACGTAGCAATTCTTCTTTGGATCTTTCTCCCTGGGAGTCCCAAAAGAGAGCAAGGGATTTCTTCTCTCCATCTCTACCAGGAGGAGCAAAGGTATCTACAGAAGAAGTACATGGCAGTGGTAGACTTGTGCTTGCCCAGGTGAGCCGGAGACTAGAGTCCATTGACTTTGCAATTCTAGCCACTTTCTTCTGTCTTTTATTTTCTCTTCTCCACATAGGTCAGACATGAGCAATCATGAGAAATTCACATTTCCAATATTAGTGGTCACCTCACGGGTTAAGAGTTTCTGAGTCTGGGATTCAGACATCAGCTGGCCAGAGGGAGATTTCCATTGCTTCTTGGAAAAGAGGACCAACAAGAAGGACAATCTTGTAGCTGGAGAATTAAAGGCATGCCTTGGCTGGACAGGAGACCTATTCCTCTCTCCCCTACCCCACCAGGGGTAGTAGAAGAAGCAGCTGGCAGTGTGATCCATGGTAATTGCTGTGAGTTGCTCAGAAGGTACAGGTTTGAGATGAATGTGAAATACATGTCCAGCCATCCCACTTTACCACCTGGAAGAATTATAATGAGTGTAGTGGATTAATTCAATGTTTTATGCTTCCTAAATCTGTGTATCAGTTCCTGTGCATCCTTCACATATACATGCACCATGTATTTTCTATGGTGAAGGAACTACAAAGTTGTCCCATACCCAATACCAATAGTGTACCATTGTGTAAAGGGACCCTGTTTCCCACACATGGGAATCCCCTAGTCATAAGTCATACCTAGGCTTTGTTTGTGAGATTTCCTGGAGTTTTATTCTGGGCGTGGTGCCAGAAACAGAAAGAGAGACTAACCCCCCTGGGGATTAGAACTTTGGGATAAGTAAAACCAGGTCCATGTGGGCTCAGGGTTCCTTGTGGCTGGCTTCTGTGATGGAGGGGAACTGAAAGACTAGAAACAAAGGAGGCACTCATTGAATGAGGACAGGCTAAACAAAACATGATGTATTAGAACGTGATCACATTTTAACAAATAACAAATATGGGGAATTCAGACATAGTTTGGAAGACCTATATGAACAGATGCAGTATGAACTAAGCAGAACCAGGAGAATGATATACATATTAACTGTAATAGAGTAAATGAAAATATAATAAAAGGCAACTAATCTTAGATAAATGCAATGACAATCTTGGTTCCAGAAAATAGATGACAAGAACTACTTGCTTTCTCTGCCAATGTTGCATAGATTGTCAAACATAGTCCCTATGATAGGTGGTTTTACTTTAGAGTTTTGTTTTTTTTTTGTATGTGTGCATGTGTGTGTGAGAAGAGCTCAAGGCAAAGTAGTTGGACGCAAGGACAAAGAAGAAAGGATACAGTCAGTCAATAAACATTTACTAAGTACCTACTATGTGCCAGGTTCTGTGCTAAGCTCTGGGGATACAAAAAAAGGCAAAAGACAGTCCTTGCCCTCAAGGAGCTTGAAGTCTAATGGGGATACACCCAGGGTGCCAGGGGCTTTGGACTATGGCATGAGGAAGAAGGGTGCTCATCATTGGTTGGTTTTAATGGTAGGAGGTCAGGCACTGCCTCAGGCCCATCTAGTTGGCCTTTCATCTCTGATGTCCCAAGCAGACAGACACTAGGGTATTAGCTATTGCAAGAAGCTCAGCTGAACCAAATAAAGAACACGTCAATGAGTCAACAAGAATATAAGCATGATAAGAAATGATGAGGAGGCAGATTTCAGAAAAATCTGAAAAGACTTGCATGAACTGATGCTGAGTGAAGTGAGCAGAGCCAGGAGAACACTGTACACAGTAACAGCCACATTGTGTGATGATTAACTATGATAGACTTAGCTCTTCTCAGTAATACAATGATCTAAGACAATTCCAAAAGACTCATGATGGAAAATACTGACTACATCCAGAGAAAGAACTATGGAGTCTGAATGCAGATCAAAGCATACTATTTTCATTTTTTTTTGTTTTCTGTTTTTTTCTTTCTCATAGTTTTTCCCTTTTGTTCTGATTCTTCCTTCATGTGGAAATGTGCTTAACATGATTGTACATGTATAACCTATATCAGATTGTTTGCTGTCTTGGGTGGGGGAGAGGGGAGGAGAGAGAAAAATTTGGAACTCAAAATTTTACAAAAATGAATGTTGAAAATTACTTTTACATGTAATTGGGGAAAAATGCTAAAATGGAGGAAAAAAGAATGTAAGCACGCAGTATGGAAGTTACTCAAAAAATGCAGGAATAAGGGGTGAGAGGCAGGCAGAAGGGACAAGCCAGTATTCAGAGCAGAAGTAGTCTGATGTGCTTGAGTGATTGGCACGGGTCATAGAGAGGCCAAGAATCTCTAGGTTCAACACTGGCAGAGAAGGCAATCATTTATTTTCTGGAACCAGGATTTGTCATTGTATTTATCTGAGGTTAGTTACCTTTTATTATATTTATAGTTATTGTGCATATCATTCTTCTGGTTCTGCTTAGTTCATTCTGCATCTGTTCATATAGGTCTTCCAAACTGTATCTGAATTCCTCACATATGTTATTTGCTTCAATGTGATCACATTCTAACACATCACGATTTGTTTAGCCTGTTCTCATTCACGCCATCTCCTGGGGCTTTTAGGAGATTCAAATGAAAGAAAAGACATGAAAACACTATGGGAAGTTAAAGGTGCACCACAAATGTAAAAGACTAATTATTTTTAACCTACATTTTCAGGGGGCTCTCACCCTGGAGGCCTAACCTTTTAGCTTTTGGTGAGACTCTAGTAGCAGGATGACAGAGAGGGCGCAGCTTTCTCTGGGAGTCCAGAGAAATCCTCCATGTTCTGATGATTTCATTTCAGCTAGGTAGAACAGTGGATGAGAGATCACTTACCTGGAATCAGGTAAGACTTGAGTTAAAATCCAGTCTCAGACACTTACTAGCTGTGTGACTCTGGGCAAGTCACTTAACCTCTGTTTGCCTCAGTTTCCCCAGCTATAAAATAGAGATAATAACACCTGCCTCTCAGAGTTGTTTTGTGGATCAAATGAAATAAATTTTTGTAAAGTGCCTAGCACAGTGCCTAGGACATTATAGGTGCTATAAAAATGCTTATTCCTTTATCTTTCCTTCCTTTCTCCATTCTGAGCAAAGTCTCAGAAATGGCTACCCTAAGAAAACAAAACAAGAAATAACTTTTCTCAACACCTTCACTGAAAAGTACACACCTTTTTTTTTTTAAGATAGCAGTCAAACCGTTTGAGGGGATGTAACTTTTTGAGGGGATGTAACTTGGCCAAAGTGGATAAAAATCACAATGTGCTCAAGGCTGTTAGCCTCCCAGAGGTTCCAGGAGTTAAGTGACTCGCTGGGACTGATGGGCTTTGGAACTGGTCTCATGACATAAGCATATGGCCAGTTCTTGGCATAATGTTCATGTCAGAATATTTTACGGTTGGCCTTTCCCATCTCCCCTTCCACTCTCCACTGGTGGCATCAATCCTCTTCCCTATCCTTCCTTCAATACTAACTTTCTCCCTCCATCACCACCATGGTAATGCCCAAGCCTCCCTACTGTGGTGCAAGGGATGGTGCTGAGCTTGGGTACAGGAAGTTATGGAGTCAGTCCCTTCTCCAACCTTACTGAACTGTATGATTCTGGGTGACTGTGCCTCTCTGGTCCTCAGTTTCCTCATCTTTACAATTAAAGGATTAGACAAGAGAACCTCTAAAGTCTCTCTAGATCTAAGTCTATGATCTTCTATGTCAAAGGTTCTTAATCTGGAGTCCATGGACCTTCTTGAGATCTGTGGATAGATTTCAGAGGAGGTCTATCAACTTGGGTGGAAAAAAATTATATCTTTATTTCAATGTAATTGATTTTCTTTGTAGTCATATATCTTTTATTTTATGTGTTTAAAAGCATTATTCTGAGAACAATGAGATCCACAGTTTTCATCGGACTTCCAAAGGGGTACATGTCACACACAAAAGGGACTCCTGCTCCTTGTCTCAGGCAGCTTACTAGTACAAAGTTCTTAAATGGTTTGAGTCTGCATTGGCAGGCAGAGTTTCCCACCTGGGAAGAAATCATATACCCTTTGTATATTGCATATAATTAGGATGTCTTATATTTCCCAGAGTATTTGCATTTTAAAAAGGAAATTGCTTGTGAGAAACAACCTTTGGTGGAAAGGCTGAAAGCGGTGGCCTCTAGGACCTTGCAAATCAGATGGGATCATAGATGAAGAGCCGAAAGAACCTCTGAGGCCTTCTAGTCTACTCCCCCTGTTTTACAGATAAGGAAACTGAGGCTGGAGGAAATTAAGTGACTTGCTCAAGGTCACATAAGTAGTAAGCATCAGAGATACAATTTGATCCCGGGTCCTCTGATTCCAGAGCCAGTGATCTTTTGGCTATCTCCCGAAGGAATAGGTGGTATCCTTTCTACCCACAGGCAGAGGTGTGTCCTGTCTAAACGGAAATAGCAGAAATGAATCGACTGGCCACATTTCCAAGAGGCCACAAGGCTGACATGCTCAGAACATCCCTGCTCTCAGCCCTGGAGAAAGGGGCCCTAGCCCCTCACCTCATCTTACTAAGAGGATGGGAATCACAGAAGTCACCTCCACTCGATTATCTGATTCGAATGTCCATTTTCTGTTCGGAGACCTAGAAAGAGAATACAAGAAAACCCTGGGGAAATAGACATTGAGTAAATGTCAAGGAGTGTAATAAGTGTGACATAAAGGCTAAAAGCCTCAATTACCCTCCCTGACAGGAAAAGGGAACATTTCTATAAAAAGAGAAACCTTCGCCTCATAAATTACTCTTGTTATAGATCGCTTGAAGTCAGGCCGTGGCCATGGTTACGTCGTCGGCTGAGCTGCCAGCAGCCTCCCTAAGTGACTGCAGTGATCGGCCAAGTCGGGGACCTTCAAAACCAAGATGGCAAGTTTCCTCCAATTACGAAAAAAAAAAAAACTGTGTTAAGAGAAAAGCATTGGGTCTTTCTAAGCCCAGGCTTCTCCCTAGAGAGGTAGCTACAAAGATCAGTGAAGAAGTTCAACTACATATGTGGGTAGCAATTGTTCAATCTAACAAGTATTTATTGAATGCCTTAATTAAGCTTTAGGTTCTGGCAGGGATGCAAAGATATATAAGAACGCTAGTAAATCCTGCAGATTGTCACTTCCCGGCATCTCTCACGTACACCCCCTTCTCTCCTCTGACACTGCCATCTCTTTGATACAGGCCTCTCCAGCCCTTACCCTGGATGACACAATAGCCTGCTGGTGGGCCTTTCTGCCCTAAGTCTCTCCCCACTCCTCACTTGAGTCATTCTCTACTCAGCTTTCAAACTGGTTTTCCTAAGACACAGTTCTGGTCATGTTACCTCCCCTCCCCCATACACACTTAATAAACTACAGTGGCTCCCTATTACCACCAGGATGAAATATAAAATCCTCTGTTTGGCTTCTAAAACCCTTCCAAATATGGATCCTTCCTCCTTTTCCATTCCTCTTCTGCTTTACCCCTCAATGTGCTCTTCTATGCAGTGACATAGAACTTTCACTGCCGGCCAAACATTTCCTAGAATTCTCTACCTCCCTCCTCTTCCTCTCAGCTAAAATCCTGCCTTCTGCAAAGGGCCTTTGTTCATCTCCCTCAAGTCTGGGGCCTTCCCCCTGAGCTTATCTCCAATTTATCTGGTATATGTCATTTGTACATAGCTGTTTACCTGCCTGTTCCCATTAGATTGTGAAGTCCTTGAGACTAGGGTCTGCTTTTACCTTTCTCCATATACTGAGAGTTTAGCACAGTACCTAGCACATAATAGCAGTTTAACAAATGCTCATGGGTCTTCTCATATAAAATGACTAATACGGAAATGTTTTACATGATTGTATATGTACAACCTATATCTGACTGTTTACCCCTCAGAGAGGGGGAAAGGGAATGAGGGAGGGATGTAATTTGGAACTCAAAACCTAAATGTTTTTAATCGTTTAACATGTAATTAACATGTTTTAACATGTAATTTAATATGTAATGGTGTAATTTACCAATATAATTTTAACATGTAACTTAACATGTAATTATAACATGTATATCTGATTGCTTACCTCTCAGAGAGGGGGGAAGGGAATGAGGGAGGGATAGAATTTGGTACTCAAAATCTTAAAAAAATTTTCAAATTGTTTTAATATGTAATTGGGGAAAATATTTTAAATATATAAATAAATAGATGTACATATATAAATATAATATAAATATATAAATAAATAAAAATGCTTGTGGACTTGACTTATCTTAACTGGAAGGCTAATAGGTGAGGACAGCCAAGAGGGTGAAGGCCCTCCAATTCATAGGTGTCTTCAAGTATTTAAAGGATTGTCTAGTGGAAGAGGGATCAGACTTTCTCTGTTTGATGGCAGATGGCAGATGGCAGAAGCAGGAGCCGTATTGCAAAGAGGACAATTTGGATTTGACGACAGGAAAAACTTCGTAGCAGTTGAAGTTACCCAAAAGTGCAGCTCTAAATGTACCCTGCCTTGGAGGGACTGGATTTCCCCTTAATGGAGGTCTGTAAGCAAAGACTGCATGGCTGCTTTTAAGATGTCTTATAGCAAAGATTCTTTGTCTGGTATGGATTGGACTGGATGGCTCTGAAATTTTGTGATTTTATGAAAATACACGGGTCCTGGGAACTTTCACTCTAGTTAGGAAGAGAGAAATACTAACTCCAATCTATGTGGTGCTTGTGATTGTGATTTATGAGGCATTATCTCATAATACATGTTACCTCACTTGATACAACTTTATGAGGCAGCAGCCAGAGCAAATAGTATTATACCCATTTTGCAGATGAGATAATAGAGGTTCAGAGAGATTGCTCAAGGTCATGCACCTAATAGCTAGAGCAGCAGCCAAAATTCAGGTTTATATAGTGTTTGTAAAGTGCTTCTCATATGTTATCTCAACTGATCAATGAGCCCCAACTCAAATCCAAGTCTTGTGACTCTCAACTCCTGCTCCACAGAAACCACCCATGTCCAAGCCCACATGATCTCTCTCCTACATTACTGTAATCACTTGCTACTTAATCTCCCTATTTCCTTCTCCCTTCCATCCTTCACAATGCTGCCAAAGTAATCTTCCTAAGGTATGTCCTGACCATTTCACTATTTCTTACAAAAAAACAAAATTGTTTTCCATTGTCTGATGGATGACATACAAGCTCTTTGTTGACCTGGAATTCTAGGGAGTTCATATATGGATTCCAGCCTACTTTTTTTCTTCCTTATCTCATACTCCTCCCCTTCCTGTGCTTTATACTTCAGTAAAATTGTACTGCCAGGAATTCCCCATTCTTGTCCTGCCGTCTTCGGCTTCTTGGCATTGGCAAATGTCAACGCCATCCTGTAATGGACCCCCCCTCCACTGCGTCCTTCTCCTTCTGTTGAGCATGCCATTGCAGTTAGGAAGTAGTCTTATTTCTCCCCTAACCCAATTCTTTGATGTAGTCAGATGATTTAGTTACAAATGATGAGGTCTTAATGCAGTAACAAGTTGTCAAACTAACTAAAATTTGGGCCACATCTAGTGATCGCTTTACAAAGTGTTCACACTTCTCTGATAGTGAGAAGGGAAAAACTGTGATTGACTGAGCAAATAAATTAGCCCATCACCCTTAGGGGAGGGGGCGAGTGGTTAATAGCTAAGCTCTGGGGAATATGATGAAGTACAGGCAGAAGGCGGGGCGGGGGGGCATTCTCTCTCCTCTTTCCTCTCTCCTCTCTCCCTCTTTCTTCTCTTTGGCCATGGCATCTAGCAGCGCCCCAGAGGAACATCCCATCTAGCCGTTCATTGGCTTTGGAATAATCAGAAGCATAGTTAAAGAAGCAGAGACACACACTTGAGAAAGATGGATACAGAAAGGCAGCCTGGGGAGGAAGCACCTTTAAGGAACAAGACCCCTTGCAGAAGAGAAGAGAGCCATCAATGGACTTGAGAGAGCTAGGACTGGTCATTGAGAGTAGAACTGTGGAGAGGAGCACTCCCTGGGAGACCGCCGAGCTGGAAAGGACCCAACCCCCTCATTTTAGAAAGAAGACACTGAGGTTCTGGGAAATGAAGGGATTTTCCCAAAGTCACACAGGTGATGTCCCCAGGTGCTCTAACTCCAGATCCATCATCCTCTCCACCGTACCATGCTGCCATCTCATAAGACATCTTTCCCCACCTTTAAGGCCCTGTTCACATGCCACTTTTTCTGTCATGCCTTCTTTTATTGCCCCTCCCTGGGGAGAGATAATCCCTCTTCCTCAAATATTTTCTTTTTCTCTGGCCTTTCTGCTGCATTTGTACAATTTACCTTGTGTACCCCATGGCTCAGGGCCCTTTCCCAAAGGCTCATGTAAACCTAAGTTTGAGCCTAAGGACCTTTTCTTTCCTTAGGTCCATTTCATTCCTTAGATCTGTCTCCAACATGCAGTAAAACTCCATGGAAATCTCTCATATAAAACAGGTGTGGCTTGTGTCTAAACTCACAAAGGAACTTAATGTTCAATATGAATATTAGGTATGGGACCGCTTTTTATTTCCTCCATCACAGAAATAGCAAAAGATAAATAAGGATACGAAAGAACACATGAAAAAAATACAGGAAACAAAATATTCAAATAGCCCATTATAATCCCCCCAAAAGGTAAAACTTTTTGTGGGATTTTGGTGTTGTCATTTTTTAGTCATGCCCAACTCTCCTTGACCTCATTTGGGTTTTTCTTGGCAAAGATACTAGAGTGGTTTGCCATTTCCTTCTCCAGCTTATTTTATAGATGAGGAAGCTGAGGCAAACAGGGTTAAGTAACTTGCCCAAGGTCACACAGCTAGTAAGTATCTAAGGCTGCATTTGAGCTCAGAAGATGAATCTTCCTGACTCCAGCCCAACCTTCTATGTGACCTGAACAGATGTCTCACACATACCTACGCTGTCCAAGAAGCTCACATCAACTATCATGGAAGATTGGCAAGGGCCAGATCTCCCAGTCAGTCATGTGATGGCTTTAGTCTTCCAGTTAAATGGCAGTTCTCCTGCAGAGTGTCCTCTTGTCCTCTCTAAGAAACATCCTGTTAAGGAGATCCTCTCTCTCTTGTCAGTTACCCAAATCCTGAACTAAGGACTTTAAATTGAACAGGTTAAAGGTTGGAAACATACATTTCTCAGGTTCATTCATAGTCATTGACCTGTACAGAAGAAAAGAAAGGGAAAGGTAGAAAGCAACCATCCCAAGAAACTCCAGTCTTAGACTAACCTGGGCAAGCACATCTCCCGCGGACATGTACTTCTTGTGTAAAGGAGAGAAATCTACCACCATTTGCTCAAAGTCTAGAAAAGGAAAACTTGCCAACAGGACTAAAAATACAAAAAAAGAGCAGCTCCTCCAACAACAGACCATTCTTCTTTTATTCTAAGTATCCAATCACCTTTGAGGCAACTCCAGAAATTCAAGGTTGTATTAGCATGGAACTAATGTGAATTTCTAGCCTGATAGGGAGGTGCCTACTTTTTTAAAAAAATATTTATTTCATTTTTAATTTATGGAATAAAACAAGCATTTCTATAACATAGTATAATAAAAAGATAATTGCACATGAAACTGCAAATCTATTATGTACAACTTGCTATTTCTTTTAAATATATAATAAAGTTATCATGTAAATTTTTTCCTACTTTTCCCTCCCCCACCCTAGAGATGGCTACCATTAAACACAAACATATATATATATATTATCCATCTATAAAATATATATGTGTGTGTGTGTTTAAATACATATATATGCACACATGCATATATGTAAAATCATTCTATACATACTTCTATTTATCATTTCTTTCTCTAGATGCAGATAGTGTCTTCCTTTATATGTCCTTTGTAGTTAATTTGGGTATTTGTAATAGTCAAAATGACTTATTTGCTCAAAGTTGTTCTTAAAACAATATTGCTGTTACTGTATACAACGTTTTCTTAGTTCTGCTCATTTCACTTTCCATTATTACATGCAAATCTATCCATGTTTTTCGGAGGTCACGGAGCTCATCATTTCTCATAGCACAGTAGTATTCAATTGCAATCATACACCACAACTTTGTTCGGCCATTCCCCAATTAATGGGCTTCCCTGCAATTTCCAGCTCTTTGCCACCACAAAGAGAGCCGCTATAAATATTTCATACCTATCTTTTGACAAAGGCCCATGCCCTAGAATCTCATTAAGTTAACTGGTGGAAAACCCCTCAAATTGAACAGAAGTTCTCCTGATCACTTCTACTATACTTGGATTATATTTATGTGCATATATCCACCCCACCCCGGAAGCAGTGTTGGTGGATGGACAGCTGGTCTGGAAGCTAAAGAGACCCAAGTTCAAGTTCCAACATTGAGACATACCGGTGACATGACCCTGAGCAAATCATTTAATCTCCCAATGGCCTCAGGTAAATTTCTAAGACTGGAACTGGCAGAAAAGCTTCTGTCCCACATTGGTGAACGGAGTTTGTTTCTTCATCCCACAATGAAGTCAAAGATTCAGCTCCTATCCTTATTTCTCTTTCCCCTGCATTTATAAATTGCTTAGAAAAGCAGGGAATGTGTTGCTTTTTAAATTTTGAATGCTAGGTCCAAGCACAAGACCTCAGACATCAATGCAAACTAGTTAGATCTGGTCCTTATGGGGAGTAAAAGAGATATGTAAATAAGAACAACTAAAGTAACTGATGAATATTTATGAACAAAATCTATGACCCCCAAATAAATGCTACCAATCTCTCTGTTTAGCTATGTCTGACCTGTTCATGATTGACTTATTCAAAGGTAGGAGATGTCTACTTTACCCTGAGACTTGTACATTTGTGAGAGGCTGAAGCTCCCTTTGTCTGGCTTAGTATAAAACCACACAGGCCCTAACATCTGTGAGTCATCCAGTGGTCAAGCTGTTGTCTGGATAAACATCACCTTGTGGGTCGGTTTAGCCACTCATAGGAGCGGCTTCATATCCGTAGGCCAAACAAATATGGGGACCCAGAGGGTGGCAGTGAAATAGACCAGAATACACACATCCTCTTGTATCCCTTATTATGAATGAATATTTACACTGGTGATATGTATATTATTCAATAAGCCTTGGAGTTAGCTTAAGGTGTGGCTGTGTCTCTCTTGAAATACCACACCTAAGAGGCACAAACATGGTTCTCAAATAATAAATGTTTGCTGAGACTTCTGGGTAGCATGACCAACAAGTCAGAGGATTAGATACTTTCTCTTATCCTCACAACCTTTGAAATCTTTCCAAAAGAGGAATTATGTACAAGAGATAAATCACCTTCAGATGTTTTCATGTCCTAAGCTACCAAGAACCCTAATGAAGTAAAAACTCAATGAACTAACAGCAGGGAAGGCTAATTCCTAACCCTTAATGCATTCACTAAGCATCCCTTCTCCCACCTGCAGAAACTGATACTTCTAAGAGTGTTGCACAACAGAAAAATGGGAATCTAAAATAGATTCCCTGGAAGTATTAATTCCAAAGTGAAACATAGACTAATGGAGGAAGACATAAGTATAAGGGCCAAAAATCAAAGAATAAAAAAGTCTAAAATACAAAAGAAGATAAATAATGAAGAGAAGGTGAGAAAAAATGTTTTCTAGAAGGTATAGAAAATGAACATTTTAAAACAAACAAAACAAGTTAAAGGGGAGGAGAAGAAGAGGGGTTTTATGTGACAGCTTAACTAAGCGGGAAAAAAGAGGGAAAGAAGTAGATAAAAGTAAGAAAAAGGGAACTAACAAACAAAATTTTAAAACTAGGAAAAGGAGAAACAAATGGAAGTTTTAGAAGCTTTAAAGGGAGGGGAAGAGAGCCAATGGGAAGAGGCCTGCCTTAAAGTAGATTATGCTTTTAAAAAAATGAAGAAACAAAATACTATCTTTATGGAGAAAGAGGGGAAAATTGCAATTAGGGAAAATATTAGTGGTAAATAGAGGAAAATATAAAATTAATTCTTGTAACCTTCAATGTGAATGGAATGAACAACCCAATAAAATAAAAAAGAGTGACAGACTGGATAAGAAAACAAAACATCTCAATCTGATGCTTGCAAGAAACGCCTCCCAAAATAAAGGCACATACAGAATAAAAATGAGGGGCTAAAATGAAATTTACTATGCAACAAGTGAATCCAAAGAGGATTTGTAATTGTGCTGATGAAGCAAAAATAAACATTCAAAAAATTAAAATGGATAAACAAGGAAACTACATTATGCTGAAAGGAAACAAATAACAAATCAATATCAATATTAAACTTATATGCTCTAAATGCCTTGGTATCTAAATTCATATAGAAAAAAAACTCGATTACAGAAGACATAGACAGTAATAATTAGATTTCAATAACCATTTATCAATTTTGGATAAATCTAACAGAAAATTAAATAAAAGGGAAAATAGAGAATCAAACAAATAGCTGGAAAATGTAGAGCTAAAAATTGTATAGCATCTTCTAAACGGATTGCTAAAGAATAAACACATTATCAGCACCACATGGAACCTTTACACAAATTAACCATGTATTAGAGCACTAAAATATAAAAAGGCAGAAATATTAAATACACCTTTTGCAGTGCTTTACCTTCTCCAACTTGTAGAGCATACAGCAATTATTAAAAATTAAACATTAAACATTAAAAATACAACAAAAATAGCAATTTGTTTAAGGAACAAAACCAAAAAACATAGACCCAAAAAGAGACTAAACAATGAACAACTATTTCAAATAATGAATGGATCAAAGAACAAATCGTAGAAATAATTAATAGTTGTATAAAATAAAATAATGCTGAACCAATATAGGAAAATTTCTGAGGTGAAGCTGAAGCCATCCTCAGAAGGAAAATTATGACTTTACAAATATATGTTAATAAAACAGAAGAGGACTAATGACCTGGTTGTACATTTTTTTTTAAAGAACAGAAAAGAAATAGAAGACTCCCTTTAGAAATGGGCATCTAGGTGGCACAAAGGATAAGGCACCGGGCTTAGAATCAGGAAGACTTATTTTCACTAGTTTAAACGCAGCATCAGACACTACTTGTGTGACCGTGGGCAAGTCACTTAACCCTGCTTGCCTCAGTTGAGCTGGAGAAGGAAATGGCAAATCACTCCAGTATCTGTACCAAGAAAACCCCAAAAATGGAGTCATGGAGAGTTGGACATAAATGAAACAACTCAACAACAAAAACTTTTAAAAATATAAAATATACAAAGTGACAGAAGACCAAAAAGATATCAAAAATAATTTTATCTCAGAAAAAGAAATAGAAATAGCTATAAAGGAACTACCAAGGAGTGGGGGGGGGCTCATTGTCTTTGTGTATACACAGGAAGATTCTATCAAACTTTTAAACAATAACAAAAAAATACCATCAAAAATAAAAAATCCAAGAGGCAATGATAGAAAGGGAATGCCATTCCAAATAACTGCAAAATGTACAAAATTGGGGGGGGGGGGATCAATCTAGCAAAATACTTGCGTAAATGCAATTACAATGGACTCTTTAAAGAAAGAATCCCTTAAGTAGCTAGAGGAATATTCAGTGCTGATGACTGAACTGTGCCAATATAATAAAATGACAATATTACTAAAGTCATATTAAGTATTAATGCTATGCCAATCAAATTTTCAAAGGGATACTCTTTATAGAACCCAATAAAATAATAAAATTCATTTGGAAAAATAAAAGAGCAAGAATATCTAGGGATATAATCGAGAGGTAGGGATGAAAGGAGAATAGGACTTTCAGACCTCAAATTATGTTATAAAGCAGCTATCATCAAAACTATCTGATATTGGTTTAATAATGTTGCAGACTAGATAAGGGAGAGCCATAAACAATGGAATTTTATGATCCATTGTTTGATAAATCAGAAAAAAACCCAAATTACTTAGGAAAGCACTTCTTATTTAATAAAAGCTGGGAAAAATGAAAAGCAGTCTGGCAGAAATTAGGCTCAGATTACATCTTAGGCCATATTCCATAATATATGCAAACTGATTTTAACGTTAAAGATCATAGTATGAAAAAAATCAGATGAGAAGCAGATCATACATCTTTTACAGCTATGAGCAGGAAATGTATTTTTAACAAGCAAGACATATAGACACTTATGAAAAAATAAAGCAGAACTTTGATTAAATATAAGTAGAAATATTTCGCACAAACAAAACTAATGCACTTAGGACAAAAAGGGAAAGTCTCAAAGGGAAAAAATATTTGTTATCAAATCTTTCTGATAAGGGTTTGGTGACCAAGATATATAAACAATTGATACTCACATGTTTGTGTGTGGTCAAAGGATAGGAACAAACAGTTCTCAAAAGAAGACTTGCAGTCTATTAACTATCATATGAAAGAATGCTCCAAATTACTAATTATAAGAGATATGCAAATCAAAACAATTCTGAAGTTTCACGTTACATCCTTCAAATTGGCAAAGATGACAAAAGATGCAAATAGTCAATCTTGGAGAAATTATAGAAGGGAGTTGCACTAGTGCATTTGGTGGAGTTGTGCATTAGTACAACCATTTTGGAAAACAATTTGAAATTACGCAAATAAAGTAATTTAAATGTCTATGCTCTTAGACCCAAAGATTCCTCTATGAGGCTTATACCCAAGGAGGCCATGGATAAGAATAAAGTCTATACACCAAAATGTTTATAGTGGCTCTTTTTGAGATAGAAAAAACCTTAGAAACAAAGGAGATGCCCATCATTTGGGAAATAGCTAAACAAATCATGGTACTTGAATTTAATGGAATATTATGGTGCTATAAGAAATGAAAAATTTGAAAAATATGGAGAAGATGGAAAGTTCTACAAGAAATAATGCAGAGTGAAGTGAGCAGAGCCAAGAAAACAATATATACAATTAGTAAGCCAATGTAAATGAAAAGAACAACAATAAAAATTAAAAGTAAATGGTGTAAAATTACAAAAACAAAAAACAAAAACAAGCACAGCTCCAAAGAAAAGATATGAGAAGACACTCCCATGACTCATTTTTGCAGAGGTCAGAGGTCTACAAGTATTGTACATTGCACATATTTTCAAATTTATTTAATGTATTGATCAGTTACACTGATTTGTTCCTCTTTTTTTTTTGTTTGTTTGTTTCTTTAAATATATTATTTGGTTTATGAGATGGCTCTCTGGGAGGGAAGGAAGAAGGGATAATGAAGGTAATATGGTAGTGTAAGAAAAACAAGATATCAATACAAACTATTTTAAAAAATAAATGCTTTGCCTTCCCCCCTCAACAAAAAACAAAAGAAAAAACAAAAAAAAATAAATGCTTATAGAATGGAATGAATATATTGTTGAATTGAATAAAATTCAATGCTCTGGTTTTAAAAAGTAAGAGCTAACTTATGGGACACTGTGTAGTATAGTGATGGACAGAGATCTGGCCTCAGAGTCAGGAGAACTTGAGTCCAACAGACTGTAAGCTCCTTGAGTACAGGGACTGGTTTAGGAGTTTTGCTTGGCGTTTTTTTAGGGAAAGAGGAACTTTCTTTGTGTTTCCAGTGATTAGCACAGTGCCTGGTTTATAGTGGGAGGCAATGGCAAACTTCCTTATTTCCATCAAGGGAACCACCATTTCCCCACTCAGACAAGTTTGAAACCTCAAAGTCACCTTTTCTTTTTTTCTCCTCACATTCATCTGCACCCCCCAACCAATCTCATCCAATTATAATATTCTGTTATTTGTACCTTCATGACATCTCTTAATCTTGTTCTCTTCTCTCCTCTTTAGACCTCCATCTTCTTTCACTTGAGACAGTGTGGAATGGTGGACAGAGCACTGGACTTGGGAGTCAGGAAGACCTGGGTTTGAATTTTGCCTCATATACTTTGCTGATACCGGGAAGGCCACTTTGATTCTCCAGGACTCGGTTTCCTCATCTATAAAATAAGGAGGCAGGACTCCATAACCTTGAGGTCCTTTCTCACTCTAAAACTGGTATTAAGGACAAATGAGGTTTCCTTTAATGGTATTCTCCAGCACAGCTTCAAATGCTCACAGTAGTTAGACAAGGGAGATTCTGTTCTTGGGGGAATCTCTAGGAAGCAAGAATCCCACATGGTCTCTGGCTAGATGCAGGGATTTCATCAGGAGATACAAACTTAGTAGAGAGGTAAATGGTAGAGCCTTTGTCTCCAGACCGAACATTGCTTCCACCATGCCACACTCTTGCTCAATGCAGACACTTCAACATGGTGCATCAAGCTCCAGAGACTGTGGCAGACGGGAACTCAGGAGGTGAGTGCCATGGTCAAGGACCTGACAGCCCAGAACTGGCACCAGATGACTACAATCCCGACAGATTGCAATATATCTCCTTGCCAGTCCCTGAGAGCATCCATGCAGAGAGGAGATAGAGAATGACTGACAGTTTTCTCACCCAGTTTCCACACCAACATGCTGAGTTGTTTCCTCACCCTTTCCTAAGTTTTTCTTTTTTCTGAGATGTTTCTTTCCCATTCTTCACTTCTGGAGTTCTAGGAAATGGAACCTGTTTCTGTATTGAGGCAATTAATCAATCGGCCAAGTTCCTACAAACACTTCTTAAGCACCAGACACTGGGCTGGGAAGGCAGGAGATACAAAGACAAAAATGAAACAGTCCCTAACTGCAGGTAGGTTACATTCTATCAAGGGAGACAATAGACAAACAAAGGATGCACAAAACATGTACCAAACAAATACAAAGAGGTTTTTATTTGTTTGATTTCAAGGGAAGCTCTAGCAGCTAGAATGGCAGAGGGAGACACTGATTCCATAGCTTGATTCTCATCTTATTTTTCACACTTTTTTAATGTAAATCACTCATTCGACAAAACATTTGTAGAATGCCTTTGCTATTGGATTCATGATTCTTTTATGTTCTAGAAATAGAGGTTTCATTCCACCTTGATGAAAGCACAGATCTGGACTATATGCACACACACACACACACATATATACACCCATGTGTGTACATATACATATATGGGTGTATACATACATTGTATTTTATATCTATACATTTACATCATTAATACAAATACATGCATTTCCTTGCTATACTATACTACATTTGGGTACATGTTCTGGTTTCAAAGAGTACGAGCTGTGAGCGGCAGTGTGCTATGGCAGTGAATAGAGAGCTGGCTTCGGTCAGGAAAATTAAAATTAAAATTGAGAGAGAGAGAGAGAGATGCACCTATATACATATATATTTATGTTTATAATGTGACTATGTAATATATAACATCATTTATAAAGCTATATAATATAATACATCATATATTTTATATGCAATTATATTAATAATATGTATATATACATTATTTATATTTTGGTCCAGAGCTGTGAATAAAAGAATATATGTGATTATGTGTAGATATAGATACATATGTACAAATATATATACACACACATAAACATATACACATATGTATATACACACATGTGTATATTGTATATGTATATGCATGGGTATGTGAGTACATATGCGTGTATATGTATATATGCATGTATATGTATATATGTGTGTATAAGTATATATGTATATATGTGTGGGCTGATAGATAAGATGGATGGATGGATAGATGGATAGACAGACAGAGAGACAGACAGATAGATAGATAGACAGACAGACAGACAGACAGACAGACAGACAGACAGATAGATAGATAGATAGAAAGATAGATAGATAGACAGACAGACTTAAGCTATGATTTACATAAATAATTACCTAGAACAACCTGAACTGAAGCTGGGGAAAGTGGGAAGGGACTCCAGAGGTATCACTCGAGAGATTTCAGAAGAACATCATTACAATTAAAATAGCCTCTTCACTAGTCTTCCAGCTTCCGGCCTCTCCCCAGCTCCAATCCGTTCTCCATCCAGTAAGGCACAGGTCTGACCTATACTCTCAGTTCTCCATAGGACAAAAAGAATTAACTCCCTACTCTGGCATTTAAGATTCCTCCCTTTACAATCCATTTGATCTTTCCAGCCTCATTTCATATCATTCCCCTTCATTCACTCAACATTACAGCATAGATATTCCTTCAACTCCACATGCCACCTCCAAGAATAGATACTGGCTGTTGTTCCCAATGTCTGAACTCTTTAATCTCTGATTTTTGTCATTCTTTTTTTCCTTCAAGTCATCACTGGCTACTGCTCCTTCTGTGTACATTTCTCTGACACTCCCCCAACTAAATGTGTTCTCTGTCTCCTCAGATCTTCCTAGAACACTCACCTGCATCTCTCCTGCATTTCTATCACTCCCAATGCAATCACTGGGGCCCTTGTTATATATCCCTTCAAGTGAACCATAGATTCTTTAAGCACAGGGACCTTTTCATTTTTGTCTTGGTATCCCCCATGCACATCCTAGATGCTTAAGAGTATTTGTTGAGTTGAATTTGTTGAATCAATCAATTCATTGATTAGCTACAGAGTTCCTATTCCACGGAAGCATCTTACACTGTGAGGGATACAAAGGAAGGGCAGATATGGTCCCTGCCCTCAAGAAATTCACAGCCTCACTGGGGAGATGAAAGACTCTCAGACATGAAACAGCTCTGAAGAAAAAGGCATCACACAATTAAACATCTGATGGTATGTTTCAGACTGAACTCCTATAGTACTTCCAGACTAAAATACACCATTAAGTATCTAATTGTGCGGGGTCTTGTTTCTCTAAAGCTATTTCGTGTATGGCTCTCATCTCTCCAGCAAGACTAGGAGTCCAGAGAAGGGAATGCTCCTGAAGGACTCTTGGAGGCAGGGAAGGCTTTCCTGAGAGGATGGGCTTTGGGACTGAGCTTTCAGGGATGGATATGGTTGCAAAATCTGAAGGAAGAGCATCCCAATAGGCAAAGGAGGAAACACAATGTCCTCTTGAAGGAGAGGAGTGTGAGGAATTTGGCTTATTTGGAGAAAAGGGCTAACCTTATGGAGCAGTTGGGTAGGATGGGGTTATAAGGGATCTTCAATACCAGGATAAGTTTGTTCTTGTGACCCCACAGACACAATGCCTTTAATTACCATAGAATCAGAGAATGAGTCAGAGCTGGGCAGTACTTTAGGAATAGCAGATTCTCAGAGTTGGAAGAGATTTCTGCATGTATAACTGAAAAAAAATGCCTTCTTTAGTACACTGAACAAGTGGTCATACAGTTTTTCTTGAAGATCTTCAATGAAAACAGGGCAATGCATTGCCTCTCAAAGAAGCCTTTTTTCATTTTTAGATAATCCTAATAGTTTGGAGCTTTCCTCTTACATTGAGCCTGAATCTCCCTCTTTACCACTTCCACCCATTGCTCTGAGTTCTGTCCCTCACAGCCAAGCAGAATAAGTCCTCCCATGTCCATGTGAAATCCCTTCATATACTTATCCCATGCCCTTTTCCCTAAATCTTCCCTTATCTAAGCTGAATGCCCCAGTTTCTTCAATATACAGCACCAACTCAACGCCTTTCATTCACCATCCTGGTTGCCCTCTTCTGAACACTCTCTAGCATCTTAATATCATGACAAAAACATGGCACCCAGAACTCTAAATTGCCTCATCCAACCCCCTCGGTTTACAGATGAGAAAATTGAGACCTAAAGGGAAAAGGGACCTGCCCAAGATGGTCCAACAAACCAGTGGTAGCCCTTGAATCTAGGCCCAAGAGACCTATGAATTATTCAGAAGACAACAACAATAACTGACATATCTATAGAGCTTTAAGATTTGCAAAACACTACATAAATTGGGGCAGCTAGGTGGTGCAATGAGTACAGTCAGGAGGACCTGAGTTCAAATCCAACCTCAGACACTTGACACGTGTACTAGCTGTGTGACCTTGGGCAAGTCACTTAACCTCAATTGCCTTGCCCCCCCCCCAAAAAAACAAACACTACATAAATAATCCCATTTAAGCCTCACAAGAAACCTCTGAGTTAGTCCCTACAAGGATTATTACTCCTCTTTTACAGATGGGGAGGCAGAGAAGTGAAATGGACACATAGCCAGGAGGCATCAGAATTAGGATTTGAACCCAAATGATTTCTGCCTCTCAAGTCTCTAACTATTGCTATTTCACCATTCTACTTCCAAGGAAGACCTTGAGCTCCATTCTGACACTCAAGATTCTCCATAATCTAGCCCCATCCAACATGATCTATTGCTCCATAAGACAGCTGATCCCTGATTCTTTTTGCAGAAACAAAGGTTGAGTTAAAATTGGAGCCCTAACTTTTTTTTAAGTCCGGGGGCAGGAGGGGAGGAGAAGAGGGGAGATATTTTGCTATTTGGCACACCAAGACTGAACATTTTAGCACCTCCTTAATGTGAAAACGTGAAACCATCTTTGAATCTGGCTTGACTTTCTTTCTTTAACTGCAGCCAAAGTGCTGCTGAATTTCAACTTTATTTAAACCTTGGAAGGCCTTGAAAAGGTCTGATGCATTTTGTTTTAGTTGGGAATGTTTTCGTAAAGCACCTCCTAAGTCAATAAGCAAGTCAAGCAATAAAGCTCAGACTTTGAGAAATACACGATTGAATCACCTTCAGTATGCCACTTGATGTAGTGGAAAGAATTGGGAATCAGAGCCTGGGTTTGAGTTTCAGCTCACTTTATCAACACAGCATCTTACCTCCAAGAGCTTTTCTCATCTGTAAAATGAGGCTTATAATGTTTGTACTAATTACCTCACAAGGTTACTGTGAGGATTGATGGGGACATTGCAAACTGTTTTGTAAACTCTGAAATGCTACATGAATACGTGCTATAATTATTGTCATAATTGTTATTGAAATGGGTGTAAACTTCCAAGAAGCAAAGTTAGACTCGATGCCAGGAAAAAAAAAAATTCCTAATAGAAGAGCTACTCCAAAGTAGAATGGACTGCCTGGGAAGGGAGTGACTTCCTCCCTCATTGGAGATCTCCAAGCAAAAACTGGATGACCAAATGACCACTCATTGGGTGTGTTGTAACAGGCATTTATTTTCCCAGTATGGGTTGGATATGATGACTGCTTAGGTCCCTTCCAAGTCAGACATTCTTCCATTCAGGGATGATTCTTATTTACATCCAGGGTGGATAATCGGCCCTCAAGAATTCAGTATTTGTCTTGGAGGAAAGTGGAAAACTAAACATAGCCAAGGGATTGGGAAGGAAACGCTCCTATCCAATAGCAATTTTCCCTCTCATAAACATTGAATAATGATATTTATAATTATAGGAGGACTACCCCTGATCAATTGAATCCCCCCAATCCACTTGATGAAATTACCAGATATCATATTTTAAGTGGTGCATTTGCATATGAAGGAGTCAGGATTGGCAGAGCTGATGGGTTTGTCTCTGGGTACAGATTGCCATGGTGCCTTTTCTCCCACCTGCTCATTTACATGAGTGAGAAAAGAAAATGAGAATTTTTAAAAGAGGGAACCTTCCATAGTGAATCATTTAAGAAGAAAGCCAGCTATGGAAGAAAGGTTTAGCTCTTGAGGATGCTCTGACTTATCAAGGGCTCACATCCTTTTAAAGAAGCTGGGATTTTTCACTCTTCTCTCTCCACGGGTAAGGGATCTTGCAGCAGAAGCACAGGGCCGTAAGAGACATTCTTGCATGTAGCCTCCAAGTAGAATTCATGGATATTGCTACCTAACCTCCAACATTCTGTGTAGAGAAATAATCTAGAACCTGGATTGGGGCTTCTGCTGCTCAGTAATGGCAGGATTCAGAGCCAGAATTCCAAGGGGGAGCAGAACTAGAGAAACTTCCAGCTGATTATAGAGTAAGAATTTTAGTTCTTTCCAAAAGAGAAGAGCAGTACCCTATTGAAGCATTTCAGTTTAACCAAAGGCTAGGCAGTAGAAGCTAGAGACAACTGGCAGAGTAATGTGCCCATCAGCTCAGCAGAACAATGAACCTAGACAAAATGTCTTGTCTAGCAAGAATAATGCAGAGGCCAACAGGGGCTCTACAGTTACAGAGGTATGAATTGCCCATTCACACATGTTGCTCAAATGTGGTGAGGGTGGGTGCCTCATTCATGATCTCTGCACTTGCTCACTCTACTTATGCTGTACATGCTTGAAGGAGAGCACCTACATCCTAAGGTTTTGGTGCAGCTGTTTTTGGAGAGGTTTGGGGTGGAAGCACATGGTGTTCTATTGTAAATCTTCTTGCTATACTTGTCTAGTAAATGTCTACTTGGAGAAAATCGTATCTTCTGGCTAACTTTTGAAAGGTAAAGACATCAGTGGATGCTCAAGAACTATAGTTTTTTCAGAGTATAGACCCACAAAATACCTTGAACCTAAGGTAACCAACCCCTGAGGAATCCGATCTACAAGTGAAAGTTAGGGAGATAGCCCAAAGGGGGTACTACAATATTCCTCTGGAATTTATTATTCCCAAGCAACTAAATTCCAAGAAGACCGGGTCTCAGTACCAAAGTCATACTTTCCCTGGGCTTGTATGTATCCTACTTGGAATGCAAAGCCACCAGCTGACACTGACCCAAAGCTCCATTTTGCATCTGCTGTGCTGCCTGGTTTCCACTCTAGGCAACAAGATGCTCCCTTACCAGTCACCGCCTGGTGGTCCTGTTCCTCACCACCACCACTTTGCTGGCTCCTTTTGTGTGTAGTCTCCCCTACAGATTGCAAGCTCATTGAGAGCAAAGACTGTCTTTTTTTCTTGAAGTCACTGGTCCTTTTCGGGAATGAAGAACAAACAGCAACGATATTCCCAGAAGTTAGCACAGCGCTTGGCATGTCATAGGTGCTTGATAAATGTTTATTGGGTTGGATTTTATTGGATTAGGTGTTGAAAGACTACAGCAATGCATTAACCAGTAGCAACTAGGGGAACAAAATCCAGCAGAGACTCTGAGACCAAAGTCAGCAAAGGCAATACGAAAATGTCACCAGTCCTGTGACACTGGATGTGTGAGTCCCTCTGAGTATGTGTCTTGGCCACAAATGTTTGCTTTATAAGTGGCTCTCTACTTGTACCCTCTATCTGTGTCTACTCTCTGCTGATTCTGGGTACAGTTGTGGGGGGGCATACCCCCAGTTTAGGGGGAACATGTTTTAATATGATTTTTCTTACTCTGCCTTTTCAGTAAGTGACTTGACTTTGAGCTTGTATACTTTGGTTAGCTATTGGAGGATAAACAGATCAGTGAAGGCTCATGGGTTTAGGAGGTTGAACTCAAAGAATGCCATGGACATGACGCAGCTATGCTCCAGAGGACCCGACTCGTGCCTGCAAATTAGAGTCGGGCTGGCCTAGGTTGCTATGTAATCATAATAAAAATTAAATAATAGAATTATAAGTGTTCTATCAATTTTATCAATATTCTGTCCATTCAAAGATCTTAAAGAGACCCTCTATTTTTCTCTCCTCGCGTAACCCTGAGAAAAGCATTCATTTTCGCAATGCTCTTACTCAACTCTCTAAGATTATAAATTACAGAACAGTGACATTCCGCCCAAAGAGGTGAAAAGATTTTCCTCACCTGGAGTTCTTGAAGTCAACAAAATCATAGGTCTGTGTCCCATCCCCACCCCCCCCAACCCAACCTTAGACACGATATACTTCCACCCCCTTATTTTACATATGAAGACGTGGGAGCTATGAGAGGTGGGGAGTACCCAAGGTCACAAAATCACTTCAAAGCATTGCCGAGATTAAAGCCTAGGTCACCTTCTCTTTCTTCAGCTTTCTTTCTTCCTGTACTGCATTACTCCTAGACTGCTAACCACATGTGGGCCAATTGCTGTGAAATCATTCCTAGGTTGCTTCGCCTTTGACTATTTGGTCATAGGATGTATTGTATACTCTGAGGTCAAAGGTCTTAGGCATGTTTCCTTTTGGCTTTTTAGCCCCCCAGAAAAGGACTCAGTACACAATATCTGCTCAGTAAACAAATGGCAGACATAGAAGCTGAGATTTGTATAGGGTCAGGCAATGCGGTATTGGGTAATAGATCCCAAATGCGGTCAGAAAGAGTCAGACACGACTGAAATGCCTAAACAACAACAATGTGATGGAGTGGGACAAGCCTTAAAAGCAAAGCACCTGGTCTTGAATTGCAGCTCTGACTTTTACTGTGTGACTTGAGGCAAATCATTTTATTTCTCTGAGTCATTGTTTACTTATCTGCAAAGCAAGGGAATTATATTGCTAGATCATTTTTAAGGCCCCTTCCAACTCCAATGTGCTAAGTGTGGAAGTGAGGAAGGCTGATTTCATTCATGTAAAGGGATCTATAAAATCATTCTTTTTCTTGTTTTCAGGGACCATCAGAAAATAATCAGCTCCATTTTTTCTATGGTAGAAGCGGTAAGTGGGGAGGTAAGGAGGATTTTTTAGGAAGTAGTTGTGAATTATTGTTATTATTCCACCATTTTCAGTCATGTCCAACTCTTCATGACCCCATCTGGGGTTTTCTTGGCAAAGAGTGGTTGACTATTTACTTCTCCAGGTCATTTTACAGATGAGGAAACTGAGGCAAACAGGGTTAAGTGACTTGCCCAGAGTCACAGAACTAGTAAATGTCTGAGGCCAGATTGGAACTCAGGTCTTCCTGACTCCAGACCTAGCACTCTATCCACTGTGCCACCTAGTTGCCCTGATTTGAATAACCTTGTTCATTTGCCCTGGGAGAAGATGTGATAAAAAAGACAGAGTGAGCAAGGGTGCCACTGTAAACTCCAAGACAGTGAGAGACAATGTTGTAAGCAAAATGTATATTATCCAAATCTTGGGGGAGAAAGAGGGCAAACAAGGTTGATTTGACAGAAATTAGCATGGAAGTGAAAACAGACTTATTTGAGCAGACCAAGAGGAAAGCTTTCTCATAACCCCCATATAGTGCTTTGGTGTGAGAAGGGAACAGCTGTGGGAACTGGGCATTCAGAAAAAAACAAGTTCTAGAAGAATGGAAACACTTTGTCCCAGAGGTATCTTTGGAGTTGTAAAGATATTCATATTAGAAAGAAGCTCCAGAGAAGCTGTTCCTTATGGTCCAGGTGCTAGAGGGCTGGTGCCCTGGGGAAAGTGACAATGGCCATGTACTGAAGACTAGCAGATGTTCTGAAGCTAGCAAAGAAGCTGAGCCTCTGGATAGTGCTATAAGAGTACCAGGACCTTAGCCATATGGGCCAGAGCTACCCAGAACAGCAAATGGGGTCTGTGAGGGCAAGCTACCATCTGTTTGGAAGGTAGAGAAATATAAGAGGTGAAGATCGGCATGGAGAAATGACCTATGATGCATTGTGAAAAACTGCCAGGGAAAGAATGACTGGGTGCAAGGGGCACCAGAGAGAAGAACTCATGCATAGGAACAAACCATAGCCTCCCCACTCACTGAAACCCTACACAGGGAAGTACTGTAAGCCATAGAGACCATTCAGTTTCGTTGGAGGAAGTTTGCACAATGAGGGTGTTCTCGTTAGTTTCCAGGAAGTCACATGAGAGTATTTTCCATGTCTACTAACTTTTTCTTTTAAAAAATTTATTTCAAATTTTTAAAAATTTTTATTGGTGTATTTCATATTTCTTACATTTTTCCACATATCATTTCCCCTCTCCCCTCCTAGAGAGTCATCCCTTATAACAAAGAAAAAAAAAAAGAAGTTAAGTAAAATTAACCAAGTCCAACATTATAGGCAGTGTTTCATTCCCGTAGTATCCCCTCTCTGCAAAGAAGAAATGAAAGTGCATTCTTACAGATCTTCTTTGAAGTCAAGTTTGCTCATTATAATTTCACAATATTCTGTTTCTATTATTTTGTTGCATTTTTTCCCATTTACATTGTTTTAGTCATTGTGTATATGTTTTCCCGATTCTATTCACTTTGCTCAGTTCATATAAATCTTCCCATGACACCCTTTATTTATATTCATCATCTCTTATAGCATACAAAAATATTCTGTCACATTTATATGCCACAATGTTTAGCCATTCCTTAATCAATGGCCAGATATTTGTTTCCAGTTTCTGTTGTTGTTGTTGCTTTTGCTTTTGCTACTATGCAAATTGCTACTATAAATATTTTGGTGTGTATTGGGTCTTTCTACATTTGACCTCTTTAGAACATATGCCTAGAAGTAAGAAGTCAGGGGATGTGGAAATTTTATTCACTTTCTTTGCATAATTACAAATTACTTTCAAGAATGGTTGGATCAATTCTGGTCCCCCAACAGTCTAATTTTATTGTCAGTTTCTTCCTGTCAATCATTTTTCCCTTCAATAATTTGGATGCTATGCCATATATGGCATATATGTTCAAAGTTAATATTACTTCACTGTCCATGATAGCTTTTAGCAAAAGGTAATTTCTCATCTCTTTTAATTAGGTTTTTTTATTTTGGTTTTTTTTTTTTTTGAAGATCATGATTGCTCCTTCTGCTTTTTTTACTTCAGCTGAAGTATAATAGATTCTGTTCCAGCTCCCCCCCCCTTTTTAAACTCTTTGTGTATCTTTCTGTTTCAAGTCTTTGTAAACAACATGTTGTTTCATTATCATTTCTAATCCATTCTACTATTCAGGGGTGGGGAACCTGCAGCCTCAAGGCTACATGTGACCCTATAGTTCTTCAAGTGCAGCCCTTTGACTGAATCCAAATTTCACAGAATACATCCCCTTAATAAAAGGATTTGTTCTATAAAACTTGGACTCAGTCAAAAGGCCACACCCAAGGACCTAGAAGGCCACATGTGGCCCAAGGCTATAGGTTCCCCACCCCTGTATCTTCTTCTGTTTTATGGGTAAGTTCATCCCATTCACATTCAGTAATGATTGCTAACTATGTATTTCCCTCCATCCTATTTTTTTCTATCTATCCTTCTCTTTTTTCCTATACCCTGCTCAAAAGCCTTCTGACCACTGCTTCCTTTAATCTATCCTCTCTTTTTACTCACACACACTCCCTTTTTCTTAGCTGCCTTTTCTCCTATTTCTCTGTTGGGCAAGATAAATTTCTTACAACTGAGTGTATGTGGGTATATGCACACATATACATATATGTACGTGTGTGTATGTGTATATATACATATAGTATATACATATGTGTGTGTGTGTGTGTGTGTGTATACTCTTCCCTCTTAGAACCAGTTCAGATGAGGGTGAGGTTCAAATATTGCCCACACCTCCCCCCCATTCATTTTCTTCTTCACTGCACACCTCTTTTATGTGAGGTAATTTTCTCCATTTTTCCTCTCCCTTTGCCCTTCTCTCACTGCATCCTTCTTTTCCATTCCTCCATTTTTCTTTTGAGATCATCCCAACATAATAGACTCACATCCATGCCCTCTATATAAGTGGACTCCTTTAAACTGCCCTAATAGTAATAAAGTCCTTATGTGTTACATATATCATATTCCCATTAAGAATGTAAACCATTTAACCCAGGGGTGGGGAATCTGCAGCCTCAATGCCACATGTGGCCCTCTAGGTCCTCAAGTATGGCCTTTCCCCACCCCTGATTTAACCTTATTAAGTTCCTTGTAATTTCTTACTCATATTTACCTTTTCTATGCTTCTCTTGAGTCTTGTCTTTGAAATGTCAAATTTCTATTCAGATTTGGACTTTTCGTCTCTATTTCTCTCTATTTCATTAAATATCCATCTCCTCTCCTCCCCCAGGCTCCACCGCCAGTAGGATTATATTCAATTGTTGTGTAGATTATTCTTGGTTTTAATTCTAGCTCCTTTGTCTTGTGGAATATTACATTCCATGCCCCCTGCTCTTATTTCATGACAGTTGCTAAATCTTGTGTGATACTCTCTGTGATCCCATGATATCTGAATTATTTGTTTCTGGCTGCTTTAGATGCATTCTCTTTGACCTGGGAGCTCTGGAATTTGATTATAATATTCCTGAAAGTTTTCATTTGGGGATCTTTTTTAGGAGATGATTGGTGGATTCTTTCAATTTCTACTTTCCTCTCTGCTTCTAAAGAATTTGGACAGTTTTCCTTCATGATTTCTTGAAATATGATGTCTAGGTTTTCAGGTAACCCAATAATTCTTAAATTATCTCACCTTGATCTATTTTCCAGGTCAGTTGTTTTTCCAGTAAGATATTTCACATTTTCTTCCATTTTTTTCAGTGTTTTGATGTTGTTTTATTGTTTCTTAAAGTTTCATAGAGTCACTAGCTACCACTTGACCAATTCTAATTTTTAAGGAGTTATTTTCTTCAGTACCTCTTTTATCATTTGGACAATTTTGAGTTCTTTTCTTCAGTATTGTTGTGCCTCTTTTACCAAGCTGTTAATTCTGCTTTCATAATTGTCTTACATAGTTCTCATTTCTTTTCCTAATTTTTTCCTCTAGTACTCTAATTTGATTTTTAAAATCTTTTTTTTTTTTTTGCTCTTTTTTCTGCTCTCTTTAGCTCTTCTAAGAATTTGGGGGCGGGGGCTTGTGTCCAATCTGCATTTTGATTTGAGCTTTTGCTTATAGCTGTTTTGACATCTTTGTCTTCTTCTGAGTTTGTGTCTTGAGCTTCTCCATGATCATAGTAGCTTTTTATGGTCTGCTTTTTTTTTTTTTTTTTGATGTTTGCTCATTTTCAAGCCTGTCTCTTGACTTTGGATTTTATATCAGAATTAGGCTCTGTTCAGCCCCGGGGTGGGGGGGAGCAGGGGTGGGGGCAGAGATGGCCAGTCTTAGCTTCTGTGGCTCAATATGAAGGCCTATAAATTGTTGGTGTTATCTTGAGAGAGATCTAGTCATTGTTCGCCTGCTCTGCACTCTGGTCCTTACCCAGGTAGGGCCTCTGCTCCTTCATAATTGTAACTGCTCCTCTCTGCTCTAAAATCACAACCTGAGCTGCCAAATAGCCCCAGATCCTCTGGAATCTCTTTATGACCAGGTGTTCAGCCACCTAAACCATCCCCACGCATTGGGTGTTACTACTGATCCTGTCACTGATGCAGCTGCTACCTGCAAGACCCACAGCTGGTGCTGGTGAGGTTTCTGCCACAACCTATGCTCCCAGCAGCAGCCCCCATCCTAGTGTCCATAGACCTTTCTTTCTGTCTTCCTAAGCTGGCCTGGGCTGGAACAAGGGTAGACTTTGACTTTTTGTTGATTTTTCTGCTCAGAATTCGTTTTGGCATTTTCTGTGATTGTTTCGTAAAAGAGAGATTTGGATGAAGTTTGGAAGTTGCAATCCTTCACTCAGCCATCTAGACTCCAACTATTCATTCTCCATAAGCAGGAAAAAAAAAAAGATTTTCTCCTCTTGTTATTATTTTATCTTTCTTTTTTTGTTGTTTTGTTCTTTTTTATTGTTTTGTTGTTCTTTTTTATTATTTTGTCTTTCTTTTCTCTTCTGGAAAGAGATCTTTCTGAGTTGAAATCTGTCCTCAGACATTTACTAGCTATGTGACCCTGGGCAAGTCACTTAACCCCTCAATTTCCTCAACTGTAAAATAGGGATAATAATAACACCTACTGCACAGGATTGTTGTGAGGATCAAATGAGTTAATATTTATAAAAATACTCGACACATAGTAGGTGCTATGTAAATGTTTATCCCTTCCCAAACACACACACATAAAACCTTTCATGGGAAGAAAATAAAGAATCATGGTCCCAGTCTGTCCAACATGTTAATGTGTTCCTAAAGAAGGGCTTTTGTTGTTCAGTTGTTTTCACTCGTGTCCAACTCTTTGTGAGCCCTTGTGTGGTTTTCTTGGCAGAGGTACTAAAGTGGTTTGCCTTTTCTTTCTCCAGCTCATTTTACAGATGAGGAAACTCAGGCAAACACAGTTTAGTGACTTGCCCAGAGTCACACAGCTAGTAAGTGACTAAGGTCAAATTTCAACTCAGAAAGATGAGTCTTCCTGAATCCAGGCCTGGAGCTCTGTGCACTGTACCCCTGCCTCTAAAGAGGGCTAGGGTCAGCTTTCTTGGGAATCACATGCTAGTACCTTAAATGTCTATGATCTAACTTACTGATGTAGAATATATATCTGATGTGCTTTTTTCTTCTCTCTACCCAGAGGAAGAGAAGGATATAATTGATAATATCAGATAAGACCAAACTGAAGAATGATATCATGCCTTATTAACATTTTAATTCCATGCTTTTATTCTCTGAGGTAATTTTCTGAACTTCTACTTCCTCTAATGTGTCTAATACCCAGAGTGTGACTGATATGTCCCCTCAGGGCTCTATAGTCAGCCCCGAAGGGTCAGAGAATGTCTTTCTAATTCAGTATAGCTCCCAAGCTCCTACTGGTACGATTCCAGCAGTGATGGTCAGTTAGTTTCCAATTGGGCAGCCAGATTTAATTGCCTTTTAGAAACAAGTACAGTCAAGTCTGCTATCACATTTGTTTTGAAAATATGAAATTGTCCCAGTGTGACTGATATATTGGGGAACAATTTTAGTAGTAACGTGAATTTCGCATTTACTTATGCATGATTCTGTCAGCAAGAAACAAAACTGTACTAAGCTGAACAGAGGACAAACCACACACAAGCACACAACTCAAACATCTACCAGCTACCTCAGTTTACCACAGGTGCTGAACTGCAAGGTTGGGTACCAGGCCACTTCACAGTAACTCACAAGCTGCAACTCTTCTTATACCCACTTCCACAAGCAAACTTCACAGTCTTTTTCAAGGTAAAATGCCATATTCATTATATATTTTCTGGTCTAGTGGGAGATATGGACAATAGAAGGCTGGTCCATGACTCCTCCTCCCCAACTTTCCACCATAGCCCAGTCTTCCCACCCCAACTCCAGTTGCAGAACCAGGGCTCAGACCGAGTGAGAGGCCACTGACATTGCCACTATTTGTAGTAGTAATTATGTATTTTTTAACCATTTAACATGCATCAAACTGTGTTGCCATTTTTATTAGATTCCCACCCTTTTTTTATGTCACTGACAAAGTTTTTAAGCATTTTGTTCCAATTTCATTTTTCCCATAAGCCCTGTGTGTTTTTTATTGCACATTTTGCATAGGGAATCCTGTGACTTTTAGGAACACATATGGCATACTTTGGAGAACTGACTATACTTACTAAGCTGGTACAGTACAAACAGTTGTTACAAAACATCTGAGTCTGTGACATTCTCCCGCAAATGCACGTGCAGACTCATGCTTCAAGGACACATGTGGCAAAGTGACTCAGCTCTGGTTGCTCTAAGTCCTTTTCTTCTCTTCATGGGGTACTGAAGAAAGCGTGGTGGAGCTTCTATGGTGGATTCCTTGTAGAGCCATGAATCTGTGTCCAGTCTGTCCTTGGCTCCCAAAGCAGAAACTGCCACCAGCTATTCCAGAACACTGACAGAATATCGATGGGAAGATGGGAAGTGCTCTGGATTTCTCAAGTGTGAAAGGCTCTCTTCTGGCCAAAGTGGGAGGGGGGGAAGGGTAAGGATGCCAGAGCCTAAGAAGGGATGGGCAACCTGTGGTCTCGAGGCCACCCCTAGAAGGTCTCTCTTTGCCCCCACCACAAGTTAGTTTTCCTCAGAGGTAGTTTTCTCTCCTCTCCACTGATCAATCTCCCTCAGGCCAAAATTCACTTAATATTTTATAGATGACTCACAAGGCATGACCAAGTTTTCTTAGCTCTTCCTGAGCAATGTCACTTCCAGGTTATCTAATAACTCATCAGAGACATCTAAATTGATTGAGGCCTTTTAACACTGAGTTGGAGAGCCTCTGATTGATTTGACTCAGTGAAATGTGTTCCCATCTGGTTAAGGTACCAGAGAGTAGCATTTTACCACTTTTCTAGGTGGGGTGGGGGTAATTTGATGGAATTGTTCAATCGACACTCCCTTACCCTTATACTTCCTTTTGATTTTTCCTTAATTCTTATTTTTTTTGTTTTTTTTTGTTGTGTTTTTTTTTGGAGGGGGGAAGGCAGGGCAATTGGGGTTAAGTGACTTGCCCAAGGTCACACAGCTAGTAAGTGTGTTAAGTGTCTGAGGCCAGATTTGAACTCAGGTCCTCCCGACCTTTAATTCTTATTAATACTTCCAAAGATCCATCATTCTATCAGTGTAGGCATTCCTTCCCTCATGCAGATCTCAATCTCTCTGGCCAAAAATAAACAAAGAAATGTCAATTGGTAACCAACCAAACCTCTCTGAACTTAGCTAGCCTGTTCCTTGGACACTAGGCATAGAGTCTATTACTGGGACCATGTTTGAAGCTTTTACAAATGGGTATGACTTACTAAAACTTAACTCTATCAGGTCAACATTATCTCCATGTCACAATGAAACATTATATTAAGAATTCAGGAGACAAATTCCTATGCAGACATTGAATTTGAGGAAGCAGAGTTTGCTAACAACTGAACTAGAGAGGCAACAAGTACGTATTAAGTGCCTACTGTGTGCCAGGCACTATGCTAAGCATTGGGGATACAAAGATGGGAAAAAAATCCCTGCTTTCAAGAAGCTCACAGTATAATAGGGGAAACAACATGCAAACAACCATGTAAATGAGGCTGCTGTTGTTCGTCTTCATGTTTGAAGAGAATCAATGACATCATAATGTTGAGGCCAGGGTACAGTGTATTTGACTGCGGTTGATCAGTCCAGTATGAGTTCAGAAGGCTCTACCGCAGGCCAGGCACAAGTAGTCATTAGAACATTTGAGACGAAGATTCTCCGGATTTGGATAGCTCATATTTCCTTTGTGCTACTGCAACTCTGCTTTGTTCATGGAGCATAGCACCTTCTTTCATGCTGGCACACTCTGCTGGGCAGTCCTGTGCCAGCATCAAACCTGTCTCACAATCAATATTAAAGTTCTTCAGAGAGACCTTGAGAATGTCCTCATCCTACTTCTTCTGACTACCATGTGAACACTTGCCTTGTGTGAGTTCAAACTACAGTTGTCCCTTCCATATCATGACTTTTCCCATCACAGTTTCAATATATCATGGCTTGGCATAAATAGGAATTTGGGAGGAGTTTCGTGAAAGCAGCAGACAACATGTGAAGGCCAGCAGACAACACAGAAAAAGTTTAGAAACTCGGAAATTCATAAAATATATGTATGGTATTGCATAATAACCTAAATTTTACAATAAAGTGCTATAAACATCCCATAAAAGAAAAAGAAAAAATTCAGACCTTCTCTGGTATGAAGGGAGGGTCAAAAAATTTTAAGTGAATTTTTGAGATCACGGGGAGCACCATACCCCTAAGCCCCACAATGTGGAAGGGATAACTGTAGGTATATGCAGGATAAACTGGAGATAATCTCAGAGGAAAGGTACTAGCATTAAGAAGAAGCAGAAAATGCTTCTTGGGGAAGGTAGGAATTCTTGAACAAAGCCAAGAAATCCAGGAGGTGGATTTGTATCTCCAGTGCTTAGCACAGTGCCTTCCACATAGTAGACACTTAATAAATGTTTATTGAATTGAAATAAATGTTTATTGAATGAGGAGGGAGAGAATTCCGGGTATGGGGGACAGCCAGTGAAAATGCCTGGAGTCAGGAAATGGAATGCCTTACGCAAGGAACAGCAAGAAGGCCACTGTCACTGGATATTAGAGTTTGTGAGAATGAATCAGGTTTGGGAAGAATGGAAAGATAGGTGGGGGCCAAGTTATGAAGGGCTCTGAAGACCAAACCAGAAAAGCAGTGCATTCAAATTCCTTTAGGGGTCTAGTATGGACTGATGGTAGCAAAGAAGAAGGAGAAGGAAAAAAGTAGCTGGTGTATTATTTGAGATTCATCTTCAAAACTTGCCTCAGGCTTCTCTGGGACATGTCACAAATACCTTTCACCTAGAAGAGATCTCTAAGGACTCAGACCAGTCCTCTGTCTCCAAGAAATTGAAAATGTACACTATCCCTGAGGAACTCCAGGACTCCACTATAAATATGCATCCTCACACTGATGTCTAAAAAGCTTAGATACAATGAAAAGAGCATTTGACTAGGAGCTAGAGACCTGAGTTTGAGTTCCAGCTTGGATCCTTGGAAAATGTGGCATCTCCAGCAATTTACTTGAGTCTCCTTCAGTTTCCACCTTTGTAAAATGAGAATACCAAAAATCTTATCGTGTTGCTACGAGGAAAGAGTTTCATAAAGCTTTGTAAATGTGAGTTACTATCTAGCCGAAGTCAGGCCCCCTACATACTCATTTCTTCTAGCTCTGCCTTCGGTTTAGGTTCCCAGCATTCAGTAAGCAACCTTCTTACTCTGTGAAGAGTGTCATTAAGAGGCAGGGACTGGAGGGATAAGGACGAGGAGCCCCAAGGAACTTTGGGGATTGGTTGTCTGTATGGACTGCAGATGGAAGGTGGGGTTTTTACTGCTGCCACTTGTACCAATGAAAGAATTTGGGTGGGTTCCATTAGTGCTAAAATTTTCATGCTATTGTTGTGTTAAAATAATTTCATAGACATTGGGAGGAGCTGTGAGGAAATTTAGAGGTTATCTAGTCCAACCTATAGTTCATCAATATCCTATCAACCAGTCAAGAATCATTTTTAGGTACCTACTATGTGCCATGTCTATAACATCCACAGCTAGCCTTCATTTGCAGACATACAATGATGGAGAATTCACTACCTCATGCAGCAGCACGTTCAATCTTTTGGATAGCTCTAATTGTCAGGAAGTCTAACCATATATAGAGCCTAAATTCATTTCTCTGAAACTGCCATCCCCAATTCTGTTAACTGTTGCTAAGTAGAGCAAGTCTTGTCTCTCTTGCATATGACTTAAGAGAAATCTTGAAGAAATCTTTTCTCCAAGCAAAATATCCATGGTTCCTTCCATCCTCTTATGTCAGAGTCTACAATCTCTCATCTTCCTAGTCAATTTCCTCTGTGCCTATTCCAGATATTCAAACATGGTGCTCAGAACAGAACATAATACTCTAGAATCACAGAATCAGAGAATTCTAGAGATTGAAGGAGCTCCAGCTGCTGTCTAGTTCAAGTCATATCTGGAAAGGAATCCACTATAACATGCCCAACAAAGTGGTCATCCAACCTCTGTTAAAGGCTTCACATGACTTCTTCTCAATGTGCACCATTCTACTTTTGTATAGCTTTGTTATTTTTTTTACTTAATATCTTATTTCCCCCCCATTTACATGTAAGAACAATTTTAACATTTTTTTCTTTTCAAATTTTGAGTTCCAAATTCTCTCCCTCCCTCATTCCCCACCCCCATTGAGAAGGCAAGCAATTTAACATAGGTTATACTTGTGTAGTCATGCTGTGAAAGAAAAGACAGACCAAAAAAAAAAACCCAAAATAAAGAAAGCAAAGAAAAAGTATCTTCAATCTGCCTTCAGTATCTACCAGTTCTTTCTCTGGAGATGGACAGCACATTTCATCATAAGTCATTCAGAATTGTCTTGGATCATTGCTAAGAATAGCTAAGTTATTCGCAGTAGATCGTACTGCTGTTACTGTGTACAGTGTTCTCCGGGTTCTGCTCACTTCACTTTGCCTCAGTTCATGTAAGTCTTCCCAGGTTTTTCTGAAATCTGCCTGCTCATTATTTCTTGTAGCACAATGATTTTCCACCACAATCATAGGCCACCACTTGTTCAGCCATTTCCCAATTGATGGGCATCCTCTCGATTTCCAATTCTTTACCAATCACAAAAAGAGCTGCTATGGATATCTTTGTACATATTTTTGGTTTTGATATCTTTGGGGTACAGACCCAGTATTGGTATTTATCACTTGTTATCGAGGTTCTCCTGATATCCAACCTCCATTTGCCCCTACAATGTCTACAATATTGCTCCTGGTTTTGTCCTCTGGGGCCAATAAAACAAATCTAGCCTCTCTTCCGCACAATAGCTCTTCAAATACTTGAACACAAATAGCATGTATGTCTCTAACACCTCCAGTATTATTTTCTCAAGATTACTCATACCCAGTTCCCTCAACTGATTCTCATATAGGGTGGACTCAAGGCTCTTCACCATCCCTGTTGCATTCCTCTGAATGCTTTCTAGCTTATCAATGTCCTTAAGCTGCAGGGTCCAGAACTGAATGAAATAATCCCAATGTGTCTCAAGACAGCATAATATAGAGAGATTGTCACTTCCTTATTCCTGGAAGGAGTGTCTCTCTATGCAGCCCAAGATCCCATTAGCCTGATTCATAGTGAGCTTGCTTAACAATTTCATCATATTAGGTTTGTTCAGCTTTTGATCTTTATAGTTTGTTTCACCTATATCTTCTGTTTTTTTCTAGATTATAGATAATGTGGAAGTGTGTATATTAGCTATTATTGTGCTACATTATTAATTATATAAATATAATTATATTGTATTTAATTTGGAATATATTAACCTAATAATCTAATCCATAATTATATGATAATGTTTATTATATAATGTGTTATTATATTATGTACTTATATATTACATAGAAATCTATTTTGAATATTTTGATATATATAGTTTGTTTAGCTTTAGACTTAGTGTAGCATTAAATCCATAGTCAGCTTTTTCCACTCTCCTACCCCCCAAGACACATACACACACACACACACACACACACACACACACACACGCACACACACACACACAATCTTGACAATCCAATGGTCTCTAAACAAAGGATCCTATCTCATTCCAGCTCTGCTCCACTTTCTTCCTTTATCTCCCTATGAGAAAGAATAGAAGGAAAGGGAAGAAACTTTCCACGAAACTGATTTCCCAGATGGGAAACCCAGATAATACCTCCTTGAGGGCAGGGACTGGGTCACCTTTGCATACATGTTTCTGGTGTCTATCACATAGTAGGTGCTTTGAAATTGCTTGTGGACTGATAGAGATCACAGTAGAAGAGGTCTTCAGAAGCTTGGGAATTTAAAGGCTTGATTCGTTTTCGGTAACACATCGCTCCCAAGTGGTGATAAGCCACATTATACATGACTGTGAGGGCAGATGGGAGGGGGTGAGATTGGGGGAATAATGGAATGTTTTTATTCCCTTTGCACTGGTTAATGTTTTGCACCTTTTGAACTCCCAGAGGGTCATGAGGCAATAACTTTGAGAATGGTTTCCACAGTAATAAAGCATGATCATGTATAAGGCCTCTTCCCCTGTTTCCTGTTCACTGATACATGATAAAATACCTGCTCTTATCTGTCACGAGGTGTCAGTGAGAGAACAGCATGAAGCAGATGGAGGAAAAAGAGAGGCTGGGAAGACAGAGAGAGGTTGGGGAGAGTCCAAGGAAGAAGAGAGTTTGAGAGATAAAGAGATAACAAAAAAGAGGTCTGAGGAGATCCCAGGAGGCTTTGGTTTGGGAGTCACACTGAAGGAGAAGAAAAGCAAGAGAAGAGAGTTGGTGGACACAGAGACTGAAGAGGTTGAGGCTTGGGCAGAATGGATGCAGGGGTGAGGAATCTGCAGCCTCAAGGCCACATGTGGCCTTCTAGGTCCTCAGGTGCAGCCTTTTGACTGAGTCCAAGTTTTACAGAACAAATCTTTTTATTAAGGGGATTTGCTCTGTGAAGTTTAGATTGAAGCCACACTTGAGGACCTAGAGGGCCACATGTGGCATCAAGGTCATAGGTTCCCCACCCTTGGTTAGAGTTTCCCTTCTGATACTCATGAGGTATCGATATTCTGGCTAACATTACATACAATACTTCCTAAAGAGGTTTCGAAACAATGTCTCCTCTGCTCCCACCCCTACCTCCACCAGCATCCCCAGAGCTGACCAACTACAGCCCCTGGAAGATGTGAGGTAATAGTACAAAGGGCCGGGGAAATGGTCTGTGGCACAAGTCCACTTGTCCTCAATGTTTCTCCAAGACCTATGTCCTTGCTTCTCCCAAACTCTCATGCCTCGGTTTCAACTGTCCCAGCCTCCTTATTTCCACTTTTGTATCAATTCAGTCTGCATCCAAATATTTGTTAAGTTCTATGGGTTCTACTGTACCTCTCTCACCATTCTTTCCTTTCCGTTCCAAATGCCACCAGCCTAGTACAGACCTTTATCCCCTCTCATCTGGACTATTCCTTACTGTTTTCCCTCTCTCCATTCTCCTTCTTCTCCAATCTCTCATACTATTGATAGCTTAAGTTTCCAAAACCACACAATCATAAGTTACTCAGATACTGAAACACAGTCCATGGTTCCAAACTGCCAGCTGAACAAAATCCAACTCTATAGCCTGACATTCAAAGCTGTCTATAATCTTACAGCTTTATCATTCTAGACACTAGCCAAATTTGCTGTCCCTTAAGCATAGCCTAAGCTCACTCGTAAAATGGAAGCAGATAGCAAAATTGATGAGATATCAGAATCCAACAATATGTTGTTTGCAAGAAACACACTTGAAACAGAAAAGACACATACAGAGTAAAAATAAGGGGCTTGAGGAAGAATTTATTATGTTGCAGTTGAGGTTAAAAAAAGGCAGGGATAGTAATCTCTCAGACAAATCTCTCAGATCTCAGACAAAGCAACAGCAAAAATAGCCCTAATTAAAAGAGATAACTGGGGAAACTATCATTTGCTAAAAAGGTACCATAAATAATGTAGTAATATCAATACTAAACATATATACACCAAATGGTATAGCATCCATATTCTCAAAAGAAAAGTTAAATGAGTTACAGGAAGAAATAAACAGTTAAACTATACTAGTGGGACACCTCAACTTTCCCCTCTCAGAACTAGATAACCCTAACCATAAAATAAATAAGAAAGAAGCTAAGAAGATGGATAGAGTTTTAGAAAAGTTAGATATGATAGACCTCTGGAGAAGATTAAATAAGGATAGAAAAAAGTATACCTTTTCCTCTGCTGTACCTGGCACCTTCATAAAAATTGGCAATGTATTAGGGCATAAATATCTCACAAACAAATGCAAAAAGCAGAAATGCTAAATGAATCCTTTTCAGACCACAATGCAATAATTCAACAAAAAGGGCTGAGAATCACCTCCAGTTGTCCTGATCTATATCTTGAAACTGGGCCCAGATGGCTCTAGAGGAGAAAGTGAGGCTGGTGACCTTAGACAGCCCTCCCTCACTCAAATCCAATTCACTTGCAAGTCATAGCATCATCTTCCTGATGTCATGGTCATCTTTGAGAACAAAGAAGAACAACAAAGGACCATAGAAACAAAGATTAAAAATGAATTAGAAATGAAATAATAAAATCTTAAAGAATAAGTAGGTCAAAGAGCAAATGATAGAAGTAATAATTTTATCAAAGAGAGTGACAACAATCAGACAATATACCAAAATTTGTGGGATGCCCCAAAGCAGTACTTGGGGGAAAATTTATATATCTAAACACATCAATAAAACAGAGAAAGAGCAGATTGATGAATTGGGCATGGAATTTAAAAATTTAAATAAAGAACAAATTAAAATCCTCAATTAAACACTAATCCCAAAAATCAAATCCTAAAAATCAAAAGAGAAATCAATAAAATTGAAAGTTAAAAAAACCACATTGAACCAGTAAATAAAATTAGGAGTTGGTTTTGTGAGAAAAACTAATAAAATAGATAAACCCTTGGTTAATTTGATTTTTTTTTTAAAGAAAGAAAACCAAATTACCAGCATAAAAAAATGAAAAGAGTGAATGTGCCACCAATGAAGATGAAATTAAAACAATTATTAGGAACTATTTTGCCCAATTATATGCCAATAAATCTGGCAATATAAGTAAAATGGATGAATATTTACACAAATATGAATTGCCCACAGAAGAGGAAATAGAATACTTAAATAAACCTATCTTGGAAAAAGAAATTGAACAAACCATAAATGACTTACGTAAAAAAAAAAATTTCCAGCATCAGATAGATTCACAAGTGAATTTTGTTAAACATTTTAAAAATAATTCCAATTGTTCTCCAATACTATATAAACTATTTGGGAAAATAAGGAAAAAAGGAGTCCTAATAAATTTTTTTATGACATAAATATGGCACTAATACCTAAACCAGGAAGAGCAAAAAGAGAGAAAAAAAAAACTATAGACCAATATCCATCATGAATATTGATACAAAAATTTTAAATTAAATACTGGCAATAAAATTACAACAATAATCACAAAGATCATAAATTATGACCAGGTTAGATTTATAGTAGGAATGCAGGCCTGATTCAGTACTCAGAATACTATAATTGAATGTATTAATAACAAGAGTAATATGTTTCTATCAACAGATACAGGAAAAGCTTTCAACAAAATACAACACTTATTCCTATTAAAAACATTAGAAAGCGTTGGAATAAATTGAGCTTTCCTTAAAATAAGTTGGTTGGTTGTTGTCCTTCATTCTCGAAGAGGACCAAAATGACATCACTATGCTTGAGTCAAGATACGATGTGTCTGACTGTGGCTGATCCGGCCAATACGAGCTCAGAATGCTCTACCACAGGTCGAGTACATATAAGAAGTGTGAACATTTGGGGTGAATACTCCAAACTTGCACATTCTGCGTTTCTCTTGAGCTGTTTCAATTCTGCTTTGCTCATAGAGCACAGCACCTTCTCTGATGTGGGAGCACCATGCTGAACGGTCCTATGCCAATGGCTCCCATGTCACCCAAAGTTCTTCAGAGAGACCTTGAGAGTGTCCCTGTATCACTTCTCCTGACCACCATGTGAATGCTTGCCCTGTGTGAGTTCCTCATAAAATATTTTTTTTGGCAAGTGTACATTTTGCATTCAAACAACATGGCCAGCCCATTGGAGTTATGCTCTCTGAAGCAAGTTTGAATGCTTGGCAGTTTAGTTTGAGTAAGGACCTCAGTGTCCAGTATGTTATCCTGCCAGGTGATCTTCAGAATCTTCCTAAGACAATTCTAATGGAAGCGATTCAGTTTCCTGGCATGGCACTGGTAGATTGTCCAGGTTTCACAGGCATACAACAATGAGGCCAGCAACCACAGCTCTGTAGCCTTTCAGTTTGGTAATCAGTCTAATACATCTTCTCTCCTAAACTTTCCTTCGGAGCCTCCCAAACACTCTGGCAATGAGTGTGTCAACTTCATTATCAATGTGCACATCCCTGGAAAGTACACTACCAAGCTAAGTGAACTTATCCACAGCATTCAAAGCTTCTCCATTTGCTATAACTGATGGTTCCACTTATACATGGTGTGGTGGTGGCTGATGGAGCACCTGTATTTTCTCGGTGTTAATTATTAGGCCAAAATTAGCACAAGCAGCAGAGAATTGACCCACACTTCGTTGTGTCTTCGCTAGAGAGGCTGCATTGAGTGCACAATCATCCACAAACAGAAAATCGTGCTCCAACACTCCCTCCACTTTGGTCTTGGCTTGTAGCCTTTTCAAGTTGAAGAATTTACCATCAGTGTGGTAGCTGACCTTGACGTCATGTGCATCCTCATTGAAAACATTTGACAACATGGCTGAAAACATCGTGCTAAAAAGCATGGGAGGAAGCACACAGCCTTGTTTCACTCCATTGATGACTGGGAAAGTGCAAAAGCATTGTCCATTATCAGAACCCGGGCAAGCATGCACCACCTAGTCTGAGGATGGACATCATCTCCTCATTTTCCCCTTACAGTATTACTAGCTCAAGGCTTACAGTTAATGAATGTGGTCTGGGGGGGGGAAGAAAAGAAAAAGTTGGGACCAGACCCAGTTTGGAATTTGAGAGAAAAGTCATTAGAGACACACCCTGTAAACTGAGGGGATGCCCATCAGCTGAGGAATGGCTGAACAAGTTGTGGTATATGATTGGATAGACTATTATTGTGCTATAAGAAATGACAAGCAAGATGGTTTTAGAAAAACCTGGGAAGACATATATGAACTGGAAGTGAGTGGAACCAGGAGAACATTGTGCAAAGTAACAGCTGTAATATATGATGATCAACTGTGAATAACTTGGGTATTCTTGTCAACTCAATGATCCAAGACAATTCTGAAGGACTTATGATGGAAAATGCTATCCACCTCCAAAGGGAAAACTGATGAAGTCTGAGTGCAGATTGAAGCATAATAGAAGCATATTTTTTTCACTTTATTTTCTAGCTTTTCTTTTGCAATATGGCTAATATGGAACATGTTTTTCATGATTTCATATGCATAATTGATATCCCATTTCTTGCCTTCTCAATGGGTGGGTAAGGAGCTGGAGGGAGATAATTTGGAATTCTAAAATTAAAAAATAAATGTTATAAATATATAATAAATTGAGGGGAAAATAGATCACAAGTTCCCTTCTTGGGGTAGACAATATTTTCTCTCCCATCCTTCAAGAGGACTTTTCAATAAACACATACATGTCGAATTATATTGAATTGATGTGGCATTTTTAAATGTCCGTTCTTGAGAGTCAGAATGAAGAATAATTTCTAGACTCGAATACACTTGAGCCATAGTTCTGTTTCATATTGCTATCAAGGGAAAAAGAAGGGATTTTCAGATGGGCAGAATCTCCACATTGGAAGAAATTTCAGAGACCATCTAGGCCAACTCATTCCTGAGTAAGAATTCTCTTTACCATATACCTGACATGTGATCTTTGGCACTATAGTTATTTTCATATCATTTATCTTCATCCCCACCCCAATCACTTAATTTCAAATGAATGAAGTGACACAATCTGTCTGGATCCAGGCATTAGGAGTAGTGCCCACATTTAAAACTTGCATCCATTTCCCTAGGGGCAGCATAGAAGAGCAGACAGAGTGCTGGGCTTTAAGGAAAAGTAGGAATGGGTTCAAATCTACCTTTGACACTTGGAGCTATGTAACCAACAACAAATCAGCTGCCTATGGCTTATGCACTAAGTCACTGGTGTGGTTGGTGAAAAGAGTTCCCGTGGTAGAAGCTGTTGAAATCACTGATGCTTCAAGCAGATCCAGCTCTATATTTGGCCTAAGAAAAAAAAAGAATAATAAAATTTTTGTTCAAACTTAGAATTGAAAGATTGCATTTGAATCTTGGCTTTGCCACTTACATTAGCTAGGTAGCCTGAGTTCAAATTCTCCCTTAGACACTAATTGTGGGACCCTGGGCAAGCCACTTAACCCTGTTTGCCTCAGTTTCCTCATCTGTAAAATGACCTGGAGAAGGAAATGGCAAGCCACTCCAATATCTCTGCCAAGAAAACCCCAAAAGAGGACATGAAGAGGACACGACTGAAAAATAACTAAAGAACGACAAAAAAATAATGCTCAGTAATACTGCTTACACTACCTACCTCACAAGGTTGTTTTGGGGATAAGATGTGATAATAGATGCAAAAGCACTTTGTGATCATTAAAGACCCTGTGAATGTAAGCTAATATTGGTTGTCTCTTTTTGCAGAAATGGCTCCATCAAAGAACAATTTTTTTTTTTTTTTGCCATTCGCACAGTTGCTACCCTAGTCCAGGCCTTCGATGTTAGTAGTGCCTTTCCCCCAGGATTATCTTTAATTTGCCCATCTATATCTCTTTCTTACGTAATTGACTGCGTGTTGTCTCTTCCATTAGACTGAGCTCCTGGAGAGCGGGGACTGTCTTTTGGCTTCCTTCGTACCCCCAGAACTTAACACAGGGCCTGGTACATGCTTGTTAGCTTGACTCCTCACTGTTCTCCCTGCCTCACATCTCTTCCCGCTCCAATCCACCATCCGCTGAGCTGCCAAATTCATTTTCCTAAAGAACAGGCCTGACAAAGTCGCCCCCGCTCCCCATCCTGGCTCACTGACCTCCAGAGCCTCTTGATTACTTCTAGGATCAAATATAACCTCCTCTCCTTGGCAGGTAAAGCTTTTCACATCCTAACTATTCCTTTCCAGTCTTCTTAGACTTCACTCCCCTTTGTACACATTACGATCCAGCACAACGGATGTCTTACAGTCCCGTCTCCAGTCTCATGTCTTGGCATTGGCTGTCCCTCGTGCCTAAAATGCTCCCTCTTCCATCGTAGCCACTTCTTGGTTTCCATGGCTTCCTTCAATCCTGCCTTGTACAGGAACCCCTTCTTGGTCCTTCCAGCTGCTAGTGCCTTCCCCTCTGGGATTAACTTCCATCAGCTCTAAATATAACTCATATGTATATTGTTGTTTGGGAGCAGCTAGGTGGTGCAGTGTATAGCACACTGGGCTGGGAATCAGGAAGACTCACCTTGGTGAGTTTAAATCCAACCTCAGGCTGTGTGACCCTGGACAAGTCACTTAAGCCTGTTTGCCTCAGTTCCTCATCTATGAAATGAGCCAGAACAGGAAATGGCAAACCACTCTAGGACCTCTGCCAAGAAAACCCCAAATGGGGTCAGGAAGAGTTGGACATGACTTAGCAACAATAACATATTTTTATTTACATCAAAATGTCGGCCCTTTATTTTTACCTCTTGTTGTAGCCCCAGCACTTAACACGGTGCCTGACACAGAGGAAGCACTCAATAAATGCTCATCGACTGATTATTCTATTCTTTGAGGACATTCCATGACTCCTGCACGGTTCTTTTGAAGGGCACCTGGAAGGTGCCTAGACAACTTCCTTGTTCAAAGGTCTAACAACTTTTCAACAGCAAACCCCAAACACTGGTTCAAAGTAGATAAATAGGGAGTTCTCTGGGACAGAGCCATCTTGTAATCTGCTAAAACCACAGCTTTGCTAAGGTTTAGACCTCTTCATGGGATGGAATGTGAGGGAAGGGTCAGGACTCGGGCAGAAAAAGGAAGTTCAGAGAGATTTGTGTTCCTAAGAGTAATATCAGTATGATGATAGAACCAGGGAAATGATGTTAAGGAATGGACCCAAGGCAGAGACGAAACACATTGTTTTGACTTTGAAATTAATAATAATGATAAAAGCTCCTGTTTGGATGGCATTACCCAAATGAAGTCCTGAGTGGATCTCATTTCCCAAGTTCTTCAGCCTAGAGATTCTTTTTTACTTTCTCTTTTGGGAAGGGAAAAAACAATTCACATGAGGAAATAAAGAAAGGGGGCATTTCCTTCCTTCCAAGACATCTAGCTGACATCCTTCCCCTTGAAGCCTCACAAGAGATTTTTGCTTGGCATCTCTGCAATGGACTTATCATTCAATATTGAGTAGTATCACTATCCCAGGTATAACAGTGCTGTACACACAGAAGACATTAAGTAAATGGATTAATTTCCACTCCACCCCTTCCACTCCCAGAATATGAGTTCTTTGTGGAAGAAAGATGAAGAAACTATACCTGAACACCAGCCCCAAAGAGGAGAAACGTAATTATGGGAGAACCAGTCTATGTAGATTAGTGGGCATCATGAATTAAGCTCATTATGTCATTATAGTTGATCTAAAACCCAAGTCACCTCTAATACACCAGAATCCTTTACCCTCTACTATTTGGGCTGTGAAAAAGTTGACCTTTGATAGTTTCTCTTTCCCTGCCAGGGATTCATAGAACAGAAGGAAAACACTACTCTGCCTGTTTCCTTGATGTCCTCACTGGGTTTCCCACTTGGCATTTTCCATTAACCTCATTATTCAGGTTTTTCCCAGAGAGATTCCCTGGGAAAGGTGAATCACTAGCCTCTGAATAGCTGTGTTATAATGTACACAGAGGGCCTTTGGTTCAGGCCAGTGCTTCTCAGAAAGGAGCCCTAGAGCCCAAGAAGGACCCTACCCTGTCAGGAGGTACCCTGGAACTATGTAGGTGGCGATAGTCCTGTTGTACGCCAAGCCTAGTTACATAGGTGTCTTGTCCAAGGTCGTACAGAAGAAAAGTCAGAATTTAAACCTAGAATCACAAAAGTAATTTACCTCAGAGGTAAATTAACCCAATCCAGACCCAAAGGACTTGCCTATACAACACCTTCAAACAAGTTTAGAGTAAAGATGTAGAAAAGAACAGGGAGATGAAGAGACAAGAGAGAAGGAAAAAGATTTCATCTTGATTAATTTAGAATCACAGAAGCATGAAAGGTTAGAGCTGAAGGAGGCCTTGGAGATCACCAACTCCACCTCACTGGTTTTATAGATGAGGAAACCAAGGCTCACCATTGAGAAATGACTTGCCCAAGGTCACAATCATCAATGGTAGAGGTCAGACTAAAACCCAGCCCCAGGCACAGTACTCTGGCTGTACACTAACTAATCATTTCTCCTTATTATTAAGCAGCATGATGGCAAGGACCCCATCATAGGTATACATTTTTTAAGTCATTTCTAGGGCCTCACCACTTCTGCAGACAGCCAGTGCTTGTAAATGTTGGGTGAGTAAATGAATAAATGAATTACAATTCCATAGTCACAACAGATCACCTTACCACAAACAAATGCATCCCTAGAGCATCCTCCTAGCAGAGCAGTTTTGGAGAGAGGCATCTGTTATATGAAAGGACTGACCTCTGCATGAAAGTCCTGGCTTGGTGCCTCACGGCCTCCCTTGACTTAGCTCCAAAATTCTCAGTGCCTCCCTTAGAAGAATCCACCATCATTGTTCATGACTGAGGCAAGAGAAAAGCTGTAGCCTTCAGAACAGCCAAGTAAAAGCCAGAGTCCAATAAGGGCAGGGTAATAAGCGGGATATATGTGGCACTCTAATGTTAACAAAGAGCTTTACACACACCATCTCCTCTGAGCCTATAAGGTGCAGATGAGGAAACTGAGGCCGAGACAGTAAGCTACTTGCCCATGCTCACACAGCTTGTGAGTGTAACAGGTGGGATCTGAACCCCCAGGGCTCAGATGAAATAGCATATGTACAATGGGGATCGGCCTCATTCTACAAGCCAAGTAATTTGTGAACCTAATAATGCTACATAAATGAAGCTATTCTATTAGTGTATGCATCACTTCTATTGCGTATTTATATATATGTGCATATATATACATATATACACACACACAATTATATGGTACAATGATCAGAGTAGTGGACTCGGAGCCAAGATCTGTGTTGAACACCTGCCTCGGACACTTACTAGCGTGACCCTCAGCAGGTCACTAGATCTCTCTCAGCCTCAACTTCCTCATCTATGAAGTAAAAATGATAATAGCAGTGACCCTACAGGATGGTTGCGAAAATCAAATATGTGTAAAATACTTTGCAAACCTTCAAGTCCTATATAGGTTTTAACTACGGTTGTTATTACTATTATAATGGTTGACATACAGGAATCTCCTACAGACAGATGCGTCATCTGAGGGTGGCTGCGACTTCAGGGAGTGAGACCCCCACGCCAGGGATAGCTACTGGTCATGGACTCTGGCAAGGCATGGATGCTTTGAGCCCAGCAGAGAGCTACACATATGAGGTCCCACAAAGGGAGCAAAGGATGTCAAAAGCTACTCTTGGATACACATGTGTCTCACTACCAATGGACTCTGCCCTCCCCAGGGACCTTGTGTGTTAAAGGAGGAGTGTTCCCTCACTGCCCCAGGAGCAGACATTTATTATGTGCTTCCTGTGTGTTAGAGACGGTTATGATGAGGATGAGGATGGTGATGACGATGATGATGATAGCTAACATTTGTAGCACTCACAATATGCCAGGCACCTAGCTAAGTGCTTTACAATGATTACCTCGCTTGATCGTGTGTTGGGAATTAAATACAAGCAAAAAGAAAGACAATCCCTGACCTCAAGGAGCTTACATTCTAGTGAGAGAATGAAACACATAAAAGGTATCTGAAAAGCATATTTGGGGGATGGACATACCTACCTGCATGGGAGCATCGTGCTAAAGTCCAGAGAGTCAAGAGGGGAGATGGGAAGAGTGAAGGGGGCTGGCCTAGGAACTTACTCAAAATGTAGGTTCCAGGAGGAACTCACCAATAGAAGTGATTGCTCTGTGGAGGGACAAGTCTGATGGGGAGTGGGGCTGGAGAGGAGAGACCTACAAAGAGTGCTATATCTGTTTGCCAAAGGAAAGATAAACTCTTCTGAGTGTCGGTGAGCTACCTCCCCTTAGATGCAGGATTCCTTTTACTTTCTGGTCCTAAAAACTCAGTTGCTTCCTGCTGGCTCCCAAATGAAACCTGCCTGGTTGGGAGAAGTGAGTATCAGAGGGAAGGCTGCCAGGGTGGGGCCGCATCAGCCACAATAGAATCAAACAAGAGTATCCATGCTTACCACACCTAGGACAAACTGAGGGCAGCATGAAGAATACACAGGTCATGCCTGCTACTGTCTGTCTCTCCTCTCCCTTTATTCTTCTCTGTCTTTCCTCTGCAGCAGAGGTGTGTTGGATCTATTTAAGAACAAATTGTTAAATTTGTGAGCATTTACACATATGAAATTGGCAAGCGCTACAAATCAAGGTTTGATTTATGTTTTGTTGGTTGTCTAAACCAGAGATAGGGAACCTGCGGCCTCAAGGCCACATGTGCAGACCTCTAGTTCCTCAAGTGCGGCCCTTTGACTGAATCCAAACTAAACATGCTGTTCCCCCTCCCCCAGTAGAACATAAGCTTCTTGTGGAAAGGGACTGTCTTTGAATACCCAGTGCCTTGTACATAATAGACATGGAGAAAAAATTCCTGTTGAATTGAATTGCTGAATCTTGCTTGAAGGAACAATGGTTTGGTGTAATAGGAGGAAGAGGAAAACAGGGAAATTCCCCCATCTTCCCAAGGTAATAACTTCCCTAAGATATTAATCTTTACTTCTTAGTAAGTATTGATTGTTTAATCTGATTGTGTAAAGCTGTGGGGCAGACGCACAGAGAAAAATTACTATTTCTGCCTCAAGGCATCCCAGCCTAGCTGAGGAGACAAGACCAAGTAGTTTGTAAAATAAAAACCAATTCAAGATTGTCCCTAATACATGAACCTGAGCGATGCAGACTAAGCCTACAAGAGCCCAGAAGATGGTGATCTCTCCTGCTTCAGTGCTTGTGGTGGTAGGGTGGGCCTTGGGCTAGGCCTTTGTATGTAAACAACGCGGATCATTCTGACCATTCCCTTGGTGGAATAAAATTACGATGCCCGTTATGACCACAGCTGGGAGCCGAGACTTGGGTTTGCCTGTAGCAGAGCCTAGCATTTCCTCTTTAGGTGAGAGAGAAACTGCTGGGCCAGGGCATCAACCATTTAGAGAAAATGGTATTTCATGGGTCACTTATGCCACCTAGTGGTCTCAGTGAAAATTACAGTTGCTTTATAAAATGCAAAACACCAATTGTCCTCCCGGTTAATTCAACAAGTATTTGTTAAGAGCCTACAATGTTCAAGACACTGTGCAAGGCAATGGACATACAGAGACAAAAGCAAAGGAGACCCTGCCAGAAGCTTATGTGTGCTACTCTATACTTCTTGGCATATACTATGCCATATACACATATGAATACCATACTATACATGCAAAGAAATTCAAAGTAATTTCAGGAGGGAGACAGTGCTAATAAACCAGGAGCAAGACACAGAAAAATTACTATTTTTTGCCTCAAGACGTCCTAGTCTAGCTGAGGATGCCAGGGTGGATGACCTTCATAGAATGCTAGAGAAAGAAGTCATTCCAGAACTACCTAGTTTAGCAGCAAACTTTTATTACGCAAATTTTGTGCTAATTATTTTTGGCCACAGCAATTCTTGAAGTCCATTTAACAAGGCATAAGGCATGAATAGGACTGAAGGGACCAGAATTTATGAATACCTCAAAGAGCCAAGCAAATTTTTGTGCCCCCTGAGGCAGCTGGTCTTAATTTTAAGTGGCCAATGGATTCAAGGTATATGCTAAGTGAAACAGAGATGAACTGATCACTATCCCTGCCTTCAAGGAACTTACAATCTTAGTTATCAAAATCAACTAGGGTCAACAGGCAATGAAGGTCTACTATCTCCTTAAGTCCTGGGAAGACAAAGATCTCTTTAGTTGGAGATGCTAAACTGCATGGTAGACATACTCCAAAAACAGAGGTCAGTGGAGTAGTCAGGGAAGGCTTCTTGGAAGCTGTAGGGAGAATGCAGGGCTCCTAAGAGAAACAGGGCAAGGTTTCAATGGGAGAAAAATGGACCTGAGTTGGAAGAGAGAAGACATCCATCCCGGATGGTGGAGTAGGGAAGTATGTTGTGAAGGAAAGGGGCAAAGAAAAGACCAGCTGTAGAGCTTAAGAACCAGTTTAAGGCTTTTCTTAAAAAGGAAAGAGCTTCACATCCCAAGAAGGTTATAATAAAGCCACATAAGGGATCTATGAGAGATTGTCCACTAAAGAGCAGAAGAAGAGAAGAGGAACGGTAGGTAGCTGGTGATTCCCTCCTCATGGGCACCAAGTCGGCTATTTGTTGATCTGCTGTCTTTTGGAGGCATGTATCCAAGACATAACAGAGGAGCTCCCAAGACTTATCAGAATGGATGACAACTACCCACTTCTGGTGATTCATGTAGGCACAAACACTTCCAGAAGGAACCTAAAAAGTATTGCCAAAGACTATGAAACCTTGGGCAAGAAACCCAAGACCACAGGGATGCAGGTCATGTTTTTCTCACTATTACCTACATTAAAGGCAAAGGATAAAGAAGAAAAAAAAATAATTTGGGAAGTAAACAGCTGGTAAAGAAGGTGGTATCTGAGAAGGGGATTTTGGATTTCCAGATCACCGACAGCTTACAATACAGGGTGCCAGACTCCTGTCTAGAGATGGAATGCACCTAACAAAGACCGGTTAGACTATATTGGCCAGCTGTCTTGGAAAGTTCTTGCCCTCTGACTGGTCTTCATGGAGTATTTTTCACCAGCGACTCCCAATTGCTTCTTGCAGCCTTAACTAATGTGTCTTCCTCCATCCTGTTTGCCTTCCTTCCTGATTCTTCTACCCTCAGAACTCTTCCCGAGGTCAGGGTCATTGATATACTGGGTTGTATGCCCTCAAATCAACTCAAGGTCCTTCTGGGGCAGAAGATAGCCCATCTCCCCTTGCTCTGAGCTATAAAAGTGGGTTACATTCAGACCTAGCACACCAGATTTCTCACAAGAAGCAGAGGAAATTTTTTTTCCTCCTTATTGAAAGACATGACATGCCTGGGTATGGAACAGCTCTAGCTTAGGATTTCTGACCAAACACAACTAGAAACTATGGTCTGATCTCTTATAACTTTGGGGAAAGTATTTGCATTAAAGAATCAGGCTAAGAGATGGCAGCAGTGGGACTAGAAGGGTTCCTGGCATAAGCTAGGAATTACCAGAACCCAGGCCAGCAGCACAGCACAGTGGAAAGAAGGCTACCTCTCAAGCTGCAGGACTTGGGGGTTCAAATCCCCCTCTGATGCTTACTAACTAGATGACCTCAAACAATTCATCTAATCTTCCTTAGCCACTATTTCTTACTCTGTATAATGAAATTTTGAACATCTCATGCAAAACAAAACACATCATCTTTTTTCCCCAAACTCCTCCCTGCTTCCAAATTCCCCTGCAGGTTTGTAACCTCAGTATTATCCCAGATTTCTCCTCTTTCCTCCAACTCTTATTTCTACCTTCACAGCATCCCTTATGTCTAAGCCCTTTCCCTCCACTCACACAGCTACCACCTTAGCACAGGCCCTCACTTCCTACCTAAGATTATTGTAACATCTTCCTGACTTGTCTCCCTGATTCAGGGCTCTCCTCATTCTGGTCCTTCCTACACACTGTTACCAAAGTAATTTTAAGGTCACTGAGTCAGTCAATTAATATTTATTAAGCACTTACAATGCCCATGGCACTGGGCTAAGGGCTGGGGATAAAAAGAAAGTTTAAGAAGTCTCTGCTTTTGAGGAGCTCTTAATCTAATGGGGAGATAACATGCAAATAACTATGGACAAATAAGCAGAATAGGACAGGAATAAACAACTGTGGGAAGGCATAGAATTAAGAAGGATCAGGAAAGGCTTCCTGAGGAAAGAAGCAAAATGTCATTTCCCTACTCAGTCAACTCCTAGGGTACACTGTTTCCTCTAGGATCAAATTAAAAAAAAAAACAAAACTATGCTGAGCTTTTAAAGTTCCATATGACCTGGTCTCAACCTTTCTTTCCAGCCTCAGTGGACATTATTATCCCTCCCCCACCCTGAGATTCGGCCTAAGTGGCCTTGCCTCTCTGTTCCTTACACTCCATGCTCCATCTACTGTCTCTTTCCAGCCTCAGGGGACATGATTATCCCTCCCCCACCCTGAGATGTGGCCTAAGTGGCCCTGCCTCTCTATTCCTTACACTCCATGCTCCAGCTACTGTCTCTTTCCAGCCTCAGGGGACATGATTATCCCTCCCCCACCCTGAGATCTGGCCTAAGTGGCCTTTCCTCTCTGTTCTTTACACTCCATGCTCTATCTACCACCTCCTTCCAGGCTCAGTAGACATTGTTGTCCCTCCCCTACCCTGAGATCCAGCCTAAGTGGCCTTGCCTCTCTGTTCCTCACATGCCACACTCTATCTGCCACCGCCATGTCTTTTTGCTGGCTGTCCTCCATGTCTGAAATGAACTCCCTTACTTTCTTCCGCCTCACTGAGACTTTTCATTTCCTTTGGTTGGTTCTTGTCCTTTGCTCTGGAAGAGGACCAAAATGACATCACTATGTTGAAGTCAAGGTACAGTGTCCGACTTTGGCTGATCGGACCAATACAAGCTTAGAAGGCTCTATCACAGATTGGGCACAAATAGTCCACGTTCATTTCCTTTAAGACACACCTCAAGCACCATCTTCAGCACGAAGCTTTTCTTGATCCCCCTAACTGCTGGTGCCCTCTTTCTCAAATTACCTAGTATTTAACTAGTTTCTCTATTTTGTATTTATTCACTTTATGCTGCATATATTTTTATATATCCTAATTGTTTCCCCCATTAGAACATAAGCTCATGGAGAAGAGAGTTTCATTCTTTATATATGTTCCCCTGGTACCCAGCATAGTGCCTAGCTCATAGCATTAAATAATTACTTGCTGACTAATTGCCTGGTGGACTTAGATAGCCTCTGAGATACCTTGTAGTTCTAAATGGATGATCCTACATTTTAAAGGGCAGTGGGGAAGCAAGGGAGGACTCCCTGATACACATGACTTCCTGAAGGGGCAATGTAGTCACTGCAAGCTTCTCACAAGAAAACCAAACCCACATTGCCTCATTAGCCTCTCTCTGGCCTCCCAAGCCAACCTCCCAGCCTTGGTCCCTGCCACCATTCACTGGCTGATCTCCAACTCCCTTTTAAAAGCCAAGCCCAAGAGTAAGCTCAGGTCCATGATGAATCATCACCAAGATATCCAAGAACAAGACAAGAAATTCATATCTTATCAAAGACTGAACCCAGTCAAAGGAATTTCACCCCTTGTTAAGGAGGAAGCATCTAGAATGGAGGCGAGGAGAACTTTGCACCTTGAGTATGAGACATATCATAAATACCAATGCAAAGGGCTATGTTACTAATCAGGCAATGGGGATTCCCAATGAGGTCTGGGCATACCCATCCCAATTAGAGTGAAGATCCTTAACTTCTTCTATGTCATGGTCTCCTTTAGTGAAAGTCTGGGGAAGCTTATGGACCCTTCCTCAGAATCAAGTTTTTAAATACATAGGACTACAAAGCAAGTGAATTTTATTGAAATATCATTATCGAAATATTTTTTAAAGCAAGTGCATGGATCCTAGGTTAAGAATGCCTGAATTAGATGTTATATGAGTTCCCCTTGTAACTCTATATCCTGTGAAGTGCGATGTCTTCAGCCCTTTGGGCTCTAGAATGTGATGACACTAGGAATCGATGAGTCTATGAACAGCATCATGGGGAAAAGGAGCCATCGTGACAGCAGGCCAGCCCTGCCTGCTGTTCCTGCTTCTTAAAGATGCTTGTCTTCCTCTGAGTCCATAGATTCCCTAAGATTTCCATGTGTTTTCACAGCTGAGTAAGGGCTTGGAGAATACTTTCGTTTCCCAGCCTAGCAGAATATATGACACATGGAAGGCACTTGATCAATACCTAAATGATTGGTAAATGGGATTTTTGTGAGCATGATGATTATATGTATTATTCAGGAATGAATGGAATAACAATGGACCTATAGCTGAGGTAGTAGATTGCTAAAAGGAGAGGAGAGAGAAGGGAAATATGCAAACAAGTAGCCCAAGAGTCAAAGGAAGTGGCTTTTGATCCTGCCTCTGACACGTAATTGGGTATAGGACCTTGGGCAAATGGCTTGAATGCATGGCTGGGCCTGTTTCCTCACCTATAAAATGGAGGGATTGGACCTGATGGCCTCTGAGGTCATCACTAAGCACCAGATGGGCCAGATGTTGGCCACTGGGCCAGGGCTGGGGATAGGTCCTCAGTCTCATGTGTAAAAAAAGTAGAAGTTTGGACGGGATGGTCCCTTTGGTGCCTTCTAGCTCTGGACCTACAGAGCAGCCTAGGTAAGAATGTTCTTTTTGGAGCGTTCCCAGCATTTTCAGTGCTTTGATACCTGGATGGAAGCTATGTGTAGGCACCCTTTCCTGACATAGATTTTATTGTACCTGAGCCTTCTCCTGTGGAATTCTTGTTTTTTGTCTTTCCATGAAATCCTACCAACAGGATTTGTTCGACACAGTGGAGGCCTTCCTCCACTTTCTTTGAACTGTTGAGTGATGTGGTGCAGTGCTCAGCCATCCTCATTCCTGCAGCATGAGCAGCCCACCCAGTCACTGACACTGTACATGCCACTTCTTGAGTGTAAAGTCACCACCATGACTGCAGTCTACTTATACACCCCACGCAACTTTCCACGGCCATTTAGGTCTCCTGAGTGGCATCACTAGGGTCTTCATGGGGGAGTAGGGGGAAGAGAAGTGAAGACATTTATTAAGCACTGACTATGTGCCAAGCGCTGTGCTAAGTGCTTTACAAATATTATCTTATTTGACCTTCACAACGACATTGAGAGGTGGGTGTTGTTATTATTATCCTTATTTTACATTGAAGAAACTGAGGCAGACAGTGGTTATCTGACTTGCCCAGGGTCATACAACTAGTAAGTGTCTGAGGCAGGATTTGAACTCAGGTCTTCTCAAGTCCAGACCCAACACGCTATCCACTGTGCCATCTAGCTCCCCGCCTGAAAATATTTAGGAAATAATGATCTAGGCCAAACCCACTCATGTGGAGAAGTGTGTCAAGGCCACAAGCAAGCTGACAGAATGAAAACATCACATTTGAGCCAACTCTGTTGAATACTAGGCAATGTCTTTGACCTTGG
>CM053625.1:276061504-276101792 GCA_028646595.1 Phalanger gymnotis | reverse complement strand
TTTCCTCTACTTCTCTTACTTGCTTTTCCAAATCCTTTTTGAGCTCTTCCATGGCCTGAGACCAATTCATGTTTTTCTTGGAGGCTTTTGATGTAGGTTCTTTGACTTTGTTGACTTCTTCTGGGTGTATGTTTTGGTCTTCTTTGTCATCAAAAAAAGATTCCAAAGTCTGATTCTGAATCTGGGTCCGTTTTTGCTGCCTGTTCATGTTCCCAGTCACTACTTGACCCTTGAGCTTTAGAGTAGAGAGTACTTTGTTCCAAGCTTTAGGAGCCTTGTGCTGCTGTTTTCAGATCTACTTCTACACAGCAAGTTTTGCCACACAAGCACTCCTCTTCCCCTAAGAACTACCAACTAGGATCACAAGTCAGATCCAGGCAGGCTCTGCACTCCTGTTCTAATCCGCTGCTTAATTTCTCCTACCTGGTGGGCTTGGGGCCAGAAGCAACTGCAGCTGGAAGCAGCCCCAGAGTTGCACCCCTTCTGGGCCCCCGCGGGCTGGAGCCCACCTTCAACTCCTTTCCATTCTAGCAGCTCTACCCACTAACCTTCTCTGTTGTCTTAGGAGTTTGTGGGTTGAGAAGTCTGGTAACTGCCCACAGCTCAATGATTCAGAGCCCTGCGGCCTGTTCCGCCTGGCTCCCAGTCCGGTTGGTCCCGGAGCAGTTCACGCTGGGCTCTGCTCTGCTCCACTCCCAGCTTCTAGATAGACCTTTCCCCGCAACCATCCAGGCTTTCCTGGGCTGGAGCCCTGCTTCCCTCTGTTATTTTGTGGGTTCTACAGCTCTAGAATTTGTTCAGAGCCATTTTTTATAGGTGTTTGGAGGGACCTGGGGGAGAGCTCACACAAGTCCCTGCTTTCCAGCTGCCATCTTGGCTCCACCCTGCCCCAGGTTTTTTTTTTTAAAAGATCAGATCAGAGATGAGAGATGAAGCAAAAATGTCCACTGTCATTACTATTACTTGATATAGTTCTAGAAATACTAGCAACAGCAATAAAATAAGAAAAAAAAGTTGTGCAAATAAGCACAGGCAAAGAAGAAAAAAAATATCACTTTTTTGCAGATGATATGATGGTTTACTTCGAAAATGCTAGGGATTCAGCTAAAATTAACTGAAACAATATCCAGTGAAGTAGTATACAAGAAGAAACCACATAAATTATTAGCCTTTCTATATATTTCCAACAAAACCTAGTGGAAAGAAATAGAAGAAATTCCACTTGAAATAACTTCAGATTGCATGAAATATGAGAATACACTTTAGATACACACATGAATTATATGATTAAAATTATAAAAATACTCTTTACAGAAATAAAAGGTGACTTAAAGGCAGCATGGTGTGGTAGGAGAGCCAGAGGACCTTGGTTCAAATCCTGAGCTCTGCAACTTATCATCTGTGTAATGATATATGGGCAACTCTCTTGACCTTCCCGGAACAAATGGGAATCTTTGCAGGAAATTTCACTGATGAAGCTTTGATATCCAAGACATCAGAAGCAACACAGCATGGCTGACATAGAGTCAGCCTTGGAGCTAAGAAGACTGGGTCCACAACTCACCATTGACATACACTCTTTGGACAACCTCAGCAAGTCATTTAACTTTCTTCAATGCACTAGCAAATTCTTTAATTCTGGAAGTTGCAGAGAAAATACCAAGCTGTACTTGTAGAGGGAGTTTCCACATCTAAGAAGTTGTCTCTATCAATGAAGTCACAGGTTCAGTCCCTATCCAAGACAAATATAATTGCACATATATAAGAACAAGAGTAATTTCCTAATAAATCAAAGGACATGAAGTTTTTAATTAATATTTTAATTAATATTTTATATTTCCCAATTACATATAAAAACAATTTTAAGGTGTTATTTTCTTCAGTATTTTTGGGGTCTCCTTTAGCAAGCTGTTGACTTGTTTTTCATGACTGTCTTGTATCACTCTCATTTCTCTTCCCAATTTTTCCTCTACTTCTCTTACTTGATTTTCAAATCCTTTTTGAGCTCTTCCATGGCCTACAACTAATTCCTATTTTTCTTGGAGGCTTTGCATATAAGAGCTTTGACTTTGACTTTATTTTCTTCTTCTGGTTGTATATTTTGATCTTGTCACCAAAGTAAGATTCTATATTCTGAGTTTTTTCTGCTGTTTGCTCATTTTCCCAGCCAATTACTTGACTTTTTAACTCTTTGTTAAGGTAGGACACTGCTTCCAGTGTGGAGAGTGTACTATCCCAAGCTTCAGGGGTTTTGTGCAGCTGTTTTCAGAGATACTTCTAGGGACCGGTACATTTTCAGTTCTTCCAAGGTGGTATGATCAAAGGAGAGGTTCTATCTTACACCATAATATTGGCAAAGAAACAAGAAAGGGCTACAGGAGCACAGGCACCCTAATTCACTGTCAATGGAGCTGTCAATCGATCTAACCATTCTGGATTCAATTCAGAACTATACCCCAAAATTCACTAAACTGTGTATACTCTCTGACCCAACAATAATACTATGAGGTATATACCCCCAAAGAGGGAAAGGACAAAAGGAAAGGAGCCATATGAACAAAAACATTTATAGCAGAACTTTTTGTTGCAAAGAAATGGAAACAAAGTAAATCCCTATAAAATGAAAGAATGTTTGAAACAAATTAGAGCATATGGATGTAAAAAAAAATTAAAGAAAAAAGCTTGGAAGGAATAGATTCAAAGAAACCTGATAAGACTTGTATGAACTGGTTCAAAATGAAGAGTAAAACCACGTGAACAATTTATCTAATTACTGTGGTAGGTGAAAGATAAAATGATTGAGGAAACAAAGGTCCAAGCTTCTGAACATATCAATTTATTAAGCAATGCTTTGTCAATTGCATAACAAAGCTGGACCAGACCCCTCAGCTTTGTCACTGGATTTGAATGAAGTGGGAGGCAGATTTTTATGCATAAAAAATAATTAACCAAATAATACCAATAAAAATAGCTAACCAGGATTTAAAATTAGAAAACTCCTTGCATCAATTTTCCTATCCAACCAAGATTCTGGTCAGCATAACCTAGGTCCTTAGTTAGGCATCTCTAAGCATCAGGCAGAGGTGGTCCAGCTTCCTAGCCATGCAGGGCTGGTAATGCAATAAAGTTTTCTCGCAATTCCCACAACTGAATAAAGTTTTTTCACATGACGGAAATTGGACTAGACCCATATAATTGTATAGAATGAGAACTAAGACAGCTCCAGAGTTGAATTGAAAGATGGAGTCAATGTGGTCCATCCAACTCCCAATAGCACTTGCTAATTCCCTCAATTCCCCCTTTGGATTCATGGGTGGAGGAGCCACCTCCACCCCATAGATCACTCACCTTTATGTCAAATCTATAAGGTTTTTCATATATTCTTAATCAGAATTACATAAGTCAGGCTGCAGATCAAATTACATAGAGGGATCACAACAGACTAATTCTGAGAAGGGAGATTTACACGTCTCCAAGGTAACCAAAAAAAAACCTTAAACAATAAACACCAGGAAACAAAAGGCCAAAGCAATACAATGAGGATCATCAATATTAAATAACATCAGGTCTCCTTGTATCCTAGTTATTGTTGTTCGGTCATTTCAGTCATGTCCAACTCTTGTGACCCCATTTGGGGTTTTCTTGACCATTTCCTTCTCCAGCTCATTTTACAGGTGAGGAAACTGAGGCAGAGTTAAGTGACTTACCCAGGGTCACACAGCTAGTAAGAGTCTCAGACCAGATTTGAATTCAGGAAGATGAGTGTTCCTGACTCCAGGCCTGGCACTCTATCCACTTCGCCACCTAGCTGTCCTTGTAACCCACTCTCAATATCCATTTAATTAGCACATTTTGAGTTCCAGATGTCTCAGGTAATCTTCTGGTCCCTGGATATCTTTCTCTTGGACAATCTAGGTTTCATTCTCAGGGCAACTCTGAAAGAAGTTCTGCTTCTCTGGTTCCAAATCACTCTACAAGTTCCCCAGCTGATCCAAAGACCCTTTTATTATGCCTATTTTGCTAATAAAACATATCGCTCAGTTTGCTTCCTTAGTTATTAATTAACTACCACATTATTAAGGGAAGGGAAAATGACGTTGAAACACTTGAGAACTATAATCTGTGCAAAGATCCAATTGTTACTTCAGAAGACTTATCATGAAGCATGTTTTCCACTCTGGACTAACAAGACAATGGACTGGAGCAATGGTCTCCAAAGTGTAGGCCCAAGAGGGCTGAAGCATGACTCCAAGGGATTATTTTAACCCAAACGGAGTGGGAAGATAGGGTGACTACTACTCTACTGGCCAATATGGGGCTTGTATCCAACACAATGACACATATCTTTCATCCATTGTCCCCTAAGCATACCCCACCTTTCACTCTATCTCTTCCCACTGCTATTCAAGTTCCCAACCTCCCCTTCTCTGCCCTAGACTATTAGTCAGTTAGTAGTAATAAACTGCTATCCAGGCATCTACATCAACTCAGATGCACCCGGGAAAAAATTCTCCCTCCAACCCCAACATAGCCACGCCCTGCCCTAAAGATCTCCTAACGGCTGCAATAGGTGCCCCTCAGAAGGTGGGCTCTACACTCATGGACATGATGGTGTTTCAAAAATCCAGCTAGCAGCTGTTGTGGGGGTGAAAGACCAACACAAGTCCAACAACAAGCATGCTATCAGCACTCTGCAAAAGTCCAGGTTCTTTTGATCTGCTTTATTAAGGAACGCAACGTTAAGGGTTTAACAATTTTACTTTAATCCAGCATACAGACAGATGGGTAAGAGCCCTATATGCAACACCCCACTTTTATCTGGGTCTCTTTAATTTGGGGTGGTATTGAGGCACAAAGCAACACACACAGAGAACAGTGTATGTATATATGCATATGTATATATGTACACATATATAGCAATACATATATATGATTGAGATATACATATATACACATATATACATACATGTGTATTTGTATATATATGTATGTGTGTGTATGTATATATATGTGTATATATATATATATATACATATGAAATGTATAGGTGCATGCTCAAAATTTTACTGCTAATAGTGGCATGCAATTTTTTAAAATGGGGATGACTGGACTAAAGGCGCAGAATGAAATAGACATTTTCAGACATGCCCAGTGTGTGTGCGTGTGTGTTTTGCTTGACTATGCGGATATTCTCCAAGGGAGTCCGGCTTCTATTTTTGTGAGAGTTGGTAACTAGTGATAATGATGCAAAAATAGAGACAAAAGACATCAATGAAACATTTAAAAAATAGGAGTAAAAGATTTAGCTCCTCTGATCTCTACATGGTCCATGACAATTTTAAGACTCATGATGAAAAATGCTATTCACCTCCAGAGAGAGACCTGATGGATTCTGAGTACAGATCAAAGTATATTTTTTTTACTTTATTTTTCCTACTTTTTTTGGCAATACGGCTAATATGAAAATGTTTTGCATGATTTAACATGTATAATGGCTATTATATTGCTTGCCTTTTCGATGGGTGGGGAAGGAGCTGGAGAGAGCAAGAAAATTTGGACCTGAAAATAATTTTTTTTTAAATTATACTCCCCAACTGCCAGAAAAAAGAAAAGAAGAAGTTCAGAAGGGGACACAGACAAGCAGAGTAGTTTTGTTAATGTCCCTGAGAAAACAGACTGAAAAGCAAATTGTAAACGTTAAATGACTTTATAAATGTTAGCTATTACATGAAATTTAAGATAAACCAAAAAAGAAACTCTAAAATAGTTACTTCCCATACAGTCATCTTTTTCTGTTCTTCAAATATTGAAATATCAATGCATTAGTGTTTAAATTCATAACAGAAAGGGAAATGCACATATCATAAAAAGGCTTTGTTCCAAGGTGTGGAAGTTTAAAGGATGATGCTGACAGCACTTGTACTCCACAAGCAGGTACAGACAACTGAGCTTAGTACCTAGTTAGTAAGAACAATTAATGAAAATAAGAAGCTAGTAGTTGACAGAGGCAGGACCAAAAGGGATGACATCTGTAGAACACTTCGCAAACCTTAAAGGCAATACATCTGCTAGCTATTATCATTATTATGAAATCACTTTCATTTTCCTTCCTCCTTCCAAGGTTACAGGTAGCACAAATGACTCCCTCCCAACAGTGTTACTCCCCTCTCTTCTCGTCCCCTTATCAATCCTCACTCTAACCCCCCACGAACTTTGTTAGACCTGGTCAGATCCTTTTGGCTTCCCCTAGCTGGCATGCCAACCCAAGTGGGCCTCTTGGACCTTAAACTTTCCATTGGTTAAAACACTAATAAAGCCAACATTTTAAGAATCACTGGCCCAATTTGCAAATGACATTGACCTCTTTTGAGTTCCCAATCCTTGAGCATAGACTGGGAGAGTAGAAGGATCAAGAATCAAACCCAGGCCCCCAGATCCCAAAGCCAGTCTTTGTCCCACATCTCTCTTGCCTTCTACAGAGCTGTTTCCTCAAGTATTGAATGAAGGTAGATTTGATGTTTAGGGTCCCTTCCAGCTAACATCCCATGATTCAGTCCTTCCATTAGGCAATTCAGAAAGTATTTATTAGACGCATAATCTATGCCTGGCAATGAGCTAGGAGGCACTCTTGAAAGAATTTCACAAAGGCTAATAATGGGATGAGAGGAGGCCCAAGACAACTAACTTTTGCTCAGTAGACAACATGAATCATGCCTTTGCTATGATCATAAAGAAACTTTTCTTTTGGAAAAATAAACAATCATGACTTCTTTAGTCAGTCAGTAAATATTGAGTACCTACTCTGTGCCAAAGAATGTATTAAGCTCTGAGGACACCCCCCCCCAAAAAAAAAGGCTTAAGACACTCCCTGCTCTCAAGGAGCTCACAATCAAATGGAGGAAGACAGCACATAAAAAAGACCCAGTACTGGGGGATGATGAAATCTTGCAGTTGGGCTGGGGAAATTATCTGAGGAGGTGTGAGTTGCAGGGTTGACTTCATCCGGCAAAATGAGGACTTTCTGGATATCATGACATCCAAATGAAATACAAGGCTGCTTTCTCCACTGGCAAAGTGAAATGTGTCACTTGAAAAATGCCAGCAAATTCAACACTTTCTGCCTAGGCCCTGGAGAGCTTTCTGCAAACAATGTTGGCCCATTTTAGTATTTGGCAACAAAAGCTATCAGGCCCAGGGTGAAAAAGTTTTGCATTCTGTTCTTGGGAATGTTGTAACATGCTTAACTTGGCCAGTGAAGCAAGCACCAAAAAGTCGCTTAATTATTAAGGAAAAAAAATGACTGAAAATGGAAAATGACCTCCAATGTGAAGAATCCAAGGTCTGTGAAATCAGCACAGAGCTTGAATGGCAACTGAGGGCTTTGTTTGAGAAAGCGCCCTGGTCTGGGGCTGGTTCTGCACAACTAGACCTAGGGATGGATATAGCTCTTTAAGGATTACCCACGAGCTTTCTTTCAATGACCCCGGGGTGAATTGGCATTATTACTGCCATTTTACAGATGGAGAAAGAGAGACTCAGAAAAGGGAATACACAGATCTGGCCATTTCAGAGCTGGAACATGAACCCAGGTCTTTAGACTCTAAACCCAAGGCTCTTTCTATGACTCTGTGCTGTCCCCCTTGATATGATAAATGATAAAAATTAGCTAAGACCAAAAGGAGCAAGAAGTCTGAGTTCAAGAAATCCTCCGCTCTCCAGTTACTCAAGTTCATCATCTTTATTACTCATATATCCAGAATTATCCATTATACAAATCTTTCAAAATAACTAGGTATTACAAGAATAGTTTACAATGTAGCTCTGATTGCACAAACACTCGACACAGGAAACCATTTTTACGAATACATTTGTTTTCTTTTAAGAATATTTTACAGAAAATAGATCTTTGAACATCTTAGAGCACAGTTCAGTAATGAGAGATTCCTTTCCTATTAGTTATGATAATGACTTCTCATTTCAGGTTTACTAATACCATTTAACACAGCACATCAATCATATCCAAAGCAGTACTGAGACAGTGCTTTCTGTCTTACTTTTCAAATACTGTTGAGTCTACAAAGTTCAAAGGACTTTAGGCTTTTTTTTTTTACTGATCTGAAAGAATTCAAGTATTCTCTTGACTAGGAGAGCTCGTTTAAACAGCTTTCCTTCTGAAATCACCTAGCTTGAACGTTAAGGTGTCTCAACTAACCCTTAACTGGCAGCATTCTCTCTTTCATTCTGATACTGGTTAGGTTATCTAGAATTTTATTTTATGCCCCCTGACTAGGTAGAGTTTTTACATTCTACCTACAGCTCCCAGACCATAAAATGGAACTCCAGAAACTAGTGTTAACAAAGTTAACAAAGTTTTTGACATCGTTTGGAGCAAAGAACCACACTACATTCATTCAAGGTCTCCTCCAGGTTGAATATGATATTAAAAACTAATAACAAAAATAAAGTACAGGGATGTGGCAGTAGTCCTGTAAAATATTGAAAGACTGAAAAGCTTAAATGCTGAGGTCAACATAGGGGTTACAGACACCCAAGTCCAAGCTGTTTCCATCAATAGGCTCTATTGACAGTTGAGTTCAGTATTTGGCAAACATTCTTTTCTAATGTTTGTAGCTATAAGCAGCCTTGCAAAGAACCACCTGCCCATAGTAAGCAGCTATCTGTGCTGGGCAAGCTGTAAAGAACACTGGTTACACAAGGACCTACGGGGTGGATAAACGTTCGGCTGACATTACACGTCTGGGACGCCAGTTATTTCTTAGGCCACGTGAAGTGTCCCTGGCCACATGAAAGAAGTATTCATTTGACAACATATTTTGCTAACATTATTAAAACCGAGAGTCAGGTAGTATCCTACGTCCCAAACTGAGATTCTAAGCCCCCACCTCCAGGACGTACCACACTGTCAAGACGCGCCTGTCTGTTAAGAAGCTAAACGTGGATTCAGGGGTGGGATGCAGTCGCGCCATTTTGAGTGACATCTCCCTCAAAGTTTCTATTTTCACTCCAAGTAAGAAGTTGCTACGGGGTTTCCTCTTGCGGCACTGAAGTTGGAAAAGCACAGCTACTCTGCAATACGGCAAGCACTCAATCACATTATACCGGGTCACGTTTGCATAGAACTAGCAGGTTGTGGACAGATTTTTATTCCAGTGATTTGGCAAATTCAGCATAGTCAATGTAGCCATCGTTGTTCTTGTCGTCTTCCTCTAGAACGTTGTCTACCAAGTTCATCAGCTCTTCTTCCTTCATGGCTGGTGCCTGCTCCCCTCCTTCCTGTGGAACACAATCAGGTGTCATGAGAACACAGTCACGCTACAGCCCAGGGGGTGAAATAAGGAGAGGGATACGAAGTGAATGGCAACAAAGGTCTGGCACGAATGTGATGAGAAACACATTACGACGGCACCAGCAGCCAAGTGGAGTAACTGGGCCCCACTTCAACGTTTATTTTGTCCATTAGTGGGATTTCATCAGTGGAGGGAATTAGCAGAGTGAGGCAGATTGGCAATTCATTAGGGCATGGCTTAGAAGGCTGCCAGGATCGTGAAAAAATCTCACAAATGGGGCTCAAAAGTAGAGCTCAAACTCAGCTCTTCCTGGCTCCCCAAAATGGCTATCCTCTCTGCCGTGTTGCCCCTCATTTAACAAAAATAATTCTCAGATAGAATTCAGAATTATCATTTACTGATAAAGAATGCAGCATCAGCTTGAACAAACTCTTATTTCAGAAAACTTCTGGGACAGCATGTACTTTGCCCTGTCCCACAAACACAGCCGATAGCTCTGGCCCGAGGGCTCTTGCAAGTGCTCAGTGATTTGACACAAAACCCGTGCCTGCTACTGGGGAAACAACTCATAAAGGAAGCGCCCCAGGGAGATGGGGTCAGAGCGATAGTTTGGCATGGACACCATAGCAACCCATCCCTGATGCTCACTTCACTTAGCAAGTATAGAAACCAGGTGGCCACAGGGAAAAGGGAAACAAGATTATGGCCAAGTGAGAGCCACATGGCAGCAGAGAAAACCCGAGAAATGTTCCCAAGACGTCTATAAATAGCTCACAGAAGGTCACTACTAAGGAGTCCCATTGATTCTTCCTTTGAGATACTCCCCAAAGCCATTCTATCTTTCCATTTCCACAGTCACCACATCAGCCCCAGCCCTAACCCACTGCCCAGCCCACCCCCAAACATCTGGACTGCTGCGACAACCTCATCAGTCTCACCCTTCCCATTCCAATCCATCCTGCCCACCAGTGCAGACCTATCTTCCTAAAACCCTGCTTGAATGGGCCATCTCCTTGCTCAAAACTCTTCAACGCTTCTCACCACCAACAAGATAATAACTAAACTCCATAATCTGGTCCCAGCTTACCTTACCAACATGGAAACCCCTCCATCCTAATCTTCTTGCCTCCACACCTGGATACGCACACCATTCTCCAGGAATGGAATATCTTCTCTATTCTCCAAATTCCGCCCATCCTTGGAGGTCTAACATATCCCATGTCCTCCAAGCAGTTTTCCCTATCTCATTTCACCATCATCCCCCTCCTCTAAACATCTATGGCATTTACAATCTGTACTACTCATTTAACGCTTACCACATGTTGCCTTAAATTACTAATTACCTTTTCTTATGTGGCTACATCTTAGCTCTCCAATTAAATTTTAAATCCCTTGAGGTCAGAAACTATACATACTTGAATTTCCAATAGCTTCTAGGATAGGGATGAGAGTACAGTAGGCTCTCATAAGCCTCTGCAGTCTGAGTTATTATGCAAAACAGCCTAGGTCCTCTTTCTTGTGGGGTTACATCTAGTATGTCAGAGGCTGGCAAATCCAAACTAGAGTCAGCAGACTGTGATTCTGTCCCTATTCTGCCATTTACCATTGTCCCAAAGTTTTCTAGACCCGTTTCCTCATTCTATTCCACCAGCATTTATTAAGTACCTACAATATGCATGTAACAAGTACTACGCTTAGCTCTGGAGATTGGAAAAAAAAAAGAACCAAGTGACTCCTCTATAGAATGAAAGAGGCCAAATGAGATGATTTCTAAGGGCCTTTCCTTCCTGACATTTTAGAATTCCTCAATATGAAGAAACTCCCACATGCTGACTATTTTTAAAGGGCATCTAAAAGCAATTATCTGTGGCAGCGATTGGGACTGGATGGCACAGAAAATCCCAAACCAGCTGTTAGCCTAGAGTCAATCTATTCCATTTCCAGACCAATTTTTTTTTTCCTGAAAGAAGCTATTAAAAGGTACATTAAATTGATCTATGTTAGGTTGAGGAAATAAATTCTCTGGTCTGTCCTGTACAGGAAGGGCAAGGAAACAAAGAAGAGGAAAAACTAAGAGTAGTGGGATGAGACAGTAAAATCACAAAATTTTAGAGCTGAAACGGAATTTGAAGGCCAGCTAGTCTAGCCCATGCCTGGAAAAAAGGATCCCATCTCTAACACACCCTGAAAGTGGCTACCCTGCCTTCTCTAAGGAGACCCCTCTCCCAACACACACCCCTGCTAAGGGAGTCCACTCAACCGCTGTGTAGCTCTAATTGCTAGACATCATCTCTAGATTTACCTCTTAGGTACTTCTATCCATTTCTCCTGGTTTTGCCTTCTGGGGCAAAAGAGAAGGAATCTCATCCCTGTTCCACATGGTGGCTCTTTGAACATTTGAAGGCAAATATAATGTCTCCCCTGAGTCTTCTGCTCCAGGCTAAACATCCCCAGTTCTTATATGGCATGAATCTGAGGTCCTTTCTATCCTGGCGGCTCTCCTCTGGCTACTCTCATTTTATCAACGTCCTTCCACAACTGCGGTGCCCAGAACTGGACACAACATGTCTCCTGCCAATGAAGAGGTAGGGGGTCACATCAGTACATTTTACATGAAGACTATTTCCAGGGCCCTTTTCACACAGGCACTGCCTCCTGTGTAGGTTTCTCACTCACCTCCTTATGGACATGAGAGATAGCAGTGGCGAGTTCTAAGCCATCAAGCAAATTATTGCCATCGTAGTCATGCATCTTGAAGTAATGAAGCTGCAGCTCTTGTGGAGACATCTCTGACTCACTTTTCTCAATGACGCCTTCTAGATGTTCCATGATGTGCCTAAAAACCAACAATCAGGCTGAGACCACCGTGGAGGCTCTGGGAAGACTTCAATCAGTTCTCCGACTACAACGCAGGAGGAGCACGCAAACGAGCAGGTCTGCCTGCAACCACTGCTTAAAGCTCAGGCATTTTATCTCAGAGCAGCAAGTAATAGTGATGGCTGACAAATGCAACAGAAAAAGGTCAGGCCTGCATGGCTACCAGGCCTACCCCAGGGCAATGGAAGTTTTAGGGATGAATACAACACTGAGAAGTTATTCCTCATGCACCAAAGGAAAAGACATGGAGGACACTGGGAGACAAGAAATGTAGGCTCCAGTGGTGGCTATACCACTACCTCACTTAATTTCTCTGAGCCTCAGTGTCCCCATCCATATAACTGGAGTTAATAACTATCATGCCTTACCCACCCCCCAGGGTTTGCTGCTTGGATCAAATAAAATCAAAGATTGGAATACGTTTTAGGAAAAAATAATGCTCTAGGTGCAGCTGCGGCTCCAACTGACAGGCCCAATCTCCAGCACTGGGCAGTCCCCACAACACGTACTCTTTGTCCTGTACCATGTTCTTATCCAGGCGAACACCAGCACGGCTATGGCTGTCCACATGCTCTTCTGCCCCAGCACTCAGGAAGCCGAATACCCCCAGGAGGCAGCACAGGAGAGTGGCTCTAAGCATCCTCGGGGAGCTTATATCTGCGTCTAATAAGAGGAGGAAACACGGAGGGTGATAGGAAAGGCAGGAATGACACCTAAGATTCCCATGAAGATCTGAGATCCAATCATCACTCCTACCAATTCAAAGAGGCAACTGACCCACTGGAATTGGGAAGGAGGGGAACAGTGCTACAAGAAGGGGTCCTAGGTCTGTCTCTAGCTCAATGTGTGACTTTAGACTTATTTCTTTATCTGTCAAATGGGGCTTAATAAGCCCTGGCCTGTCTCACCCGGATGCTGAGACGGTCTAATAAATGACACAACAGATGTGAAAGGATTAGGTGCAATGGAGATGGAGTAGCCCAGAGACCTGGCACAGTGTGAGTTGCCAAGAAGTCCCAGTCTACAACAATTAAAGGCAAAAAGTCTCAGGCCTTCACTGAGTCAACCATCAGGTCTGGAGGTGCCAGGTGAAGAAACAACCAAAGGGGGCAAACAGCATGCAGCGCAAAGGCCCAATGGGTGCAATAACTAGGCAGAAGGAGGGGTGGTCACTTTCCAGAGGTGGGCTGCAGGTCCTGCCAAGACTCCCTGAAACAGGCTGTCCAAGCAGCCAGTTGTAGTCCACAAACCTTTGAGTTTAACATGAGCTGATGCCTTAAAATGCTCCCCATTTCCCTATCACACCCCCAACTCAGCCATGGCGAGGCAGGGGTATCTGAGACATTTGTTTTCCTCATCTTTTGCAAAGAACAACTATAATCCTAGGGGCGCTATCATCTGCCTGCTCCGGACCCCTCCTCACAAGAATATTTTCGAAACAGTTTGAGTGCTACTGGGCATATACTCCAAGGAGGTCAATAACAGCGAGGAAAGTCCTTGGGATAAGTGCAGTGCTCTGTGGTAGCAAAGAACTGGCAACAAAGTGACTGGAGAATAACACGTGAGCATAATAAAAGATTCTTATGGGGGATGTGGGAGACAGCAAAAACACAGAATTCAGAGCATGTGGAAATACTTGTATGAAGTGAGAGAGACGCAGAACAAAGACAGCAGAACCAAAAGAACATATACCATAACTTCAACAGCACAGGTGAAAACATGACTTACGGGCGGCTAAACCCAAATTAATTACAACGGAACAAACCCCCTCAAAACTCTTGACTACTTTATTTTTTTTGGCAATTATGTAAAACATTTCCATATTAAGTCATTTCGTACAAGACTCAAATAAAAGAAAAAATTGATGTCAAATGAAAAATAGCATGCTTCAGTCTGTATTCAACTAGTATCGCTTCTTTCTCTGGAGGCAGAGAGTACAGTTCTGCATGAGTCCTTTGCAATTGTCTTGGATTGTATTGCTGAGAATAGCTAAGCCGTTCACAATTCTTCATTCAACAATGTCACTGTTACTGTGTACAACGTACACACTTCACTATGCATCAGTTCACGCAAGTCTTTCCAGGTTTTCTCAAATCATCCTGCTTGTCATTTCCAATTCTTAGGCACCACAAATAGAGCTGCTATAAATATTTTTGTACAAATAGGTGCTTTTCTTTTTTTTTTGATATCTTTGGGAAACAGACCTAGCAGTGGTATTGCTGGATCAAAGGGTATATGCAGTTTTACAGACCTTTGGTTGTTCCAAATTGCTCTCCAGAACGGTTGGAACAGTTCAAACTCCACCAACAATGCATTAGTGTCCTAGTTTTCCCATATCCCCTCCAACATCCAACATTTTCCTTTTTTGTCATATTAGTCACTCTGATAGGTATGAGGCAGTACCTCAGAGTTGTTTTAATTTGAGTGTCTCTGACCAACAGTGATTTTGAGCTTTTTTTCATATGACCATAGAAAGCTTTGATTTCTTTGTCTGAAAACTGCCTGTGGAACAATGTTGATTCCCAGGAACAAATGAAAAGCACTTATCTCTCACCTGACTAGGGGGTGGGGTAGAGTGTGGGGGTACAGGATGCTGTGTACACTCTAAGATTTCATGCTTTGTCAGTTTGTTTCGCAGAACTGGTTTTCTTTGTTATAAGGAAGTTTCAATGAGATAACTGATGTAAAAACAAAGTCATCAATCAAAAAGAGGAGGGTAAGTTGGAGAGATGGCATCATTCTTGGCAGCACTCCCCAGAGAGGCACTCATTTGGACAGATATGCCTCAAAGTACTGGTGTAGATGATCCAACACATACACACACACCCCACTCCCACCTCCCCAGAAGCCTCACTGAACACAGATACTCTTCATGATGAAATCTGTTCTGCACCACGTGGAATAAAAGGTTTCCATGTTAACTGTCATCTTATCAGAACAAAAAAGTAGGGCAAGTAGGTGGCACAGTGGATACACTGTTAAGCCTGGAGTCAAAGACTCCCTGAGTTCAAATGCAGCCTTCAGACACTTATTAGCTGTGTGACCCTGCACAAGTTACTTAACCCTGTTTGCCTCAGTTTCCTTATCTATAAAATGAGCTGGAGAAAAAAAATGGCAAACCACTCCAGTATCTTTGCCAAGAAAACCCCAAATGGGGCCATGAAGAGCTGGATATGACTGAAACAAATGAACAGCAACAATAACAAAAAAGGCGAAGGTCAGAAACTACCTTCTAACTTTCAAACAGTCAAATCTCAGGGGTGAATGTAGCCCTGCCACACCACTAAGAGTGACTATTCAGGCCTTATACTTCCAAGAAATGCGAGAAGGGGCTAGGAATGCCAGGTTTTCCCAAACATTTCCAACTTGTGCATTTGCTGTCAAATCCAAAATGCCACTAATCACATTTGGGGTATTTGGCTCAAACCCTCTCACGGTCCCTTGCTTAGCTTCATCTGAAAGCTGCGGTTACCATATGTTTCTAACTCTCAGGAACAAGAAAGAACAAACCAACTGAACAGAGGAAAAAACAGAACACCCACTGGCTTGGGCATGACAATTTGAGAGCCAGCATCTTATGAAGTTCAAAATGCTCACTTAAAAAAAAAGCAACCTTCCTCTGCCTCAAGAGCAAGGCATCGTCAGCAAGCCAGACTGAGGGCTTAGCTGTTCTGTTTACAAACTCCCTGGCTGATAAACAACAGGAGCAAATCCCCCATATCCCAGTGTTCCCCCAGAAAACGACAAGCTCGTCATTACATATAGATAATGAATGAGTGGCTTAGCATCAGACTTATTTGTCTGACTCAGCCCTAGAGGTCAGTTCCCAGTAAAAATAGTTTACCCGTCACTCCTATTGTAAGTAGTTAATACCATCCAAGGAAAAGTTCCCAGCTTAAGAAATTCAGTACTGAGACTTCATTAATACTAGACCCAACAGTGTCTTAGCCGCAGTAAGAATACAATGAGTATTTGTTGATTTAGGTTTAAAAAGAAAAAACAAGAGGATGAGCTCCCAACTTGAGAGAATGAACAGAATTATTTTCTCAAGTCTAAACTTCTTACATTGGCCCTCCGTGATCTGCCCCCACTCTACCTAGCCAACCTTATTCCTTACTTTCCCGTACATACTTTCTTTGCCCCACCAAAAATGTCCTTACTTCTGCATCATGCCAGAGTATTCCTGCCTATATTTTCACTCCCAATGGTCTGTCCCCATCTTCGACACCTCTCTAAAGCCTTCTCATTCTTTAATGTCAAAGGTTCAAATCTCAGCTACCCTAGAGCAGTATGGTTCAGTGGGAAAGCACCAACTCTAGAGTCAGAAGACGTCTCATGCTTGCTACCTGTGTGATCTTGGGGCAAGGCGTTGTACCCCTACAGGCCTCGGTTTTCTTATCCATAATATGAAAAGATCCATCCAGATGACCTCTAAGATCCTTCTCAGCTACAGATATTTGAGTCACCTCTTGACTATTCCAAGCAACCCAGACCTACCCCTTCTATGACTATCTATAAGCCTTAATGTCAAAAGCATCATACGGCAGAAAGAGTGTTGGATTCAGGGTCAGAAAAGACTTGTGTTCAAATCCTGCCTCTGGAACTTAGCTATGTGACCCTGAGCAAATCACTAAAAGCCTCAGTTTCTTATTCTGTAAAATGGAGATTACAACACCTATCTTGCAGAATTGGTCTGAGGATTAAAGCATTTTGAAAATATTAAAGTGCTTTTTGCCGTTGTTCAGCTGTTTTTCAGTCATGTCTGATTCTTCACGACCCCATTTGGGATTTTCTTGGCAAAGATACTGAAATGATTTACCATTTCCTTCTCCAACTCATTTTACAGATGAGGAAACTGAGGCAAACAGGATTAAGTGACTTGCCCAAGATCACACGGCTAATGTCTGAGGCTGCACTTGAATTCACAAGGATGAATCTTCTTGATTTCAGGTCTCGTGCTCTATCAACTGTGCCATTTGGCTGCCCAGTGTACATCAGTTATTAGTATTCATGTTTGCATATATCGCATACATCAGACTCTTCTCCCCTACTAGACTTTAAATCCTGAGGGCAAATCCTTGGTTGCCCTTGTGTCTTTCACAGTGTCTAGAAATGAAGATACATCAGGCACTTGGTAAAATGCAGGATGAACTGAAAAGAACTGAATCTGATGGGCTTTTGTGTATTCCTGGGGCAGAAAAGGAAATCTCAAAACCTCCTAAAAGTGTTGCTGGATTTAGAGTCAAATGACTTGTGTTCAGTTCCCAGCACCACTCTGTACCAGCTGTGTGACCTTGGAAAAGTCACTGAGCTTAACTAGACCTGTTCTTTCACCTGTAAAATGAGACGATGGGGCTAGACTCCCTCTGTGGTTCTCCTGCAGCTTGATTTCTATGATCCTAGGGCCTTTGGGCCCTTTGAGTCAAAGCCCAGCTTTGTCATTCTTGAAGAACACAGCATTGGAAGGTACTTTGAGATCTTTTACTCTCACCAAGCAGGCTATCATTAGTCTGGTTAGAATTTGAATGCATTTGGTTACCCTCCTACCTCCCCAAAATGACCATAAGCTGTTGGCAGCTTCTCTCCCAGCCTGGAAGTAAACAAAAACAAAACTCCTGGAGCACCCTTACTGATGCTGTGGACACTGTGCCCAAGATAACCTCTACCCAAAGCAAGTGACAAAGGCAAGCTGGGCAATCCACAGTTTTGCCTGTGGAGATAGTAGCATCACACATTCAAAGCTGGGAAGGACCTTGGCCGCCACACAGTCCAATCCCCTCATATGACAGAGGAGGAGACTGGGGCAACAAAGAAGTTAAATGACTTGCCCAGGGTCCCACAGCAGTGTACGTGCTCAAAGGGGAGGTGACTTCACCTGGAGTACACGATTTCACAACAGCTCTGCTCTCAGCCTCAGTGTGAGAGAGGAAGCATATGCTTGGTGAGGTAGGCAGAACTTGTGCTCCTTGCTCCCCTCAAAAGTAGGCATTACAAGCACACCTTAACTTAGGGACCTCTGGAAACACCCCTGATTCCAATACTCAGCTGTCTCTGCCTCTCCCTTGTAAGGGTTGCAGCCAAGACCCTGGATAGTGCCCTGAGCATGGCACCCCACCGCACTCCTGGATCCCACAAGCTTGGCATGCTCTGGGATCTCTGGGCATCCAGATCCTGAGACTGCTCCGAGATCCAGAGCCCCCAGATCCTGTCCTGATCCCCACTCCCCATCTCCCTCCCTCTGGATCCCCAGACCCCTCCCCTCCCCCCGGGACCCTAGACCTCTCCCCTGCTTCCTAGGTCTCCAGACCCCTCTCCTGCTCCCGGGGTCCCCAGGCCCCTTTTTCGCTCCCCGGGTCTCCGGACCCCTACCCACCCACCCCCGTCCCAGAGTCCTCAGCCCCCTACCCTGCTCCTGGGGCCCCACCCCGGGCGGCCTCCACATTCTCCCCAGCGCTGGGCCCCAGCCCCGGTTGCACTGGGCTGGATCCGCCCAGACCCCTCGGGAGTTCCCCTGCAGGCCCCCGGTTCCGCTTCTCTCGGTCCTAGGGTCCCGTTACCAGGGCTGGGCTGCCCAGTCGGAAACCGCTTCCAGGCCAAGGTTTGGGAGCCCGGAGCCCCAGACCCCGGCCCCCAGCTCACCGAGGCCGCAGTCTGTGAGCTAAAGTTCTGCAGCCCTGAACGCCGAGCTCGCCAGGTAGCACCTTAATCGTCCCGTCCGCGGTCCTGCGTCCTAGTTTTCCTCTTTCTCTCGCTCCGCCCCTTCGGGAACTCCCTTCTGACGCATGCGCACTCCTTTATCGCTCGCCCATTGGTGACCGCTTGGCCCCGCCTTCCCACTTCCCGGAGCCCGGCTGGTGGCTGCTTTCTGAGCAGCCCACGTGTAATCGGGCCCAGGCGGAGGGGCGGGGCCTTCCGCCGGGTCCTGCTCTTCTCACTTCTCCCAACTTCCTCCCTCTGCCCCCTACCCCCGCCACCGCGGTGAGGCTCCGCCCCCTTACTCTCCTCCTCCGCTCCGAGAGAGAGGGCTGGTTGCCCAGCGACCAAACACGCCACAAAGCCTAGCCTGGGGGAGGGCCCCCCAGTGGCCGATCTCAGAACTGCATCTGGGGGAATCTCAAACCTGGGTCACTCTAGGACCTCTATCCATCAATAGCCATGTGAAAAAAGCTCTAAATTGAGGATAACTAGAAAAATGCAAATTAAAACAACGCTGAGAGACCACCCTCCACCCGTCAGGCTGGCAAAGTTGTCAAAAAGGACAATGAGAAACGCTGGAGGGGTTGTGGGAAAACAGGTGTTGGAATGCCCCGTTGGTGGAACCGTGAACCGATCCAACCATTCCTGAAAGCAAATTGAAACTATGCCCCGAGAGTCTATTCAATTGTGCGCACCTTTAACTCCGCTATACTGCTAGGCGTGTACTCCAAAGAGAGTTTTTAAAGAGAGGAAAAGGACCCGCACATACATAAATATTCATAACAGATTTGGGGCGGGGCAAGTGAAGGGATGCCCATCAATTGGGGAATGGCTGAACAGGTTATGGTTATGATTGTATTGTAAGAAATGATGGAGGGAATGGCTTCAGAAAAACCTGGGAAGACGTGTATGAACTAACGATCAACTTTGAAAGACTTAGAAACTCTGATCCATACACTAACCAAAACTCCAAAGAACTCATGATGAAATACACACCCAGATAGAATTGATGGATTCAATGGGCAAATTGAAGCATATTTTCTTCCTTCCTTTCTTTTTTTTTCCTTGACATGGCTAATGAAAGAATTTGTTTTGCATGACTAGACATATTTGTAATGGGTTTTATTTTTCTTGCCTCTTGGACAGGTGGAGGAGAGGAAAAGAGAAGAAAAGAATTCAGAACTGAATACAAAATAAAACTGAATTTTAAAAAACCAGGGGTATCTAGGAAGCACACCAGCCCTGGAGTCAGGAGGACCTAAGTTCAAATCCAGCCTCAGACAGTTGACACACTTACTAGCTGTGTGACCTTGGGCAAGTCACTTAACCCCAATTGCACTGCCTTCCTCTCTCCAAAAAAAAAAAAAACCAATAAACACAGCAGGACCTTGTATTCCATAGACCAATCACGTGTATCCCTTTACAATGTTGCAGTAACTGTGTATATTGTGTTCTTGGCTCTGCTTACTTGCCACTGCATCAGTTCATGTAAGTCTTCCCACACTTCTCTATTCATCATTCTCTAGTCATCATACTTGGTTTTTTTCTTACAGGACAGTAATCTGCCATTACATTCATGTATCACAATATGTTTAGCCATTGCCAATCAATAGACACCACTTTGTTTCCAGTTCTCTAGCTACTCCAAAAAGTGCTGCTGTAAATTTTTTGGTGAAAATTCAATAAACTGTTTAGTGTATTTAGTGTCTTGTGAAGAAAACACCAAAAGCAAGGATCCAGAGTTATGCAAGAAGAGGAGGAGGAATACCTAAGGAATAGCACTCCATTCCTCCAGCTTAGATTTCCATACCCCACCCCAACACACACACACACACACACGCACACACTCTCCTGCCCATCCTTCAAGGCCCTGCTTCAATCTTACCTCTTCCTCAGGCTAAAATAATTTCTCCTTCCTACTAACTTCTTCAGCGACAACTTCCCCCCGTGGAATAGTTGGGTGACAGCCACGAAAGAGGCTAAAGCAGGCGCTGTGGAGTGCTTAGAACTTGGTCAGACATCCAAGACACCCAAGTCATCATGGCATCCCAGGCCATCACCAGTCTTCCTGACTTTTGTCCTGCCACTGGACATTTATGACTCTGGAAGAGAAAATGAGGCAGCTCTGCCTCACTTAAATCTTGTTCATGAGCAAGTCAAGACATCAGCCTTATGATATCATTGGTCCTCTCTGAAAATGAAGGGTGGACAACAACAGCTTCTGCAGCGTGTTGCAGTAAAGGACTAGATCTGGAGTCTAGATGGTACGGTATTGAATCCTACTTTTTTATTTAAAACCTGCATAACCATGGACAAATCACTTCCACCTGTACCCAGTACAGGCTTCAGTTTCCTTATCTGTAAAATCAATCAATAGATACTATTTTGTTTCCAGTTGTCCAGCTAAATTTTAATGTCTTTAAAGCTTAATTTTAATGTCTCTTCCAGCTTGAACAAAAGTTGTTTGTGTCTTTTTTTCCCTATTAAAGGGTTTTTTTCAAGGCAGAGACTGTTTAATTGTCTTTGTAACCCCCACCGCACCCCCACCCCAGTATCAATCACAGAGGTCTCCACTGATAGAACTGTAAGCCCTGAGGACAAGGATGACTCTATTTTTGTCTTCATATCCTCAAGGCCTAGCACAATGCCTGTCGAGCTGTTAGGCATTAGTAAATGCTTGTTAATTAATTTTAGAGAGTAGACTTAACAACTATTTGGTGGTTTGATTCAATATAGTTTTGGTAAACATACAAAGTATATAGTGAAGGTCAGTCAAGGGGTTCTTCCCAAAAGGCCCAAACTATTTTCAGTGACCCTGCAGCAAAGTCTGTATAAACAGACTTTGACCTGTGTAGAATTGGCTGACTGGAAATTCATTTCAGCTTCAGTTGAGCAATCATTTATTCATTCCACATTGATTCTCCAATGTCCTCTAATCTCCTTAAGCCTCTAACCTTCCTAAAATATTTACCGTTTCTGTCAGAAGCTCCCTCATGACACAAAGTGCACCAGTATGATTTGGTGTTGGACTAAATGACTTCGCTCTTTTGGCTAACAAAACCCAACCAAGATACCTAGGATATTTTATGCCTTCCATCCTACAGAGATCAGCAAACTTTGACCCATGGGTCATAGTTTGCCAACCCCAGCCAAATGAATACAGATGTTTAAATTCAGTCCCTTGGGGAAAAGCTCCAGTTGCCCTTGACCAAATTATGGCTTGGACACCTAATATACTAAGACAACTTAACACTTGCAAGCGCACAATTTACAATACTATGGGGCAAAGTTGCATGTGTGCATATGGCTATGTGTATGTGTATATAGATAAATAAATCATAAAATGGACAATTATTAATCAATCGATAAGCATATATTAAGTACCTCCCGTGTGACAGAAGCTGTTCTAAGGACTAGGAAAACAAAGACTAAATCTCTACTCTGAATGAGTAAATATTTATATTTAAATATAAAGAGAATAAATGTAAAGTTGTTAAGTTCAAGGGAGTTTGGAAGGGACATTGCCAGCTGCTGAGGGGTGGGAGGCGAAGTGATTCGGCTTCATAAAGAAGCTGGTGCTTCACTTGTGATTGAAAGAGAAGGATTCTGTGGAGGAAACAGGAGGGAGTCCATTTCAGGCGCTGGAGATGGCTGGGTTAAAAGCAAAGAGGCAAGATAAGAGTGTTGGGTATGAGGAAGAGAGAGAAGGCTAGTGTGGCTGGACTTTAGTGTGGGAGGAGACAGTAATGTTCAATGAGCCTTGAAGAATGGGTTGGGAGCCAGGTTGTGAATGGCTTTAATAGACAAATAAAGGAAATTATATTTTATCTTAAAGTCAATAGCTACTGGAGTTCATTGAGGAGGGTGGTTACATGTGCTTGAAGAAAATCACTTTTCCTCCTGTTTGGAGGAGGGACAAGGTTTGTGGCAAGGAGACCAATTAAAGGAGTCTGTTGTGATAACCTAGGTGACCTAAGATGGCGGCTGTGCAAATGGAGAGAAGAGCTCAGATTCTAGAGATATAATGGAGGTAAAAATGTCAAGATCTGGCAATAGATTGGATATGTAGGGTGAGGGAGAGTGAGTAGACAAGGATAGTGTCGAGGGTACAAATATGGGAGACTGAAAGAATGGTGGCATTTTTGGTGGAAGTTTGGAAGAGGAGTGGATTTGGGAAGAAAGATAATGGGTTCTGTTTGGGATATATTGAGTTTGAGTGTCTCTGAGTCTCCAGTTTGAAATACCCAACAGGAGATTGGTGATGCACAGTGGGAGCTCAGGAGAAAGACGGGCTAGATAAAAACATCTTTGAATCATTGGAATAGCTGTTGTTGTTCGTTTAGAGCAGACTCTTCGTGATCCCATTTGGGGTTTTCTTGGCAGAGATATTAGAGTGGTTTGCCATTGCCTTCTCCAGCTCATTTTACAGATGAGGAAACTGAGGCAAACAGGATTTAGTGACTTGTCCATGATCATATAGGCAGTAAGTGTCTGAAGCCAGATTTGAACTCAGGAAGATGAGTCTTCCTGCCTCCAGGTCTGGCACTCTATCCACTGTGCCATCTAGCTGCCCTATGGCATATCACAAGTGTTTAATGAATGCTTTTTGACTTGACTTTTTTGTTGGACTATGTAAATGTGTTTTGAGGGATTGATTTTTTAGGATTTTTTTAAATTTTTTCAATAGAGGAAGGGAGGTGGTGGGAAGGACAGATTCATTTTTTAAAAATATTTGTTTCTTGAAAAATAAAATTAATAGAGAACAGCTAGATGATATGGTGGATAGAGTTCAGAACTTGGAGTCAGGAAAATCTGAGTTCCAGTCCTGCCTCGGACACATATTAGCTGTGTTATCCTGGACATGTAGACATCTTTGTGTCTCAGTTTCTTCATTTGTAAAATGAGGATAATAAAAGCAGCTCCTTCACTGGATTATTGCGAGGATAAAATCGATTAATTTACGTCACTCACTCTGTAAACTTTAAAGGGCTATATAAATGCTATTATTATTATTAACAACGACAATAATAACTTTCAAAAAGTTAAGGAGAGGCAGCCTGAGATAACAGAAAGTGTATTGGCAGAGTTTAGCAGCCATCATTCTAATCTCAGCTCTGTGACCCTGGGCAAATGACTTCACTTCTCTCATTCTTAATGATCTCATCTACAACATAAATTAGATAATCTCTAAATTTCCTTCCAGCTCTAGAGTTATTTCTGTGATGAATACCAAATGGATAGGGCAGACACGCTGGCACATGGGGAGCGCTTAATAAATGTTTGGTTTTTGACATAGAGGTTCAGAGGAGAAAACAGTGGGTTGAGGTCAGCAGGGAAATTTCATTAGGAAATGAGACCTAAGTTACGACTTGAAGTGTGGGTTGGAGATCAGATGGGAAAGGACATTCTGAGGTTTGCCAGCAGGAACAAAGGCATTGTGGGTGTGGGAAGGAACAAGTATTTATTAGGATCCTATTGTGTAAGTGCCAGGCACTGTGCTAAGCACTTTGACAAAGATTATCTGATGTTCTTCTCACAACAACCCTAGGAAGTAGGAGCTGTTATTGAGGAAAGTGATACAGACAGAAGTTAAGTGACTTGCTTAAGGTCACATAGCTAGTAAGTGTCTTAGGCCACATTTGAACCCAGATCTTTCTGACTCCAGGCCCAATGCTTTATTCACTGTACCACCTAGCTGCCTCAGGCAAGGCACCTCTACCCTTCTGGGTTGGGTTTGGTTTTGTTAACTTTGTATTCACATATGTCTGACTTTGCAGTCACATATCCTGGGGTTTAAAGGTTTTCCAGGAGGACTAGTACCTCTGGTGTGAGGGCTTGCCAAGCCCTATTCAGGGCTGCTCATCCACCTTTGGTGTCTACCTGGCACTCAGCTCTCTCCTGTGGCTCCAAGAAGTTATAGCATACCCAGCAGCCACGCCCCGGGAAGCCATCTCAGCAGACAGGCTAAACCAAGTTGAAGGTAACCAACAGGACACAAACCCAGCAGAGAGTTAGTGGGGTAGCTACCCCAAGTATGTGAAGACTTCCCCTGAAAGAATGGGCAGATGAGAACAATTTGTTCCAATGGCCATGGAGACAGCTCAAGTAGGCACTGTGGTCAGACATCAAAGATGCCAAGGTCATCGTTGCCAGTTGTCCTGACTTTTGTCCTGCACTGGACTTCAGTGACTCTAGAAGAGAGTGAGGCTGAGTTGACTTTATGCAACTCTACCTCACTTACATTGGATTCATCCAAAAGTCAAGACATCACCCTATAAGGTCATTGTGTAAGGGCAAGCAAAGTGGACCTTTTTACTGTTTTTTCTTTTGGAGGGCTTCTTAGCACTAAGGCAATCAAGTACCTTTCATTGAGTCTTGCCTTTGTTTGTATGAAGGCTTACACCCTTTTGCTAATTAGATCATGAGAAGTGTGAAGCCCTCAGGCCCTGAGAAAGGGTATATACACTCTGAGGGTAGTTGTTAAGCTAGAACTCTCAGAACTGTGGGAAGAGAGGTTTTGCTTTTGGGGCTCACTCATTGGAAGAGTGTCATGTGATTTGACCAGAAAAGACTCTGGGTAGCCATTAAGAATCCCCTGGCTTTGAAAAACCCAGATATTGGTGCTTCTTTCTCTGGTAACTATGTATGTAATGTCTTGGTCAGATGGCTAGAAGCCTGTCTGTTGATTTGTGTTATTTTGCTCTGTTTATATGATTTCTGCTTGCAATTTCTGTTTGTGTTTTCTCTGAAGATCAGGGTGTTGACTTTTTTCCCTAAACTAAGTGAATGATATATGTATGTTTAATTCAAGTAAGATTGTTAACCCCTTAAAGTTGCTTTCCTTAGAAAAGCAGATCAAAGAACCCGTGTAGCCCTCCTGTATGCTGGTGTTATTGGCCTTACATGGCCACAGTAATAGCAAGTAGCTTTGTTGTTACACATTGGTCATCTTTGAAAACGAAGGACATACAACATTTGCCTAACCAATAATATCTAAAGCGTAGGGCTTTAAAGTTTTAAAAGTGCTTTACCTGTAAAATCTCATTTGAAAATATTGTAGGTATGCTTCAAGAAATCTCAGAAGTGTCTACCACATTTCTTTTTCATAATTAGATTAATTTTTTTTCAATAAACAAAAATCTATTTTCTTTTCCTCCCTGATTGAAAAAAAGAAAAAGAAATTTGTATAGTCAAACTAAATGAATTCCCACCCTGTCCATGTCCAAAAATGATGTCTCCTACTGCGCCATAAGACCCTGGGGGAGCATGAGAAATGCCTAAATACCCTGTTGGATGGCTGGAAGATTCTCATCTGAAGTGGTGACCTGAGAAGAATCAGCTTCCCAGAGCTTCTGCTGAGTACCTGGGTCATATAGTACCTTGAGTGCTTGAGCACTGATCCCAAGAGGCAGCACTCACAAGCTGCTCACATGTAAAAATATCTTGGAGAACAAAAGACTTTCTAGGTTTTAGTGACTTTGATCAAAAATTTATGTAGAATTTTACCATCACTGTTCAGATTCCCAGTGATCTCACTTGTGGTTGATTAGAACCAAAGGCAGAAAGGAAAGAATGAGCATTCTTCCTGGCCTGCCTGCCCCCTTTGGTACAGTTTGTAGTTGGGATGAAAAACAGGAACAGGCTTTTAAATTCTTGGTCAGCCACTTCACTCATGCACCAGTGTTTGCTTGTTCAAATCCAAGCAAGCCTCTGTGTTAGATATAGCCTGAGAGGCCCTTTCAAAAGCCATATAGTTTAGGCCAGGAGGAGTATGCCCCTCAGCTGCCACCCAGAGAGAATGCCCAATACCACTGAGGTGGAGGGAGGGCAGGACTATAATACTTGAGCTCCAGGTTTTTGTTTAGATTAAGCCATTGTCAAGAAAGCAGTGAAGCAGTGCCTGGCTGTGTTTGGTGACCAGAACACACATATGCATTGTCTTATATCAAACAGCTCTCAATGGTTCATTTGCCAATCAATAGTGAATCCCAAATGGGTCCAATGCAGACTGGTAGCTACTGCTGACAAGTCCCTTACCCTAGTAAATCTCCTGTGTTTTACTGTTTAGAATATCAGGGGAACCCAGGAAGAAGGCCAAATATCTGTAATGGGCATGCACACAAACAATTCATGGCCAAAGGAGCCAAGTCATTACAAGGCAACCCTTTGCTTCTCACAGCTATATTAGCTGGAAGAAGACATGAAACGGTAGGCATATGGAAATCCAGGAGCAAGGCTGCTTCTAAGTTGAAGACCATGAGGGAGGGACAGAGGAAAATGGAGCCAGGGACAGTGGAGGAGGGTCTTTTTAGGAAAACTGCAAGGTTCCAAAGCACAGATAGAGACCCTAGTGCCTGGGGCTTTAGCTGGGGAAGTGCCTGGGGTGGTAACTAAGGTGGAGAGGGCTGGGGATACTGACATGGACACCAGGAGTGATAGCTTCAGCTCCCTCTGCCTTGTCCTGCTCTGCTCAATATACTTAGCCCAGGCTAAAGAACTGTCCAGGTAGTTCAGACTAGATTGTGAATGGTGTTTGCCAGTTCAGGAGCTCTGGCAACAGGGGAGCTCAGCTTTCTCCTCCAGCCAGCTCTGGACCACTCCTAAGAGCTCCATCTAGAGGTCCAGCTCCCCAAGAAGACTTCTTGGGCACTGTGGCCTCTTCAACACAGGGTTAGCCAACCAGAACTGAATATTTACACATGCTTCACAGTATCTTTCTCTCCAAGGCAACACCATAATTCTTCTGGAAGAAGCTCATTACTGTTAGCATCCTCCACATGCAAAGATATGGAAAAGATTTAAAATGGAAAAGTTTTAAATGGGTCTTTTGCTACTTACTCTCTATCTTATCTGCACCCCTCAGAGACTGTCTTTTAAATCAATCAGCAAGAATTTACCATTTGCTCCTCAAATGCCATATGTACACATGTATATATGTATGTATATGTATATATATATAAATATGTCTATATACACATATATTTGTGTATATATACACACATGTGCATGTGTGATACATACTAAGCAGATACTACAATAAATAACTTTAGGAGAGAAGGCAGTAGCAATTGGAGTGAGAGGAAGGGCCTCCCTCAGAAGGTGACTGAGCTGAACCTTGAAGCAATCTAAGGACTGATTCCAAGAGACTGGAGAAAGAGAAGGAGCGAGGGGCTTTTTGTTGTTATTGTTCAGTTGTGTCCTACTCTCTGTGACCCCATTGGGGGTTTTCTTGGCAAAGATACTAGAGTGGTTTGCCATTTCATTTTACAGATAAGGTCACACAACTAGTAACAATCTGAGGCCAGATTCGGACTCAGGAAAATAAATCTTCCTGACTCCAGGCACGGCACTGTATCCAATCGTCTATAATGACAAAAGCCTTCATGGATACTACTAGGAACAAAGATTGAGGGACTGAAGAGGCAGTTGGAGTGCATAAGCCATAGGCAGAAGTAGAGGACAGCCAGAAGAAGGGTTAGTCTCCTGGATATTTAATCTATAATATTCACAATTCCTTTTATTTTCTTCCTCAGTGGCTTGGAAAATAGGGTGTGTCTCAAGTGTAACAGCACTTGGTAATGGCTACTCTTTTCAGTTAAAGATCTAGTACCTGGTACAGAGGGTGGATGTCTGCGGCTTGCTAAGAAGAGACACACCTTTGCTAGCTGTGTAACCATGGGCAAGTCACTTAACCCTGTTTGCCTCAGTTTTCTCAGCTGGAAAATGAACTGGAAAAGGAAATGGCAAGCCACTCTAGTATCTTTGCCAAGAAAACCCCAAATGGGGTCACGAAGAGTCAGACACAACTGAAAACAACTGAAGAACAACACAAGAAGAGACAGGTGAAAAGCTAATAATGACAGAAGCGTCAATATCATCCTTTAAGGTTTGCAAAGCATTATACATATGCTATTTATTTGACCTTCACAATGAGCCTGGGAGACAATTTCTATTATTATCTCTCATTTTACAAATGAGGAACCTGAGACTGAAGGCTGTTCATTGACTTGCCCGGGATCACATGGCTAGCAAATATCTGAAGCACAATCTTAACCAAGGTCTTTCTCACTCCAAGTCCATCATTCTTTCTCAGTGCTATGATGGCTATCTAAGGGGCCATGAGCGGATTTAGAACTGAAAGGAGAATTAGGAATAATCCAGTCTAACTTTCTCCTTTTACAGATGAGTGAACCGAGACCCAGAGAGGGGAAGGTATTTTCTCACGGTCGTGGGACATTTGGGAGTACGTCCTTCCTGTCCTCAGATGCCGCTGGTGCTGACCCCAGAATGTAGGGATGCTTCAGGATGAACTATCTGATAATAGATGGCCCTGGAGCCACATCCGTGGCACAACTGGAATTTTTTCTTTTTTTCTGCAGCTCAGAACGATATCTGGAGGACCCATTTTCTGTTTCATGTTTCTGCCTATTTTGAAAACCCTCGCTGTTCAGCATCAGGAGATGAGAATGTGGAATCTCCATTTCAAGATAAAATAAATATTCGCTGGCCTCTGGGATAGTGTATAATGTACCATATGTAGGACCCAGAAGACCTAGGTTTGAATCCCAGCCTGTGTGAACTTGGACAAGTCACTTAATCAATACCTCTAAGCCTGTTTCCACATCTATAAATTGAGGGGATTGTACTAGATGACAGCCAGGATCACTTTAAGTCCTGTCTTCTATTCTTATTGCATAGTATTCATCTCCATGTTCCCTGGGGTCTACCCAAAGTGGGCTTCTTGCTGTTCCTCTTACACGACAATCCATCTTTTACATCCATGTCTCATAACTGGCTGTTCCCCCATGCCCAGAAATGTCCTCCTTCCTCATCCCCATTTCTCAGAATCCCTGGTTTCCTTCAAGGCTCAGCTCAAGCTCTACATTCTACTGGAAGCCTTCTCTGGTGCCTCTAGCTACTAGTGCCTTCTTATCAAAGCTACCTTCTAGTCTGTGTGTATCTATGTATGCACATGTTGTCTTCCCTGGCTAGACTATAAGCTCCTTGAGGGCAAAAACTGTCTTCATCTTTGTCTTTGTATCTGTAGCACCTAGCACAGAGCCTGTGGGGCACACAGAAAGTGCTTAATAAATGCTAGTTGGTTGACTGATTGACTGAACAAGCATCTCCAGCACTAATCTAGTCCATTTCCTACCTGTTTGGCAAGCTTTACTTAAACCAATCTATAGGATCAACCAACCAACCAACCAACTAGCATTTATTAAGTACTTCCTGTGTATCTTACAGGCCTTGTGCTAGGTGGTACAAATTTAAAAAAAATGAAAAAAGACTCTACTCTTACAGAGCTTAATTCAGTCTTGGGGCACTTTGATTTATTCTTTGTTGTTAAAGAATCATTCACTCTACCAAGCAATTCAAGGAAATTACAGTTTTTACTAACAGATCCTTACAGGCTTTGGAGCAGTTTATGTCAGTGTAATGGAGATTTGGCACATGTGCAAAGTATATCAGATGTTGCCTCCATGTGGAGGACAGTAGGGAGAATATGGTATCTCTCCATGTGGAGGATGCCAGGAAGAAGATGGTACCCCTACACATACAGGATGCTAGGGAGATGATGGTGTCTTTTTGTGTGAAGGATGGTAGTAGTGAGCTGTATCTAGGAGAATCGTGATGATGCCTTGGAGAGAAAGAGACTGTGAACATGTATAGATATCCTTTCTGGTTGACTAACCATGTGTTGAAAAGGAGACTCTTTTTTTAAAAAACTATTTATTTATTTTTAGTTTACAACATTCAGTTCCACGAATTTTTGAGTTTTAAATTTTCTCTTCCTCCCTCTCCCCCTCCCCAAGATAGCTTGCAAACTGATATAGGCTCTACATATACATTCATATTAAACGTATTTTAACATTAGTCATGTAAAGAAGAATTATAACCAATGGAATGACCATGAGAAAGAAGAAACAAAACAAAACAAAAGAGAGAGAGACAGCAAATAGTATGCTTTGATATGCATTCAGACTCTGTAATTCTTCCTCTGGATGGTAGATAGCATTTTCCATCATGAGCCAAAAAGCAGACTCTTTCAGTGGCTGTGGAGGTACATGGCTTCCTGAGTTCAAAAGGTTCAGAGGGCTCTTTGGTGTCTTGTCATCCCAGAGTTTGGGTTTGCAGCCAGTCTAGCACTGATTCCCCTCAAGTTCTGAAGGGAGCATCCCTGTATTCCATAGTCCTGGCTAGAAGCCAGCACAGATGCAATGCCTTGAAGAGCAAAGAGTGACCTTCAGGACCCCAGCCTAGTAATAGCTGAGAAAAGGGCTTACTTATATGGCAAACATGCCACCTATGAACATCGTTTTTCTGGCTCTGATCCCTAAATTGGACCTGCTCCTCCCAGAGAAAAGGGGCGTGCAAGAGAGAGTAGGGAGAGTATGCCCCTGAGGGATGGTATGTGTGTGTGAGTGTGGAATGTTTCGTTTGTTTTTTTGTTTGTATTTTGTTCTTGCTATATCTTCAAAAGAAACATTCCTTTGTAAAAGATATCTCATATGAAGTAGTTAAATATTACTGTGTGGCTAGTCATTGGCCTTAAGTTAAGCCAGTGGAGGGCTTAAGCCCTCACGAAGCCCTCTGGGTATCCAAGTTTGGGGAGATATAGCAGGTCTAGCCCTAATGGGGCCAGAGTAAATATGAGGCGAATAGTTAATTTTATTATCTAGGTAACTTTTCCTCTCTTGTCTTAGAGGCAAGATAACATGGGTAGAAATGGTAATATTTGTATATCTATTTGATGGGGGTGTTGTGAGTTAAGTACTTTACAAACTTTAGAATATTATGTAGATACAAGTGACTACTACTATTCAACACATCTAAGACATTTGAGCAAAAGCATGAGACATACCCAGAGAACAGGATTGCAGCGCAGGCTCTGCCAGCACCTTGCTATGTGGCCTTGGCAAAATCATGTGACTTCTCTGGATGTGTCCTCATTCATAAAATGAGATGGCTGGATGAAATTGCCTCCAAGGTCCCTTTCAGTCCTAACAGGCCATGAGATTTACCAGTCAAGAGTTTAGACTTGAGGTAGGTTTTTGACATATTTTGTTGCCATCATTTATCCAGCCAGTAGCTACTAGAAATCTTGTTTTTCTTTCTGGTTCAGTGAAGTCTCAACAATGCTTGTCACAAGTGCTTAGAGAAATGGAAGCAGAACCATTGTCTAGTTTCTCTGGCATTTTTAAAGGTTGATTTGGGAAGATAGGAGAGAGGCCATAGACTATCGGAATGCTTTCTGAAGATTACTTTAACGTTAACAAATTTAAAATTGCTTCTTAATCAAGTTTTTAAAGATATATGCTTCTTTCCTAGTGGGTTGGTTGAATATAATCTTTCATCGCCCTGGCCTAGGCTTTGGTTTGCACATACACAAGGGTAATAAGTAATTATGCTTTGCTGCGTGGTGATGAAGAATCCTGGAGTAGCTAATAAAAAGAGTTGTAAAACCTTCCTCAAGACAGACAGCACGATTCTAATAGTAACTACAGCGGAAGAGATAGCAACTTCTATGTTTGTGGAGCTTCAGAAGGAGGGAGGTAGAGAACCTCCTTTGAAGAGAAGTCCTAAGATTGCTTTAAAGGAGGTTATAAGCCATGAGCAACAAGAAGGCATACTCAACATTTTCTACAATCCCTGTGACCTCTCAAATCTCCCTTAAAAAAATTATGAGACAAAGATAAAATAACTTCAGCTATTTCCATGGTCTAAAAGGGTTAAAACAAACAAAAAACAAACAAGCTCAGACCCAAGAACCGATGCTCATTGACCCTGAGCGTACTCAGCACCCCTCCCCCACCTCCTATGCTACCAGTAGCGAGGCTGTACTAGCAGATCCAAGGACATGACACAAGACTATATCAAAACCCACCCCTGTACCATGGTCCCCCTCCCTTCTTTCTAGTACCATGGAGACCCCAGCTCCAGGCAATGGAAGTTTCCCTGGGCCTTGACAGCCAGCTTGGCCATAGCTCTTCATCAGCAAAAGCCTGCTGAGGGGATGCAACCCTGTAGGCACGGATAATGCAAAGCTCTGAACTGCTGGCATCTTTGAATGGTGGGTGCTGGGGAAACAGGCTCTGTACTGCCGGTGCCAGGACAGAGAAGCAAGGAACAGAGGGAGTGAAACAGGTCACCAGGACAGGAAACTGCGTGTGATGAGCTGTGCGGCACTCTATTAAGCCTGAAGGAAGAGCAAAGCATCTAGCCGAGGCCAGGTCTGACCACCCAAAAGTCGGTGGGAGAAGAGACCTAGGCTGGAGAATTGCCCAGTTATGGGAGGAGGCTGAGATGCTTTGAGATCCAGCCCTAAAGGAAACCACAATTAGAGGAGGGGGAGTCAGAACTGAGCAATAAGGAAAATGGGGGGGGTAGAGGGAGGAGGAGTTAGGGGAGGCCTAAAATACCAAAGATTCCAGGAGGAAAAAAAAATCTCAAAGATCTTGAACACAAACAGATAAATCAACAGGAAAAACAGGAACAACAGAAGAAATTATGGCTTCCAGACATGGTAAACAAGTTCAGACATTTATGACGAATGCTGCAAAATGAAGGAAAATGATCGATCACTTGACGAGACAGAGGACCGTGAGAAAGTTGAGAACATGGAATCATCATGCACTGTTCCTAAGAGATTTAAAAGAGAAGTGAGAATTATAAGAGCAGAATGTACGTCCTGAACAGGAAAAATACTGAGCAGAATAGGAAAAATTGAATCTGCAATGGCAAGCCTCGCCAAGGAAACAAAAGAGGGAAGGAGAATACACAGACCTGAAAGACAATCTCTAAGGAGAGAAGCAAAAAATTAGAATGGTAAAGGAAAATATGCTTACTAAACAAGCAAAATATACAGATCTCAAAGAAAGGATGCATAGAGGATGAGGTAAGGATCAGAAGTCTCCCAGAAGAACATGACAGGATGAAAAAAAAAACTTAAAATGAAGGAAATAATTTTTTTAAAAATTTGTCCAGAACTTCTGAATACAGACTGCTTCCAGGAAAAAAAGCCTAGGCTACAAACTCTAAGACACATAGTAGTTAAATTTAACAGTTAACTGATTTCTGGGAAGATGGAGGAATAGGTCAGAAATCGCCAGGCTTTCCAGGTTTCCTCCACAAACAATCAAAAAATTGCCAAGAAACAAACATAGAACAACAAAAATAAAGGAATAAGGCAGTTGATCTCCTAGGACATCTTGAGAAGACCCCAGAGAAGACTCCAGGGGCTGAGGTTTGGTCAGAGTGAAGTGTAAACACCTCCGGGCCACTCCACTGAATCAATGAACAATTGGCCTTGAGTGAAGCAGACTAGGCCTCAAGAAATTTCACAAGTTTCACAACATTCACAACCTCAAGAAATCTCACCTCATGAACTTTCACCTGAGAGCCTCAGGAACTTTTACCCCACAAACTTTCCTCTAAAGAAAAGCAGACACTGAGTGAGAGAAGATCGAAGGACACCCTGCTGCTTCTGGAAGTCAAGCCTAGTGGCCCTGACAAGACATGATCTCGGACGGTGGCTGTGGCTGAGAAGGAGTGATCACAAGCCTAGTGAGCTCAGTACTGCAGGGAGTAAGAACATTTTGGGGACACTGTGGCTGAGGCTCAGGGGAGGAAGAGAAGAGTCCTTGAGATTGAGCACCCCCCCTACAGAATTCAGAAAACAGCAGTAAGAAGGACCTGAGGCCTAAGACAACATCACCTACAGACACAGGATTAAAACTTGATAATAATAACAAGCTGCTAAAAATAAAACAAGACAAATTGAAAATGAAAACGAGTAGCAAAGGAAAAAGAACCCAGCCATACAAAGCAACTTTGGTGCGAAAGAAGACGTGGGTTCATATTCAGGTTGTTGTTGTGTTGTGTTAGTCCTTCATTCTCAAAGAGGACCATGACATCAGGAAAATGATGACATGATTTGCAGTTGACTTTGATTTGAGGGAGGGAGGGCTGTGCAAGGTCACCACCCTCACTTTCTCCTCCAGAGCCATCTGGGTCCACTGGCCTGATATTCATCAGGACGGCCCAGGATGCATTGGAGAACCTGGACCTTTCAGGCTAAGGCCTTTTCAGGTTCTCTCTTTAAGTGAGGTAACACCCATTCAATTTATAGGACTCTTTAAGAAGTGAGTCAAGGGGTGGCCACTTTAATTAGGAAAAAAAAATCATATTCAGAGTAAGATAACGAGGTTAAAAAAAAAGCCACTTCTATCCTAAAGAGTAGAGCTGAGTGGTCACAAGACCCAAAAGAAATCTTGGAAGAAGTTAAAAAGGAATTTAAAAACCAAATAAGAGAGAATGAGGAAAAGTTAGAAAAAAATAAAAGCAATCCAAGAAAATTATGAAAAGAAAGTTAACCAATTAGAAAAAAGAGATACAAGATTGTAAGGAGGAAAATAAAAAGGAATTTAAAAATCAAATAAAAGAGAAAGAGGAAAAATTAGAATAATTAAAAATAAAGGCAACCCAAGACAATTATGAAAAGTTAGGCAATTAGAAAAGGAGGTATAAAATCTTAAGGAATAAAATAGCTTCTTGAAACTAGATTTGGGCAAGTGGAATTGAATGGTGTTATGAGACACCAAGATATAATAAAGCTAGAAAAAAATAGAAGAGAATCTGAAACATCTCATTAGAAAAACAACTGATCTGGAGAACAGATCAAGGGGAAACAACATGAGAATTGTTGGACTACCTAAAAGTTATGATCAAAAAAAGAATCCGGATATAATATTATAAGAAATTATTAAAGAAAATTGCCCTGAAGTTCTAGAATGAGAAGGTAAAGTTGTTATGCTTGTTGTTGTTTGTCCTTTGCTCTTTAAGAGGACCATGACATCAGGAAGGTGATGCCATGAATTGCAAGTGAGTTAGATTTAAGTGAGGGAGGGCTATGCAAAGCAGGAGCTTCGATTTCTCCTCAAGAGCCATCTGGGCCCAATGGTACATCAGGAGGACTGGAAATGGCCCTGGATGCAGGGACAGACCTTAGTATTTTTAAGCTAAGGTCTTTCCCTGTTCTTGGTTTGACTGAGGCAATGCCCATTCAGTGATTAAGGCTAGGTAAGAAAGGAGGCAAAGAATGGTCTCTTTTACCTGGTCCAAAAAAAAAAAAGATTAATCTGGGAGGAGAAGACCCTCTGGGTTTCTGGTCAAAAAAGAAACAGTTGCTATATATATCCACTCTGAACTATCAGAGCCTAGTGCCCAGATGGAGCTTGGACTGGGACCTATTGTTGGCCAAACAATGAGAGCCAGAAGGTAAAGCAGAAATAGAATCAACCAATCACCACCTGAAAGAGATCCTAGGAAGAAAACTTACAGGAAAGTCATAGCCAAGTTTCAAAATTCAATTCAGAAACAAATTCTGTAATACAGCAGGAGAAAGACCTTCAAATACAAAGAAAAGGGCATTCAAATGATGCAAGACTATTCTGTGCCCACTATAAAAAGGAGGAGAGAATGGAAGAATGTGTTCCAATGGGCACTGGAAACTCAGAATGCAGTCCAGAGTAACCTATCTTGCAAAATTTGAGCCTAACCATTCAGGACAAAATGGGCTTCAATAATAAAGGAGATTTTGAAATATTGTTAGAAAAAAAAACAGAAGGGAAGAGATTATTTTACCTTGAACACTTCAAACAACAGAAATGCAAGAGGAGTGGGTAAATGCAGACAACAGCAACAGAAAGACCAGTAAGAGACTTCTTTCTAAATGTATACAAGGAGACAGGGTGAAGATAGAAATCTAGGAGAAGCATGAGTGAAGAGGTAGACAAGGGGCATTATGGAACAGAACCTAGCGATACCCTTCCCATAGGTGAGTGCTTCTTTTGTGGTACTATATAACACAGGGAAGAAGAAAAAGGGAGAGGGAAGCAGAGGGGTAGAGAGGAGTGAATGATGTGTTTGGGCCAAATCAAGGACTGGCAGTGAGGGGGAGGAGGGTGATCTCAGTGGTCTCAGAAAGAGATGAACCTCCAGGAGAGTAGGAGGGGGAAAGATTGGAAAGGGGAGGAAAGGAAGGAGGCCTTACTTTGGAGGTGGGAGGAGTTCCACTAAGGAAAGCTTCTATGAGTAAAGGGAGAAAAGAACTTTACACTAGATGAGGCTGGGGGTTTTTGGTACCTGAGAAGCCTACTTGTGTAGGGAGGAAGGGGGAGTTGAAACCCCTGGAGAGCTGGCACTTGAAGGAGGGGGAGAGCGCAGACTCAGAGGAGAGTTCAAGGCGAATGTAGAGGGGATAGTGAACAAGAAAAGATATAGATCAGTACAAGGGAAGGAGGCACCCTACCACGGGGCAGGGTCCTCTCTGATACCTGCAATAATCGGCATTGTTCTCAGAGTGAAGCACAATGGAAAGGGGCAGTGGGGGAGGCAGTGGGATAAGGCCTACAATGCAGCAGTCAAAGGCACTTAGAGGACAGAGCCTAGAAAGGATACCTTGGAAGCTTTGATCGTACGAAGAATACAGAAGAATTTGAGAGAACAAATGATTATAGGGGTCATGAACCAGAGAATGAACGTCTAGAGCAGGGGTAGGGAACTTGTAGCCTCGAGGGCATACACGGCCTTCTAGGTCCTCAAGTGCTGCATTTTGATTGAATCCAAACTTCACAGAACAAATCCCCTTAATGGTCTGTAAAATATCAACTCAGTCAAAAAGCAGTACCCAAGGACCTAGAAGGCCGCATGTGGCCTCAAGGCCACAGGTTCCCCACCCTGGCATCTAGACTAAACAGAAAAAGAGGATAATAATGAAGAGAGTGAAAGAAATCTTATTTTTCAAAGGGTTACCAAAAAATTTAATTTAAAAAGCTAAATGAGAACTAGCTAAAGGGAAGGAGAGGAAGGGGCAAAGTATCTAACTAACTGAGAGGAAAAAAAAGAGGGAGCAGAAATATATAACCAGAAAAAAAAAAACCAGGAGGGAATAACTAATCAACAAAACCCTAAAGGGAAAGGAGTAATAAATGAGAAAATGGGTTCAGGGGTGATGGGAAGAGAGCCATTAGGAACAGGGCTACCTTAAAAAAAAGATTAACTTAGGAAAAATAATACTGTGTTTACAGCAGAAGAGGGGGAAAATTATAACTTGAAAAAGCTATTTTAGAGATAGATGGAGGAAAATATAAATATAACTTTTATAACTTTAAATGTGAATAGATTAAACAATCCAATGAAATGAAAAAGTGACAGATTAGTTGAGAAAACAAAACCCTACAATCTGTTGCTTACAAGAAACATATTTTAAAAAGAAAGACATACACGAAATAAAACTGAGGAGATAGGAAAAAGTTCTACTATGCATCAAGTGAATCCCAAAAAGTTGGAGGTATGGTCAGTTTCAGACAAAGCAAAAACAGACACTGAAAAGATAAAAAGTGATAAAGAGGGAAATTACATTATGCCGACAGGAACAAATCAATATCAGTAATAAATTTATACATTCCAAAAGCCTTAGCATCCAAATTCATAAATATTATCAGAACTTCAAGAAGACATAGAGAGTAACACAATAGTGACAGGAGACTTCTATAGGCTTCTTTCAGTTTCACTTAGGTATAACAGAAAGATTTTTAAAAAGGGAAAATATTGAACTGAACAAATTTCCAGACTAGAGTGAAAAGACTTATGGCATCTTCTAAAAGGGACAGCAAAGGAATATACATGTTTCTCTGCATCACATGGAACTTTTATAAAAATTGACCATTTAAAAGGGTACAGAGATATTGTAACAAAAAGGCTGAAATAATCAGTACATCCTTTACAGACCATAATGTAGTAAAAATAGAAATTGGTCCAGGAACCATAAACAAAACACATAAACCCAAATAGACACTTAACAATGAAATCTTAAATGATGAGTGGGCCGAAGAACAAATCATAGAAACAATTAATAATGATGTAAAAAAAAGTAATAAAGATGAAACACTACACCAAAATTTCTGGGATGAAGCTAACACAGTCCTTAGGGGAAGAAATTATATCCTTACAATCATGGATTAAAAAAAATAGAAAAAGAGAAGATTAATGAACCAAATACAGATTTAAAAAATAGGGAATCAATAAGTAAACAAACCTATAATAAAAGGGGATATCAAAAATTAGAGGGGGGCAGATGGGTGGTGCAGTGGATAGAGCACTGGCCCTGGAGTCAGGAAGACTGAGTTAAATCCAACATCAAACACTTGACACTTACTAACTGTGTGAACCTGGACAAGTCATTCAACCCTGGTTGCTTCACCAAAAAACAAATTAGAGGGGAAATAGATAATTTGGGAGCAAAAAAACCATAGGAATGATAAATAACACTAAAAGCTGGGTTTCTTCCTTAGCTAATCTGATTTAAAAAAGAGAGCAGAAAATCAAATAAGTAAGATAGAAAATGTGCAGAGTGAAATCAGAGCAAAACCAGGTGAAATAAAAAGAATAATCAGAATATGTTATGCACAGCTATATACTAACAAAACAGAGAACACAAAAGAAATTGAGTAATACCTTTAAAAGTATAAAATACTCAAGCTGTCAGAAGACCAGATAGCAATTTTTCTTTTATTTTTTTAAATTAATTATATTTGTTTCCTTATATATTTTTCAATTATCTATAAATGCAATTTTAACAATCTTTTTTTTTAAATTTTGAGTTCCAAATTCTCTCCTCTCCTCCTGGCCCCTCCCTTCTCCTTGAGAAGGCAAGCAATTTGATTTCTATCATACATGAGGTATCATGCAAAACATATTTCTATATTAGCCATATTGCAAAAGAAAGCACAAACAAAATGAAACAATTTTTAAAAAAAGTTTAAAAATATACTTTAATCTGCATTCAAAGTTCATCGGTTCTCTCTCTGAGGGTGGATAGCATTATTCATCATGGGTTATTTTGGAATTATCTTAGATCATTGTCTTGATCAAAGTAACTATGTCTTTCCCAAATGATTGTTCTTACTATATTGCTGTTACTGTGTACAATGTTGTCCTGGTTCTGCTCATTTCACTTTGCATGAGTTCATAGAAGTCTTTCCAGGTTTTTTGAAAGCATTTTCCTCATTATTTCTTATAATACAAAAATAATATGCCATCACAATCACATACCACAACTTATCCAGTCATTCCTCAATTGATGGGCAACTTCTCAATTTTGAATTATTTGCTACCACAAAAAGAGCTGCTATAAATATTTTTTGTACAAATAAGTCCTTTCCCCTTTTCTTCAGTCTTTTTGGGGTATGGACCTAGTAGTGATATTACTGGATCAAAAGGTATACACGGTTTTCTTTTTTTTTTCTAGATTTTATTTAATTTATTTAATATATTTAGTTTTCAGCATTGAGTTTCACAAGAGTTTGAATTACAAATTTTCTCCCCATTTCTACCCTCCCCCC
>CM053625.1:275958148-276061004 GCA_028646595.1 Phalanger gymnotis | reverse complement strand
AAGCCATGATCATCTTTCAAGAAATTATCAAGGAGAACTGCCCTGATATTCTAGAGCCACAGGGCAAAATAGAAATTGACAGAATCCACTGATCGCCTCCTCAAAGAGATCCCAAAAAGAAATCTCCTAGGAATATTGTTGCCAAATTCCAGAGCTCCCAGGTCAAGGAGAAAATACCGCAAGCAGCTAGAAAGAAACAATTTGAGTATTGTGGAAACACAAGCAGAATAACCCAAGATCTAGCAGCTTCTACATAAAGAGATTGAAGGGCTTGGAATACGATATTTCGGAGGTCAAGGGAGCTAGGATTAAAACAAAATTTTCCCCAGTTTCCTGTTTTCTTTCTAGTTTTAACTGCATTAGGTTTTTCTTTTATAAAAATCTTTTTAATTTCATGTAGTCAAAATCATCTGTTTTCTTCTATCTCTTATTTGATCATAAACTCTTTCCTTATTTTTCCATAGTGCTGACAGGTACATATTCCCATGAGACAGAGATTTTAAATAATCTAATCTCAGAAAAGGACACAAATTTAGCCGTAAAGGGCTCTGATGTATTAACAGAAGAATTCTATCAAACTTTTAAAGAGCAGTCAGTACCTTACTTCACAAATTATTCTGAAAAAATTGACAAAGAAAAAATCCTACCAGAATCCTTTTATGAGACAAATATAACCTTAATATTTGAACCAGAAAAAGATAAAACATACAAAGAAAACTATAGGTCAATATTGTTACTAAATGTTGACTTAAAATTTTTTAAATAAAATCCTATCCAACAGATTATAGCAATTTATCCAAGGAATCATTCGGTAAGATGAAGTGGGATGTATACCAGGTATGCATTTAGAAAAGTTGAAGGCTATAAAATAAATCCTCAAAAATCAACAGCATTTCTATATAATAATAACAAAACACAAGAAGCAAAAACAGAAAGGGAAATCTAATTTCAAGTAACTATAAAATGCATAAAATATCTGGGGATCAACCTTTTAAGGCACACAAAAGACTTGTATAGATTCAGTTACAAAGTACTCCTTAAAGAATTAAAGAACAACTTAAATCACCGGAGGGATTTAGTGCTCATGGCTAGGCCATGCCAATATAGTAAAATGACAATACTACCAACATTAATTTATACTTTTAATGCTATACCAATCAAATTAGCAAGGATATACTTTACAAAACTTTATTAAATAATAATAAAATTCATTTGGAAAAACACAAGATCTAGACTATCAAGGAATATGATGGAGAAAAGTAAAGTCCAGGGAGGAATACCATTTCCAGACCTCGAACTATGTTATAAAGCAGTACTCCACAAAACCATGCGGTATCGGTGTAAAAACAGAGAAAAAGATCGATGGAACAGACTAGAAAAGGAAGATTCAGAAACAATGAACTCAGCATCCCAATGTTTAATAAAACAGAAAGCACAAGTTACTTATGGGAAAAAAAATCACCATTTCATAAAAACTGTTGGGAAAACTGGAAAGCAGTCTGGCAGAAATTAGGCTTAGATCAATATCTTATACCACACACTACAATACATTCTAAGTGAATATATGACCTTAATATTAAACATCATGTTATTAAAAAATTAGAAGAGAAACAGATCATGTGTCTCTTCCAGTTATGGGTACATGAGAGACATATTAATAACCAAACAAGAAGTAGGGGCAAATAAAATAGATACCATTGATTATTTGAAACCAAAAAGCTTCTCCACAAGAAAAAAAAAATAATTCATCTAGGATAAGAAGGGAAGTGGTTGAATGGGGGGAAAATATCTTTATATCAGATTTCTTTGATAAAGTTTTGGTATCCGAGATATATAAACAATTAACAAACATATGTAAAAACTAACAGCCATTCCCCAACAGATAAATAGTCAAAAGATATAAGTGAGAGAGAGAAGGGCTAGCCATTAAGTTGCCAGAAAGAAAAAGAAAAGAAAAAGAAGAGTATTAAAACTTTTTTTTTTTAATACACAGAAGACACTGGAAGGCCAGATGGAAGCGCAGACAAGCTCTGAATGTTACAGTTGTGTCGCTGTCGTCATTCAGTCATTTCAGTTGCATCCAAGTCTTCATGACCCCATTTAGGTTTTCTCGGCAAAGACAATGGAGGGCTTTGTCATTTCCTCCTCCAGCTCATCTGACAGATGAGGAAACTGATACAGAGTCAAGTGACTTGCTTAGGGTCACACAGCTAGTAAGTGTCTGAGGCTAGATTTGAACTCACAAAGATGAATCTTCCTTCGTATAGGCCCAGGACTCTGTCCACGGCAGCACCTAGCTGCCCTATATGTTGTATTTATCACATACTTAAAGGGAAAGTAAGCTGTACATAATAGAGATTCATAGGTTCGTGTATAATTCTTTTTTTCTTCTAAATGTTTAACTTGATATTGGTTAAGTTCAGCACAAAGAAACCAAAAAATAATTGCATAACATTGTTTCATTTTTTTTAATGCTCTCCATTTACATCATTGTATTCACTACGTGTGTTGTTTCCCTGTTGCTGCTGGCTTCATCTTGCTTCAGTTCAGTTTTCCCTTGCTTCGCTGATTCATAGTCAGCATTTTTCCTACATTTTAGTCATTCTCTAAAGTCCAATTCACATACCATCTACTTCTTGAAGTCTTCCCTGACATCTTTCCCTCCCCCCCCATCAAAACCCATCCCCCTTCAGATCTTATGTAGCATTTTGTTTTGCAGCTCTCTGATGAATACATAATGCATGATAGCCATCAGTATTTCTGACTCATACCCCAATTTGATAAGTTACTTCATGATGGCAGAGACCTTTACCTAAATATGTTGGTCGAATGAACAAAGGAATAAATGGGGACAATCTTTCTTACCCTGCAGCAGAGATACATTAAGGTACCCCTGGGAAAGTGTGTCTGTGGAGATCCTTGGAACAGAGGGTTATGTATAGATTAATAGTACCCATGCTGCTTTTAAATAAATCAAATTAACCTCCATGGGATGCCTTTCTCAGCGTGACATGTTTCAGAAGGCAGAGTCTCTGCCTTTAACGTTTAAACACTGGAGCCCACCAAGTACATTTTGCACACTCAGTGACCTTTTCATTAATGTGCACTAGTAGACAAATGATGCTATCATCCAATCCAATCAATTAACAAATATTTATTGAGCATCAGATGTTGCCTAGCATTGTGCTAACACGGTACAGGGAGGGGAAAGATTGCTGTGCTTTTGGTAATTTAATTCCCTGGCTGACTGGTTTTGACAGTTTTGCCAGTGACCAAGGAGTCATGTTAACCCCTCTGCCATAGCAGCAGCATCCCACATCACTGTTCATACAACTTAACACTTTCAGCCGTTTCCTCCCTCCCTTCCACAGCTCCAAGTACTGTTCTTCCTCAGACAACCCACCAATGATTCCTCTTCTGTCCAGTTCAGTCCTCTTCAAAGTAAAATTTCTCATAATCTTATTGAGAGATTTCTGCTCACAAAGCAGTGAGAGACTAAGAGATAGAATGAGTGGTATAGACGATAGGTACAGTAGGTGTTCAGGGACAGGAGCAGTTGCTGTGGGCTGGCTGGCATCCCTGGAAAAAGCTTCATAATATATGGGGAAATGCACTGGGCCTTGAAAGATGGATGACTGGTGTGTTAAATAAGTACCTTAGATCTGTACAGTCTGAAAGGATGAGCAGATAAAATGAAATAAATTAAAATATATAAAAATGTATATTAAAATTTGTAAATAAATTATAAGTATGTAAGTATGAAAATTATATTAACATTCATTTTTTTAAATTAAAGGCAGCACCAAACTAAGAATCAGGAAAGCTGAGTGCTAGCCTCAGCCTTCCAGGCCCACAGATTCCCTGTGATTACACACAGTCTTCCTCTTTTTGAGTCTCAACATCTCCGTCTATAAAATGAGCACTGAACTGGTCGACCTCTTCCAAATCAGTGACTCTCAAGAGGGTAGATTATTGGCTTTATATAAAATTCTTCACTTTATGAAGGGGTATATCAGACAATACCTTTAAATAAAAAGTTATTAACTTGGGGTCCATGAATTTGTTTTTAAAAAATATTTTATACCTATATTTCAATATATTCATATACTGTATTATACAATAGGTATATATTATATTACATATTATATGTTTATATACTGTGTTTTGATATTTTATATATAGTAATATGTATATAAGCATGTACATTTCATGCATTTAAAAACATCATTCTGAGAAACAGATTTCATCGGACTGCCAAAGGGATCCAGATACGCAGAAAAAATTCAAAAACAGAAACAAAAAAGCCTCTTGTCTTAAATAAATAATATCTCTCGGTGACTTGAAAATATAATTTTCTATGCTTATTTTAATGAGAAACTTTTCAGCCTTGCAACTATTACCAACTAGTCATTCTCATGCAGTTACATTACCTCAACCTCCTCAGCTTTTTTAGCTAGCCAGATTTACCAGACATTTAGTTCAATCCTTTTGCTTGCTCAGACAGTCATTTTGTGGTTCTCTGTAAGGCCCTGGAGACTCACAGTGAACAGGGTCAACCTGTAGGTGCCACTTCTAACACTAAGAAAAGAGCCAATCTAAAATTACGAGGGTCCTATCTTTGATGGGAAAGTGTTAGGGGTAGAAGTAAACAATGTTAGCTCCTGGTCTTTGGGTTCTGGTGGGGTTGGATTGTTTTAGGGTCTTCATTTCTCTTGTAACTGTCGAGATAGGTCCCTTTCCCCTCTCAGACTTAATTTCATCAGAATGAGATCACTAAAGTCCTTTAGTGGCCATTTCCAAAAGGCCAGAAAGAAACCAAGAGTTAATATTTGAAAGGGAAAAAGGCCTGTAAATTAGTCACTCATTTCTGGTCCCCAACACAGTCAGTCTCCTTTAGGGCTGGTGTTTGCTTTTACTTTATCTATTTCTCTCTCACCAGGCTGATTAATTGAAACGGCTCCATCGCTAGCCTTGAAGGGGGACTTTATATACCTGTGACTGGTGAGGGCGATGGACAACACCCACCTGGATTGCTGCTATCCATGGTATTTTCTGTAATTGTGACCTTCAGACCAAGATACACAAAGTTATGGGATGGTGTGATGGGAGTATTAGCTCACTTCTTTGTGAAATGGGGCTATTCAGGGGCTAAGGCATCTGTATTTTCACAAAGTCACCAAGAAGAGAATCTGGTGACAGGTGGAATAAGAATGGGAGGGACCAGCCCAGTTCAGACTCCTCAAATATAGGATGTAGATTGCTGAACCTGGAGTCAGAAAGAGGAGCGCAAATCCCACCTCAGGCACTCAATAGCTATGCAACCCTGGGCAAGGTACTTAACCTGTTTGTCTTAGTTTTCTCATCTGTACAATGGGGGTAGAATAGCACCTACCTCACGGGGTGTTTTGTGAAGGTCCAATGAGATAATATTTGTACAGCTATACACAAACCTTAGAATGAAGTATAAATGAAAGCTGTTTAGTAGTGGTAGAAGCAGCAGCAGCAGCAGTAGTAGTAGTAACTGGAGGCATTTTCAGAGGATAAATGAAGAACTGAGAGAAAGATCCTAGGAAAAAACTCACAACCTTAAACACCAGGGGATGGAAAGGGAAGGCTGCTGCCAATTAAGTACAGACAGTGTTTTTCTTTTAACCAATATCTGTGCCATCCAGATGGACAACATTGACAAAGATAAACATGGAAGAGGGCATAGGGATGGACACAGAGCAAACCGTGCAAAGGTCAAACTGATAAGTGGATATATTATTTACCGCATGAATATGCTTTATTATGCTCTTGCCTTTTTGCCCCTCCAAGTGGGAGAATATTGGAGCAGTGAGATCTCGAGAAGCAGAATGAGAGATGCCGGGAAAAGATCTAACTCTGAGCCCCATTTCAAGAACAGAGAACTACAACAGACACCACAAAGTAACCAAGATGTGTATATTCTCCTCTATTTCTTCCACAAATTTCCTTGATGATATAGCGTTTCTGCCACATTTCATTGTCAGTGTTTGGATGATATTATTAAAGTATGACTGGCTAGGTCCTCAGCTTAAGAATGGGTTGTTTGCTGAACTTTTGTGGACATTTCAGCATCTGGAATTTGGAATATGTTTGCTGGAGAAACAATTGGTTAGGTTAGCCCACAGAAATTGTGTTGACAGGAAATATAGTTGAACTATAATGCTAATAATACTAGCCTGAGCTTCCCTACCTGAGAGCAAGGAGCCTTCTAACAGAGGAAGTAGGAGAAAGAAGAGAGTTTCCTCCGCCTCTCTTGGGCACAAGCCCATCCTTTGGCATAGTGTTGAAATAGACTATTGTTTTTGGCATCTCTCATCTTCCTTATCTCATCTCCTGATGCCTCTCTTCCCAGGCACTGACACTTCAGGGAGACTGCTCTTATTTCCCGAAGTAGTCCAAACGCCCAGATTACCTATAGCCCTATGTCACACTCCCCCGCCAACAACCCCATCCCTACTCCCATTCCCATTCTAGTCCCCCCGCTAAGAATTTCCAGTACCTCATCTAGCCTTTCCAGTTAGGTTTTAGGAGGGAAGAAGTCAACAAGTTGTGTCAAACCAACAAACATACATTAAGTGCCTACTACATGCCAGGCACTAGGCTATGCAAAGAAAACCTCCCATGCCTCCCCTGCCCAAGTCTCTGCTCTTAAGGAGCTCATAGTCTAATGGGGAGAGACAACATGCAAACAACTGTGTACAGACAAGACAGAGTATAAACTGGAAATAATCTTAGAGGGAAAGCACTAGCATTAAAGGAAGTACAATGGAGAATATCTACACTAATGTGTAAATAATTGATGGGTTCAATTCTTCAAGAAATATTTGCATTTTCTAAGACTACGCTAGCCAACTCAAAGGAATCTCTAATTGGTAGAATCTCAGGCAGTGTAATGAATCAACATTCTTTCCAAAGTCACCAGTGCCATGTTAATGGCCAAATATAGTGGCCTTTTCTCTTTCTTCCTCCCTTCTTCCTTCCTTTCCTTCCTTCTTTTCTTTCTTCCTTCTTTCCTCCCTTTCTCCCTTCTCTCCTTCCTTCTTGTCTTTTTCTTTCTCTTTATCTCTTTCTTTCTCCTTTTATTTAAAATAAATTTTACGAAACTCTTTTGTTTTTACATCATATGTATATATATATCCCACTGTATTTTTCCTTCCACCCATTGCCAGATAGCCATCCTTTATAATATAAGAAGGGAAGAAGACAAGAAAAAGAAATTCTATAAAGCTAAGCAACATATCAAAAAAGTATGATGTTATACACAGGGTCCCACAACCATGATCCCTTTTAAAGGAGGGAAGGGAGAAGGTACGACCTTATAGTTCTTCTTTAGGGCCAATCTTGGTCATTTCAATTTTTGCAGAATTCAGTTTTGATTATTCTATTCTCATTGTGGTTCTTTCCATTTACATTGTTATAGTCATTGTCTATATCATTTTACTGGTTAGTGAGTTAAGGACAATGTCTGCCCCAAGCATGTGCAGATTTTCCCTAGCCAAATGGGTGGATGAGAGCAATTTATTCCGATATCCTTGAAGGCGCTATGGAGAGTCAGAGGTTGCTCAGACATCTAAGATGACATGGTCATCCTTAGCCATCACTGTTGGTTTAATGGTGGAGACAATATGCAAGCAACTATGTATAATTATAGAAAGAAGCTACAAGATATATCACTTCTTATACAGTTGTTTATGTTAAATATCTCATTTGTGATTTGTGACTGATTTTAGTTGCTTTCTGACTATGAGCATGTTTTTAGATGAAGCAGCTTGGAAAACGAGGGACTAGGCATGGCCTGGGGGTAGTGGGAAGCCATCAATTGGAGGGGTCTATTCTCCTTACCAACATATTTATACAAAAAAGGATATTAAAGCAAACATCAAGGACAATCTAGAATGGGAAAAGAAGTCACAAAAGAACAGTCTTGGAGGGTGTGTGTGTGTGTGTGTGTGTGTGTGTGTGTGTGTGTATGTGTGTGTGTGTGTAAACAGGTGAGGTGGGGAAAGAGCAAAAATCATAAAATCACAGAATCATACAATATTAGAGCTAGAAGAGATTTTTGGTATAATCTAGGCTAAACTCCCCATTTCAAAGATGAGAAAACAGGTTTAGAGGTTCAGTGATATGCCAAGGTTACCCACCTAACAATTCATATAATAGCTCAGATTTATACAATGTTTTAAGACTTAAAAGTTGTTTTCTTCATAATGGTCCTGTTAGAATAGCTAAATGGAATTCAAACTCAGGTCATTAATAAGAGACAGAGTGGGTATCCAAGCCAAGATCTTCTTATTTCAAGTCTAAAGGTTTTTTTTTTTTTTTTGCTAATCCATAAAAATGATAGCACGGAGATAGAACCTGAGATTAATGAGAAAGATGTTGAGAGCGCTTAACTGCCCTCAGTGAATTCAAATCAACAACAACAGATCTACAGAGACTTTCAGAGTTGTTTGTTCAACCACTGTTCTCAAAAAATCATGAGAAATGGGAGAGGTTGTGTAGGACTAGAACCAGGCAAATGGTATTCCAAATTCAAAAATGAGAAAGAGATTTTTTTGTCTACGTGCTGGTGATCTTGACATTCAGTTCCTGACAGAGTTCTAAAATGCCTTATTAGAATTAAGAACATGAGCGATCTAGTTCCTAAGGGTCCTTCCAAACCCTGGAGCCGCCCTCCCTCCCAAACTACCTCATATTTAACTGCTTTGCATCTATTCATATTTTTTCATTTTTCATTCATATTTCTTTTCTCCATCATTCAAGTAAGGAATTTCATTCTTTGTACTTATAACCAAAGTGAGCAGCACATGCCTGACACATAGTAGGCACTTAATAAATGTTGGTTGATTGATTTTTTTAAACTTATTTTATTTTCAATTCACAAAATAAGCATTTCCATAACACATTGCAGTAAAAAAGATGATTGCACATGAAACTGTAAATCTACCATGTACAACTTGCTATTCCCTCCTAATATACAATACTTACCATGTAAATTCCTTTTTTTTTCTTTCTTCCCCCTTCTTTCCCCCAGAGACGGCTACCATTAGACACAAATAGGTATATATCCTTGGCACACAGTAGGTGCTTAATGAATGTTTAATTGACTGACTTGACTTATTGATTGCTTAAAGATCTAAAAGTTTTACTGTTTTAATACATAGAATAGAATAATAAATTTATAGCTGGAGGGGATATTTGAGGTTCCCAAGGTTTAGAATTATTTGGGACCTTAGAAGTCATCCAGTTCAATTCCCTCATTTGAAAAGTGAGGAAATTGAATACATCAACAAATCAATAAATAAAAGATGAGGAAATGTGTAGAGAGGCTAAGAAACTCACCTAAGGTAACAAAGATGGCAGGTGGTAGATCCAGGATTTAAACCCAGATCCTCTGACTCAGTCCTATGCTCCTTCAGCTGCACCACAATTAGTTTCTGAAGAGAGATGGGCAGCTAGGTAATGCAGTGGATAGAGTGCCAGGCCTGGAGTCAGGAAGACTCATCTTCCTGAGTTCAATTCTAGCTTCAGACATTTGCTACCTGTGTGACCCTGGGCAAGTCACTTAACCCTGTTTGCCTCAGTTTCCTCATATGAAAAATGAGCTGAAGAAGGAAATAGCAAGCCACTCCAGTATCTTTGCCATGAAAACCTCAGAGTCACAAAGAGTCAGACATGACTGAATATCACTGAAAGGGGGAAGCAGTGATTGCTACAAACCAAGATATAAGTTCGCCTAGAATGACTCAGTTTATGAGAAATGCCATAGATTTCCCCACACCTGGACTTCAGCAAGGCATTTAACAGAGGTCACAGCATCCTTATGGACTCTTAAGATAGTGATACACAGACTGGGTGATAGCTATTGGGCTGATTCAGAAAGGGAAGTATGACTGGACCGATGCTGACCTGGAGGAAGGTTAGGTATCTTTAGAGCGGTCTTGCGCCATTTTTATCAGTGGCTCGAATAAAGGAACATTTGGCGAGCTTATCCAATGTGCAGATGATTTAGAGCTAGGAGAGATGACTAACATCCCTCAGAATTGAAATTTGAAAAGATGGAACAATGAGTTGAATCCAATCAGACAAAACCTACTAGGGATAAACGTAAGTCTAATATGACTCCCTCTTAACTTTAGAATCCTTCACTACCTCCAGATTCAGTATGGGGTGTTGTGTGGTTCAGTGGATCAATGCTAGACTTGGAGTCAGGAAGACCTAAGTTCATAATCCTTCCTCGGGCACCTAGTCATGTGACTCTGGGCAAGTCAATTGAATTACCAGCCTCAGTTTCCTCATCTATTAAAAGGGGATAATGATAGCACCTACCTCCCAGGGTTGCTGAGGATCACAAGAGAGAACACATGCAAAATTCTTTGCAAAACTTAAAGTGCTTTTAAATACCAACTATTATTATTATTATTAAATAGAGTTCAAATATGCATTATGTTCCAGACCAGACAGTCCTTGAAAGCAAGTAGCCAGAGCAATCGAGACAGAATAGCAAAGTAAAAAAATGGGAATTAAAGCAGTGAAATCATTTTTAAGGCTCCACACATTGACAAATATCCTATCCCTGAAATACTCTTGCAAGAGTGAGGACTTTTTTTTCCATGGAGTATGGGAGAAATTAGGTAGAGGAAAGAGGCATCCTTGGTCTAGTTTGAGTAGATGGTAGGGAGATCTGCTACAGCCTCCAGACACCCTGGCTCTTAATGATTGGTCCACAATAGGTCCCACTTGGTCATTGCTTGGGCCCCGATAGGCTCAGAGTGAATGTAAATATCAATTGTTTCTGTTTTGGCTAGAAATTCTGAGGGGTCTTCACCTCCCAGATATTTTTTCTTTTTTTTGGAGAGGGAAAGGCAGGGCAATTGGAGTTAAGTGACTTGCCCAAGGTCACACAGCTAGTAGGTGTGTCAAGTGTCTGAGGCCTGATTTGAACTCAGGTCCTCCTGACTCCATGGCCTGTGCTCTACTCACTACACCACCTAGCTGCCCCAGATTTTTTTTTTTTAACAGCCCTGCCTCACTTAAATCCAATTCACTTGCATGTCACGGCACCACCTCTCTGATGATGTCATGGCCCTCTTCAAGAACAAAGGACAAACAACAACAAAATCCCACCTTCTATAGGAAGCCTTACCTAGTGCCTTCCTGTTCATCATTTCTTATTTATCCAGTATATAGCTTGCTTTGTATATATTTGTGTGCTCGTTGTCTCCTCCTTTAGATTGTAAGCCCCTTGAGGGCAGAGGCTGTCTTTTACCTCTTTTTGTATTCTCATTGCTTAGATGGGCACACAGCAGATACTTAATTGATTTGTTTGACTGATTGGACGCCTGGGTTCAGAAAGACTGAATGATATTGCAGACTTAACCAATATGGTGCCCCCCTCTCCAAGAGCTATTGTTTGGTTGGATCCTCTTCACCGTTACTATCTTTATGTTCCAGTAGCTCCGCTTTTATACCTTCTGCCTCCTAGAAAATTCTCCATCAGAGTCCTTACCTGTTACTACCACTTTGCATAGGGCCTTCTGGGAAATAGAGACTAATCTCCCCACCTCCCTTGCCCCCCAGGGACTAATGCTTTGGGTTGTAAGCATCACAGAGAACGAAATCTTGGAGACTTTATTACTATTTCACTATGCCCACTACCTAAATGACCATGTTTGGTCTCAATTCAACAGTGCTTTTATCAATTGCACACTGCGGGAGAGACATAGTTAATATTTCATGTCAAAAGAACATGCCAGCAGTAGTGGAGGTAGTCAAGATAATTCAACAGTACGATATAGCTGCCAAAAAATCCCAGAGATGACACTTCAAGCAGTATTAACAGTAGCATAGTATTCAGAATGGTAGTGGTGATAGTCCCATTGCATTCTGCCCAGGTCTGAGCACATGTTCAGTTGGAAGCACCACATTTCAGGAAGGACAGTGACAAGCTGGAACAGGTCCAGCGGAATATGATCAGGAAGAATCATCTTGATACTTCAGCTATACAAGGATATTAATGTACACATTCAAGATACATAAGGGAGAGGGAGTATCGTGTGGAGGGTAGAGGGCTGGCCTTGGAGTGGGTTTTCAAACCAGATGCTGATCTGTATCAGCTTCTGTACTGGAAGCTTCCCACAGAAAATGAAATCACAGGTTGGGACAAAAAAAAAAACTAACTTGCATAAACACCCTGGAATTTTTAAAGGGTGCTTATAAAAATAAGAAAGAAAAGCCTGACTGGAAAATGATGTGACAATCATTAGATTTCTTTTTAAAAATTAATTTTTATTTTTAGTTTACACCATTCCTCGACTTTTTGAGTTTCAAATTTTCTCCCCTTTCCTCTCCTTCCCTCTCCCCACCCAAAATGGCATGCAATCTGACAAAGGCTCTACTTATAACTTCACACTACAACCAATGGGGTCATTAGAGCTCTAAGGACAGATATGTTGGTAAATGTTTAACAACTGGATCTCCAGGTAGAGGGTGTGTGTGTGTGTGTGTGTGTGTGTGCGCGCGCGCGTGCGCATGTGTGCATAAATGGAGGTTAAATTTTTTTCTTTGAATATTTTATTTATTTTTATTTTTTAAAGAATTTAAAAACATTTATTATTTATTTTTGATGTTTTTTTCTTTTTAAATCTTGAGTTCCAAATTCTCTCCCTCCTTCCAACCCCCTCTCATATCAAGTAAGAAGGCAAGTTATATATCAAGTATAAATGTGAAATTAGCAAAAACATCTGTACTAGACATATTATTTTAAAAAGTAAGAAAAATCGAGAAAATTACACTTTAATTTTCAGAGTTCATCAATTCTCTCTCTGGAGGCGGATAGCATTTTTTCATCGTGAGTTCTTTGGAATTGCCTGGGATCACTGTATTGATCAGAGCAGCCAAGTCTTTCAAAGTTGACCATCATTACAGCGTTGCTCTCACTCTGCACAATGATCTGCACACTACTGGAGAAATAACACCAAATGTAGGACCCAGTGGCAATGGACCTTAAAAGAAATCTTTGAAGGAGAAAGATGTTATTAATAATTATGGAAACAGTGGGTTTCAAATATCAAAAAAGGATGCAAACTCTAATTTTATTGTGCATTTGTCAGAGAAAGGCGCTGTGATTTCTCCCCAGACTTAAGCCATGGTGCTCCGTGATCACAAATGAGCGGGATGACCATGGGTTAAGAAGAAGATGATAAAAGGTGGGATAAAAAGGAAGAGAAAAGAGGGTGAAGCAAGGACATTTTTGTTTTCATTGAAGTAGAAGAGTGAAAATAATGCTTGCTTTGGAATTAGAAGACATAGGTATGAAGCCTAACTCTACCACCTTAATGCCTGTGAGGCCTTAAACCCCTTTATGCCTTACCTAAAATGAGGGGATTGGACTAGATCCTTTCAGTCTCTAAATAACCTTCAGATCCCAAGCCCTTGTCCCTTTTGCCCCTTCATATACACATAGGTATATACATATATCTTTATATACACATATTCACATACGTGTAGTTACAATATCTATATGTTATTGAGTAGTTTTGTCATGTCTGACTCTTCATGACATCGTTTGGGGTTTTCCTGGCAAAGATACTGTGATGGTTTGCCATTTCTTTCTCCAGCTCATTTTACATTTGAGGAAACTGAAGCAGAGTTAAGTGACTTGCCCAGGGTCACACAGCTAGTAGATGTCTGAGGTCACCTTTGAACTCAGGAAAATGAGTCTTCCTGACTCTAGGCCAACCATTCTGTTCACTCTGCTACCTAGCTGCCCACCTATCTATATACATAAATTATATGTATACCTTTATATACATAGGCATATTTTTTTTGAGGCGGGAAGGCAGGACAATTGGGGTTAAGTGACTTGCCCAAGGTCACACAGCTAGTGTGTCAAGTGTCTGAGGCTGAATTTGAACTCAGGTCCTCCTGACTCCAGGGCCAGTGCTCCATTCACTGTGCCACCTAGCTGCCCCCATATATTTTTTTTATATAGATATCTTCATATATACGTGGGCATGTATATCTATGCATAAGTGTATACCTTTATGTATATCTTCATATACATATAGGTATATATCGATACATATATCTATGTCTATGCCTTCATCTATTTCTCTATATACATATAAATATATCTTTATACATATATCTTTTTATATATATATATACACAGATGCCTAAATTTATATCTTTATGTGTCTCTTTATATACATGTGTATCTATGCACGTTTTATATACAAATATACCTATATGCATAGCAGCTTCAGATACGCATATACCTACATGTACTTCTTCACATATATCTCTATATACATTTATCTATATGTATATACAATCTTTACATACATATATGCCTATATGTATATCCTACTATAGGTTTTTATTGTTGTTGCCTGACTCTTCATGGCCCCATTTAGGGTTTTCTTGGTATACACTGGGATAGTTTTCTATTTCCTTCTCCAGCTCATTTTACAGATGAGGAAACTGAGGCAGACCGGCTTAAGTGACTTGCCCAGGGTCACACAGCTAGCAAGTGTCCGAGGTCCCATTTGAACTCATGAGTCTTCCTGACTCCAGGCCCAGGGCTCTATCCACCGGGCTGATATATAAGATTTATCCATACTGGCACGATCTATACAGATGTATCCAGACGTACATCGCCACGGGCAGGCGAGTATCTATCTACACCCACATACTCTGTCTACACCTTCACGTACATATGGGTATACAGTTCTTTGGGCGAGCGCAGCTTCATATGCACACGCAGCTTTACATATGCGTGGATACGGCCCTACATGCACGTGTGCATAGTCCATGGCGCGGACGCACGCGCCGATCTCATTGGCTGTCGCGCCCCCTGAACAATTTCACCAGTCTGCCCAGTGGGAGAAGCCCTCTCGGGCCATTTTAAAAAGGCTTGAGAAGCCTGTTAGAGGCGGAGGAGTTGGGGCTGGCTCCTGCCCCGGGAAGGGTAGCCCTGTTTGGAACGGGAAGTACCCGGTTCAAAAAAAAAAAAAGAAGGGGGCCCGAGGTGGGCGGAGCCTCCCGAGTCGTGCCCTCCGCACTTGACCCCGCTGGAGCCGTTTCCGCCTCCCCACCCCCATCCCCCGCCCACGGAGACCGAGGGGCGCGCCTGCCGGGGAGCGGCGAGTCGGGGCGCCGAGGGGCCGGGCTCCACTTTCCGATGACCTCGTGGCGGGCCGGGGAGGCGGGCAGCCTCTCCCCGGATTTGTGACGTGCCTTGGGGGGGACATCACACAAAGCGACGCGGTGGGCGGGGGTCCCCTCAAAGCCCCCCTCCCCGGGGAGGGCTGGAGCACCCAGATGGGACGGGACGGGGCCACCTCCAGGCGCTGGGCAGCCCGCCGGTATTAAGGTGAGCGCGGCAGCGGCGGCCTCGGCGTGGAGCGCGGGGCGGCGGGCCCAGGAGCGCACGAGGCGCAGCGGGCCCCTCCGTCTCCGCTGGCCGCAAGCACGATTCCGACGCCATGCCCGGGGCACGCCCCCGCCGGGGCGGAGCCGAGCCTGGGGGCGGTGCCACAGCTGGAAAAGGCCGAGGCCGAGGACCGGGCTGCGGCTTCTACTGCAGCAGAGGCGGCGGCTGCAGCGGGACGGGCAGCTGCTGCGAAGGAGGCGCCTGCCGCCGGCCCTGCCGCGCTCGCGCAGCCCCAGCCCGGCTCGGAGCGCGGCACTGCGGGCGGCGGCGGCGGCGGGGGCGGTGTTGGCGGCGGCGGGGGCCGTGAGAAGCCCCTTGCTGTCTCTCCCCCCTCCGCGGGCAGCGCCGCTCCTGCCGCCGCCGCAGCCCCCGCCGCCCCAGCCGTCCCCCCCGCCTCCGTCGTTTGCATCGGGGCCCCAGCCAGGCCGCCGCCCTCGCCCGGGTCTCCATTTCTCCACCGCTCCTCCGATGACACGCTCCTCCGCTCGAAGATGGCTTCGAAGGGCACACACAGCACCCACCTGAAGCTGGAGAGCGAGCTGGAGCGCTGCCGCGCCGAGGGCCACTGGGAGCGGGTGCCCGCCCTCGTCTTTCAGCTGCAGAGCATCCCCAACACCAGCGCCGGCGGCCGGCGGGCCGGCAGCCGGAGCGTCTCCCTCACCAAGCAGGACATCGGTGAGTCGGGGCTGCCGGGCCCCCCGCCCCACCCGCGCGCGAGACCCGCGGGGCCGCCCCTGTGCTGCCGCTCCGCGTGTCCGGGCGGCCCCGCGGAGCCCTGCAGATCCGGCACCTCCGGTCGCTAGCCTACTCTGATTACTCACCCAGCACCCCCTGTCCCGAGGCACTCGCCTGTAATTTATGCCTCTCCCCAAAACTTGACGGATCCCGAGGGTTTCCCGAGCACATCCCCCCATCCCCGGTGCACTTGCCAATAGTTCGTAACTCTTCTCTCCCCCCGAAAACTTGACCGATCCCTCTGCGATGATCCTCAAGCCCCCCACCCCCATTACCCCCAAACGCCGTGTAATTTACAACTCTTCCACCACCAAAAAACACTTGACATCCCTTCCGAATGGTCCCGAGAGTCCAGCTTCATCAGCCCCTCCCCCTGAAGCGCTGCCCCCCTTTCCCCTCTGCACTTGCCTGTCATTTGCAACTTTCTGAAAACTTGACGCGGGTGGCTAGGGTCCCGCTCTATCAATCTTTCCCCCGGAGCGCACCCCCCAGCCCCCCGCTCTTGCACAGCTTCGCCACTCTCTCTCTCCCCCTCTGAAAACTTGACCAGTCCTGGGAGGGTCCGTAAGCAGTTCCTTCGTGACCCATCCCTCCGGGATGCGGGCGAGAGCCCCGCTTCTTCAGCCCCTCCCCTGGAGCACCCCCGGAGCACCGGCCTATAATTTATAAGTCTCTTCTCCCCTCCCCCCAAGGAAAAAAAAACAGAACTTGACCAGCCCCTTGGGGAGCAGTTCGTTCTATCTCCCCGGAGCCCTGGCGAGGCAGGTAGAGATGGGCTCGGAGAATGGGCAGCTCCCTTTAACTTCTAAGGAGTCTGGCTAGGTTGGCGCGCCGGCGGGAGGAAGAGAGTCTAGAGCTCGTAGCTGTGTTTAAAACGGGGGAATTCATCATGCTTTGGGTGCTGTTTCGGATGGCCCTTGAAGTGGCTTCCCCTTCCTTTATGGGGGCGAGCCTCTCTGCTGTGGAGTTGTTCTGTTACCCATTTGAGTGTAGCTTCTGGCTTAAATGAATTCCACTCCCCGCCCCTCCCCCCCCCCCCGCTCCCGCCCTTTCCTACTTTGGGGTTAGGAGAAGGGGGCGGGGGCTTGTAGAAGAGGAAGGTGGAGAGGGTGGGGCAGAAGGAGAGAAACTGAAACATGGGCAGAAGTAGAGAAGTTGAGGTTGAAAGAGGAACTTGTATAGTCTTTGTTGTTAAACCGTCTCCTGTTTATCCTGCTGGTAATTAGAAGCTGGGTATTTGCAAACCTTAAAGTGAGTTCTTGCTACCCTTTGCAGTGCTAACTAATGGTTAATCAGTCTTCGTAGCACTGCCCCCCCCCCCACCCCAAGCCTTAGAAAAGCCGTTCTGAATGGGCTAGTCACCTGGGGAAAATTACTCTGTGGACTGAAATGACCCCAAACCAGAACAACTTTGCATTTGTACTATTGGCCGAAGGTTGGTGGTTGTGCATGGGGGAAGGGATGAAGCATTTTAAAACGAGTTCCCTCTGCAGTCAGCTTCCAATTCAGCACATGAACAATGTGGAGGAAACTTCTCAGACTTGAGTAAGATTCCATTGCCTTTTCTCAGCCCAGAGTCACTGCTCTATATGAACTCAGGAAAGGCACTTGTTTTCATATAGAACCATCCGAATGGAAATGTTTCTTTGTTCACCCTCCAATGTCTGTATCAGTGCGAGTTCCCCTTCCCATATCTGCCTAAAACACGATTGCAATCCATACATCAGTGTAGTTTTTAAGCACTTATATTTATGTTTTCCTTTTTTGGGGGTGGGACCCCTATTTGAACCTATATGTTACCTAGAATATAGTTCCAAAGAGAGGCCACACTCCTAAAAAAAAGTATATACATATCCCAAGTATACACATAATTAGCAGCTAGAAAAAAAAAACCACCAGAGGTCTAGGGGTAGCAGGACATGGTGGATTAGCCCTGGTTCTAGGAAGACCTGGGTTCAAGTTCCACCTAGTAAGCTTGCACTGGGCATGCTGGGCCACTTTGCTGGGTCTCTGTTTCTTCATCTCTAAAATGAGGTGCCTAGCCACGGGAGCCTGGGAGACTCCTTTTGACTCTAGATCTGTGATGATTCTCTCATTTTACAGATAAAGAAACTGAGGACCCAAGAGGGAAAGTGACTTTCCAAAAATAGCATATTAAGTGTATAGTCTGCTCCCTGGACTTCAGTTACACCATTTTCCGGTTTACTAAGCTGGCCCCCCCAAAGCCGTTTACAATTTTTCCAGACCACCACTGTTCCCTATTAACACAGATAGTTGGGAGAGAATTGTTTTTGGGTTTTCCCAGGATTCCTGGAGCAGGTTTATTTTTTTCCCATTTTAGCTCTTTGTTGCAGTCATCAGCACCTGCTTGTCCTGTGATATATGTGGTTTTGTGCCAGGCATTTTTGTATCACTCTTTGCTTCTCATTCATGAAGTTAACTGGCTACTGTTTTTGAAAAACTCCTGTCTTTTGGGAAGAAGGTATTTATTTTCTGGCATTTTGGGGCTTGAGGTTTCCTGGATACTAGTTAGTGACAGCTGGTGTTCCCAGTGTTTTTGTTTGTTTTTTAAGTAATAAAACAAGTATTTTCTTAGAAGCTAGAAGACAAGCAACCCAGCATGGGAGACTTGGGAGCTAAATTCAAATGTTTTGGGTTCAGGGTGCTGCTTTATGTCCTTGGGTTCTTGGTAGGGGAGGGAGGAGGGGAAGAACTGACCCAGACAGTGTGATGTGAGAGATGGATTACTGGATTTACTCATTAGCTATGGTTTGAATCCGAAATCTATCACTTCACCTACGTTCCTCAGTTTCTTTATGAAACAAGATTGGACACTAAGGTTGGCCTTAGAGTTAGAAGATTCAACCCCAGGCTGTTTGACCTTAACGAATCACTTGACTTCTTTTGTAAAAGAAGGGAGTTAGAAGTCATTAGATGATTTCCTAAGTTCCTTTCCAGTTTTAAATCCCTGCTTTCGGGTCTGAGTTGGGCAAGCACACCACATTAGAAATACACTATGGGGTCCTTTCTACTGAATGTCTCCCTTCTCTTTGCAGGAGCTACCTTGTGACAGCCTTAATGAGACTTGGGACATTCAGTACATGTTTGAATGAATGAGTCATTAGTTTCCCAGGTTGGTTTTGGCCAAAACATTAATAAAAATTCTGTATTGAATTCTCTATTGGCTGCATCCCCTCCATCGGTTGGAAGAAAGTTAATGTCAGAAGATAGACGTCCACATCTTGTTAGAAAACTCATGTTGATTTCAGACTTTGAAGATGTTTGTACGGCAGCCAGAAAACATTCTCATCCCAGAGGAGGATGCTGGCTGATGGAGAAGGGAACTATTTTTTGGACTGATTGCCATGGAGGTGGAACAAAATTTGGTCCCTGCCCTATGAGGGAATTAAAAAAAAAATGCTAACCTGGAAAGGCTGAGAACTATTTCAAAGGATCTTAAGCTTCCTGAAAACAGACCGTGCCAATGTCAGTTGAGTATGTGGGGTTTTTAAGTAGCACATTTTACTGAGTAAAACTACAACCCCACATCCCAGAACCTGAGCCTGGAGTAGGGTATCTTAGTCCAGCATAGTCCTGAGCATGGAAACCCCTTGAGACTACATCTAGTAGCCTAAAGACCTGGGGTTAGGGGGACCTCATACCCTCTTGAGGCAGGCTACTCTATGTTTAGATATCTTGTAACTTTAAGATCTCAGTGGGGCCTTTTGCAGGGTTACTGATATCTTTAACATAGAGAAAGAAAAAGCATGTGTGTTTACAAGTGAAATTGAGGCTTTAAAAACAAAATTGCTTGAAGGGGTCGGGGTAGCGGCGGTGCTATTTCAGAGGTGAACAGTGTGCATAGCAGCTTGTTACAATGGAATCCAAGGATGCTGGTTCAGTTCCCAGATCTGTCACTTACTTGTGGGCTGTGGGCAAGTCAGTAACTTAATTTCTTGGAGCATCATTTTCCTCCTGCATAAAATGAAGAGAATAATATCTGACTTGACTAACTCCCAAGGTTGTTGTATTCTTTGAGATAATAATACGAAGTGTTTGTTAACATTCTGGGTGCTTCATAAATGTGAACTATTTTTTTTGGGAGGACACCGTGGGGTTTGGATCTTGTTCCCTAAATGTTGGGTATAGGTGTTCACTACAGCCCACTTTAAATTTTATGAATTCATTTTGGGGAACACCAAATTGCTCTTAGGGGTAAAAAAAATCTCAAGGGGGATTCTTTAAAAGTGACCAAAGCCTTGATGAAAATCTTGCCTTTGCTTTTTTCTAAGAAGGGATGATTTCCAGAGCTCAAGTGGAATATTTAATTTAGATTACAAAAATGAGCATTGTGGTCCCTGCAGGGCTGGCACTTTTTCTTTTAAATCGATGAAATGCCTAGTTTGTGCAGTATTTGTGGCATCATGGCTAGGGGACTGGCCTTTGGAAGACCAGGGTTCAAGTTCTGCCTGTGCTCTGTGACAAGTTGTTCAACTTGGGAGTTCACCACAAGTCATTCAACTTCATTGCCCTCAGACCATTCTCTAAGAAGAGAAGTTGCTGATAGACCTCAGGAGAGGAGACTTGCCATGCTCAGAGTCATCCACAGCAAATTAAATTACCAGGCTAGATTTTCCCCCTTCATTCCTCCTCCCAAAGTCCACCATTTTGGGCACTCTGGGAGGTAGGTGACTAATACAAGGACCCCAGCTCTCAGTGAGTTCATAGTCTAATGGCGTGACTCATTACCCATGATTGTAACATAAGTGCCTAAGAACTAGAATCTGTGTTCTTGCCTTTTCTGTGATCCCCACTCTTACCTGCTGGCCTTCATTTGGGGGCTCTGTCTTTCAGATGACTTTGGGAAGCTTCTCCTTGCCGAGGCCATGCTGGAGCAGTGTTTGAAGGAGAATGTTAGGGACCTAAAAGATTCCATCCCTTTGTTGGAGAAGAATCAACCCAAAATGTTTGAAGCCAAAAAATACCTGACTAGTATCCTCAACAGGGGGAAATTGTCGGTAAGTAGCTAAACTGGATTGGGGATGGGGATGCAAGAGTTAAAAGATGAGATGTTGTGCATGTAGATGATGATGAAGGGTTCCACTCAAGATTAGGTAATTCATCTCAGTATACATTTGTTAAATGCCTCTGTGTGCAAAGTAAGAAGGTGGTACTGTGTATAGTGGATAGACTATTGCCCCTGGAGTCAAGATAATTTGGATTCAGAGCCTGTCTGTATGCTTACTAGCTGTATGACCTTAAGCAAGTCACTTAACTTTTCTGAGCTTTTAGCTTCCTTATCTGTAAAATGAGGAGTTGCATTCGATGGCCTCTAATGTCCCTTCCAGCTTGAACTCCCGTGATCCCTGGTCCCCTGACACATACGTGCTTTGTAACCGTGGACAAAGTACTCCATCTCTCAGTGCCCCGAGCAACTCTCTGAGCCTGTCAATGAATTATACTTGACTTACTCATCTACTTCAGTGTGGGGAGGGGCTTCCATGCCAGGTAGCTGCCCCCCCCCCCAGACACAACAGAGTATTGTGCCCGGTACTGAGAAAAAGAACTGAGCTGGACCGAGGTCTCATAATGGAAAAAATCTCAGTAGCAGAAAACCATAGGAAGGGACCTCAGAGATTCTGGTGTAACACCTTCATTCTGCAGATAAAGAAAGAGGGCCAGAAGGGTGAGGCAGCTTGCCTGGGGTCATATAACAGGGTGATGACAGAGCTGAGCCTTGACCCCGAGTCTACCTATCACCTGAGAGTTTCCCTTCCTAAGTCATGTGGAAATGATCTTGGGCATCTGAAGTCTGAGCCTCTGTGGTTAGGCTTTTAGACTTCCTGTTGGGAAAGGTTTAGTGTGGACCTAAGATGAATTGGGATGCATATACCCTGGAGAATGCCCTCCAGCTATGGTATCTACTGAATTCTTTGCTGGGAATGAAAAGACTATTGGTAACAAGTGATGCTAGAAGGGGGAGGCAGGAGGCTGAGCTGCTTCCCAGCAGCTTCCCAGTCTCTCTAGTTGGCTTCTGTTCCATTCGTAAGCTACTAGTTATTGGAGGATATTGAGCAGGGAGAATTTGGGGCTGTTTTTCCCTTTCCTAGATTGAGCTTGCTGTCCCCTGCCCAGGACTAAAATTGTTTTCCTTGGGAAGAAATAGGGTCAAATGTTTTTAATATTTAAATGAAAGTCCACTCTGGCCAGTGAATTTAATGGACTGACATTGGCTTCTGGGGCCTTTAGGGTTATGTGCTTGGGGTGTGGAACTTTCTTCTCTATGTGTTGTGTAATTTACTACTACCTGGGAGCATTTCGAGATGGGGATTTGGCCCTGATCACACAAATGGCATGGGGTCAGGGGCTGGACAGGAATCCAGGTCGTAGGATCTCGATCCAGGATCGAGAGAGGGAAGGGACATTAGAAGTCAGCTAGTCTCATCTCCTCATTTTGCTAATGTGAAAACTGAAACCTAGCGAGATGAACAGGACTTGCCTCAAGTCCCCCAGGTAATGTGAGCCCTGGGCTTGTGGTTGCAAAGCCAGAGCCCTTTCCATTACTCCATGCTCCTTCCTGCCACAGCGGCTGCCTCTCCAGTATACCCACTTGTATAAACTGTGAAAACAAAATATTTAAATAAAAATAGGGAGGATAGCGATGCTTTGTTTTTGTTGGCCTGGAGAAAAATGACAAGTGAAGTACTTCCAGATCTCGCATGTGTCCCTAGAACAGGTCCTTGTGAAGAAGAAAAGGCCAGAGATTAGTCTCCCTCTTATATGGATGCAGAGCAGAGAAAGATGAATTGCCTGAGTTCACCTGAGTAGGCATCCTGACTCTCAGCCTAAGGCTGCTCCTACCAGGTCACACCCTCTCACTCCAGAACAATGTTCCTGCTTTTTCCCCTCTTCCCTTGGAAGTAGATGATTGGATCTTACCCTGTACTTATTTACCTCATGCTGTTATTCTCCAGGAAAGTTCAAAGCCCTTTCCCTCTGTCGGCCCATTAATTTTCTCTACTTCCTTGTGAGGGAAGGGTGAGGACCAGGCATTATGATTATCGTCATCATCATCACCATCTTCATTATTATGGGTGGTAGGAGAAGTGAGTCTTGGCCTCACAGAAATGAAGAAACCAAGGTATAGGAAGCAGGGAAAAGGTGCCCAGAGTTTGTCCAGCAAAAGGTGGACCTCGAGCTACTGGGATTTGCCAGCTTTGCTGACTTCTCTTGGCTCTTCAGAGATGACCCAGCAACAGTCTGTCATCCTGTTGAGTCCTTCTGTTGCCCCAGAGGGATCTAGATGGCCAAACACCTGCCTGAGCTAAGTCTCAGGCAAATCATCTAATGTTTCTGTTCTTATGGTTCATCCCTATCTATAAGATAGGATGACAAAGGAGAGGAGAAATCTATTTTTTGTTCATTGGGGAAAAACATTAATTAAAAGCAAGAAGACAGACCTGTTCCTCCCTATTTCACAAGAATGTTGTTCTAGAGATAGGATGAGAGACAAATGGATGGGGGATCTCCCAGGATATAAAATCTTTCTAATGATGCAGATCATCAATTCATTTGTAAACGTGAACTTGAGAGGGTTGTCTGAGAGCCAAAAGACCTCGCCATGGGTGCACAGCTAGTGGGTTAGAGGTGGGGCTCGATGCCCAGAGCAGAAGGTTCCACGTGCTGAGCGTCTTCCTAGCTCCCAGGAGCCTCATGCTGCTTCTTCCTTTGCACATAGTAGGCACTTCATAGATGCATATTGAGTTCCTATCTCTTAGCTTAGTGTAGCTGCAGAAGAAGTAAGACACACTGAAATTAAATAACGGTATTATTGAGGACGGCAACGTCAACAAATATGCCTTACGATTATGCACAGATTTAGAGCTGGAAGAGACCTCAGGCCATCTAGCCTAGGGCAAATCACTTAACCGCTCTTGGCCTCAGTTTCCTTATTCGTAAAATGAGTGCATTGGGGTAACGGTCTTCCCGGGTCCTTCCTAGCTTCAGATCTGTGTGTGTGATTGTGATGCCTGTTGGACGCTAGGATCGTTTGCAGTTCTTTGTGATTGCTCGTGTGTGTGTGTGTGTGTGTGTGTGTGTGTGTGTGTGTGCGCTCACCTATCGTAGGAGCTAGAGTAGAAGTGCTGCCGATACAAAACCAACAAAGCTGCTTTGCTTCTGCTCCTTTATCCAGCCTTTCCTGATTTCCCCAGCTGCTGATTATCACCCCCCCCCCATTTACCTGGTGTTTAGTTTTGATATATTTATTTGTGAACATGTTGTTTTCCCACAATAAAATTTAAGCTCCCTGAGGGCAAGGACTATTTAGTTTTTGGCTTTATAGGCACAGGGTCTGGCCCAGGGGCAGCTAGGTGGCAGAGTAGATAGATCCTCAGGCCTGGAATCAGAAAGACTCATCTTCCTGAGTTCAAATTTGGCCTCAGTCATTAGCTGTGTGACCCTGGCCAAGTCACTTAACTCTGTTTGCCTCGGTTTCCTCATCTGTAAAGTAAGCTGAGGAAGGAAATGGCAAACCCCTCCAGTATCTTTGCCAAGAAGACCCCAAATGGGGTTGTGAAGGTCAGACAAGACTGAAAAAACAATTGAACAAAAAATCCTTAATAAGTTCTTACTGATTGGTTGATCTTGTTCTCAAGGCGTTAATAGTTTTTGGGTTATTTTTTCCCCAAGGAGTTAAGGACCTGACTGGTCTTTTTCTCCATTCTGATTCCTGGTTTCATGTCTAATCACGTCACTCCCCTGCTCAAGGGGCTTCAATGGCTCCCTGTTGCCCCTAAGATAAAACCCAAACTTCTCAGCTTAGCATTTAAAGCTCTTTACAATCCTGCTGCAGCTTACATTTTCAGACTTCCCTCGTGCAGTCCATGTTCTAGCCAAAATACCTACCTGGCTCTTCCCCAAAATGATTATATCTTGCCTCCCTGCCTTTGCATAGCCAGTCCTTCATGTGCTCCCTCCTCACTTAGCTTCATTCAAGGCCCAGCTCAAGTGCCACGTTCCTATATTGTTATCAAGTACAGTGCTTTTAAGGCCTATAGTAGGTATTTAATAAATGCTTAACTTGAGGTCTTTCCCGATTTTTCTCCCTCTACCCCAGTTAGAACTTCTCCCTCCCTGCTGAAACGACTTTGCATTTATTTATCTGTGTCTATGTGGCTTCCTCCCAGTAGAACGTGAGCTTGTTAAATGGAAGTATTTCCATTTTGATGTTAGCGTCCTTAGCGCCTAGCGTTGTTCCTATGCCTAGGCTAGTGGGTGCTTACCAAGTGCTTCTTGGATTGAATTTGAAGGCATTTTGGTGAAAACCATGGCCTTCCGCTTCATGAGCATCAACTTTTGTGACCTCTCTTTCTCTCTTCTGTCTCAGCCGCTGAAAGGAGTGGTCATACCTTGGCCCTTCTCATGCAGTTCAGGACTATCATGTCTCCTTAGTTTAAACTCTGAAAGTCCCTTCTGGGATCATGATCTCTTGTCCTCTGCCTCTTCTTAAACCAGCTCTCTGTCTTGAGAATGTGTGGTTCTCTCAGTCTGTTGACCATTGTTTGGTTTCCACTTTCAGCTATGTAGAATAATCACTTTCCAGAATCTTGGTGATGGATGGGGACCTAGAAGGTTACCTAGTCTTAACTGGCAGCTTGATAAATTAGTCTGTAGTCTGACCGGTGGTCAGCCAGATTTTCCTTGTGTTTTCGGATTACTGTAGTTACTAGAAAGTTTTTCTTTATATTGCACCTAAATTTGATTCTGTTATTTTGATCTCTTCCTAGCTCTGCCTCTGGGGCCAAGCAGCACGAACCTAATCGCTTTTCCATATGACAGCCCTTCCTATTCCTTGAAGACAGCAGTCATGACCTTTAAGCAAAGACCAGATGCTATTTGTAAGATAGGGTATGTTGTAGAGAAGATTCTGATTCAGCTACAAGTTGGTAGAGAGGGCCTCCATAGGTCCTTTTAACTCGGAGATTTCGTGATTTCCCCGTCTTACCATACCTACCCTGTAGTCTGATCTTCTCCAGTTGAATAAACGCGCAGTTTCTTCAACCTATTCTCGTATGGCATGATCTCAAGACCCTTCATCGATCTAATTGTCCTCCTCCGAGCTCCTTCCACCTCAATAGCATTCCTAAAATGTGGTCTGACCAGAATAGGGCAAGTTGGACCATTACCTCACTGGTCCTGGAGATGATATTAATGTTAATATAACCTAAGATCTCATTTATCATTTTTGGCCGTATGGCAGTCACTGTATATCCCATTGACTCAGGGCACGTAGGGTGTAGATAGAATGTTTTTCTTGGAGTCAAGAAGACCTGAGTTCAAATCCTATCTCAGATACTAGCTGTTTGGCTCTGGGTACATCCCTTAACCTCTACCTACCTCAGTTTCTTCATCTGTCAAATGAGGATAGCGATAGTGCCTACCTCACAAGGTTGTTCTGAGAATTAAATTAGATGATAGTCGTAAAGTGCTTTGCAAACCTTGAGGCACTATATAAGTGTTAGCTATCGTCGTTGTTTTATGACGTCCGTGACACCGCTGTCGACGTTGCTGTTCATTTATTTTGTAGGTCGGCGAAGGCGGCAGACTCACTTCAGATGTTTTGCTGTTTTGATCTTTTCCAGCTTGTACTTACGAAGTTGATATTTTTGAATCCAAGTATAAGGCTGTGTTATATTTGATCATCCTAGAGTTGGCTTAACGGTCTAACCTTTTGGCTTTTTTGATCCTGACTTTGTCATCCGAGGGTGATACATCTCCTCCCTTGGTCATCTGTAGTTTGATGAGCATGCTGTCCATGTATATCCAGATTCTTGATGAAAATGTTAAACATTAAGCCCAGGACCAAGGACATGTTACAGGAGCCCTTCAATAGAGACTTTGGTCCTTTTCAATGGACGTTGAACCATTAATGACTGTTCTGAACCCACCTACTTATGTTATCATCTAGGCAAGTAACTCTTTATCTTGTGCAAAGTCTTTGACAAACTTTGTCTGTTGATTTCTCCTGATTTTTTTTTCCATTCCTTTTTTCCATACCCTCCTCAATGATTTTTTGTATTACGTAGATTTTTTTTTAAATTTTAAAACGTTTTTATTTAAAGTTTTGGATTCCAAGTTCTAACCCTTTCTCCCTCACCTCCCACCCCCCGAGACGGTAAGCAATCAGATACAGGTTATACGTGTATAGTTGTGTAAAATATTTCCATTAGTCGTCGAATAAAAAAGAAAAACAAACGAAAGTGAAAAATAGCACGCTGCAATCTTTTTTCAGTCAATCTCAGCCCTCTGGAGATTGATAACACACTTCATTGTTAATCCTTTGGGTTTGTCTCAGAGCATTGTTTTGCTGAGAATAGCTGAGTCATTGACAGTCCTTTATCCAGCAGCATTGCTGTTACTTTGTACAATGTTCTTCTGGTTCTGTTCACTTCACTATATATCAGTTCATGTAAATCTTTCCTGCTTGTCATTCCTCACAGCACATTAATGTTCCATTACAACCATATACCACAGCCTGTTTAGCCGTTCCCCAATCGATGGACATCTCTTTGATTTCCAATTCTTAGCCACTGCAAAAAGAATTGCTATAAATATTTTTGTACAGTTAGGTCCTTTTTCCTTTTTTTGGATGTCTTTGGAATATAGACTTGGCGGTAGTACTGCTGGATCAAAAGGTACGTACAGTTTTATACCCCTTTGGGCATAGTTCCAAATTGCTTTCCAAAATGGTTGCATTAGTTCACAACTCCACCAGCAATGCATTAGTGTCCCAGTTTTCCCATATCCCCTCCAACATCCATTTTCCTTTTTTATCATATTAGCCACTCTGATAGGTGTGTTGTCTTAATTTGCATTTCTCTAATCATTGGTGATTTAGGGCATTTTTTTATATGACTGTAGGTAGCTTTGATTTCTTTGTCTGAAAACTGCCTGCTCATAACATAAATTGTTCTTAATGAAGTCTTCCGCCCTTGACTGCCTCACCCCTTGATCCTTCTAGAGGATTTATCCATTTTTATTCATTCTGGCTTACACCTATCATCCATTTCTCTTTTTCTCTTAAAGTGTTACTAAACAGCTCTAAGGTAGGCATTCTTAACAACCAAAGAGTCTGTGGATTTCAGGGAGTCCATGAACTTGGGGGAAATTACATCTTTTTTTTTCATTAACAGAAATTTCCCCCTTCCCTCCATTTTCTCTTTATTTTTCTAACTAACATTTATCTTTTCCTTGAATTGTGAATGTAGGCAACAAACCAAAGTAGTATTAGGACTATTGGAATCAGGAAGACTACTCTTCCTGAGTTCAAATCTGGCTTCAGACACTTACTAGTTGTGTGATCTTGGGCAAGTTACTTGGCCAAGTTTCTGGCTTAGTTTCCTCATCTGTCAAATGAGCTGGAGAAGGAAATGGCAAACCGCTCCAGTATCTTTGCTAAGAAAACCCCAAATGAGGTCATGAAGAGTCGGACATATCTCAGGATATCAGGTATGCTTATCACTACTTTGAAATCTCTGTACTTAATCAGACTCATTCCTAAATCTTGATCACAGCCTGCCTATCTATACACTATATTTCTGCATCATTGGTTTTCTTTGTGATTGTACTTGTTTTATACTATGCACTTAAAAACATTCTGAGAATGGGTCCATAGGCTTTACCAGAACCTCTGGTCTAGGAAGTCATAGTACCATGTTGAATGGAACCACTACAGATTTATGTTCTCTCATCTCTAGTGGGTCCTTCTGACATAGGAATTCTTCCCCATTTCCCTCCTCTAGTCATTGTTTTAAAATCCTCTTTCCTCAAGCCTCTAGGGCTAGCCCAGTTTCTCTCTCTCTGTGTCTTTCTGTATCTCTCTCCTCTCCCCTTCCCCTCCTCCCCTTTTGTTCCTTCCCCCTTCTCTTGTCCATTCAGAGCTTGCTTCTTTTCCTTCTATTCCTCAAAATCCCCCTCTGTCTTCACTTATCTGTTCGTCCTTTGCTCTAGCCTCTGAATTGGAGGCCCCGGTCTCTGGTTGGACTGGTGTCTTTACTTGTTCCTTGAATCCTGCCTTACTGAGGCTTCTCTAAGAGGTTGCCTGCATGATCCTTGGCCACCTGCCTTTCTCGCCTCTGTTCTTCTCTGATGCCTGTGAACAGGCCTCCCCATCTTTAAAGACTTCCCTTTAACCCTGCTCTCCCCCGAAGCTCTCATCTCCGTCCCCTGCCACAACTAACTTCTATAGAGCGCTTCGTTGTCCAGTTTCCTCACCACCGATCCATTTTGCCTCTTTTTTGTAGTTTCATCAGGCTTCCTCAACCTCACAGCTCTGCTGAAACTTCTTGCTGCCATTAATAACTCTTATCTCAATCCAGCCTTGTCCCTGTTTGACCTCAGGAAGGTTTTTAACACTCGTCTACCACACCTCCCCCCTCCCTCCCTGGCTTTAGGGAGCCTCTTCTCAGGTTCTCCTCCTACCTGTCCCACCATTCCTTCCTTTTCTAGACCCACTTCTATCTCTCCGCCACCCCCTAAGTGTGCATCTGGTTTGGGGCTTCTCTTCTCCATTCTTTGCCTGAGCTCCTGCAGGTGGAGTTAACTTTACAGGATGACCCCTACATCTGTGTCTCTAGCTCTCAGCGCTCTCTGGGACCCTCACTGTGTCCAAAACAAAATTCTTCTACTCCTTCCCCCCTCAACCCACCAACTCCAGCCATCCTTATTTCTATCGAGGGTGCCGCCATCTTGAGCCACCTAGTTTTACAGTTGCAGAGGAAATCTATAATCATTTCCTTCATCCAGCGCACTCTCCCTCCGGCCCAGTATCTAACTAGTTGCCAAGTCCCGTTGGCTATACCGCTACAACACGAGATCATAAGCAGGAAGGCACCTTAGAGACTATCTAGTCTAACCTCTTTTGTTTCACAGTTAGGGAAACTGAGGCTTCTGGGGCTTGTGACTTACCAAAATTGTGTGTGTGTCATGTGTCAGAGGTAGGATTTGAACCCCGAATCTGTGATTCCAAAGCCAGTACTTTTCTTTTAGGACCACTGTTCTAGCCAGTCCCCTCTCACCCGAGCTGTTGCAGTCATCTCCTCATGGAGTCTTCCAGTCTTCCATCCCTCCTCGCTAGCGATCTTCCCAAGCCGAGGTCTCTCCATTTTCAAAACCCTTTAGTGAGCGGCTCCTTGTTTCCTCTTAAGATAAAGTGCAAACTGGTATGAAAAGCCCTCTTCAATCTGACTCTAGCTAACTTTTCCCTCCTTATGTTGTATTACTTCCCCTCATGAAATCCATGTTCCAGCCAAATTGGGCTTCTAGTTGTTGCTTGAACTCATCATCCCATTTCTTACCTGTATGTGTTTGTATAACTTGTCATCCCTTCCCCTTCACCGCCCACCCCGCCATGTCCAGGGTGAGCGGCTGTCTCAAGTCCACCGTTTAGAATATTTGTACATACTACCTTTTTATTTGAATCAGATCTTTTCTCAAAGCTCAGTTCAGACATTCCTTCCTTGATTCTTCCCTCTCTCTCCTTGTGGGTATTCTGGGCTCTCTTCTTCCTTCCCGTTTACCTTACATTTGCTTCTCCATGTAGGTTTTACTATCTCTCTTACCCACCTCCTGGAGAATGTAAACTCTTGGAGAGTTGGGGCTATTTGGTTTCTTTGTATACTTTGTATCTAGCTTCCCTTTCTCCTCATTCATTTAATTTAGTGTTGCTTTTTTAAAAAATCCTTTTCTCTTTTGAGTTAGTACTTTGTAGTTTTGCTCAAACTTCCTGGATGCCAATGTACATCACTGTTAAATTTCATTTTGAGATTTGGCCTACATTCTAGCCCTAGTTCTTTTGAGATCATGACTCTCTCATCTGCCATGTTTGATGTCAGTCTTGTAAATTTTATAAGTACCCTGTTTCTGCCTTAATCTAAGGCATTGGTAAAACAGTGTGGAGCCAACCACAGATCACTGGGCCATAACACAACAGACTTTCTTTTAAGAATCATTAATAATTATTCTTCAGGTCTGACTTTTCTACCAGTTCTAAACTCACTTGTGTCATCATCCAGGCTACATATCTCTGTCTTTTTCACGACAATAGGATGCGAGAGCAGCTCAGGTGCTTTGCTAAACTATCTGTGATAGCCCCTTCATCTATTGATCATTGTTGGCTTTTCTAGATGTTCAGTAACCAGTCTTTAATAGGGGATAGAAACCGGACAGGTCTCATTGGCAGTGGAACTCTTTAGGAGGAAACTCCTTTTACCAATGAAGATTGGCACCTTTCTACAACTAATCATTAGAGAGTTGCTCAGCTGTTGTGTGTCAGAAGCAGGATTTGAACTCAGACCTTGGTTTAAGAACTGCATACTGGCAACAACTGGCTGTATGATCTCTGACAATCATCAAAGACAGAAGAAAAGGAGGTACTGATTTGCTTTGTTAGAATTTCCTTATTCGGAAAGTCTCTATGCCAATGAAATCATGGGCCCAGTCCCACCTTGGTGCAAGGGGGATGGAGAGCAAGGTCTGGTGGGCCTGAGGGTGGGGGGATGTGCACGGTGGCAGGTTAAGGTAAAGATGAAGCAGGAGATGTAACCACACTTAATCTTAGAGTTTCCCAAGATACAGGTTTTTCTGCAGCTGCATGGTACAGTGGATAGACCCCGGTGGGGTCTTTAATCAGGATGATCCAAGTTCAAGTGCGGCTTCAGACTCTTCCTTACTATGTGACCCAAGGCAAGTCACTTAACCCTTGTTTGCCTCAGTTCCTCCTCTGTAAAATGGGGACACACTAGAGAAAGAAATGCAAACCATTCCAGTTTCTTTGTCTAGAAAACACCATGGGGTCATGTAGAGTCCTGCACAACTGTGTAACAACAACGTTTGTCTGAACCTGGTAATTTGATTTTATCAAGGGGCAACTAGGGCTTTTCTCCCCATCTCCCCTTTGGGTATCAACCCTCTACTAGTAAACTATTTGTGTTTGCTTTTTATCATCCAAAGATCATTCTCTTTGACAAAGAGAAAATAAAAGCAAAGTAAAAATTGAGCATCTTTGCTTTCTCTCTGTTGTCAGTTAAAGCCCTGTCTACCCAACAGCAGCTCTATCCCTTCTCCCAGGAGAGCTAAACAACAAACCAGTTTGTTTTCCTTAGCTTTGGTGATTCTGGTGCTGTACTCACAGGGCCATGCTATTATTATGTATTTGTTGTGTTTTTTGCTCTTCTGTCTTCTGTCTTTTTCTTTTCTTTTTCTTTTTTTCGAGCGGGGAAGGCAGGGCAATTGGGGTTAAGTGACTTGCCCAAGGTCACACAGCTAGTAAGTGTGTCAAGTGTCTGAGGCTGGATTTGAACTCAAGTCCTCCTGACTCCAGGGCCAGTGCTCTACTCACTGTGCCACCTAGCCACTCCTCTCTTCTGTCTTTTTAAAATAGTGCTGGTTGGTGAGTTCCATATGCATCCATATTAGCCTCTTTAGTCCTAATAACAATAGCTAATAATAGCCAACATTTATACATTCCTTACTACAGCCCTGGGAAGGGGATACTGTTGTCATCCCCATTTTACAGATGAGGGCACTAAACAGGCAGTGACATTCCATTACATTCATATATACCTTCCCTCACTGAGTGTCCCCTGAGTTTCCAGTTTTTGCCATTTAGGGTGAAATTAACTGTGCAGCTTTGGTAGAGCTTAAGATTGCACTGAGACTTTTGAGACACCGTGGATTACGAGTCCAGGAACAATGCTCTGCTTGTTAGATGCCTGAAGCAGATGTCTAGAGATACCTTATTACTGCTATATCATGCCTTTGTGCTAGACTTGCGATGTGTTTCCAAATCTGCACCCATTTACTGTTTCTTTCATCTGTAGTACACTTCCATGACAGCATCCCTTCTGTTACTGTCTCTGCTGATGTTTCCCTAAGTGTTCCCAGCAGGCTTTGACTGTCCCTCACCCCTCAGGCTGATCACTGTATTCGGTACATGCTCTTATCTTCGGGTACTATGTCTCGCTGTCCTTCATTTCATAGCTGTCATGGGCCTTTGTATTGTTTTTTGGCAGAGTTTGGACTATTGTCATAAGAAATAATGTTAATACTGATTGGTGACTCTCTGGCCCAGGCTGCCATCTCCTAAGAGGCCAAAACCATGGTCCCTTAAGTCCTAACTTAGCCACTCTCTGGGCTTCCTACCCTGGGGGTAAAACAACCTCTCACATTCGGAAGCCTGTCCTTGTGATTGGTGACTCCATAGGCCCTCTTTCTTGAGGGGTCCTACCCATGTTCACTTCACCCCTGCTAGAGTCACTTTCTTCTCCCCAGAGTAGTGCGCAATTAGGGTTTGGCTCTGGAGTGTGGCAGTACTACTCCTCTCCTCACCACCCCTCGTTAAAACATAAGCTCACTGAAGGTAGAAGCTATCTTGTCTCCTTGAATTCATATCCCCTGTATGTAACACAGCTTTATCTAAAGTGAGCGATCTCAACAAGTCACTTTGAGAAATCAGAAGGATTGGCACGGGGGTCAGAGAAGGCTTCGTGAAGAAGATGACCTTTGAGCTGGCCCTTGGAGAAGAGTAAGAACGTTCCAAGGAGGCTTAACAGTAAAGAACAAAGGGACAGAGGTGTGAAGATTTGTTTCTAAGGACATAACTTCTAAGGGTTTGCTGTATTCCTCTGCTCGAAAAGATCCAAAGTGTATAGGGAACAGTGGCCATTTTCAAGGTTATTGGGAAAGCATACCCATTTTCTAACTGGGTTGATAAGAATAGATGTTGGGTGTATGAGGAGAGAGTAGAACAAACATATCCAAGACCTTCCTATTGCTTGAAGAAGAGGAAGGAGCAAGAACTATTTCCCTCAAGAGCTTTGCAAATAGGCTTACTAGACTCTGGAAAAACACATGGCGTTGGGCCTGTAGGCACTCAACAGATACTTGTTAACTGATGGAAAGACTTAGGTCCTGTTGGCCTGTGGGCAGGTAGATGAACCAAATTAAAATTAAAGATTTTTCTATAATAATCTATGAAATACCTTCCTCTCCTCCCTTTTTTCCCCCGATTACATTTCATTTTATGAGATTCAACCCATTGTTCAAGTCCACCAAGGTTTTTTTAGGTCCTCACTTTTGTCATTCAATGTATTAACTATCCCTGCCAAGTTTATGTGACTTGCAGATTTGATCTATGCCTTAATCTAAATCATTGGGCTTTTTTTGAAAATAATTTTTATTTCATTAAATATTTCCCAATTATATGTAAAAAAATTTTTTAACAATCATTTTAAAAGTTTGAACTTCAGATTCTCTCCCTCTGTTCTGCTCCTCCCCCCACCTTGAGAAGGTAAGCAATTTGATTTAAATTATACATGTGAGGTCATGCAAAACATATTAGCCTTGTTGTAAAAGAAAATACAGACAAAATAAAGCAGTACAAAAGTATGCTTCCGTCTTCATTCAGAATTCATCAGTTCTCTCTCTGGAGGTAGATAGCATTTTTCATCATGGGTCCTTTGGAATTGTCTTAGATCATTGTTTTGATTGGAGTAGCTAAGTCGTCTTACCCAGTTGATCATCCTTATAATACTGTACTGTTCTCCTGGTTCTGCTAACTTCACTTTTCATTATAAGTTCTCCTAGAATTTTCTGTAACCATCCCTCTCATCATTTCCTTTAGCACAGTAGTATTTCATCATAGTCACACACCAGAACTTTTTCAGCCATTCTCTAATTGAAGGGTATCCGCTTGTTTTCCAATTCTTTGCCACCACAGAAAGAGCTGCTATAAGTATTTTTGTATACATAGATCCTTTTCCCATTTCTTTGATCTTTGAGATACAGACCTTTAAAAAAAATAGGTTCTGGTCTCCGTTTGCCTCTGAATGGACCTATGCAGATGGGTGGTATTAAGAATGCAAGGGGTTACAAGGGCATAATTGAAATTGGGGTCACTGATCATGAAGTTTAATGACCAAAATAGGTGACCCTCACTATAACCTAGATCCAGCTCAGTTTTGAAACTTATTTGGTTTACATTTTTAGAGTGTCCTATAGGTGCTAAGGTGTTTTTTTAAAGGTCATTGCCCTCAGAACATTTAGTCTAATTGGGGTGAGAAAACTAAGTTTGAGGTGATCAGTACAGTCCATTAGAAAATGCACTGGCTTTGAAGTCCAAGGGCCTGGGTTTAAGACCTGGCCCTTAGTCATCTCCCAAGTCATTTAACCTCTGGTCCTCAATTTACTCATCTAAAATTAGAAGGTTGGTCCTTTCCAGCCTCAGTTCCTTGTTAGACAGCATGCCTGCTTATCCTCCCAAGGGGTTTCCTGGTTTGGCATTGATATGATGAAATGAATGGGTCATTGGGTGGGCCAGGGAAATCTTTCTGTGAGATGGAGATTTTTGTTGTAGTCAGCCCTGGAGTAGAAGGAAGGGTGGGCTGAGTAGTAGTCTAGTCTAGCAGTGGCGGAAGGGAGGCTGGGCAGAGTCATTATCCCTCTTGTATCTTTCATTCTGTCCACCCTCCCACTCCTGAGAGTTCAGATGTTCTGTACAGTCCCTCTGTCCCTTCCACTTATCCCTTCTGCATCCTCTTTCCTCATTCTACTCCTCCTTATTGTGCCGTGGTTTTGACTTGTGGCTAGATCATTTTTTCAGTATAACAATGCATCCCTCCAGCACTTGACCTTGAAGTATTTGTCTCACTACAATCCTGTGAGGTAGACAGTGTGAGCACTATACCCATTTTACAAGTGTAATTAAGGCACAGAGGTAGAATTGCCCAGGATCATACAACTAGTAATTGTTGAAGATGAGAATTAAGTCTCAAGTCTTATGATTCAAAAACCAGCCTTCTTCCCACTGCCATATGTCAATGGAATATAATAAAATTATTTCAATAGGCATTTATTTACTAAGTACCTTACAGTGTGTGCCAGTACCATAGGGGATGTGAGAGAACAAAACCCTCAGAGAACTAACAGAATTCAATGTTCACCGGATTTTTTTGATTACATACTATAAATAAAAAATTCTGAGCATAGATCACCGATTTGTGTATATTTCCTTATTTCTGGATTTTATACATGTATTATTGGAGGAGGCCTTGGGGTCTCCTCATCTTGGAACATGCTGCCTGATCCCCCTGATTAGTCCTGTCCAGGCTCCACCCCACTTTTCCCACTGGTGAGTTTCTCCTGGAGCCTCCCTTTTATAAGGGCACCCAAGCCGGCCTGCTTTATTTCCCTCTCAGAGGAAAGTTCCTGACGTTGCTGGACTTCAGAATGATGCCACTTCATTCCCCCCACCCCACCTCCTACTTTCCAGCTCTCTTTTGTGTTGTCTTTCCCCATTAGAATGTCAGCTCTTTGTGGGCAGACTGTCTTTTTGCTTGTATTTGTATCTCTAATGCTTAGTACTGTGCTTGGCATATATTAAGCCTTTAATAAAGGCATCCTTCCTTTCTTCCTTCTTTCTTTCCCTCCCTCCTTCCCTTTCCCTTCCTTCTCTCCCTCTCTCCCTCCAAAACTTGAACACAAAAAAAAGAAATTAAAAAGGATGTGACAAAGATGAAATATTTGGTCATAGAATCATTAAGGAGTCACTGGAGTTTATTGAGTAGGAGGGTAATATGGCCAGATCTTCACTTCAGGAAAATCCCTTTGGATGGTGGGTGGAAGATGGATGAGAGTGTAAAGACTCTTGTGAAGTAGGGAGAGCAATAACAAATAAAACTGAACACTTTCAGAATTGTGATGAATACAGTGACCACCCAGGATTCCAAAGGATCGATGAGGAAACATAATATCCACCCCCTGACAGAGAAGACAATAGATTGAGGATACAGAATGAGACATATGTAATTTTGTATACAGCTGAAGAGGGAAGTTGACTATGCATATTTGTTATAAGAAATTTGTTTTTCTTTTTTTCATTGGGTTGGGGAGTGAGAGGTAGAGAATTTGTGTTAATTAAAACATAGACATTGGGAATGCTGCATGATGCATACGCTTTCAGACAAGGTCACTATATTGTTTTGCTTCACTAGTCTTATAGGAGAGATGGGGAAGGGGTGATATGTAAATGTTTGTAATTCAAAAACAAAAGACAACAGTGGAGCTTTAAAAAAAATTCAAAGACACATTCTGGGGGTAAAATAACGGTTGTTTGGATACAAGGAGATGCTTACAGAGTGAGGAGTCAAAGGCTGTGAAACCTTGTACCTGGAAGGATAGTGGTGGCCTCAGCTGTAATAGGAAATTTTGGAAGTGGGCGATAAGGTAATGAGATGCACTACCTGTTTCTTAACGGTGTGAGTGAAGCAGCTGTTTGCTTATAACTGCTCTAAAGGGTCAACCTGTGTGGCTCCTGGCAGGACATGGGGAGTGAGAAGGAAAGTTGGGAGCTTTAGAGCCTGCACTGCTGAGTGGGAGAGGGAGGGCAGGGGTAGAAAAGGGAGCTTGTGATGGAGGGACGGTGAGATGTGAATGAACTAGTCTCCCCTCACCCCTCCTCGGAAGATGGCTAGTCTAGGTGAGATAAGCCTTACAAGCATGAAAGAGGATGCTGTACAGTGGAGCTACCAGCTTCTTATAAGTCCCGTAGGAGTTGAAGGGAGAAGGCATCTGTGTGGGTTGGAGTAACTGGGAAGGGCCGCAGGGAAGGAGGATGAGAGAGCAGGGCAAAGGCCTATCTGGAGCAGGGCTCAGTCAGCAGAGGCTTCATCCAACAGGTTTAGAGGCTGTCTGGTCTAACTAGCTTATTTGACGGATGAGGAATCTGAAGCCCAGAGAGGGTAAGCCACTGGCCAGAGGTCACAGAGCAGCTGTTTGGCATGATGACCTGGGTTCAGATCCTGCCTCAGATGCTTATCAGCTCTGTGGGCCCTGGGCAGGTCACTTTACTCTGTTTTCTCCTTTGTAAAATAGAGATAATAATGGCCCCCATTTCCCAGGGGTGTTTTGAGGATCAGATGAGGTTGTATGATGCTTTGCAAACCTTTAAAGTGCTATGTTTGTTATGATATATTATTTAGTGTGCATTTTTTATCATGTATGTGATATTGTTCTACAGGCTAGCTTATATGTAATTAAGCTAACTGTTACAGTCCTATTAGCTGGGATTTGCCCTCGGGTTCTCTGCTGTGGCCAGCCTGCCTGGGTTCTGGCGCACCACTCTGTCTCGAGGACGTCCTGACGTGGGTCTTGGGCTGTGGGTCTGATGGAAGGCATTCCCCCAGGTGGGCAGGAGGCTGGGATGCAGACAGACTTTTGCTACCCTTGCTGCTTGTTGTTTTAGCCACAGCATATGCGAGAGGCCATGCTGATCCTGGGAAAGCTGCATTACGTGGAGGGGTACTACAGGGATGCAGTCAGCATGTATGCGCGGGCTGGCATTGACAACATGTCTGTGGAGAACAGGCCTTTGTACCACATGCGGCTGGTGACCGAGGCGTTTGTCATTAAAGGTAATTGCTAGTTCTCTCTTCATCCTCTGCCCTCCACCCTCCTTTCTTCTCAGGGTCTTCAGCTGAATTGGGGGTCCTTGCATTACAGCTTTGTCAGCTTTGGTGGGGGCAGCTTCCTTATGGAGGAGATGTGGGTTTTGGGAAGCTAGGAGCTAGGTTGGTATGACAGTCCAGTCTATTTGAACCACTGAGCAGGACTTGCATCCTACAATTAGTAGAATTAGTCGTCTGGCCTGGCTGTGGAGCACTGGCAAAGTCATTTAACAACTCTGGGCCTCAGTTTCCCCTTAAGTCATTTAAGGCTGACACCTGTCCTAGCTATCTCACGAAATCATTGTGAATGCGAAGTGGGATGATGGAAAAAATAGTATTTTTGAGAGTTTGAAAAGGGTGCTATTCGAATTTAAGGTTAGCCACTATAGTTTGTCTGCTGGAAAACTCACAGTAAATATTTGAACATTCTGGGGAGGTTCCTGAGAAGTCTGAGATAATGGGCTCCCACATCCAAGAGCTACTTTTAGAACTTTGTCATAGAACAAGGCCAGGCATGTATAGGTACGTAGAGAGAAACCACCTGCTGCCTTGTGTTGTTCTACATTGGTGGGGGACTCCTGGCAGTGCAAGCCATGGTCCAGAGATAGTTGACAGCACTGTGGTCTGGGAAGACTTTATGGAAAAGACAGAGCAGGAGCTGAGCCTTGAAGGATGGGTAGGAATTTGTAAAACATTTTGTTGTTTAGTTGTGCCCAACTCTTCATGATCTCATTTGGAGTTTTCTTGGCAGAGATATTGGAGTGGTTCGACATTTCCTTCTCCAGCTCCTTTTACAGATGAGGAAACTGAGGCAAACAGGGTTAAGTGACTTGCCCAGGTCATACAGCTAGTAAGTGTTTGAGGCCAGATTTGAACTCGGAAAGATGTCTTCCTAACTCCAGGCCAAGCACTCTATGCGCTGTTCCACCTAGGGAAAAATCTTCTTAACTACTCGGCCAACCTCATCTTTGCCCTGCTTTTGCATGCTCAGTGAGAGTCTGGGCAAGGAGGAGTCTGTGGCAGTGGTGGACTGGGAAACATAAAAGGCATCCTCTAACTAGGGGGTTTCCGGTGACCCCCAGGCCTACACCTGCCTGTCTCTCTGTCTGTCACTCCTCACCTCTTCCTCCTTCCCCCATCTGTCTTTCTCCTTCTTTCCTTTTTCCTCCTTTTATCCCCACTCTCTCTACCCTCTCTTTTCCCCCTTCTTTCCCTTTATCCTTCCCCCTTCACTGCTCCTGTCCTCCTCTCCCCTTTCTCTGTGTTTCTGTCTGTCTCTCAACTCATGACTTAAGTAAAAGAGGTCATTCTAACCCACTTTATATGGTAACTTGCTTGCCCATCTGTTGTATCATTTTAGGTATTTCTGTAGATTACCCTTCTAATTTTTTAGGTTGCAAACTGGGACCCAGACAGATTATTTTTATTTCCTAAGATTTCATTGAATTCATAGAAAGTCTCAGTATGTCTCCTGACAGCCAGCTCTCACGGCCCTTTTTCTCCAGACCGTCACATCTTCCATGTTTATGCCATGTAAATAGGTGGCAGTGGCTGTCGGCGGTGCCTTGCCAGGGGTCTCTGTGGTCGGCAGAGCCCACACTGCATCTTGTTCCCTAGATCTCTTCAGCCGTTCTTTGCCTCACCACTGTTGTCCTTTTAGCAAGGGACTTCTGTCTACCCCCAGAGTGGGGGCTTACCCACTAGAACCTTGGAATCTCTCCTTCCTCTGCCTTGGGCCGGGGCCAGGGGGAGGAGGAGCCTCTGGACTGATGGCGCCCTGTGGCTGCTGTTCTCCTTCCTTAGCTGGGGACCCTAACAAAAGGGGAGTCCTGCAGTAGCACCGAGTATGAATACCGTGCAAGCTGAAGACAGTCCTGTTCCAGTGCACTTTGGTCTTACCTGTCTTCTCCTCTTACTCTCTGAGCCCTGTTCAAGACTGTTCCCAGGCTGGTCTGGACATGTTTAATTTGGGGGTGTGGGCATATTGTGGCATTGCTGCCATCTGGCAGCCACAGCTCCTGGACTTGATGGGTTGTGTGTGTGCACGCGTGTGTACGTTTGGGAATACGGTTCATCTGTCATTGGAGAAAAAAACTGTAATCTCTTCCTTGAGTTTGTTTTTTAGTTCTTTTTCGTAAATGTGGCCCAGTACATATTGCTGTTTGTCTACTGCTTTCTGCTCTTTTCAGCACGCCGCCAGGTTTAGGGGATTGAGAACTGATGGTCAGAGGTGCTGCTGGGTAGGTAAGGAGACAGGGGCTGCTGGCGGGGCTGGCTGTATTCCCTGTAGTGTGGGTGTGTGCCCTGCCCCCTCCCCCTCCTGCATGGTACTTTGACCTTTGTCTTTGCCGTTCGGGCTGTGCTCTGTGTCATTTGGCATGCTTGGCTTTGCCCGCATCCGTGTGCCCGGGTGTGTAAATGTATTTGCCTGCTTCCTAGTGAGCCTGTGCTGATCTGCATGATGATCTCAGGGCTGTGTATGAATGAGTCTTGTGGGCCTGAGATCTGGGGCCGCTCACTCCCTAGCTGCCTTAGGGAGCAAGGGAGATTAAAATCGGAGCTTGATGGGGTGCTGAGCCTAGGAAATTGTGGGGGCTGTGTTAGTTCCTTACTGCTTCTTTTCCTTCTGGACCTCTCTGCTGCCCTTAACAATGTGAACCCGTCTTCTCCTCTTGGATTCTTTCTTCTCTGGATTTTCATGCCGCTGCTCTCTCCCAATTCTCCTCTCTATCTAACCATTGCTCTATCTCCTTCGCTGGCTCATCATCCACGTTTTCCTTCCTTACTCTGGGTATGCCCTACAGCTCTGTCCTTTGCTCTCTTCTCTTTTTTTTCTTTCTACACTCTTGGTGACTTCATCCAATCTCATGATTTTAACAGCCGCCTCCATGCAGATGACTCAGATCTATAACCCAGTTGCATATTACAAGTTGTCTATTGGACGTTATCAAACTGGATGTCCCAGGGATGACTGGACAGACTCAGCATATCTAAAGCAAAGGTTCTTATCTTTTTCCCTAAACCCTTCGCTCTGCCACACTTCACTGCCATTCTTCCAGACCTGCCCTGGCTCTTGTTCTCAGCTCTCACTCTCCTTTGCCTTGTCCCCAGATCTTGCCATTTCGCTCACCACGTTTCTCACATTTGACCCTTCCCCTCCTCTCACAAAGCCGACACCTTACTCTTAGTTCATCACTTTTTCCTGAACAGTTATTGCGAGGGCCTCCCAGTTAGGCTTCCTGGCTCAAGTCTCTCTCCAAAGTGATTTTTCTTAAGCACGTATCTCCTCATGTGATTCCCCTGCCCAGCCAACCTCGGCTCCTTAGTACCTTCAAGGGTAAGTGTAAACTCCTTTATTCTGGTTTGATAATGCTCATCACAGTTTGGTGCCCCAGCCATTGCTCCCCTCCCACGCCATGATCAGCAAAATTGGCCACATCTGTGTTCCTCACTTAGGACCCTCCATCCCCCTTCTCCTTCCTTTGAGTTAGTCGCACCCCATGCCTCACCTCCACCTTGGACGCTGCCGTTCTTCCTTCAGGATGCTACTCAGGTACCATCTTCTACATTCCTAGTGTCAAACCCAAAGAGAAACAGGGGCCACTAAGCCATACGTGAGGAAACCACATATTACATTTCTAATTTATTTTATCATCTATTTTCATATACATTAATATTTTACATATTGAGTATATATTATATATCTCTGTTGTGGTCATCTAGTGTATTTATCTTGTTAAATACTTCCCCAATTACATTTTAATTTGATACTGGACACATTTGGGAGTGTTGAGGAAACTTGGGGCCATGCGTTGGATACCTGTTCTGTATGAACTTTTTCCTGATCCTTTAACTTAAGCTGCCCCCACCCTAACTGCTAGTGCCTTCCCACTCAAACAACCTTGCATTTGTTTGTGTTCGTTCTCTTTGTATTTATTCTGAATAGGCTTACCTATTTCTCCTCTACCTGTGGGAATGGTTTCATTCTCCTTATCTGTATCTCTGGTGCCAGGTACATAGTAGGTGCTTGTTGACTGGCTGATTGAAGGAAGGGAGAGACTCAGAAAAATGTAATATGCATCAAGTCACCCAGCTGATGAGTAGCTGATGAGAGAACTAAAACCCAGGTCTCGACTTCTAATCCACTGTTATTTCCTGTTTACCTTGTTGCTTTTGATGGAACAGCTGCTGTTTGCTAACTAGCTTCTTTGAGTAGCCCCATCTAACATGGAAAGAAACACTTGGGGATGGGGTGGGGGGAGGACTGGGAAGGGATTGACTTGTCAAGGTAACCTAGCTAGTTAGTAACAGTCAAGACTAAAATCCAGGTTTCCTAACTCCCACTTCTGTTAATCAGAGTAGCTGTTATCCTGAGCATTCCACTTAAGTGAGGTTTCATTCCAGTATTGGGTTTTTTTTGGGGGGGGTAGAAGGGGAGCATGGCATTTTCCCTCTCCAATTACATTTGACTCTGACTAATGTGAAAGGGAAGAGTCAAGTATCTATAGCAGTTGGGGAGAGCCAGGGACTGACCACCTGTACAGAACAGTCCTCAAGGAATTGCAGGAGCCATAAGCTTTCTTTATGTCCTGTATCTTGGATGTAGACTAGGTATTGATGGACCCTCTGTCTAGAATCACAAGTGTCTCTGGCCCTCAGCATTTTGGCTTTTGCGAGAGCAATCAAGGAACAAATTCTATGTCTTCCTCATACCCCGTGGGTTAGACAGACCCTGTCATTCTCTGTCTCTTGTACCCCTTGTGGCAAAAGGGATTCATGATCAGGCTCAGAGTCCTTTGCCTGATGGGGTCATGTTTTGGCTGTGCTTAGAGGCAGAGGCTGGGCTTAGATGACCTCTCTGTACCTTGGGAGATGAGTCAGGTTCAGTCATGAATCTGGGGAAATTGGGCCTGTTCCTCTTCCTTCCTTTACCTCCTAGCAGCAGAGCAGAATCATGGGCTTCCATATCTTCAGCCATGTTAAGCTTACAAAGCACTTTTCTCACAATATTCCTCAGAGGCAGGCCATACAAAGGTTATCATTCCCCTTTTACAAATGAGCTGACTGAGGTTTTGAGAAGGTAAGCCACATGCAAGGGTCAGGCAGCAGGGAACCAGCTGGAGAGAGGCCCAGATCGAAGTCTTCGGACGCTCTCCCAACTACACCATGTTCCCTCTGCCCTGTGACCCACCAGGAGCCTGCATCCAGGGTCAGCTGCTTCTAGGTCATCTGCTGGGCCCTGGGGATTGTCTTCTGGGTGAAGGGGCTGCTTCATTATCCTCTACCCTCAACCTTCCCCTCTTCCAAACTTGGCACCCCCCCAGGATCTTGGGGTCACAATCTTGGCATCCTCTTCGGCTCCTCCCTCTCACACTCCCTTCGGTCCCCGCCCCCCCACCATGCCCACCTTCACCACCTCTGTTCCATCCAGTCCCTTTTCTCCACTCTGGCCCTCACCACCCCTTGCCTAGGTCATTGCAGCAGCCTCTTCCTGGTTCTCCCCACCTGGGTCTATCCCACACATACTCCCTTACTCAACCAACTCTTGCAGCTTTCTCTTAACTCAGATCAAATATAAACTCTTCAACTTTTTAAAGCCTATGTACACCCTGGCCTCAACTTACCTTCTCACCTCTGTGGATGTCCCTTCATTTCCTGCGGCTGCACTCCATTCCTGCTCTCTATGCCTTGGCCGTAGCTGACCTGGCCGGGCCTGGCCTGGCACTCTCCTTCTGTGTGGTCCTAAGAGCCTCTCTGCTCAGCTTTACCTGTTGTACTAATCCTTTGCTGGTCCCATCCTCCCGTGACTAATGTACACTCTCCCAGACTAACTTGTATTTCACTACCCCGTATGCATTTGTATTTACTCACTCTAAATTTATGCTGTCTGCATCTTTGCATGTACTTGTTTTCTCCCTCTTTAGGATGTAAACCCTTTGCAAGCAGGGTTTGTTTCATTCTTTGTATTTGCCTTAGTAGGTGTTTAATAAACGCTCGTTGATTGATTGACTATGGCTGAAGTTTTTAAAAACTACTTTATGGGCAGGATCTGTAGGAGGAAGCTGTGTGGAATTACTGACTTCTAACACCTCCCCCCCCCAGCAATTCCCCAAATTGTATTAGGAGACTATTTCTCTTTGGCGGGGTGGGTGGGGAGGTGACCACTACCCCTACCTGCTATGATTTAGTCATTGGTCAAGCAGATGGATACTGAATACTTAATGGTGTATCCAGCCTGGGCCTAGGTACTGGTAGGGAATACAGGATTGTTCCTCTGTTTGACCCCAGAGGGCAGAACTAGGGTCAATGAGCAGCAGTTGTAGAGTAGCAGATTTAGGCTTGATATAAATTGAGGGTTCTTAACGTGGGGTCCACAAACATATTTTGATAGTTGTACTTTGATAAAATGAGTGACCTTTGTAATTCTGTGTGTTTTATTTTATGCATTTAAAGACATTTCTGAGAACCAGCCCAGAGATTTCACCAAATGGTCAACAAAGAAGCCCATGAGACAAAAAGCTTCCTAACCCTGTGTCCAGATAGAACAGACAGGCCTCGTGACCACATGTCCAGGAAGTCACAGAGAAGAGTCTTCTTCAAAAGGCCTCTGAATTTCCTTCCAGATTCTGAGTCTGTGAAGTTGTCTTAGACCTTTAGATGTACTCTCTAACTGGGGAGACAAGACCACTACTCCTGAGGCAGCTAGGTGGTGCAGTGGATAGAGCTGGGGGTCAGCTGAGTTCAAATCCAGTGTTAGACACTAGCCGTGTATCCTTGGACAAGTCACTTGATCTCTTTTTACCTCAGTTTGCTCATCTGTAAAATGGGGATAATTATAGCACTTCCTCCTGGGGTCAAGTCAGTGAGTGTTGATTAAGCCCCTACTAGGTGCTTAAGCATTGTGCTAAGCATTGGGAAAACAAAATGAAACGAAGCTACAGTCCCTGCTCTCAAAAAGTTTACAGTCTAATGGCGGAGAAAACAGCCATTGACAGACAAGATATATATGGGGTAAATGGGGTGATATCTCAGAGTGAAGTCACTAAGATCGAGGAGCCCTGGAAAGACGCTTCTTGTAGAAGGTAGGACTTTAGCTGATACTTAAAGGAACCCATTGGGAGAGAGTTCCAGGCCTGGGGGATGGCCAGAGAAAATCGTTGTATGCAGTCAAACATTTATTAAGTACCTACTATATTCTGGGCACTGTGCTAAGTGTTGGAGATACAATAAAACTTAAAGACAGCTCTTGTTCTCAAGAGGCTCGAATTCTGAGGGGGTGGGGAGAGTGCGAGGAAGACACAACTGCTATTATAAGTGAGGTATAGACAGGATAAATTGGAGCTAATCAACAGAAGGAAGACCCAACGTTAGAGGGGAGAAAATGAAATATTGAAGTGCTTTGCAAGCATTGGGCCACTAGGTAGCACAGTAGAGAGAGCGCAGGAAGTCAGGAAGACTCATCTTTGTGAGTTCAAATCTGGCCTCAGACACTTACTAGCTGTGTCACTTAACCCTGTTTGCCTCAGTTTCTTCATATGAAAAATGTCCTGGAGAAGGAAGTGGCAAACCTCTCCAGTATCTCTGCCAGGAAAACCCCAAATAGGGTCATGAAGAGTCAAACACAACTGAAAAACAACTCAACAAAGTTGCAGGCCTTTAAGTACTATTTAAATGCTAACTGTTACAATATGTTTGAAACAAGTCAGTCATGCAGAAGTGTACCAAGTTGGTGTACCATCCATTCTTTTAGAAGTATTGAGCACCCATTATGTCAGAAGACTGAGAAATGAGGACTGGAATCCACCACTGATACCTGGGGCTGAGCAAAGGTGCCATTGGGATGGAGGGACAGTGACCTTGCCGAAGACATTTTTAGTCTGGAAAATAGTTAGGTTTATTGCTACAGTGTAGGAATCGGGTCCTAGAGCTGGGCCTGAGACCTGGGGGTCCTGACCCCTCCCTCTTTCTGCCGTACGTCTCTGTAGGTGCCCTGTCTGCAGGCAAGTTATATTCGAGAGATATAGTGGAAAACAGGTTGGACTCGGCCCCCGGTTTAAATTCCAGCTCTCTTACTGTCTGTGTAATCGTGCTGCTGCTGCTGCTGCTGCTGATTGCTCTAATGATGTTTTAAGGTTTGCAAATGGCTTTATCTGTATTATCTTAGCTGATCCTCACAACCCACATTTTGCAGATGAGGAAACTGAGTTGAAGTGGAGCGCTATGCGTCCTACAGAGAGTAATTGGCTAACCTAGGCAAGTCACTTGACTAGGTGACCTCTGAGTATCTAGAATCCTCTGGGCTATGAGTTTGGGGAATTTAGGAACACTGTGATAAAAGCTGACAGCTTTTATAGGTTGTCCCACTCTTGGTTTTCCAGGATAATAACAAAAATAGTAATTCCATTAACAGCTAACATTCACTTAGTGTTTGTTACATTCCAGACACCCTGCTAAGTACTTTACAATTATCTCATTTGAGCCTCACAATAATCCTGAGAGATAAATGCTGCTATTTATCATCCTCTTTTTAGAGATGAGGAAACCGAGGCAAACAGGTTAAAATGACTTGCCCACGGTTTTACAACTATTAAGTGTCTGAGGGCAGATTTGAACTCGACTCTTCCTGACTCCAGGGGTTGGGAGCTCTAGACAATTTCCCAGTTTTTGTTTCATTCTCCTTACTGCTGACTTAGGCAACGCTTAAACCCTAGACTGTCTTGAGAAATACAGTCATCAGGCAGGGTCCAAAATAGGCCTGTCACAGGAGCTGGCATGCCTTTGGAATTTTATAGTCTATAAAGCAACTTATGGGCACTTTTTGGTTCTAGAAACAACCCTGTGAATGAGAGTCAGTAGGATAAGTATTAACCACACTCTGCATGAACCATTAAGAGACTTGCCCCAACCCTGTGCCTGCCCAGTTGTCAAGGTCAGAGCTGGGCCTCAGGTCTAGGTGTTCTCTTTTAGCTACTGCACTGCTAAGGTAACTTGCTGCTGACACCCCCTCACCTGCCCTGTGAGAACTCCCAGACCTTCCTGTTTGCCCCGCAAGGCTATCCAGAGGACCCCACTAAAGTTCTTGTACCCAAGGCCTGTTCTTGGACAGTAGCATTTGATGTCATTCTCTCTCTTCTTCAAAAAAACCTATGTCTTCAGCCTGGGCTTTTCAGCTAGATATCAGGGAAGAGAACAGCTAAGTTTTTTCATGCATTATTGTGAACCAATTTTAACTGGCTCAATATGTTCATTTTTCTTAGGGATGCTTTTATTTTTAAGAGGATACTTTTTCAGCTTCTAGAATGGAGCCCCATGATGGAATTTTTGGCTCTAGGGTGATGTCTTTCTGTTTAACGTGGGAAATAAGAAGAGAAAGCTGTTCCGTGTGCTCTTCTAAGCCCTTCCCTTGCTGGGCCAGCTAGAGCCAGACAGTTCATCTGCAGGCTCATGGGCTTCCAGATTAGCCCTGGTGGGCCCAATAGGACAATGGAAAGAACATGGAAGATTCAGAAAGCCTGGATCAAAGGTTAGAGAGGACAGATGTAGACCTGAAAGAGGACCCCTTAGAGGTACAGTCCAAACCTTTTATATTATAGATGAAGAGTTGATTGATTTGCCCAAGGTCACACAAGTAGTTAATTTGAGAGGCAGGATTTGAGTCCTCTGCTTACAAAAGGACTGTACCACACTGTCTGTGATCCTGCCTAGGAGCTGAGTTTTAATTCCAGCTCTATTTCCTCCTACTCATGTGTGTCCGTGGGGAGCCTACTGAATTTCTCTGTTTTGTGTAAAATGAGGCCATGTGGTTTTGTACCTCCTACCTCCCAGCATTGCTGAGGACAGCATTCTGAAGCTGTCAGAGTTAGGGGAAGGGGAGGCTTTTTTGTATTTTTGATTGAAGATAGTTCTTGTCTGTTTCAGTAGCTGGGCAGCTTGGGGAGCTACCCGCAGGTACAGTGAGGATGGGTCTAGATGGAGCCATAAGAATTTGGATCCATCTGATTCTTCTCCTTTCTGTACCTAAATGAGAGAGGCACTGCTTTAGCCCAAATGTATCAACAGCTCAACATATCAAGAGAAGAGGGAAGCAATTATTTTTCCTGAGAGTGAGAAACCCTTAGAAAAACCAGGCTGGAGATGTCTCTTTCCCCCCCTCACCCTACTTTTTCAGGTGTTTATTAATGATTAATTATTGATACTAATAACTCACATTTATATTGTGGCCCAAGGTTTCAGAGTTCTTTCCTCATCCCATTTTGCAGATATACAGACTGAAAACTTGAGTGACTCACTGATGGGTTCGCAAGGTAGCAGGCTGGAGCACCAGGACCAGCCCAACGATCTGCCATCACTGAATGGCTCCTTCTTTCAGAGGCAAGGTTTCCATGGCTTTGGACTTGGAAGCCCTGGCTCTGACACTTGCTGGTCACGTGGATGAGCAGGTCACTGCCTCTCTGAGTTATCCCTGTTTTACAGATGAGGAGACTAGTTTTCCAGTTGCCACCAACTGTAGCTGATCCTTGTGAGCGACTAGTTACATTTGAGGATCAGTAAACCTGCAGTGCTTGGCTGGGTAGGCCATTCAGTTCTTTGGGCATGTCAGACGTACAATCAGGGATCAGCGTGTGAAAGAATTCTGAGACGCAGAGTTTTTCAGTCAGTAAATAGGGATATGCACCATTCATTCAAATAGCAGTAATGTAAATTAGGATACTGGAGTACAATCAATGCATAAGGTGTGAGAACAGATGAGGGAGAAATCATTCCTAGATGGATTTGGGACGGGTAAAATGAAGGTGTCCGAGGTCTGTTTCAGCTCTAAATCTATAATCTGGTGACCTGGGAAAACGTCATGGAGCAGGTGGCATTTATGCTAGGCTTCAGAGGAAGTACAGATAATAGGAGGTGGAAGGGGGACTTTCCAGGCATAAGAAACAGTACAAGTCAAGGCTTGGAGATAGGACCATGCTTAGGCAGCTACTGGTAATCTAGGTTGACTGCTGTCTGGAAAAGCTGGACAGATTGCTTAGTGAGAGGTGGTGCTGTTCTTCTTTTCACTCATAAACTTCCTTGGAAGACTCTCTGGTTGTTTCGGGGTGGGGGTCAGTCTTCTCTCCCCAACTTGACAGTTCCTCTAGGGCAAGATGTGTGTGCACACGGGCATGTGGGCTTTTTTTTTCCCTTCCTTTCTCTTCTTCTTTTTCCCTCCCCCCACCCTTTACCCTCTCTGCACATTAACCCACTACTCCAGCAAAGCTGCATTACTCTCTTCTCATATGTGCCGTATCCATCAGTTAAGTTGCTGTGGTGTGCCTGGCACTGTGCTAAACTATTGGAATATAAAGACAGGTGAGACAGCTTCCCTGCCCTTAAGGAGACAACACGTGTCGGTATATTCAAAATACATACGACATAAAAACAGTGTCTTTTGGAGAGGATGAGTTCTAGTAGCTGGGCTGGGTGTGGGGGGTAGGAAAGGTTTCATGTAGAAGGTGAGTTATGAATTGTTGTGAGGGAGGCCAAGGAATCCAAGAGGCCGAGGTGAGGGATGGGTGCCCTCGAGTTTGGGAATGGCACGTTCTCTGTTTAAAGGTCGCAAGGTAGGATTTGGAGCATGGTATATATGAGGATCACCCAGCAGTATATATGACTGGAGTGAGTGAGGAAAGAGCAGAAATGAATGTATTAGGAAGGGGACAGGTTGTGAGGAGATTTAAATGCCCAGCATTAGGCTTTATATTTTATTTTGGAGATAATAAGGAGGCCCCTGACTTTTTTGGGTAGTGGGGCTAGTGTGGTAAGACCTACCCTTTAGGAAAATCACTTTGGCAGCTGTGGGGAAAGAATTGAGGCAAAGTGAGTGAATTAAGTGGAATAGCCCACTTGAAATTAATGAAGACCTAAATTAGGATGATGTCCATGAGGGAAGAGAATAGATGGCAGAGATATTATATAAAAAGGCCCAAAGAGATCTCACATTTCTTTTAGGATGAGTACTCCCACAATTTGATATGGGAGATGTGAAAGTAAGAAGTCTAGATTGACCCTCTGGGGTTGTGAATTTGGATGACTGGAAGGGTAGTAGTGTCCTTAACAGAAATAAGGACATTTGAGAAATGGGGGGGGGTTGTTTTTAATTTATTTCATTTCAATGAACAAAACTAATTTTATCTCCTTTTTACTCCCCCCCCCCAACATTTTTTTTAAAGAAAACAAAAGACTTTTAACAAATAGGCATGGTTAAACAAAACAAATTCCTATGTTGGCTCTGTCCCAAATATCCAGGTCTCATTCTGCACCCTGAGCCCATTACTTCTCTTCCAGGAGGTGGGTAAGTAGAATGGTTCATCATTAGTCCTCTGGAATCTTGGTTGGTTTTTGCTTTGATTAGAGTTCTCAGGTCTTCCAAGGCTGTTTGCCTTTAAAATATTGTTGTTATTGTATAGATTGTTCTCTTGGTTCTGCTCACTTCTCTCTGCATCAGTTCGTACAAGTCTTTCCAGTTTTCTCTGAAATTGGCCTCTTCATTATTTCTTACGGCACAATAATATTCCATTCCATTCGTTTACCATAATTTGTTCGTTCATTCCCCCTTTGATGGATGCCCCTTTAGTTTTCAATTCTTTGCCACCACAAAAAGAGTTGCAGTTAATATGTGTGTGTGTGTGTGTGTGTGTGTGTGTATGTGTGTGTCCTTTTCTTCTTTCTTTGAACCCTCTTTGGATTATGGGCCTAGTAGAAGGGTGGGGTTTTTGGGGTATTGATAATGAATTTGTTTTGAGTATATTGAATTTCAGATGCTTACAGGACGTTCATTTTGGAATGTCCAGTAGACAGTTGGAGATCCTTGACTGGAGGTCAGGAGAGAAGCTAGGTCTTGGAATCATTTGAATGGAAATAATAGTTGAATCCATGGGAGCTGATGAGGGCACCAAGTGAGGGAGAGAAGAGAGAAGCGGACCCAGAACCTCAGAATTAGGGGCAGGGACAACTCTAGCCCTGATTTGAGCCTTGAGGTACTCCTACAGTTTGTGAAAATGACATGTGTAATGATCTAGAGGAGGAGACTGAGAAGGAATGGTCAGACAGGAGGAGACCCAAGCAAGCAGTTTCAGGAAAACCCAAGGGGCAGGAGAAATGCTGCAGAGGTCAAGTTGGATGAGGACTGGGAACAGGCCTTTGGATTAGACAAGGGACCATTGCTAACTTTGGAGAGCAGTTTTGGTTGTATGATGGAAGAAGCTAGATTACAGATGATTTGGAAGAGAATGAGGAGAGAGAAAGTAAAAGCAATAAGTCTAGACAGCTTTTTCAAGAAGTTTGACTGAGAGCAAAAACCCCACAAATAAGATGATCCCTAACTGGGACAGGATCTAGAAGTTGGGGGAGATTTGAACGTGTTTGTAGGCATCAGGAAAGAAACCAGTAAATAGGGAGAGGCTGAAGACGAGAGGAGGATCTTCTGGAGAAGGTGGAAAAGGATGGGATCCAAGCGTTTGGGGAGAGTCGGCAGCCTTGGCAAGAAGGCCACCATTTCATCAGATGCTGGAGTCGAGGAGCACATAATGGGAGGCGGGAGGTGATGACAAGGGGCTGTGAGATGAGGGAGCTTTGGGGGAGTGGCCTCTGTTTTTCTTGTTAAATTATGAGGTAAGTTCCTCAACTGAGGGGAAGCTGTGGGGAGGTGTGAGGAGACAAGAGAAAGTTTAGAACAGCTCTTGTGAGTGGGACAAAGAATCAATTAGAGATAGGATTTCCTGATTTCTTGCCTTTGCTCCTTCTATTTCCCCTGCTCGTCTCTCTCCCTGCTTAGCCGAGTCCCATCCTTGCCTCTCCCACGAGGCCGTTGATGACTCGCCCCAGGGAGCTCACACATTGTTGTCAGGACCACTACTCCTTTGACCTGTGGAACACACGCTGTGGTGTTGTTTGCTGAAGTGCATTCAGAACCATGGAGCTCCCTGTCTTCAATACTTCTTTGACTCTCCCATGCCATCTAATAGGAAGCATTTGATTCAGTGAACATTTACCGAGTGCCTGCTGTATGGCAGGCAAGGTCCAGATGCCTTGCATGGAGTAGTTGCTCAATACATGCTTTTTGATTATAATGAATTGACAATAAACACTCCAAGATCTCCTAGGTTCTAAGGGATGTAGAGCTAGAAGGCACGTGAGATTGACCGATCCATTTTCCTCATTTCGCTGCAGAGGAAATTAATAGCCGACATTTAAAGGCTTTAAGGCTTGCAAAGCACTTTCTTATTGATATTACAAATATCTCATGTATCTCAAATTACAAGCCTAGGAGGTAGGGGCTATTATTACCCCCATTTTACAGATGTGGAAACTGAGGCAGACAGCAGTTAAATGACTTGCCCAGGGTCACGCAGCTAATTAAGTATCTGAGGCTGGATTAGAATTCAGGTGGTCTTGACTCCGTGTCATCTTGCACTCTGTCCACTGTTGTGTCACCCAACTGCTACTGAGTGAAATCTAGGGAAGGTCACGCCATTAGTAAGGAGCAGGGCCAGGATTTGAGCCCAGCTCTTCTGATTCCAAATTCAGTGCTCTGTCCTTTGGCCTATGGCTGCTCCTTGTTGAATTAGATTAGCCACATGATCTCCCTAATAGGGTCCCATCTCCTGCTGGATCCTAAGCCAGCAAGCTCCTTTCCCAGGAGTCAAGCTGTCCGTTAGCATAATGATGCCCTTCTGTTTTCCACTTCCTGACCTGTCCCCACGCGGGAGGGAGCAGAAGCTCAGAGATGAAGGGCCTCGTTCAAGGTCCCACAGCAGGCACTACCCAGTGCGGCTCTGTCCATTTCCAGACTGGCATTCTTTTCATTGTGCTCCGTGGAACTAGCCGTCTAATTAGGGTGACAAGACCCCACGTGAAACGAAAAGAAATGATAGTAGGAGGTTAGAACATATATCCTAGGAGTTAATTATGTATAGGCTATAAATGTTGCAGGAGTTTGGAGGGAGAGGGAGTTTTGTTAAGGCTTTGTGGAGGAGGTGGAATCTCAGATGAGCCTTGAAGGAGGGGTAGGATACTCGTAGACAGGGGATCAGACTCTGAGAGTACTGGAGGCAAGGCAATGTCAGGAATAAAAATCTATTAAATGCTTCCTAGGCACTAGGCATACAAAAGGAGGTGTGAAAGACCTTGTTCTCAGGGAGCTCATTCTAGTCCTGTCCAATTAGGGAGGGCAAACAGTGTGTGGTACAACGGAATGAGTCCTGGCTCGGAAGTCAGAGGACCTGGATCCAGATTCCACCTCAGAGTCTCTGAGGGCAAGTACCAGCTTCCCAGAGTAAAATCAAAGGGTTGGAATGGCTTCTGATGTTCCCTGCAGCTCTAGAGCTTTGGGCCATGTAAATGCACCAATCCTTTTGATATGGGTGAGAGTGAAATTTGATGGACAAAAGATGGTTTTCATCTCAGGTGTGTGTGTGGGGAGAGAGGGGAGCAAAGGAGGGCTTTTTGTGTAGGATGTCATGCCTCAGTTGGGCCTTGATGGAAGGGGGAATAGCTTTAACAGGAGAAGATTTGGGGAAAAGAGTTTGTTCCAGGCATGGGAAAATGATGTGCCCTCAGGTAGCTTGCCATCTAGTAAGATGTTTCTGTGCTTTGCATCAAAGGGAAGTTTCCTGGCCCAAAACAAACCACTCTCCTTTGTCAGAGAATAATTGCAGATGGGTACCTGCACTTCCCCGCGTCTGCTTTGCTTTGAGTTGGGAGGTGCCCATTCAGCTTGGAGAAAGTGGGACGTGTGATGTTTCCCAACCCCTGATATGACTTTCCTCATGGAGCTGCACTGTTCTGTGTTCGATTTGATCCTCCTGGGGGTTGTGCCGCTCTGGAAACACAGGCTTCACGTGCCTTGCTTCTGCCTCCTTAGCAGCGCTGTAAACTCCTGGAAGACAGGGAATCGTGTTTTGCAATCCAGCCTCCAGAGTTCACTGCCTTAGGCCTCTCTTGTGACCAGACCCAGGGCCCACCAGTGTCAGGGAGAGATGCGGCTCGTTGGCCGGACCGAAGTGTGAGGTTGGTTGGAAGACCTCTGGAAAAAATAACAGTCCCAAGTTCAGAGAATGAAAAAATTTGAAAGAACTTTGGAAAATAGAGGGGCATCATCAGCAGTCAAGAACTGTTGTTGTAAGACGCTTCTTTTCCCGTCAGATACCTTTTGTGCTTTCCCATTGGCAGCCTGAACTATTTCCTGAGGGACTGATCACTGAATAGTTGGCTTCTTAAAAAAGGAGCAGAGTCTCCAGGACCCAGGGGTGCGTTTGTTTTTTTCAGGCCCGCTGTGGCTGGAATTGGCTATTTATTTTGGCTGCCTTCTCATTAGGGTGTGCCTCCTTGCTTTGTGGAGTGGAGAGAGGAGTGGAGGTGGAGTGTATGGTATTTTCTCTAATTCAGATTCTGAATTTTGTGGCCAGTAAATAAAGATGGAGAAATTTCAGGAAGGGGAAAGAATAGTTTTTACCTACCTGGTGGTAGGGATAGTTGTGGTGTCAATAGGCCCTGTGTTATATGTATCATACGGAGGCACCTAGGTGGCTCAGTGGATAGAGCTCTGGGCTTGGAGTCAGGAAGACCTGAGTTCAAATCCAGCCTCAGACACTTACTAGCTGTGTGACCCTTGTCTTGTGGGTAAGTCACTTAACCTCTGTTTGCCTTAATCCACTGGAGAAGGAAATGGTGAACCATTCCAGTATCCTTGCCCAGAAAACCCCATGGACCATATGTCCATAGGGTCACAAAGAGTCAGACGTGACAGAATCGAGTGAACGCCGTCAGCAACGACGTATTGTGATTAGACGTGGCCTGTTCTTTTATTCGGCCACTCATTCAGGAAATCACTGAGCGCCTGCCTCGTCTTTCATCAGAGTGCGTGGTAGTTATGGAAAGACATGGACCTCTGCCCTGAGGAGCTCGGAGTCCAGGTGAAGAGGCAAGGCTTGCCCATGAAGCAACTCGAAAGTAGCTTATTTTTTTGAAAAGTCTCAAGTCTGTTTCAGACGTGTGGGGTGCAAACGTGTGGAGAGCAGCAGGAATTCAGACTGGGGGAGAGAGCGCTCGCTGTTTTAGCCCCTTAAAGCTTCCATTCTCTCTCCTCACAACAACTCCCGGGAGATAAAACACTGCAGTCAGGAAGACCCAGGTTAACTCCTGCCTTGGACACTTACTAGTTGACGTGTGACCTGGGTGTGTCGTTTAGCTTCTGCCTCAGTTTCTTAATCTATGAAGTAGGAGGTTTGATTTGGTGATCTCTGAAGGCCTTCTAGCCCTAAATTGATGCTCCTAAGGGCCTGTGGAAGCAGGTGATGCAAATATTATTGTCCCTGCTTTACAGAAGGGGAAGTGGAGGTTCAGACGGGTCAGATTTCTCATCTGAGGTCTCAGAGCTAGTTAGTGACAGTTTCTCAATCAGTGGTTCTTTCTACTTCTTTTGGGGGCCTCTGTCCCAGAGCCAGCAGGGTGCAGTTTTTTGAAATGTGTTCCTTGGGGAGCATGCTTTGTATGAGTGACAGCGACACAGTCATACCTACTCTCGGGCTATGAGAGTCATGGCATGTTAGAGTTGCAGGGAATCTTGGAGGTCGATTAGAAGAAGACTTAGACCCCTTGGGCCAGGGGCCAATGCATCCTTGTTGCACCTCTCCTGGGAATGTTTGTAAATACATTGAATAAAATACATAGGATTACAAAAGAAACAAGTTATACTGAAATGCATTTATCAAAATATTACAAAAACAAGCCCATGGATACGAAACTGCTCTACTCCTGTCCCTACACCAGAGAGGTGACATGCTTTTCTGAAAGTCATAAAGCATCATTCCTCTAAACATACATACATACATACATGCATACATACATACATATTATACATGTCTGTATGTATGTGTGTGTATATATGGGTGTTTTAAATCAGCTTAATTGGAAAACTTCAAAAGACAAGAAGGGGAAGGGCATAGAAAAAGAGCAAAATTTAGTCATGTCTTGCCTAAAGTTATAGAATTCTTGGATCCATAGACATAGGAGGAGCTCACTTTGAAACTCTAGTGGTATTCTGTCTCTCCGGTTTAGAAATATATGTTTAATCAAGCATGTTGTTTCCCTTACTTGGGATGCTTTCCCTCTGCTCATCCCCCAAACATGCCCCTCCTCTCCTTCAGCCAGGCTCAGAATCTGCGGCCTCCACACTAGCTGACTGGTCATTTCTTGGCTTGTCTGCATTCCTGGTGGAGCCTTTCGGTGGGGATTCTTCCCTGGTCTTTAAGTCCTGAGTGTTGGACTTTATCTCTAAAGTGAGGAGAGAGGCAGTTGGTGGAGGACTTAGGGAACCAGCCTCGGAGCCAGGAAAAGCCAGGTTCAGTACCTGTGTCGGACAAATGATAGCTATGTGACCACGGGAAAGTCCCTTCCCTTCAGTCCTCCAGATGACCACAGGTTGACAGAGTTTCCACATTGGGAATTTGTCCTAACAGACCAGCACAGTGGCCCTTGTCGCTGGAGGTGAAGCAGGCTTCGATGGCCAGGGCAAGACTCCCGAGCCCCAGTCTAATCTGACAGTACTATGCAAGGCAGCATACTGGGCACTGAGAATGCAGAGACAGAGGTTTATCTGTAACCAGATAAACGCGTGTGATCGTTCAAAGAAGACAGAGTTGTAGAACTGAGCCTTAAAGGGGGCTGAGGAGGTTCCGAGAGTCAGAGGTGAGAAAGGGATGTGTTCTGGGGGCAGGGAATGGGCAGAGGCAGCCGAGTTAGGGAACAATAGATTTAGCTGGAGCACAGCGTGCGTGAAGGGGGTGGACAATCGATCGGCTGGGAGCTTGGAAAGGTAGCAGGGATCTGGATCAGGAGGAGCTCTCGATTCCCCATCGAGGAGTTTGCATTTGATCCTAGAGGCATGAGGAGCAGCTTGAACAGGCTTGAGCCCTGTGAAGATGCATTTTGTCAGCCATGGCATGGATGGAGTGGGGTGGGGTGGTGGATAAGCATTTTTATAGTGCCTACCATGTGCCCAGGCGTTATGCTTTGCACACACTGTCTCATTAGATCTTCACAACAACTCTGTGAGATAGGAGCTTTTATGATCCCCACTTTATGGCTGAGGCAGAGGTTACATGACTTGTTTAGGGCCACATGGCCAGTAAGTGTCTGTGGCAGGATTTGAACTCGGGTCTTCCTGACTTAAGGCCCAGCACTTTACGCACTGTATCCCTCAGAGCTGAATTAAAAAACACTACAAAGTCTTACAAAAACTTATGAAAGTCTTGTAAAAACTGGACTGCCTGCTGTTCTTTGAACTCTGCGTGCCTTTGGCCATTTCCCCAACTAGAACGCCTCCCTTCCTCGCCTCTGACTCTCCTTGAAGGCTTGGTTCATAAGCCATCCCTAAGCAGACTTCCACAACCCCTGTCGTGTTTCAAGAGGAGACAAGGACTTGGACTAGGGCAGTTGCCGTGTGAGTAGAGAAGGGAGGGGGCGGTGGATGCAGAGATGTTGGAAAGATTTATAAGGCTTTGTAAGCTATTAGGGGAGATGGAAGAACCACCTCACTTTTCTATTTTTATCCCAGGGCTTAGCCACGCTTGTCTCATAGCTTTCATTCGTTCATTTATTCATTTGTTCATTCACGTTGTCTTTGGCTCTGACCAGGTGGACTTTCTTCATTCCTTGGGTAGCCCATAGCAGTAGGAAACGGCCTTCTTCCTGTATGTTTTTATGTTTCCCTTGTTGAGTCTCAGACCTTAACAGTACAGCACAGGCCTTGGGTGGCAGGTGGTGGGGTGGGGCGGTGTTTTGGATCATCCCCTGGGTCCCTTCCCTGCTCTGACTTGCTGTGCCTAAATGCCCGCAGAGCAGTCCAGGCTCTCCAGAGGCCAGGTTCTCGAAGTCTTCCGTGGCTCTCTGTATTCAGAGCTTGAGGCCTCCTGGGTGGGGCTTCTTGGAAAGGAGGCCATCTGTGCAAGATGATTTATTTTTTTAAAAGGGGAAAAATAAAGGAAAGAAATTATAACTGCCCCAGGTTTCAGTCTCAGACTGTGCCAGGGTCAGCAAGGCCCCAAACAGAAAGTGCCAAGATAATTAAAAAGCAAGTAAACTCCCCTGCCTGGATAGGAAGCCTCTAGAGAGAAAAAGGCTGACTTTTGCTGACCAGACCCCTTTTGCTCTTGGGAAACAAATGGCGGTACCTAGCATTTCCTGGCAGCCCTGGCCTCCTGCCCTCCTGCCTGAGGCAGTGTTAAAAGTCAGAGGAAGGCATGAGACGAGGCCTCGGGCGCAGGAGTTGGTCCCAGGAGGGAGAACCTGGATCACTCTTCTCTGGGCCTCAGTTTCCTTATTTATTGCTTGAAATTCTATCAGTGATTCTTTGGGTTGAACGTCTTGGATGACAACCTCCTTTCTCTAAATACAAAATCTGCCTGGGAGGGTGGGCTTGGGCTGGGCAAGGGTGAAGGGGGTGATGTACTCAGCCTATGAACTCTTCAATACAAATTCATTTATCGGTAATGCTAAACAGAAGTGTGGCTAAACAGAAGGGACATTCCAGGGGGTGGTGAGGGGGCCAGCAGTGTCAGGAAAGCCAAGGCGCAGGAAGCTAAACTGTACCATCTTCAGGATTCCATCATGCTTTTGCCTGTCACCATCCTCTTAGTGCTCAAGTCTTGGGTACTAGACCAGAACACTATCCTTGGCTTGTTGAAAATCCCATAGGGAAGAGAACCGGTAGTAAAGGTCTTCTGTGCACCATAAATAGGTGGCCTTTTTCAAACAACACAAACCAAAACAAACCCCAGGAGAGCCAAGTTCTTCCTGGGTTTGGGCAGGGCCCCCCTCTAGCCATCTGTGGTTTCGTTTCCTGCCATCCTCTACCCTCTAGAGTCAGGTTTCTGAGGCAGCCCTGTGTCCCAGCCCAGAGGGTGTGGCTGCATTTCTGTGGCTTTCTCCAGGAGAGGGGGAGGGAAGACCAGCAGCAAGGAGGGAGCCGCATCCCCTTTCCTTCCTTCTCTCCCTCCCTCTGTCTCTCTCTCTCCCTCTCTCTCCCTCCCTCCCTCTCTCCTTTTCTCTCTCTCTCTCTCTCTCTCTCTCTCTCTCTCTCTCTCTCTCTCGATAGAGAGCTGTGCCTGACTTCTTTGTGATTTCTGTCTCTCCCCCACCCCAACATTAAATAGATTTTTTTTTTGTTTCCTATTTTTAAAATCCCGGTAATGACTCATTTGGCAGGAGGCCCATTTGATATTTATTGACTTGAGTAGTTGGATTTTTCTTTAGTCTTCATAGATTTTGAATTAGAAGGAACTTCAGAGGCTGGGTACAACCTGAGTATTTACAAGAGAATCCCTTCTACTACATCTGTAACAAGTGGTCATTCAGCTTTTACTTCGAAGACCTACTGAATGACAGTCTTTTTTTAACTAATTTTTTTAAATTAACAATTATATTTTTACTCCCTCTCCCTTCCTCCGTCTGTTTAAAAAAGAAAGAAAAAAGAAAAACCCTTGTAACAAATATGTATAATCAAACAAAATAAAGTCCCACAGTGGTCATGTCCAGAAAAACGTGTCTCATTCTGTTTCCTGGGTAGCCCCCTGTCGAGAGGTGAGTAGCATGTTTCACTATAGGTTCTTTGGTGTCATGGTTGTTCATTGCTCCCTGTTCTATATCAGTTCATACAAGTCTTCCAGATTTCACCGAATCCATCTCTTTCCTCATTTATCATGGGACATTGAAATTCCATTACATTCACATACTACAATTTGTTCAGCAATTTCCCCAATTAATGGGTTTCCCTTTAGTTTCCACTTCTTTTCTACTGTAGAAGGAGCTGGGAGGGTTTTTTTTTGTTACATATGGATCCTTTTCCTTGTTCTCTTCGGGGTATAGGCCTCTTAGTTGTAACACTGGGTCAAAGGGTAAGTTTGATGAGTATGCCATATCATCTATGGCTTTTTCCAAGTCATTAGTAAAGACTGCATGGCGAAGTTCCAAGGACAGATCCTCTGGGCACTCCTCTAGAAACTTTCTTCCAAGGAGACATTGGACCAGTGGTGATGACCGACTGCCCTTTGAGTTGTCATTCAGGTTCTTGGGAATCCGCCTTGCTCTTACTGCTGTCTGTCCCCTCCCTGTCAAAGGTGCCTCAGCAAATTACCAGCTCTGCCTCATTTGGACTCCAGTCCAAGAATTCGAAACTAATACCATGTCCCCTTCTGTTCAGCACTTTATTTTCCTCAAAGCTGTTAGATAACAGGATCTTCCTGACCCTTTAAGGAAAGTAGGGCAGTTTATTATTTGACAAATGAGGGAATTGAGGTTCAGCAGGCTTAGTCATAGAGTCCTTGAGCTGTGACTAGAACCCAGGCCTAGCGATTCCCAGTCCAGAGGCTGGCTAGCTGGCAAAGTGAGTAGAGCACAGGACTTGGAGACTGAATCTTTCCTCAGACACTGTGTGAAACCTGGGAAAATCACTTAGCCTCTCTCAGCCTCAGTTTCCTCATCTGTAAAATGGGGGTTATAACAGCACTGGTGTGGTTGTACAATTTGAAAGTAATATTTTGAATACATGTAAAGTACTTTGGAAACCTTAAAGGACTATAAATTGCTAACTATTATTAGCTAGCTTTTGGCTGCCTAGTCAGAGAAAGGTACCAGCAGAGCTTAGAGTGGCCAGTTCCTGAGTCAGAGCAGCAGTCAGTTCTTGGTTGTTACTTTCCTGAAATTCAGCACCACCATCCTCGATTGCCATGTTGGTCATGTCCCCAAGGCCTTCATTCCCAGTCTCTACCACATGGCACTCTTGGTTTAAGGTCAGCCTTGCTTAAAGCAGTACCAGATGGCATCAAAGAATTATTATTTGTGTTGCAACGGACCTCAGTGGCCACCTAGTTCAACCTGTACACAAAAGGAATCCCCACTCTACTATCTCTAGCAAGCGATGGTCCCATCCCTGCTGCAAGACCTCCCAGAAGAGGGAACCCTGCCACATCTGGAAGCAGAGCATTGCACTTGGAGAGAACTCTGATGGTCAGGAAGTTTCAGTTGCCCTCTTTGTTCCTGATCCTGCTCTCTGGGGCCTTCTTGACACGACAGCCCTACAAATACTCGGGGGCAGCAATCACGTTTCCTGGAGTCTCGTTTTCAGTTCCTTCAGCCTGTCGTCCTGGCTTAGACGCAGACCCCGACCTGTGACCTTCCTTATTGCCCTCCTGGACGGCTCCCTGACCCAGAACACAGCACCCTAGATGAAGATCAGCGAGGTATTGGGTGTTGGCTTTACTTAACAGTCACAGGGATGGAAGCCATGTGTTTACAAGAGGACTTCCTGTAGGCCTCTCCTCGAGGATTTAAAATAAGAATTTGTTTAACCATCATCTCATTAGCGCACAACTTTCCAAAAGCACCACTGTTTTTTAAATCAAGGTTCACTGCACCTCGCTCCTCACCTGTCCACTCAAGTCTGGTCTTTAGTTCTCCGCTGCCATTCCTGGGAGCTTAGCTCCTATGCTAACTGAACTCTGATTTATTTGAAAGGAGCACTCGATTTTTGACCAGGGGGATTGGGTTCAGATCCTAGCTCCACCATTTCCTATCCATGTGACCTTGAGCAAATCATTCAACTTCTCTGGGACTCAGTTTCTTCATCTGTTTAAGAGAGGGTTGGGCTAGATTGCCTCTATGGTCCTTTTGAGCTCTTTATCTATTGTTCTTTGTTCCTCATGAACATATTTTTATTTGAAAAAAGAAAGTTTATGTCTGGTATTCTGGTTAATACTTGGCTTTCAAAAAAATGGACACATGACATTTTTAAGTTTAAGCCGCATCATTAATACTTTCTCTGTCACATAAGTCTCGACAGTTAACAAAATAGTAATTCAGGTCTTGGTTTGCTGATCTCTAATGCTCATCCTGAAATTTTAACAGTTAGCTCGAGCTGGTACAAGCCGGCTCCAGCCACCCTGGTTGTGTGTGTACGTGTTTGAACTCACTTGAGCCCCAGTTCGATACCATGCCTTCACTATTATTTTACATCTTCGATTTAAACTTTCTTCCCAGCTTGGACTTTGGAAGTCTTTGGGGTGACACATGGCATTGACTCTTTCCCAGAGAGTGAAGCTCTGAGGCGCCGGGCTCCCTTTCCTCGCTATCACTTCTTTCTTGTGCTGCTGTCATTTTGTCACGGATCTTCTTCCAGGACATGAAGCAGCCTGTTAGTTGGTTCCCCCAGTCTGTCTTCCTCTTGACTTTCAAGGTGATCTCCCTGTAGCGCAGGTCTGACTATGGTACCACCCCACTCAGTCAGCTCCGTGGTTCTGTCTCACCTCCAGGGTCAAATGTGAAACCACCTGCTTGGCTCTGAAAGCCTTCTTGCCCTAGCCTCCTTCAGCCTTTCCAGTCTTCCTATACCTTACATTTGGCTGTGTACTCTGCAATCCAGTGACACCAGCCACTTTGTTCTTCCGTCTCTCTGCTCTGGGGTGTTTTCCTGGGCTGTCCCCCATACTTGGAATAACCTCCTCCTGCTCTCTGCCTTATGGCTTCCTTCATGTCCCAGCTAAAACCCACCTTTCCTGACCCTCCCATAATTCTAGTATCTTCTCTCTGCTGCTTATTCCTAATTTATCGTGTCTGTCTTGTTTGTCCGTGATCGTTTGCACGTTAGCGCCTCCATTCGATCAGGAGCTCCTTGAGGCAGGGACAGTCTTTTGCTTTCCCTTGTATCCCCAGCGCTTTGCACAGTGCCTGCTCTTAGTAGGTATTTAATAAATATTTATTGACTAGCAAGCTGACTGATTATCTGCAGTCCTCAAATCTGACATTGCCAGTGCCAGAATTGTACCTATTTTCCATAATCAGCCCATCCCAGGCCCCTACAACAGTGGTACCTTAAAGCCTAGGATGAAATGAGTGCTGAAGGCTGGACCAGCAGTTAGATGTGAGTCCCTTTGCTCCTCCTCCTCTTACAGGCCTGTCCCTGGAACGCTTGCCCAACTCCATCGCCTGCCGAGCCCGCCTCAGTGAGAGGGAAGAAGAAGCCATCTCCTGCTTTGAAAGGGCATCCTGGATTGCTCAGGTGTTTCTGCAAGAGCTGGAAAAGGTGAGACGGCCGTGGAATGCCACCTTCCCCTCTGTCTCTCTTTGGCCCCTCTGGACCAGCAAGGTTGCTGTTGTAGGGTGGTGGGAGAAGTGTCTTAAATCCACTTCACTTGTGGGCAAAAAGTCAAATGTGTTAAGTGTCCCCAGGACGTTTAGTGCCTATGCTTGGGTTGCATTGTAGACATTAGACCAGGTTCCTTACTTTCCCAGGAATACAGGACTTAACATTTGAGACAGGATAGAAGACCTTATAGAGTTAACATAAATATAAGAATAAAAATACGGTCACTTCCAGGGTGTATTGGGGGAGGAGGTGAACTACTAGGGCACCTTGCTGTAGAAGAAGATATCCTTAAACTTAGAAGATTTAAAGCCACCGAGGAAGTCTGAGACATACAACAGTTGGTCAGTCAACAGGTCTTTATTCCTTGCCTACTATGTGTCAGGCACGGTACTGGGCAAGTACAAAGAATAAACACCCGCTTCTCCCAAATACCTGGCTTTTATATGACCCCTTAAAATTCGTCAAGAGCCAAGTAGGCACTACAGGCATTATCTTCGTTTTACATATAAAGAAACTGAAGCTGAGACTGTCAAGTGTTTAGCCCGTGGTTACCCAGTTATTAAGTGTTGGAATTGGACACTGAAGCCCCGACTTTGTCCTCTGTGCTGTCCACTGTGCTATATTGTCTCAGTAGTGAAGTCGATGTCCCTCTCTGCTCCTGCCCAGCAAGGAGAAGCCTCCGTTGGGGCTTGGGTTGATCTCAGCCAAAGGCCCTTCTGCTTGCCTAAATACTGGAGGGAAGGGGGAAGCGATTTGGTGAAAATGACTGTTGAGGCCTTCTTCCTTGACATGTGGGAAGCTAATTTGAGAGGGCTGACTATAGTTGTGTTGATCTTTTGGGCACAGTTAGAAGTTTCATATTTGTGGAAATACATATGTTTTTGGTTGTTGTTCAGTCGTCTCAGTTGTGTCTGACTCTTTGTGACCCTATTTGAAGTATTCTTGACAAAGATACTGCAGTGGCTTGCTGTTTCCTGCTCCAGCTCATTTTATAGATGAGGAAACTGAGGCAGACAGGGTTAAGTGGCTTGCCGAGGATCACACAACTAGTGTCTGAGGCCAGATTTGAACTCACTCTTCCTGACTCCAGACCTCATGCTCTATCCACTGTGCCACGTAGCTGCCATGTTATATATGTGTGAAAATGCTTAAAGAGAGACAGAGATAAAGGAGGGATATGGAGAAATAGAAAGAGGGGAGGTCATGGGAGGGAGAGATGGAGACAGAGAAGAGAGAGGGAATTCTGCCTCTTATCTGGAAGCCTGGGAAACCAACCCTTAGAAAGTGATTAAAAGTCATGATCTTCAGCGCTCTGGCTAGGTTGTAGGGCCACTGTTAACCCTCAGGTTGAAGGCAGATAGCCTTTCCTGCAGTGTCCTGGGATCTACTCTTGCTGTCTTCAAGGATGTCCCACACAGTAAGTGAAAGGAAGCCCTGTGCACAGTCTAGAACAGGGGTTCTTTGTCTTTTTAGAACATTTTGGTAACTGTATTTCAGTGTAATTGGTTTCCTTGGTAATCCTATGTAGTGGATTTTATGCAGCTGACAATATTATTCTGAGAAGGCTCCTATAGGCCAGCAGTGTCAGACCCCCCCCCCCAGATTAAAACATAATTGGGAAATACTTAGCAAAATGAGTAAAACCCCAGCAGAATACAGATAATGTGAACATGGGGGTTTCTGAGTCAGTGTGTGGTACAATTTAGGGACTCTTGTTTCTGTTTGATTTTGCCATCCCTGTTGTGGACTTCTTCGATGCTGAAACGGTCTGTGAGAACCCTTGCTCTAGAATGAAATTTGTCTCTTCCAAGAATAACCAACCACCTTATCAAGGGGGCAGGGAGGGTGGGGGTGGGGCACAGATTTAAACTAGTTTTTTAAAATTAAAGTGCAATAGAATTTGTTTGGTTTTGAGAATTTCACATAGGCTCCTTGCAGTCATTGGTGATTCCAGAAAGGGTGAAGGGGAGGGGCAGTGGCCTGCCCATGTGCTCTGTATTGGTTGCCTCCTAGAGGCCCAGAATAGTCACCCAGTAGTCCTTTGACTAGAACTGTGTATCTGGCTATAACTTTGTTCTCTTCTTCCCCTACTTCTTCTAGACCACAAATAACATCCATTCAAGGAGCCCGAAGAACAGCAGCCCAGCTGTGCCTGAATTTGAGCTGACGTACTTCCTGGAAGCAGCCCTCCAGAGCGCCTATGTGGCCAGGTTACGAAAGGGGTAGGTTGTGAGTCGCCCTCCAGGTCACCCTTGGGCTGGGCCTGGAGCTTCCTGGTGGAGGGATCTTTAACTTTTTCAAGCATGATGCTCCTTGTTAAAGGCAGTCTGTCTCCTTTCTCCTTCCTTTCTCACCCTTTCCTTCTGTCCATGCACTATGCAGAGCAGTAGGGAACCAGATACAAAGGAAGAAAGGAAATAAGCATTTATTAAATGCCTACTGTGTGCCAGACACTGTGCTAAACATTTTACCAATATTATTTCTTTGATCCTTACAACAACCCTGTGAAGTATGTGCTGTCATTATCCCTGTTTTACAGACGAAGAAACTGAGGCAGACGGAGCTTAAAGCAGTGGGCCTGGAGTTAAGAAGACTCCTGTTCAAATCTGGCCGCTGATACTTCTGGGTTGTGTGACTCTGGGCCAGAGTCTGAGGCCCGATTTGAATTGGACTCTTCTTGACTCTAGGCCCATTGTTCTAGTTGCTTCTAAGTAACATTCATTTTAAGAATGAAATAATCTGTCTCTCAAAGAACTCACCTTCTGAAGGGAGAGAGCACAACAATATTTATCAGTCCATATAGCAGAAGGAGAACTAGGATGAGTTAGGAAGTAGTGTTAACTCCAAGGTAGTTTGGGAGGGGAGGCGCTCTCAGGGGATGGTCAGGAAAGGCTTCACGTACGGGAAGGGTTCTTAAACTGGTGTCAGAGACCTCAGGGGGCCATAGATTGATTTCAGCGTGGGGGAAGGAGGAGGCAGGGTGTCCATGAATTCGGTTTTTAAAAAATTTTGAAATAACTTTCAATATAATTGATTGCTTTTGTAGTCCTATGTATTTTACTTTATGCATTTAAAGACACCAATCCGAGAAGTAGTAGTCTTCACCAACCTGTGAAAAAGGGGTCCATGATACACGATAGTTAGTGCTTAAATTGAGAGATTCTCTGAGGTTGAGGAGGTGAAGAGGAAGTGCCTTTTAGGCATGGGGGGGATGGTCATTGCAAAGGCATGAAGCCCAGAGATAGAGTACTACATGTACAGAACAGAGAAAGGGCAAGATTCACTTGATCACAAAGTGTGGGAAGGGACAATGATGCATACTTAGGAAGGAAAGATAGTTTGGGGCCAGGCTTTCAAACCTAAACAGAGAGGCAGTAGGGAGCCCCTAGAGTGGATTGAGTCAGGAGGAGGCCAGGTAGGCAACAGGGTAAGGCCTGTGCTAAGGGTAGCAGTGTGTGGGGTGGACTGGAATGGGGCAAGACCTAAGGCAGGGAGACCAATTAGGAAACAGTTTCAGTAATCCAGGCAAGAAGTGGTGAGGCCTGAAATAAAATGGCAGCTATGTTATTGGAGAGAAGGAGTCAGGTTCAAGAGATTTGGAGGTAGAAATGGCAAGAATTGGTAACTGATTAGATTTATGCTTTGAAGAGGTGTGAGGAATTGAGGAAAATGCCAAGGTTATGAATCTGGGAGACTGGAAGACATAGTTGTGGAGGTAAGGGTGAGGTGATGGGGGGTGGGGAGAAGATAATGAATTCTGGTTTGGACACATTTAATTCGAGATATCCTTGAGACATCCACTTTGAAAGGTCTGTGATGTGGGACTTGTAAGTCAGGGGAGAGATTGGGACTGGACTGGGATGGACACAGAACACTGAGAGATGGGTGTGGGGATCTGCATAGCGTGGTTCTGGGACCGGAGGGAGGGGGCTGCTCTGGCCGGAGCAGAGACTCGTATGTAGTAATGGACAGCTTTTCTCGCCAAAGTCCCGGCACCCCTGCTCCCCGCCATAGCCGTTCACTTCCTTTGAACCTCTGGAACATGACCAGCAGGACCTCTACCACAGGCTGGAGGATAAAGGACAGAACCGAAAGGAATAACAGGTAGAAGGCACAAAGAGGCCTATTTCAGCTGGACATCAGCACGGGGAAAAAAAACTTCCTGAGAGAGCTATCTGAAAGAGGAGCAGGGTGTTTGGAGAGGTGATAGGTTCTGTCTCCTTGGAGGTCTTCGGAGTCTGGAAGACCACTCCATGTTATCATGGACATTCCTTTCAGGAACAGATTGGAGTACTTGGCCAGTAAGTTCTTTTCCAGCTCTTTAGTGATTGAGTTAAGACTAGTTGCTTTGTTTACTCCAGAGAGCAGAATTAGGGGCCCTGGGTAGATGATGCCAAGAGGCCCGTCTCTTTAAGATCATTATAAAGAAAAATGTCAGTCAGAGCTGTACAAAGCTCTGGAAGAAGAGCATTCCCTGTCGTTAGGGGTCTGAAGCTGGGGCAGGGGCCATAGCACTGGAGCGCCTGTTCAGGTAAGGGTTATGTTAGGTACCTCCGAAATTGCTTTGAATTGTGGAGTTTCTCTATTTTCCCCCATGAACACTAAGCTTAATGAAGGATGTGCCACTCTAAACAAAGGGCCTGGTGAGGGGCCAAAAGGCAGAGAGTTTGAATTCTGACTCGGTGACTTATTAGCTATATGACCCTGTGCACGTTTTTCCACCTCTCTGAGGCTGTTTCCTTCATAAAGTGGGGTTAATGTGTGGACTACTTTTCACAAATGATTGCCGAGTTGTGATCAAATAAGTAATTTGTAAAACTGTGTGCAAATGTAGGGTTTGAAAAATCATAATTCAAATAGCAAACGCACAGCTGGAATGGCCGTTAGGGGATGTCTAGTTCAGGGGTTTTAACCAGGGATGTGTAGATTGATTCCGGGGAGTCTGGGGTGGGGGAGAGGAGGGAGAGTACATCTTTATTTCAATGTAATTGGTTTCTTTTGTAATCCTACTTATTTAATCCCTTTAAAAACATTATTCTTAGAAGGCGTCCACGAGTTTCACCAAACTGTCAGAGGGATGCATGACACAGGTTCAGAATCTCTGATCTACTTCAGCCTTCCCATTTCAAAGATGAGAAAATTTGAGCCCAGAGCCTTGGAGAGAGACTTGCTTAGAGTCTGAAAGGGAGTAAGTGGCAGATCTGTATCAAGTCCTCATTGCACAGTTGCTATTCTTAAGCTGGAGTCCAGGATGGGGGGAGGGAGTCTAGAAAAATCTTGATTTCCTCTGTTAGCTCGAGAGCTATTGACCTCCTTTTTTCTCTCTCACTGCTCTCTCTCACAGGATTTTTAGTACTTGGAGGTCAGGTGATTGCTGAGCTTTTCCAGGTGTGATAAACATGTGATGGTGATCTCATATATAGCAGCGGCTTTGGTGCAAGTACTGGGGGTTAAGGCCACTTTTCTCATACTGGATATTTGAATAATAAATGACACATGGTTGGGGGCGAGGGGTTTTCCCAGCCACTTCCACTTCCTAGCTTCCAGAACCAGTCAGAACTCCTAAGCTGACAAGGTCTGCCTGTCAGCAGCACAAACACCTGGCCGTAGGGAAGTGGGCAGGCACAGTGCTCTCCATTTTTACAGATGAGTAAAGTGAAGTCGGGAGGTTTTAGTGATGTAAGTGATGAAAGGAGAGGCGGTGAGGCACTGTGGGAAAATTGAGGCTCTGGAGAGCCTGGGCTCGCATCCTGCCTATATGTCCCTTTTAGTGATGATGTGATGTTGGGCAAGTCAGTAATGAGATGATGTCGAGCTGTGAAATGAGGGCTTGGACAAGGTGACCTGAATGCCCTTCTGGCTCTACATCTAAGATCAGATGAGGGGGAAATGGGTCGCCGGCCTGAGGACTGGCTTCGATGGAACCCCCTCCCCCAAGTGGTTGGTGGTCTAGTTTGGCTGGAATTTAGTTTTTGTGTAAAGGGAGTTGTAAAATCCCTTCTAGCTCCTCTGATCAGACAACAAGCACTTCTGAAGTACCTGTCCATGCCAGGCAGGTGACCAGTCCTGAGGAGACAAAGAGAGGCACAGGACAGCCCCAGGTGACTGAGAAGATACTGGTCCCTTCAGTAGTAATAGGGAAGTTAGGGAGAGGGGAGGGTGGGGACGAGCGGGCATGGCATGATGTCCAGTAGGAGTTTGGTGCTACGTGACTTGATGTCAGCAGAGAGGTTAGAGCTGGGTAACTAGATTTGAGAATCACCAGCACAGAGGTGATCATCGAAGGTGACCATTGATCGTGGGAGCTGATGAGATCACCAAGGAAAAGGGTGTAATGAGAGAAGGGCAGCCAGGATAGAGCCCCGGGGGACACTGTGGGGAGAGAGTGTGATCTGGATTGGGATTTGGGTCCAGCAAAGGAGACACACCAAGATGGGCGGGTCATCGTAGGTAGGAGGAGAACCTGCAGGAACTGGTGTCCCAAAAAGCTAAAGAGAAGAAAATATCAGGACAGAGCGGCCAGCAGTCAAAAGCCACAGAGAGATTATGCCAGATGAGGACTGAGAAAAGGCCATTGGATTTGGCAGCTAAGGTCGTCAGTAACTTTGGGTTGGATGGTGAGAGTGGAAGCGCATTTAGAGTTAGGAGAGAAGAAAGCCAGTGGAGGCCTCTGTTATAGACAGCCTTCTCAAGGATGTTGGCCCCAAAGGGGAGGAGAGGTATGGGACGGTGACTGTGGGGATTGATTGCTAGCTCTGACTCCCCACACCTGGCTCCCTGGAAAGGGCCCTGTGGCTGTTTTTCACTTCCGTGCCTGCTCAGGCAGCACTCCTGTCCTCTCCCCGCCCCTTCTCCCTTGTCTCGGGATGGTGTGGGAGCAGCAAGCAGGAGAGAGTACGTGTTTGTGTGTGTGTGTGTAAGGAGAGGATTGTGTAAGGAGAATGTATATGTGTGTGTGTTTGTGTAAGGGGGGAGTACTGAGGGGAGGAGGGTGCAGCCCCGAGAGGGGGAGCCTTTGTTGCACTGTGGGTGATGTTTTGGCTGTGTGCTCGGCCCTTTACGCTTGCTGACCTTGCGTTTCAGAGGCCCAGGTGTCCAGGCTGGCTGGTTCCTCTTCTTTATGCTTGAGGCATTTGTTACTGGGCTGCCCATTTCTCTCCAGCTAGTGGGGTGAAATACTCCCCGTTTGCCAGTGCTGTCAGCCCCCGTGGTCTGTGGGCACCGGCACGTCATGCAGGTGGTTGAGTTCTGACAGTCACTACCTTTAGGAATGTCCTGTCTCCTCTCTCTGGGCCTCACTCGCCTCTGAAAAAGGAGGCTCGGACCGGCCTATCTCTGTGACCTCTTCCAGCTCTAAGGTCTGTTTCTGTGAGGGAGAATGACTCTCCCTCCTGGGGCCTGTGAGAATCAAAGGAGAAGTGTTCCAACACATTGTGAGGGTTGTTCATCATAGAAACGGAAGGTTTTATCATCAGTAAGAACTGCACATATTTCACATCTTGAAGATTTTTCAGGCGCTGCCTTTTCTGTCAGCCATATAAACATTATCTCCCTATTTCACAGAAGGGGACTCGGATCCAGAGGTTAAGTGATTTATCCATAAACTCCCACGTGTCTGAGCCAGGACTTGAACATCTTCTGGATTGCCATCTGTCCAGTGCCTGTCACTTTGCATTGTGCCTTTTTGTGTCATGGGCCTCTTGGGCAGTCTGAAACCTATGGACCACTTCTCAGAAGAATGTGTTTAAATGTCTAAAATAAAGTCCATGAGATTTTTTTTAAAAATGTATATTGGAATACAGTTGTGAACATATAAAAAACAGTTCATGAACCCCAGGTTAAGAACTCGTGGCCCAGGGGCTGATTCCGCTAATTTGCTGCCCTCTTAGGGAGGTGAGCTGCTTACAGTCTCCAGTGTTAACCTTTGCCTTATATTAATAAGAGCCAAGAGGCAAAACATTCATCTTTCAGAACTCTGAGCGTTATATTGATGGGTGAGGAGTTAACCCAGTGGGGTTTGGTAGGAGAGAGCCTCAATTTTCTCAGTTGTTCTGTTCCTTTTGATTAGAGATTTTTAGGCTTTTGAGCTAGGATAATAGCCAGTTTTTCTAGAATAGAGAGGTATAAAATAAATCATCTTTTATCTTTAAAGCTGCCTTAGTAATTTCTCCTCCCGAGACCTTTGTTCAAAGACTGTGAGCCACCGTTCCCAGGAACTCAAGGTGATTACTCAGCCCCCTCGGAAAACTGGTCTGTTCACTTCCCGTGACTGTGACCGAGTCCCGAGTGTTCCTTGGGCTCGGGAACCTGGGGCGGGAGCTCCGTTTGATCATCTAGGCTTTAAAACAACAAAAACAAAGCCCATAACTTTTCCTCCTTCATTCATGTGCAGTGTCAGTTTTTAGTGGAATCCTCTGGCTCCAAGTTAACTTTCAGGTTCTCCGAGCTCAGCAGCTATTTCCTGTTCGCTGCGTTCCCAGGCCTGTGCTCTAGGCACGTAGGGCAGGGATGTAAGAGAAGAGCACATGGTCACAGGCCTTGGCAAACTCATAGTCCAGCTGAGGAGGAGATAAGATAGATATGTGGACAAAATAGGAGAATACGTGAGTGTGCATTAGCAACTCTTGAATCGGCAATAATCTAGTCCTGTGATTTTATAGCATCTAAGAGAACCAGGGCTTGGAGTGGCCAGGAAAAGGGGACTGGGAGGAAATGAGAGCCCAAACTTGTTTCTGATATGGACTGTTCCCATCTGCTGACAGAAGTGTGACTTAAGTCACAGACCTTTCTATCTTTCCCTGTATGGCCCTTTGGTTTCTCCTGGGTAATAAGGAAGCTTGTCAGGGCTGAGGACTTTGAGAGAGCGTAATTCCTTCTCCGTCAAAAGAGACAGTTTCCTTGGGAGTACATCTGGGATGTGTCCTGGAGGACCATCTGAGTGCTCCCTCCAGATGGGGACTTCTTATTTCATCAGAAGGGGCCTAGAGATTCTGCACCTTTCTTGTGTCATGGACTCCTTTGGCAACAGGCTGGTGTAAAACTGATGGGCCCTTCTCAGAGTGCTAAAGTTCAGTTTGAAGTTACTGAAAATAAAGGGGTCTTTTTTTATTCCCATCCAAGTTCACGGTCCCCACGTGGTTCCTTTCATTTTAGAGATGTCATGGTTGTGTTCCCCTAGCTTCTACCTGTCAGGTGAGGAACAGTACTAAACACCCCACCTTCCCATAATAATTAATCCTTTATAGTCCTGCCCTCCAGAAGTTGAACCTCTAGTCCATGCTATCCTAAACATGCCCAAAGTTTTCCCATTTCTACATGGCAAGCTGGCCTTCAGTCCTAAAATAAACTCTTAAGTGTCAAGGAAGCCCCTGTGTCTGGGGAGCAGTTTCAGGGCTACAGGTCCCTGAGTGTATCCATTATTGGTGTCTCCCGGAGTGCTGAGGGCCTCCACGTTGGGCTCTGAGCCCCTAGGTCGGAGGGAGAGCTGCAGGAAACACCTCCTGGTCAGTGACTTTGAATTGGGAGTGCTAGGGGAGGTGCAGATGTCTGAGGAGAGCCTAGGCTTGACTAAGGACGAACCAGCCTGGGACTGGCCTATTAGATCCTTACGCTTGACTGCCACAAGGGGGCAGCCGCGGCACTCCAGCTTCTGCTCCAGCCCGGTGACAGTGAATGGGTGGGGGAGCATCTTTCAGAAAATAAATGCTTTCAGGGAGATGTGGGAGGACTGAGCTTTGGGGCTGGCAGGTGGGGAGAAGGCAGAGTTCTGCTTTGCTGGGGGGTAGAAGGAAGGTTGGTGGTCTTTGCATTGAACTGCAAAAAGTGGGTGCCTGGGTCTTGGAAAGAGGGCCAGGTGCCTGGGGCTGCAGATGGGCGTTCCCTGGTTGAGGACTGGCGGCTTCCTCTTCTGGACCTCGGTTGCCTCGGGCGGATCCTCTCCCTCTCCCCCAGTCTCACGTAGAACGTGTCCAGACTGGCTTTCTTCTCTGGGAGAGTGGGTGGCAACCTTTTCTGGCTTTCCCTTTCCTCTTTCTCCCTCTCTCCCTCATCTGTCATTTTAGAATTTAGAGTCTCTTCTCCCTCCAAGTTCCGCAGAGCTATCTGCAGTCTTAGGGCTCTGGTGCCAACCACAACTGACATTTAGATAGCGTTTTAAAGTTTGCAAAGCATTCGACATACATTAGCTTATTTAAGCCTCTCCAGGCCCCCTTCGAGGTACAAAGTGGAAGGAAAAGTATTCTCATTTACTGCTGAGGGAACTTACTTGCCCGTGGCCACAAAACTAGTTACAAGTGTCTGAGGCAGGATTTGAACCTGGGGTTTAGTCTCAGTCTAACACTCTGTCCGCCAAGTGATGCTGCCTCTTTGCAGGGTTTGTGTTTTTTACATTTCTCTTCCAATTAAAAATGTATGTTCATACATCTTATTTTTACATCACCTTCATTTTTGAGTATATTGCTTTCCTTCCCCTCCTCATCAAGCCTTTTCTTACCTACTGAGAGGCATTGTAGCTTAGTGGTTAGAAAGCTGGCCTTGGATCTGAGAAGTCCTGTGACACCTATGTCTTTGGGAACCTGGGCAAGAGATTTAACCTTTGTGCTTCAGGCAGCTGTCTGAGATAGGCATTCTTGACCATTTTCGTGTTAGGGAGCCCTTTGGCAGCAGTCTCGTGAAACCTGTGTGGCCCCTTCACAGAATAATGTTTTGAAATGCATAAAATACACGCAATCACAAAGGAAACCAATTTTATTGAAAGAAAACCAAATTCATGGTTAAGAGTCATAGTTAAGAACCTGTACTATAAGAGAAAAATGCTGACCAGCGTTGGTAGAGGGAGTTTCTGCATCTGGGAATTCCCCAAACCAATAAAATCACAGGTCCAGTCCTCATCCCTATGCCTTCCCCTTCATTTCTGAACATACCTCTTACTCTCAACCCCAGAGCCAAGCTATCTTTTGTTTAAAAAAAAAAAAAAGACCGAGGGGGAAAAAGAGTTCTGTAGAAGTAACGTGTTTACTTTCAAAGATAATTCCCAGTGGTTAGAAGCTCTCTCTTTCTGGTCACGTCAGTGTTTGTTTCTGCTGTTGCCAGTCTCCACCACCATGAGATTAAGTGTAGGAAATACCCTGTATCACAGATGTTAGGAGAAAGGGAAGCCTGAGGTATGGGATGTCGTGAGAAAGAGAAGAACTCTTGCTGGAGACCCAGTGGAGATTCCTGTCCGATGATGAGGCTTTCCAGAAAACACCAGTGAGTCCCAGACCCACTGGCTGTGCCTTATAGCCATCGATAGGCTGGGCTAGGAAGAGGAGCAAGCAGGTTCCACCAAGGCTTCTAGAGGAGAGACACGCAGTATTGCAGCCACTACTTACAGTCACTAAATCAGTGAGTCTTTGTGAGACTTGTGTGTGCTCAGCCTCGTTCAGGACGCAGAAGAAGCATGAAGACAGTTACTTGCCCCAGTGAGTATAATTGGAAAGAATGTCAACAGAACCGTATTGCCCCGTATCTTGTTGGCTCCTCTTCTTAGCTCTGGTTTTGTTCATCAGCAGTGTCCACTCGGAGTTAAATTGCTTCCTTCCCCACTAGAACTTCCCTGGGCAGAGACAAAGGATGCTCCTTGACTCTCTGTAGTGTCATGACCCTGACCTCTCTCCTTCCTGGGGAGTTGGGGTCGGCGTTCCATGGAAAGATGCTCGAGGCAGAGAAGATCAGGTTTGAGCTCGATCCCACCACAGGCCCCAGCATGAGCACTGTCCTCCTACCGCCCGCTCATTTAGGGTGCTCATGGTGAGTCCAGTCCTATGGATCTCTCCTTGAAACTCTTACTAGTTCATTTTACCTAAGCAAGCTTAGGGAAGTTGTTTCTCTTCTCTCCTCCTCCCCATCGCATATTGACATTTCATTCTATTTAGCTCAGTGCCTAAGTGGAAGCCATTTTATATAATCTCTTTTTATATCAAATCAGTAAATAATGATTCTTTACCATGCTCTAAGCCCCATGTAAGGCCCAGCATGATAGCCAGTGTTTATATGGCACCATATTGTTAGCAAAGCTCTTCTATGTATGTTCTCATTAATTCTTACAAGATCCCTATGAAAGAATTGCTGAAGACACCATCATCTTTGTTTTATAGATAGACACACTGAGGATTATAGAGTTAAGTAACTTGCTCCTAGTCATAAAGACGGTGTTGGAGGTGGGATTTGAAATCAGGTCTCTCCTGACTCCCAAGCCTAGCACTCTTTTCACTGGACTAGGAAGCCTCTTGCATCACCATTGTTTCTTCTTCCCAACTAGACTCTGAGCCCTTGTGGACAGCTACCATGTGTTTTCTGTCTTGTCCCTACAGTACCTAGCTGTCCAGGCCCTAAGGATGCTTTTTTTTTGGAGGGGGGAAAGGCAGGGCAATTGGGGTTAAGCGACTTGCCCAAGGTCACACAGCTAGTAAATGTGTCAAGCATCTGACTCTGGTCCCCCTGACCCCTGGACTAGAGCTCTACTCACTGTGCCACCTAGCTGTCCCCAGGGTACTTTTGAGAAAGAGTTTTTAGTTAGAGTCCCAAGGAAGGCAACAAACATTTTTTAAGTGCTTACTATGTGCCAGGCACTGTGCTGGGAATACAAATATGAGCAAAATGAGATAGTCCCTGCCCTCAAGGAGCTTATATGCGAAAGAAGGAAAACAACATATAATAAAGGGCTGAAAAGTAAGGAAAGGTGGAAGAAAGAGAGATGCCCATGTGGGGACATGGTTTTGAAGCCTGCATTTCATGAACAGGGCTGAGAGGGGAATGAAGGCTGGCTTGGGTCTCTTACCAAATGGAGGCCCCAGGAGCAACACAGGGATGATAAAATCGGTATGCCTGCTTGAGAAAACTGCAGGGCTGAGAGGAGGCCTCAGGCATCCAGGGAAGTTCCAGGAAGAAACAGCAGCAAAAGCATGGGGGTGCAGTCATTTCATAATGGCAGGGAAGGCAAAACATATTTCTCTAAAGTCGGAAGATCTCTTCTCTCTGTTTCATAAGACTTCTGGCCCAAAACTAAAACCAGAAATCGTCCCCTTGAGGAGTGGCTTGATCCCTGGTTTGCCACAACTTGATGTTTGATGTCGGGCCAGTCGTTTCACTTTCCAGGGCCCTGCCTCCCTCCCTCTGTAAGATGGAGATGATAATGTCTCTTCTGCCTAACTCTTGTGAGGGTCATGGAGATTCAGTGAAATAATAAAGGGGAAAGCTCTCTCAGAAGGTTATCTGCATGGTTTAAAAAGGGCTCTTCTTGGGGGCCAAGGAGGCCTCTCAAACTCAGGCCTTGGATTTTCAGGACAGGGATCTATCACATCTTCCCCCTCCCCCCCAAAACCTCAAACCCTCACAGCAGCATCCTTGGGCTAAGATGCCTCTCCTCCTCTTCATGTGTTTCTGATACGGTGCTAATTTGAGTTCCTTTTGGAGAATTGTGAGGGATGGGCAGCTCTGCTCAGAAAGATCAGAGAAAGAACACAGATCTTTGAAGCAAGGCCTCTCCCGGGGCAGCCAAAAACAGCTCTGATGAGCCTTGGTTGTACCTCACATCGTCAGCTCTGGACTCGGTGGGATTGCTATAGCCGAGCTTGTCAGGCTCTGAGGAAAGCTTGGGAAAACCCCAACTGATTCACCCTGGGAGGTGGGTGTTTGGGGGAACGAGTGAGTAAATGAGCAAACAAGCATTGGTTAAGTGTTTAGGGCCTAAACCTAAACCCCGAACGAACAAGGGGATTTATTCTGTACAGTTTGGATTCAGTCAGAGGGCTGCACTTGAGGACCTAGAGGGCCATGTGTGGCCTCGAGGCCGAAGGTTCCCCACTCCTGGTTGAGGACGTTTGCCATTCCATTTCCTAGAGGGGCCAACTGAGACAAAGAGAAGCAGTGGTCCACAGAAATTCACTGATCGTTTCAGGGGTACAGCTGGAGTCTTCCACCCCCTCACCCCTAGGCCTTTGTACTGACTAAATTTTTTTTCAATTTAATTCAACAACCTGATAGCTAGCTGCTTAAGGGCAGCTGGGTGGTGAGGCGGGTAGGACTATGGGCATGGACTCTGGAAGACCTGCAGCCACAGATACTTCCTACCTGCGTGACTCTCGGCAAGTCACTTAACCTCTGTCTGCCTCAGTTTTCTTAACTGTAAAATGGGGATCACAATAGCACCTCCCTCCTAGGGTTGTTGTGTGGATCAAATGAAATGACAGTTGTGAACCCGGCACACAGGAGACACTATTTGAATACTTATTCCCTTCCCCTTACATACTATGTACAAAGCACTCTATTAAGCCTTGGGCAGACAAACAGAAATTCAGGTGTCTTCCATTTTAAGCAGTTTAGCATCTAGGTTCACATGAATTCATTAGAGGTGATAATTTACTTTACAGAAGGCTCTGCTTTAGGCTTCCAGCAGCCTAAAAATAGAAGTCAGTTTTCACCCAACTTTTCAAGAATCTTGCTGCACAGAAGTGGGGTTCACTTATATGCACAGGGGGCCTGGAGGGCAGTGCTGTGGGACACTGGATTCTCCACCTTAGGGTGAGGCGGTTAGATCTCCAGGTTTCCTTGTGCTTAATGAATTCTGAGAGCAGCAGCTTGGATAACCCACAACTCATTTCTGTTTGGTTATGGAATGTCCATGCTCGCACACACATTTCTGGCTTAGCTTTCTTCTTCATAGCCTCGTTGGCAGGGGAAAAGATAGATGGAGAGTTAAGAAAGAAAATGGTCATGAGAATGAATGAGCCCCCATTTGTGTTGGGCAAGAGTTCCTAACTTTTGGGGGTCATGAATCCTCTTGTCAGTCTGCAACCAGTGGACCCCATCTTGGAAGAGTGTTTTAAAAGCATAAAATTCAATACAATGGGTTTTAAAAGGAGGTCAATTATATTGAAATACAATATCAAAATATCTTTAAAATCACGTTAATGACTCCCAGGTTATAATAGAAGTATCCAGTAAGGAAACATTCATAGTGCAGTGCCTCAAGGTGCTAGAAAAATGAATTATAAATACTGTATTATGCACATACCCACTCGAGGTGAGTTGTAGATATTATACGCACTATACAGCCAAGAAAACTGAGGCACAACTAGATGAAGTGACTTGCCCATTGTGACAGCTCTGTTTTGGAGCTGGTGGAGACCCAGGTCTCCCTCTCCCCAGGTCCAGCTCTCTTTCTGCTGCATTTCATAGCAGGCCTGTACAACATGAGGGTTGAGGTCAAGAAAGTCACATAGCATCTTGGCTCAAGCTTTCTGACCATTTGGCTTTGCTCTTCTGGCCTTCACACCATCCCTCTTTTCATGGTCAACTATTTCCTTTCCCATATTTCTCCCTCCTTTCCTTCTTCATCCTGGGAGACTTTGAAAGAAGGTGGTTCTCCCACTCTCTAACCTGATGGTGGGCCATTTCCTTTGATCTGACCTTCAGCCTGTGCTGTGCCCTACTGGCTATCCAGGTACTGTCCTGAGATGAGTTGGGGGCCTCACAAAGACCTCAGAGCAGCTTGCTCTTAGATTGTCATTCTCAAGCTCATGGGCTTCTTCAGGGCTGTGGTGTATGTTTTCTGTCAACTACCTCATATGTACTAGCTCTTTTAACTTTTATTAATGCATCTTCGTTTTTATTCCATGACTACTTGCCACTTAAGCACATTATATATCATCTCTTATACTTAAACAAAAATCCAAAACAGTTAAGAAAAACTGACATCTGAGTAAGAGTATGTAGCATTTTGCACCCATTGACCCCCATCTCTCACAACAGAGAGGAGAAGAGTATTCCAACATCACTTGGAGCTAATATGGATTGTCATATTTAGGTTTTTTTTTCAGTGTTGTTTTCATTCACATTATTAAGTCATTTTGTTTGTTTTTCTCCTGGTTATACTTTCTCCATTCTATTTCAGTTCATGCAAGTCTTCCTATGTCTCTGAATTTCTCATTCATTATTCTTTATGGTAGATTAATTTTACTTTACCTTAATATACCACATTTTTTCAGATATTCACCTATATACTTATACTATATAATTATATTCAATACATTATTCATATGCCACATATTAATAATATATATTTAAATACAATTCACTATAGAAAATGCTGCTCTGAAAATTTCGTTATCCGTATGACCTCTCTGTCTCTGGAGTGGGAAGAGACTTACGGCAGGGAGCCCAATCAGAAGGCTCTTGTGGTAGCTCTTTCGTGAACTGCTGAGGGCCTGGGCCGTGCTGACAGCTGTCACAGTTGAAGGGGGGGGATGTTATAAAGGTACAATGACCAAACCTGGACAGCAGAACAGTAGGAGGAGAACCAGGAGACCGTTGTGTCTCTAGGAAGAGAGGGTGATCAGAACCTGTGGAATAGCCAAGGAGAAGGATTGAAAAAGGCCTTTAGATTTGGCAGTTCAGGGATCATGGAGACCTTCAGAGGGAGCGAGTCTAGTTGGATGATGAGGACAGAAGCCAGCCTGCAGAAGGTTGAGAAGGGGGAGAGGAAGTGGAGTCATCTGCTATTCGTAGATGGCTCTCTTGTGGAGTTTGGCCATGAAAGAGTGGAGAGCCAGTGGGTATGGGCATATCAAGTGAGAGTTTTTTGTTCTGTTCTGATTTTAAGTGTAGGGGAGACTGAGGGGTTGGGTGCTTGCAGGCAGCAAAGAAGCAACCAGCGGACAGGGAGAGATTGAAAATTAGTGCCTTGGTTCAGTTGATAGGCAAGTGCCTGAATGATGATGATACTAATAATTGGCTTTTATATAATTCGCCTTTACCTTCACTATCTTGAAGCAGCCCTGCAAAGTGTGCAGTGAAGGTATTGTTGTCATCCCTGGTTTATAGGTGATGATACTGAGTCCAGTTTAATGACCTGCCTGGTGGCACATAGCTCATCAGCATTAGAGAAAGGATTTGAACTGTATCTCCTGAATTCCAAGGGCCAGAACACCTATGCGGTGAGCTGAGCTGCTTTGTGAAGGTGACGGGGAAAGTTTTAGTGACTGACGCCTGCCGCTGGCACTCTAAGGCAGAGAAGTCTCTAAGCTAAGCTATCTCTGTTACTGATAATAACATTGATATGGTGCTTTCGCCAAGCTCTTTACATATATTATCTCCTTTGATTCCCACAAGAGTTCAGTGAGGTAGATGCCAATTAAAGTGACCCCCTCCTGGGAAGCCTGGATCTTTGTCCCCAGTCTTTGGCTCTTTGAGAAAAACGAAAACCTGGCAGTCTTGCTTGCCTTTTTCAGGTAAGCCTGGGACCTTCAAGGAAGGTTTGCTCTCATTTATCCAGTTATAAGGGGCCACTGGGGCTCCTGGTCATCTCCTTTTCCTTTTTAACATTTATTCTCCATCCTGTTTTCAAATGGAACTGAAGCAACTGAGCTCCTTGCTCATGGAGTTTTCTTGGGTGTGAGGAGGAAGGCTGCAGTGGGGCAAGGGTGGCCATTGACATCACTTCTGCTCTCCCACCAGGGATATTGTGAAGGGCATGAGTGAGCTGCGGGAAGTCCTGCGGATTGTGGAGACTCGAGCAACCCAGAACTTCAAAGTGGTAATGAGGAAATCCTGTGGAGGGGAGAGAGAGAGAGAGAGAGAGAGAGAGAGAGAGAGAGAGAGAGCGTGTGTGTGTGTGTGTGTGTGTGTGTGTGCACATGCATGTGTGTGTGTGCACATGCTTGCATTGCCCACATGTGGTCATAGGCTGTTGTAGAGTAATTATCTCCCTGAAATAACCTCCAGGCTCTAGGCAGATGCCATGACATGCTTTGGGGCTTGTTCGTGGCCACTCTGCCGTCTCATCCTTGGTACTTGTGTAGACTTAGTCCCCCTTGGGCCTCAGGAGGTCACTTGGAGGCAGAGCTACACAAATGTCTTTGCAGCCAAGGGACTCTCTGGCTTTTCTCTGGGATGATGTGGAGAGTATATGTCTGAGAAATTCTATGTGACATCCTTATAGCCTTGACCCTCGAAGAGTTTTGTCTTTTTGGGGAGGCTGCATCCCTAGACATGCGATTACAGCAGACAGTACACAATCACATAGACTAGAAATGCCTGTAGGAGAAGGAAAGGAATTCTGGGTATGGACTGGAGCAGTCCAGGAGAGGGCTTCCTGGAGATGGGCCTTGGGTGGAGCTTTGAAGGAGAGTGTGTGATGAATGACACAGGTGGATTGGAGAAGAAAAAGCATTCCAGAGGGACTGATTGTGGGAGAAGTGTTGGACTTGGCCTTTTCTCTCCATCAGACGGCCGCGAAGCAGCTGGCGGGAATACTCCTGCACTCCCTGAGTGAGGACTGCTACTGGGGTCCCTTGTCACACCCTCTGCCGGAGTTTATGGGTAAAGAGCAGAATTCCTTCATCACCCAGCCTCTCAGGAAGCCCGATCTCTATGCCGGAGACAAGTAAGCCCTGGCGTGTTCTGCTCTCCCCTTCCCCAGGAAGCCAAACTAGTTCCCCTCAGCTCTGCATTCAACCCTACAGATCCTCTCTGGCCAAAGTACAGTCCCCTGGCTCACCCAATTGGTTTATAAATGAATTCCTTCCCAGCCCTTCAAATAAGTCAGGTGGGCACTCAGGATACAGACTCAATTTTGGATCACCATAAGCAAAGAATATCTGCAGGGTTGGAGGACGAGAGTATGATGCATTCTCAGGCCAGCCAAGAGATGTGGTGGCTTTCTGCTGCTTGAGATTATCTCTTGTTTTGCTGGAGTATTTGTGACAGACCTCTCCTCGTAGTACAGATAATTGAAAATTGACTATGTGTCTACATTTTCTAAGGCCTTTAGTTTGTCAGTGCCTATTAGGCGATCCTGCTTCCTCTCCTCTAGAACGTCCCTACAGTTTTGGGGAGGGATGTTTTTCCCCTTATTTGACAGTTTACGGTCTCAGGCTTGAAATGTTTTCCTCTATGGGAAGGCTCCGGGAGTTGGTCATTGGGGTTACTTAAAAGAGCTTGGAACCTGCCGCTTCTCAGAAGGAGGTGTCCAATAGCTTATGAATCATGCAAAAGCTGCTTCATATTTCCAGGGCCTCGTGTGAGGGAGACAAAGAGAGATGGGTCCCAGGCTGACCCCATTTTCAATGATCAAGCAGATTGGGGCCAAGGAGATGGCGTCTGAGTAGGGACTTGCGTTTGTGTCTTTCAGTCTCTACTGCCCAAATGACAACATCGAGGAGGCTTTGTTGGTTCTTCTCATCAGTGAATCCATGGTAAGCCCTGGGGGGTTGGTGGCTGTTTGCCCGCTGCACGGGGGAAAGCGGGGTCACGTAAGGTACTTGGGGGGCAGCAGGACAGGGCCTGCTCCAAGCTGAAGCCAAGTTCTGCCTTGGGATGGGGTGGGTAGGGAACAATGTCCAGGAGCTAGGAGCTTCACAGACTTGCCCCTGCCCACCCCAGGTCCCATCACCTGAAGCTTGGGACCTGGGCATGAGGAGAGGGTGAGAGGGATTGAGGTTCAGGGAATTCTCTTTAGTGGAGAGAAGAGGGAAGGAGGGTGAAGAGTCTGCCTTCGTACCTTATCTGCCTTCCATTAGTTTGCCACACGTTAATATCAGTTAGATTCACTGAGCCTTGGTTTTCTGTCTGATGGACATGCTTTGAGGGGTAAAAAGAGTATATGATTATAAACTCCCTGCCCTCATGGGGCTTACAGTCTAGTTGTGGGGAGAAGTTCTATGTACACATGAGAAGGCGACTAACAGTACCAGGCAGTGGATGAGAAGCGCCACATGAGTTGCACATGATAGAAGAGCTCTAGAAATTCAGAGAAGAACATGCTAACTGTGGACTAGAGCAGTCCCAGAAGGCTTCATAGAGGCGAGATTTAAGCAGAGCCTTGAAGTGGGGATTAGATGTGGCGAGTTATCAAAACAATGGAAAGGACATTCCAGGAGAGGTAAAAAAAAAAGCATGGAAGAAGGGAACACCCATGCGTATGGGGGGGCAGGGAGGACGCCAGCCTGGCTCACGAGGGAGATGAGATAAAGACTTGCAGGGCCTGCCAGCTTTAGGAATCTGTCAGTAGTGAGGAACCCATGGTTTTTGAACAGAGAATAAAAATGGTGTTTAAGGAAGATTAATTTGGCAGCTTGGTAGAGCTGGTAGAGCTTGACAAGGAAATACTTCACCCTCCTTTCTATCCCAAAACAAATCTTCCAAAGCCCCCGCACCGTTTATGGTCTCAGATCCACAGAAGCTGTGAAGATGAACTCTTGTTTGCCCAGATCTGATATTGGGCGGCTTTCCTAGTTCACTGACCACAACTCGGAGACCTTCCAACAAGTAGGAGGTAGGAGGGAAATGTGGTGTGGAGCTAAAGCAACACAGACATAGAAACTACTGTTCGTCCTAGGTGGGTGCAAGTTCGGGTCCCCCATTGCTCCAGCCTAGGTGTCCCAGTGAAAGGAGTGAGATGTAAATGCTAACCAAGTCAACCCTTGTCCAGGAAGGTTTGCGGAATTGTAGACTTGTGAAGTGAGCAAATGGTTATTTATTGTATTTATTGTAATAATATATTATTGTATTTATCAGACATCTGTGTCTGATGTCATCAATTTAGAGCCACAGCCCCAGGTTTGAGCTCTCCAAAGGCTAATAAGCTGTTCACTAATCCCAGCCACAGACTGACCTCTGACCTTAGCCGTAAAATCGTAGCATCTCAGAGTCGGAAGTCCTTTGGTACCTCCCACGCCACGCAGGAACCCACCCTTGAAACGCCCCTGGATGAGCAGCTCCTTCCATTTCATGGAGTGGCAGCTTTCGAGTATTAGAAATTTCTTCCTGGTATTGAGTCAAAACCTCCTCCTTGAAGCTTGGCCCGGTTGGTAACTAGCCTCAGTCCCAGAACGGTCCCTGGCTGTGGCTATAAAATGACTTGAGAATCTTAGATGTAGCGAGGACTTCCAGCCATGGATGTATCGCCTCCCCAGCCTTATCTGTAGACTTGATCTCTAGCCAGAGACTGAGCCCTGTGGGCTGACTCCTGACCCAAGCCTAGAGAGATCTGTGCCACACGGGGAACAGGGCTGAAAATTCAGATTCCCTGGAGGCAGCTTATTAGTGTTGTCACTTCTATATCTCAGGACGGCACACCCTCCCTGTGGTACTGTTGGTTTCTCTGACTCTTCACAAATTGGGAACTACCACATATCCATCCAGCTGTCTAGCACCTTCGGCTCAGACTTTCTTAGCCTAGGGTCTGTGGGCTTAGTTTTAAAAACATTTTGATAATTGAATTTCACCATAGTTAGTTTCTTTGGCTGTCCTTTGTGCTTTTATTTTATTAATCAATATTAACCTGGAAACATTAGTCTGTGAAGGAGGGGGGGTACATAGGCTTCACCAGACTGCCAGACGGGTCCATGACACAAAAAGGGGGTTAGCCCCTCTACTCTAAATAGAGTTGGAAGGGGCTTTAGAGACCATCTAGTCCAACTCGTTCATTTTACAGATGAGAAAATTGAGGCCCAGGAGGCCACTTCTCCAAGGTCAGGCAGCTGGTATCAGAGATGGGATTTGAACTCAGGTCATCTAACCCCGGATCCAATGCCCTTTGCATTGTTCCTTAGCCCTAGAGTGGTCACTGGCCATGGCTGCAAATTGACTCGAGTTCTAGTTGTAGAAAGGACCCCCAGCCATGGACATAATGCCTCCCCAGCCTTAACTGTAGACATGATCTCTAGCCATAGACTGAGCCCTAATTTTCCTGTAGACCAACTGCCTAGTATGGTACGCTGGAGTGGATAGTCCTATTTATTGAGCACTTTCTATTGCCTCCTTCTGTGTACCCCTGGACCTAGGTAGAGCTGAAAGCATTTAATTCAGGTGGTCATTCTGCTAAAACACCCATATGCCCTAAACATTCAGCTGATTGAGGTCTAAGATACTGCCTTTTAATAAAAACCAGGACTTTAGATGTACTGCCACATTTTTGTTTCCAGAAAATTTTTCTTTTATCCAACTGTTTTTTTTCCCTTTTGCAATAACAGAAATAATTGATAGGTAGCAAAAATTGGGAAGTGTTTGTTGACAGTGGGTGAGTTGGGTGGTAGTGTAGGGTTTTCCTTGAGAATCTGGAAAAATGCAAAGCCAAGGAATTAGTCGAGCACAGGAGGGCCTCTCTGTCCACTCAGGCCATTTTGCAAATTATCACCTAACTTGGGCCCACACCCAACCTGGAAGCATGCCCTGGTAAATCTGCATAGGGACCTCTTGAAATATTTAGAAAATATGAGTCTTGTAGAGAAAACATGAGCCTTAGACTTGAGTGAGGATTGGAATGAACATAGATTTAACACCATCTTCCCCATCTTCCCATCTCATTCCACCTTCCTATAGCCGTAGGAACCCCAGACAAAAGTCTGGTGACTGCCTTCCATCCTCTCTTTGCTGTCTTATTGGACTTCCCCCCCCTCCACCGTCCATCCTCCTTTGTTCTAAGTGAACATAGTGAAGGCCAGTGGAAATGTTGAGTCCTGATAACCCAAACTTGGTCCCTTATTGGGACCACACAGCTCAGCTGCCACCTTTCTATGACCCAACGTCCCAGACATTCTTACCTGATCTTGATGCTGGCAGAGTTTTCATTGGCTTCAACAGGAACTGTGTCCAGGTGCAGATGCTCAGCTGGGGCAAAGCCTATCAGATATCAGCTGGCTGCCTTGGCATCTGCCTAACTTTTTATGGTATCTGAAGAATTAGGAAAGCCGCATGGAGAAGCCATTAAGATAGAGCCTGCCTCAAAGACCTAATAGGCCTGTCTTACCAGGCTGCCAGGAAGCGATTGCTGCAGCAGAGGGTGTTCGAGGTTCCCACCTGGACAGCTTTGCTGGCCTGGTTTTTCTTTGTTGCCTGGATTAGAATGCCAAGGAGCAGCCAAAGTCATGAATGGGTAAAGAATTCCAAGTGTGGCTGATCCTTTACAGGGTCTCTTATGCTTTGGCTGGGCATAAAATTGAGAGCTGAAAGGGACTTTAGAGGTCATCTAGTCCACCCACCCCCACACACACACACACAACCTCATTTTATAGGTGAGGAGACTGAAGCCCAGAGAGGTGAAGCCTAAGGTTATCTGGTGAGTAAAGCGTAATCCCAGGAGCAGAGCTAGAACGGGGGGATGGGCTGAGAACTCGCATTCTTTGGAGACACCACAGCCTTATCACTTGTGCATTTGAAGACAGCACACTCTCATAGTAGCGTGAGTTTCTCTGCCTGTTCACGAGCAGGGGACTACGTCATGGCCAATGATCCGTCTACGTAGAAGGACCTCTGACTCTGAGTCTTGAGCACTTAACACTGAATCGTGCTGCCCTTGATTGGAACAAATAGGATAAAACCATAGGGAAAGGGACCTTAGAGGCCACCCAGCCCCCCAACTCAGGCCTAGAGAGATTCAGTGATTGGGCCAAGGTCACACAGGCACTAAATGGCAGAGGGGAGGATTTGAACCCAAGTCTCTTTGACGCCCTTGTACTATTGCTGGAAAGAGTCCTGGACTGGGAAGTCAGGAGACATGACTTCTAGTTTCTGTTCTTACACCAATGAGTTGTGTGACCTTCAGGAAGTCACTCTGTCTCTTGGGGCCCGTTTCCCTTTAGTGGCATGGAGAGAGGCTGGATCAGGGAGTTAGAGGATCTGGGTGTGAAACTTTACAGCCATATGAGACCTAACCTCCCTTTGAAGGGGACAGAGGGATACGAGGTGAAATATGGACTAAACTATGGGATTCTTAAGGTCTTAATATCCTAGACCTGGGTTCAAATTCTGGTCTTGCACTGTATGACTCTAGACAAGTCACACATGTTGAGATTATCTCTCCAATTATATTGGGAGCTCCTCGAGGGCAGGGACTGCCTTTTACCTCTTCTTGTATCTCCAGCACTTAGTGCAACGCCTGGCATAAAGTTGCTTAAGAAGCGTTGACTGATTTATCGTTTGAAGCCACTTAACTTCTGAGCTCAGATTCTTTGTGGGTGAAATCCGGATCCATGTACTTGTCTGCTTACTTCATGAGGCTGTTGTAAGAAAATACTTTATACATCTCAAAGGGCTAGAAAATCAAGTTGTTCTTATTGTTGGTACAGTGATATGGTTAACACAGGCCCTGGTAGAGGTCCTAAGCTGCTGGGTGGCACTATGGGTAGAGTTGGACTTTGGAGTCAGGAAGACCACAGTTCAAACGCTGCCTCCCACGCTGGCTAGCTGTGCGATTCAAGTCAGGTGACTTTATCTTTGTCACCCTTAGTTTTCTCATCTCTCAAATGGAGCTAATAATGGCACCTACCTCCCTGGGTTGTTTGGATAAAATAAATTACCATATGTAAAGTACTTTGCAAACTTTAAAGCCCCATTAAGGCCCATTCTGGCTCTAACATTCTGATCCTTTGTTCTGTCCTTGAGTTACCAATAGGACAATCCCCAAGTTTTTTTATGTGGACCCTTGGAACCTGGATGTGCATCTGTTTGAAAGAGATAGGGGTAGGGGTCTGGAGTTTCAGGTGCTTTTTCTCGTTTCTTCCGTGTTCCCAAGGACTTTTTAATTTTGTGTGTGTGTGTGCGTGTGTGTGTATGTATATGTGTGTGTGTGTGTGTGTGTGTGCGTGCGTGTGCATCTATATAGATAGATAGGTATAGTTGCCTTAGCAATTTAAATCAATCCTCAAACCAAAAGCTAGAATCAACAGTGGTAGTTTGTTGAACGTTTTTCTTCAATGACTTTAACTCATTTGGCTGAACTTGGCTTTTTCTGGAGCCTTTTGATAATATGCTAGTTGCCTTAAGTGAGGTCCACCTCTCTGGAGTGTATGTTTGGGTGCTTACTGAGAGTCTAACTTGGTTCCTCTCTGAAAGTTGTCAACTTTACTCCATCCCTCAGACCAGATTCCGAGAGCATCTCTGGTCTTCAACACTTTGAAGCCCACTGGGAGGGAAGGTTTTGTTTATGGTATCGGTGAGATTTTATCTGATTCTTGACATCCCCAGAAGATTCCTTTGAGGTACATCGGGTCCTCTCAGGCCAGCCTCCTTGGGAGGGTCGACATGGGAAACATTCCCTCCAATTGCTCCTTTGGCCTTTGAAGAAAGGAAAAGGGTTCTGCTCCAAAGGAGAGGAGATCCAGTCCAAAGGAGACTTCAAGTTCCCACCTGGAAGCTTGAGGCCCTTCTTGCCAGGCAGCAGAATGCACTGAGACATATGAAACTGGAGTGAAGTTTGGGGCAAGTATAATCTGGGGGCCGATGTGGGCTGGGGTGTCCGTCATCCGAGGAGATGGGAGATGTAACGTGTTATTTCTTGGCTATATATAAGGGCTGCTCTCGAGCCAATGGTAATTATGTCTGCTGGGGAGGAGGAGAAGCCAAACATTAGAATGTCCTTCAGGGAGGGGGCCGGCCTCCTGAACTAGCTAGCTCCTCATCGACGATTGCAGGAGGCTTCTTTCCTTCTGTTGCTTCTGCCTCAGTTTTGACTAGTACCTACAGAGGGACATAAGTGAAGCACAGAATCTCAGCATGGGAAGGTGACCTCAGTGGTCATCCAGGCCATCCTAGACCTGAATGAGAATCCCCACTGCAGTCTCCCCAGCCTCTGCCGGAAGACCCTCCGTGGCAGGGAGCCCACTGCCATTTGAGGAATCCTGTACTTCTCCTCTCTTAGACTGGGAGTCCCTTGAGGCCTTGGGACTGTTTTTGTCTTTCTTTATACCCCTTGTGCTTAATGCGGTATCTAGCACATAGTAGGTACTTAATTAATGCTTGTTGATTTAACTAATTCTAATTATTAGGAGGTGTTTCATGACATCAAGTCTAAACTGTCTACTTTGCAGCTTCCACCAATGGGACTTGGGATTCTTTTCCTCCCAGGCCACACAGAATACATCTAATCCTTCTTTCACATGATAATGTATTTCATGTATTTGAAGACTGCTATCATGGTTCCCCTGAGCCTTCTCTTCTCAAGCTAAACATCCCCAGTTTACTTAGATAATTGCTCAGAAAAACGAGGGGTGGTTTCTTTTTTTTTTTACTTTTTTTTTAAAATTCTTTTTTAAAAAATTTTTATTTTTAGTTTTCAACACTCAGTTCCACAAGTTTTTGAGTTCCAAATTTTCTCCTCCTCCCCAAGACAGCATGGAATCCAGTATATGTTCTACATATACCTTCACGTTAAACTTATTTACACAATAGTCAGGTAGTAAAGAAGAATTATGACCAATGGAATGAATCATGAGAATAAAGAAACAAAACCAAAAAAGAAGACGAAAAAAAGACAGAGCAAATAGTTTGCCTCAGTCTGAATTCAGACGCCGTAATTCTTTCTCTGGATGTAGATAGCTCTCTTCATCATGAGTCCTTTGGAGCTGTCTTTGAGCCTTGTATTGCTGAGAACAACCAATTCTATCAAATTTAGTCATCACAGAAGCAATGTGCATGTGGTTGTGAACAGTGTTCTCCTGGTTCTGCTCCCCTCCCTCAGCATCAGATCATGTAGGTCTTTCCAGGTTATTATGTAGTACATAATGTTCCCCATTTCTTATAGCACAATAATATTCCATTACATTCATATACCACAATTTGATGAGCGTCCCCTTGATTTCCAATTCTTTGCTACCACCAAAAGACCTGCTATCAATATTTCGTACATTTTGTCCCTTTCCTGCTTGTGTGATCTCTTTGGGATACAACCCTAGGAGTGGTATTGCTGGGTCAAAGGGTATGCACATTTTTATAGCCCTTTGGGCATAGTTCCAACTTGCTCTCCAGAATGGCTGGATCATTTCACAACTCCACCAAAAATGTACAGTGTGCCAACTTTCCCACATTCTCTCCAGCATCTACAGTTCTCCTATTTTGTCATGTTAGCCAATCTGACAGGAGAAATGTGGTACCTAAGTGTTGTTTTGATTTTCATCTCTCCAATCAACAGTGATTTAGAGCATTTTTTCATATGACTAGATAATCTTTAATTGCTTCCTGTGAAAACTGCCTCTTCATATCCTTTGACCATTTATCAATAGGGGGAATGACTTGTATTACTATAAATTTTTCTTAGTTCCCTGTATATTTTAGAGATGAGGCCTTTGTCAGAGATACTGGTTGTAAAAATTCTTTCCCAATTTTCTGCTTCCTTCCTAATCTTAGTTGCATTGGCTTTGTTTGTACAAAAACTTTTAAATTTGACATAATCAAAATTATCCATTTTGCATTTTGTCAATGCTGTCTGTCTCTTGTTTGGTCATAAATTCTTACATTCCCCATAAATCTGACAGGTAAACTATTCCTTCTCTCCCAAATTGCTTATAGTATTAGCCTTTATACCTAGATGGTGGACCCATTTTGACTTTATTTTGGAATACAGTGTAAGATACTGATCTGTGTCCAGTTTCTCCCATACTATTTTTCAGTTTTCCTTTCAGTTTTTGTGAAATAGTGAATTCTTAACCCAGAAGCTGGACTCTTTGGGTTTATCAAAGAGTAGATTGCTATAGTTGTTGACCATTGCGTCTTGTGTACCTAATCTATTCCACTGATCCACCACTATTTCTTTTCTTTTTTTCAGTTCTGCCCATCCTTTTTTTATTTATTTTTTTAAATTTAATTTATTTAATATATTTAGTTTTCAGCATTGATTTTCACAAGAGTTTGAATTACAAATTTTCTCCCCGTTTCTATCCTCCCCCCGCCACTCCAAGATGGTGTATATTCTGGTTGCCCCGTTCCCTAGTCAGCCATCCCTTCTGTCACCCCACTCCCCTCCCATCCCCTTTTCCCTTCCTTTCTTGTAGGGCAAGATAAATTTCTACGCCCCATTGCCCGTGTATCTTATTTTCTAGTTGCATGCAAAAACATTTTTTTTTTGTTTTTGAACATCTGTTTTTAAAACTTTGAATTCCAAATTCTCTCCCCTCTTCCCTTCCCACCCAGCCTCCCTAAGAAATCAAGCAATTCAACATAGGCCACATTCATATCCACCACTATTTCTTAGCCAGTACCAGGTAGTTTTGATGACTGCTGCTTTGTAATACAGTTTAATATTTGATATGGCTAGGCCACCTTCCCTAGCATTTCTTTCATTGATATTCTGGACCTTTTGTTCTTCCAGATGAATTTTGTTATTATTTTATCAAGCTCTGTAAAATAACTTTTGGTAGTTTGATTGGTATGACATTGAATAAGTAAATAAATTTTGGTAAAATTGTCATTTTTATTATATCAGCTCAGCCTAACCATGAGCAACTGATATTTTTCCATTTATTTAGCCCTGACTTTATTTGTGTGAAAAGTGTTTGGTAATTGTGTTCATATAGTTCCTGGGTTTGTCTTGGCAGGTAGACTCCCAAATATTTTATAATATCTACAGTAACTTTGAATGGAATTTCTCTTTCCATCTCTTGCTGTTGGGCTTTGTTAGTAATGTATAGGAATACCGAGGATTTATGTGGGTTTATTTTATATCCTGCAACTTTGCTAAAGTTATTTATTATTTCATGTAGTTTTTCACTTGATTCTCTAGCATTCTCTAAGTAAATCATCATATCATCTGCAAAGGGCGATAACTCAGTTTCTTCTTTGCCTATTCTAATTCCTTCAGTTTCTTTTTCTTCCCTTATTGCCAGAGCTAACATTTCTAGTACCAAATTAAATAATAGGGATGATGATGGAAATCCTTGTTTTACCCCGGATCTTATTGGAAATGTATCTAGCTTATGAGGGGTGGTTTCTTGAGACTTGCTTGGCTAGGCCTACAGTGATTAGCCTGTTGTTAAGGGAATTTATCTGTGGGACTCCTGCAGAATCCAGTTTTCCTATGGATAATGGGCCTCAGTGACTTCCTTGTGAAAGGCCTGGCCTTGATTTTGATTAGAGCATTTCTCTCAGCATGTCTGTGTTCTCTGCCCCTTTGGGCAGGCCTCATGCCAAGGGAGCACCGCCTGACCCTTCAATGGGGGTCATTTATCCAGCTCATCTTGATCTAGGAGGGAAGCACATGGAAGAGGAGAACGAGAAGAAGGCCTGTTGTTAGCAGAGGTTTGGGAAGAGGTTCTGAATCTCTCTGTTATTTCCTACGGGGAGCCACAAGCCTGACAAAAGCTGCCCGAGTCCCCAGCTTGGAAGTCAACTGGCGCGGATCCTAGTCTTAGCTCAGAATGTTACCTCGGGTAAACCACTGCAGCTCGGGCCTTCTCTGGGCCTTTGTTTGCCCATCTTCAAAATAAGGGTAATGACTCTTGCTTTGTTTGTAAGAACCCTAGAACACGGAAGAGCAAGAGACCTCGGAGATGTCTTTAGGAATGTTTCGAGAGTCAAATGTGAGTGTCAATAAAAGTGCTGTGAAAGGGTGGGAAGTATTGGTCAGCAAGCCTTTCCTTAGCACTAGTTATGGGCATATACCAGAGTGCTGGGGACGAGGGATTCAGGGACAAAAATCCAGACTTTTTTTAACTTCAGAGAGCTTACATCCCTGCAGAAGAAACGATACGCTCGTTGACGTGTATATTAATACATACAGAAGAGAAAGTAGCCTTCGAAGGGGCGGAGGCAGTCGGGGGCTCTAGGAAAAAGTGCATACGCAAAGTGCTGCTTGGATTGAATCTTGAAAGAAACTGGGGAATCCAAGAGAGGGGGGTGTTGAGGAGGGGGCATTCTGGTCATGGGCAGGGGAAGGGTGGTGGCACTGTCAATGTCAAGTGTGATATTAATATCAGGGATTATTACTTGAAGACACATTCCAGGGAGAGGCGGTCCTGGCGAAGCCCCTTTGTGTTCCTTAAGCATATGGCTTTAGCTAGCCCCTGCTTGACCAAGAACTGAACATTGCTGTAGAGGGACCTTTTCCATGAGTCGAGGAAACCTTCCTAAATGGGGTAAGATTTCAGGAGTTCAGTTAAATGAAGAGAAAGGTATGGGGTTGATGAGCTGAAGAAAGGAGGTAGGTTCCTGCAGCAGTCCAGGCCCAGCAGTAGCTCTAGCAAAGCTTTAGGTTGTCATAAGATTTAGTTCCTGAAAAGGCCTTGGGCCAGGGGTGGGGGAGGCAAAGAATGGGCCTGGCCAGGGCCAGGGCTGATGCACCATGTACTGTGGGTACTGTGTACTGTGCTCACCTGGGCTACAGATACAAAAGTGGATCAGTCCTTGCCCTCCAAGACTGCATTTTGATGTACTTTCCAGTGGAGAAATCTCTTTTATTAAAGAGATCTGAACTGCTTTTTTGCTCCCTTTTTCTTTCCTGAAATCTCTGAGCCATCTTCGCTGCTGCAGACTCGGTTGGCCTCTGTGAGCTTTAAGAGGTGGGCCTGTGGGTTTCCTCCATTACCCACTAGCCCGCTCCCCACTGCGCACATCCTCCCCTTCCCCCAATCCTGTTGACAGCAGCTCCTGACAGAGCTGCAGCCTGGCAACCACAGCCCAGCCCAGACACCCTGCCCAAAACCATGGCAACCATGCCATAGACAAGCTGCTCTTCCTGTGGTAAGCACATGACACCTCCCTTCTGGCCAGCCTTGCCTTGCCAGTGTGTCTGCCACCACAGGACCCCCTGACCCAATTTCTTAGGAACTGTTTTTCCCTGAAGCTGATTTTGTGGTTCCTGGGGGCCCACAGTCTCTGATGCAGAGTGGTCGTCTCCTCCCTGGCAGAGTCTCTGACATCACCCTGAGCTGGTTTCTGGCAAGTCAGAGTTCCAAGGATGACAGGAAGAGTCCATGTCTTGGAGGTCAGCTTTTCCAGGCCTAAAGGCCAAGCCTGTGTCTGTCACCAGCTAGCAGTTGTTGGCATTCCCTTCCAGGTGGCCCTAGGGTGAGGGGAGCTTTCTGTCCTTTCTCACATTTGCTCCGAATGTTATTTTAATAAGTGTCAAGATTGTCACTAGGGTTATTCTTAGGGAAGCTAGCCAGCTGGAGTTAGGGGACTGCTGGCATTTGCCTAGCTGGGGCTCAGAGGAAGACTGCTCATTATTCCTTAAACACAACCAGGCATTTCTTATCCTGAATCTTTGCACAGGCTCCAAAGCTGAAACACCCTTCTTCTATTCTGCCAAATCCTTTCTGCTTCTCTCCTTCAAACTGCTGCTCAAAACTTACTTCCACCAGAAAACCATCTTGGGTCACTTGGCCGGGGCCTCTGGCTTACGCTGATATCACCTTTTAAGGTTTAGAAGAAAGCGCTTTGCTCACAGCAGCCACGAAGAAGTGAGTCTTAAGAGAGACACTGGTGAGGAATCCCAGGCTCTAGTTCCTAACCCTTCTGCCTTGACTTGCCCAGAGTCACAAAGGGAGTAGATTTTAGAGCTAGAATTTGAACTCAGGTCTCTTGGTTTCAACAGTAGTTCCCAGCCCATTGCCCCTCCCTAGTGTTGTGATCAAGTTAATCTGGTTTGTCTGAGTTTCACTTGTTTATGTGACCCTCACATCCCTCCCTCAGGCCCTTTTGCTAGCCCTTGGGTTTTCTTCCTCCCCCAGGAAGAAAAGTGAGAGTGCTTGAAGGCCAGGGACTAGTCAGTGGCTGGAGAAGCAATGGGACCTAGTGTGGATAGCACTGAAGGTTGATATCTAGAAGATGTGGGTTCAAATTCTGCCTCAAGAGCTTCTCCCAGGCAGGTCGCTTTGAGCCTCAGTTCCTTGTCCGTCAGATGTGGGGGATCATAATAGCACCTGCTTCCCTGGGTTGTGAGGACCAAATGAGATAGTGTTTGTAAAAGGTTTTGCGAAACTTAAAAGTGCTTCCTGCATGTGAACTGCTGTTACTCTTACTTCCCTCCCATCTGTAGTCAGGGGCTGCTGGAAGGTAGGGCCCAGAGATTCCTCACATGTGTCTTCCTCCTTCCCTCATCCTAGCTTGCGGGGTCCGTGGTCCAGGGCTCAGGACCCATGCGATGCTAGCTTGCTGGAGAGGATGCCTTTTGTAGGCGGTGACTCAGAGGCTGAGGGTGGGAGATGGAGGAGAGAGGTTGGGAGCTGGGCATGTTGTGCAGTGGAGGGGCCCAGAGGGAGCTCTGAGATCACTTTTGAGCTCTGTGGAGCCGCTGCTGCAGAGCTGTTCCTTATCATTCCCTACCCCTCACCCCCGCCCCTCGGGCGATGTGTGGGTGGATTTTGTTGGAGAATATCACTGGCACTTCTTCTCCGCCCCCTTAACCATTTGGAGGCCATGGGGAGCTCCCCATTTCTTTTGGGCCTTCGGTGCTAGTTTGCCCTGGGATTGATCTGGATGCCGGATCACATGGCTCCTCCGTGGGTAAACTGGGCCAGCTTCTCTTTAGGCAGAAGAGGCACCTGCCCACGTGGTATGATTTCAAGGGGCTAGCTAGCCCCCAACCCCCACCCCAAAACATCTCCCTCAGTAGAGACTCGTTCCTTTGGGTCTGTAAGGCTTTTCAGGTCTCCCTAAGGCCCTTCCCTATTCCAGTGTAGATAACCCCTGGGAGTTAAGACTTACCTGGGGGTAAGATGAGAAAGTGAAGTAAAGGGTAGCTGCCATCCGTGTGCCTGAGGGGATTTAGAACCAGCGTTCATAATTTAGCCCGTCCTTTTTACCCCTTCACCCTATCCCTTCCTCGGCACGGAGGGTGCGGGATCCATCGGACAGAATGCTGGTCTGGGAATCAGGGTGGGATTTGAACCCTTTCTCAGGCTTCCCCTCTCTGATGGTTGCGGCAGATGATCTCTGAGGGCCCTTCTGGCTCCAAGCCTGTGATCTTAAGTTGAATGAAAAAGAGAATGAGTGGCTGACCCTGAGGTCTCCTTTTATTGGAGGAAGAAAATAGCAAGAACCCACAATTACATGATGCTTTATACTTTACAGCCCTGCAAGATGGGGTTGTGCCAGGATTATTCTTCCATTTTACAAGTAAGGAAAGTGATCCTTAAACAGGTTGAGTGACGTATTTATGGTTGTATGACTAATAACGGTCAAAGCGGGCCTCGGGCCCAGATGTTCCGTCTCTACATCTATTTTCATTTTCAGTCTCACGATAACAAGTGATAGCAGGATGGCGTTTTAGGACTTCAGGTTTGGAGAGCTCTGCCATGGTGTGCTGCCCTAATAGGTACTGCCTCGCTAGGCCGGCCTGGGAAGTCAGCTCCCTTCAGCCTTCCAGTCTGGCCAACTGTCCTATTCAGTTTAGGACTTAGTCTGTTGCCCTTAGCAGGGGGAATCCAGTCTTAAAAGAAATGGCAGAGAGCAGATCAGCTAATTGAAAAGTATTTATTAAACCCCGACATAACTATGGCAGGCACTGGGGATAGAGGTAAAAAGAATGACACGGCCCCTACGTGGAAGGAGCATCTCTTCTGTCTCGCTTGGCAGCATGTACAGAAATAAGTAGATGCAGAATAAATAATGAAAAATGAAGGCCGGGTAGGCCTTTGCACTGGCAGTTGTGAGCGATCTGGAGAGGTTTCATGTAGAAGGGGTTGCTTGAACCGTGCCTCGAAGCAAGAGAGCCCTGTTTAACCTAGAGCTGGCAAGGCAGAGAATTCAGGGGGAAGTTGTTTCATGTCATGTCACAAGTCAGAAGCAGGGTTCTTCCCTCTTACTCTTTTGTCTGAAAGACTTGCAATAGAGAAGCCAAAGAGTTATGAGTGTGAGGGCAGAGAGCTGAGAGAGAAAGGAGTCTATAGTGGAGCTCAGAAGACAAAGAGTCCCTGGATGGAAGAGAGGAGGAGAGGAGGGCACACTGGGGAGGATTCCATAATGGGGGCAGAGCAGAAGGGAGCGTTCCCTTGGGAAGGGCAGACTTCCGTGGTGGGCTGAGGAATGGAGTGATGACGGCCAGCATCCAGAGAGCAGCTGGAGAGGTGGGACGTAAGATGGAGGACTGTCCTTGGAATCAACAGCCGAGTCCAGTCTTGCCGCAGACACTGGGCAAGTCACTTCATCTCTCTTTACTGCAGTTTCCTCAGCCACTTCCCAGAGCTTTGAGTATCAACCCGCAAGTACTTACAAGAATATCAGCTAGCACTTGTAAAGCCTTATATAATAATAGCAGCTCCCATTTACATAGTGCTTCACATGTTGTCTTACTTGGCCCTTCCAACAACCCTGGAGGGTAGGAGCTGTATGCTCCCCATTTTACAGACGATGAAGCTGAGGCCAGGAGGTTAAGTGACCTGCCCACGGTTACATAGCTAGTAAGTGTTGGAGGGTAGATTTGCACTCGGGTCTTTCTCACTTCAAATCCAGCCCTCTATATCCACAGTGCCACCTGACTGTAGAGAGAAGAGAATATTTTATGGGAAAGGAGAGTAGGGATACCTATCCTCTTTCATTACCTCCGTGTTCCTTCTGTGATAGGACGCTGAACTGACCCTTCCCTAACTGAAAGAGTTTTTGTTGTTTTGTTTTGTTTTTAATTAAGATTGTTGGTGTTTGTAAGAGTCTGCTGTGATTTGAGGACGTAAATGCAAAGCAGGTTCTGGGTCTGAGCTAAGAAGGAGGATCTAACTGGAGGGCCTGGTGCACCTTTCTCATAAATGAGGGGCAGATGATCCAGTTTGCCCTGGGGGGTGAGAGGGTGGTTTACTGGGGGTTTTGCTCGAATTGTCATGCCCAGTGCCTGGGCTTTGCTGAGGTGTGGTAATGGCCAGGGTGCCAGGAAGATCGACATGCTTCTCGGGGTAGTCACTGACCTGTTTGTCTCTAGGGCCTTATGTATTTTCATCCCTAAATTATCTTTCTCCTGCAGGCCACCCGGGAAGTGGTTCTGAGCCGTTCGCCAGAGCAGAAAGAAGACCGGACTGTCAGTCTCCGGGATGCCTCCACAGTCTACGACCTTCTGAGTATCACGTTGGGCAGAAGAGGGCAGTATGTCATGCTCTCTGAGGTACAGCAGCTAACATTCCCTCCGTTTCAGCAAGGCTAGTTTTTCTCTGGGCCCAGGCTCCCGTGACAGTTAGAGGGTTAGAGGCGAATCCGGTGAGGCAGACAAGACAGAAAAGAACCTGGACCTGGGATAAGCCATTAGGGTGAAATTTCTGTGCTGAATTTTTCTTCCTCCTTGAACTCTTCTGTGTCTGTCCTCTGGAGACTGTTAACTGGGATGGAAGGTTGGAGGCTTCCTTTCCCACATTCTGAGAGACCAAGGGAGTTAGCTTCCATACTTACCTTAATGGAGTTTCAAGCTGGGTGTTTAGAGTGAGACCCAGGCCACATGCTCAGGGTCAGGAGCTGTATATGGGTAGCTCCTAGAAGGGCAAGTCAAGACGAGTCAACAAGCATTTGTTAAGTGCCTGCTGTATGCCCCACCATCTCAAGCTCTGGCCAAGATTAGTGTTCATGAAATTGAATGGGCCCACTGTCTGTGCGACCTCTGCTGGGAGTTGTCTCCTGGGGTGGGATGGGCTGCACCGAACCGTCCCCATGCCCCTGCAATCTCCCTCATGACCATCGGCACACACTGGCCTAGAAGATGTGAAGTGGGGAGTGATTGCCCTCTCACCTCCGCTTTGCTGTGCTCACGGTAATGCTCCAGTGCGGGGCTCCCCACCCCTGGGGATCATCCAGGCCCGAGTCAGCACGCTCACCTCTGCCCAGAACAACACGGATGTAGGTTTTCCTAAGGCTTCCCTGGACCATCCTCTAGCTCTTTGGGGATGTACTGAAGCCTCACCCAGTCCGGTTGGAGGCTGTGGGTCAGCCCACCACCCCACAGCCGTTCCAGTGTCTAAGGGCTGCCCGATTTTGTCTGAAAGTTACTTTTTAATCTCCACCAGAATTGTTCATGATTTTATTTTAGCTTAGTTTCTTTATGAAGATGGGAAGCAAAAGAGAAGGCATCATGATGATGATGATGATGACAGTGATGATGGCTAATATTAATCCTGCATTTATAATACTTTTAACTTTTCAGAGGCATTTTTCAGGTACTTTATTTTGTCTCATCACTGCAATAACCTTGTGAGTTAGAGCTAGTGGAGTGGTTTTACAGATGAGAAAACTAAGACACGAGGAAGGGACTTAGCCAAGGTCACTCAGTGGCCAAGCGGTCATAAGAGCCTGCCAATGTCCACTCATCAAAGCCCTGGGTGGGCTCTCTAGAAAGGAGCCAAATCAGTCCCCAGTTTGTGTTGAAGTTCTTAGAGTCATAGATTTAGAGGTAAAGAGGTCCAACTCCTCCTTTTACAGAGAAGGAAAAGAGAGACCGCACACCTAATAAATATCTGGGGCAAGATTCCTGCCTCTAAGGCTAGTACCATCTGCTGAGCCCACCTCGCTCCCCCCAAAAGCCAAAGGAATCCAGGTAGTAGGCATCTCACCTGGATATCAGCGCCGGAGCCGCTGACTCTGATGCATTTGCCTCCCCAGTGCCTGGAACGAGCCATCAAGTTTGCCTGTGAAGAATTCCACCTCTGGTATCAGCTGGCCCTCTCCATGGTGGCTTGTGGGAAGGTAAGGCCCCTTCTGTCCCATGCCGTCTCCTACTGCCTGCACACTGTTGTCTAGAAATCTAGATTCCCTTTTCTTTCTCTCCTGTTCCCCTTGGGGCCAAGTAACTTGCTTGGAAAATGGATGGACATGTGGCTTTGCGGATCCTGGAATTCATTTCCTGCCTCTTGGTAGCCTCAGGGGAAAAGGAGATTTCTGCTTCAGAAAATGTATGTGTGTGTGTAAGTGTGAGAGAGATGCCCATTTGTGTAGTTGTGTATCTTTGGGGGTGTGGGGGAGAAACGCTATGTGCCTCCTCAACAGTACTACTATCTCTGCATGTGTGTTCATATATGTTTACATCTGCACATGTAACATGGATGAATTTCCCCATGGTCTCCTGGTGTGTCCGTGTCTGTGTCTGCATTTATGACTTGTTTTACAGAAGGCAGACCGTCCAGGGTATTTGCTCCTTGCTGGTTGGGTCGAGAGTTTGTCTGTGGGGCTTTTTGCCTGAAGATTTTGAGTGAGCTCTGAAAATAAGAAACAGTTGTTGATGTTTGTGGGCCTGTGACCCATGCATTAGGGGAAGGGAAAAGCCCCGGGGAGGCTAGGAGGAAGGTTGAGGCAGCTGTCCTGAAACTTGTCAGCAGGATGTGGTGGGGTGGATTCTTCCCTCAAAAGTCCAGGTTAGTTCAGGGGCTCAGACTCGCAGGTTCTCAGACTTGGGGAGAGGATAAGGTTGGCATGTAGTGATTCTCTATCACTCAGCCCTTTTGCCCTACCTCATCTTCATTCCTTACCAGGTCAGAATTAGACTTACATAAATGTCTATTTTAAGCACCGACATGAACCATGAGCAGAGAACCTTGCTTGGGCTCCAGTGTTAGGAGGGGGGCATTGGTGATGGGGGAGGGATGGAGGAAGTAATGTGGCATGAGGTTGCAAATTGATCTAAGAGCTGTAAATACCCTGAGCCTTTTATGGGGCTGAGGGAATTCCCTCCTTTCTGCCCCTCCCTGCCCATCTGTGCAGTATCCCTTCCTGGTCCTGAAGCATTCTCTGAGGAGGGCTCACCTAGAATCTGCAATGCGTAATCCTGCTAAGGGGGGCTAGGACAGCCATTGCCAAGCCTTCTGTAAGCCCACCATGGCTAGGTTTGGGAAGATGAGAGTGACGGGGGAGGTGGCCACTCCCCCACTAGACCTGGGAACAAGGGAGTACAGTATTGGGGGATAGAGGAGGGGAGTGGTCTAAATAGACTAGGCCTGGTATCTGAGGAATCCTTCAGGTAGGTGAGCAATACTGAGATCAAACTGATAGCACATGCTCCCCATTATTCCCACCCTCACTAGGCAAAAAGTCTCTGTTCTCAGAACCTGGAATTTTTATTCACAAGTATTTATTAACAGCTCTCCATGGCAGCACTCAGTGAAGGCTACAGAGAAACAGAAGCCCTCCACTGCCCTCTCCCTCTCCACTGCCCCGCCCCCAGCACATGGCCCACAAGGCTCATGCACACACACTAAGCTAGTGTGATGCAAGACCTAGGATCACAGATTTAGGTCTGGGAGGCACTTTGGAGGTCATCTAGACCTTTTATGGGCTGAAAACAGGGTCCAAATGGTAAGTGACCTGGCCAGGGCCATCCAGGGAAGCAGCATGTCCTCTGGTCCACACCACCAGGAGAGAAACAAGTGTCAGGCTCTAGGATTCAGGGTGCTAGTTTCTGGCCGTCCCAAGAGGGCCATCTGTGGGACATTTCTGCCAGTGTTGTGGCAGGCCTATGGGGCTCAAAGAAGTTCACAACAGCACTCTCAAGGTGGGTAGTATAGGATTAGTCACCCCCCATTTTACAGGTGAGAAGACCAAGGCTCAAAGTTACTACCCTAGCCGAGATGTATTCGAGTTCTTAACACGAGAGTCAGGATTTGGCCTCAGTAGACTTGAAGTCTGGTGTTCTTTCTACACCATCTTGCTGTTGCTTCGAAAGGAATTCAGTTCAATTCATCAGTGTTTACGAAGTGTTGACCCTGTGCACTGTAGAGACAAAATGAGACATCCCTTGCCGTCGAGGAGCTTATGTTCCAGCAGAGCCCATAGGAGACACACAAATGGCTCTTATTTCATTAAACGTAAGCCCCTGAGTGGTCCAGACATCCCAGGCTGTGAGAGGTTTAAGGAGAGGCAGAAGGGGAGCCTGGGCCTTGAAGGACGGAGAGGAAGAGGGTGGGGAGAACTCTGCAAGGAAGAGGAAGATCCGAGGTGGGGACAAGCAGGGCTTGTTCAGGGGACACAGAAGAGACCTGTCAGGCAGGAGTCTCCCCTGCCTTGTGGACTGAGGAGGAGGAGGAGGAGGAGATGAGGAGATAGGCTGGCCCGGCCCCACCCAGATGGTGGTTTGGGGCTTTGACAGGTTGCCTAGGGCTGCTTGGCTCAGGATTGCTTCATGGCAGCCCTTCTCTCTTCTGTGCTATCTCATGGAGTTTGGCCTCTGGCCTTGTTCCCTTCCAGGGGGGAAGCTCTGGGTTTGGGTCCTTCCTTTGCTGGGGAGGGGAGCCCAGGCACAGCCTTAGTGGATGGGAAATAGAACATGAGGGT
>CM053625.1:275922621-275948525 GCA_028646595.1 Phalanger gymnotis | reverse complement strand
CCATGATCAAAAAAAGAGCCTAGATATCATCTTTCAAGAAATTATCAAGGAGAACTGCCCTGATATTCTAGAGCCAGAGGGTAAAATAGAAGTTGAAAGAATCCACCAATTGCCTCCAGAAAAAGATCCCAAAAAGAAAACTCCTAGGAATATTGTCGCCAAATTCCAGAGCTCCCAGATCAAGGAGAAAATACTGCAAGCAGCCAGAAAGAAAAATTTGAGTATTGTAGAAATACAATCAGGATAACACGAGATCTAGCAGCTTCTACATTAAGGGATCAAAGGGCTTGGAATATGATATTCCAGAGGTCAATGGAGCTACGATTAAAACGAAGAATCACCTATCCTGCAAAACTGAGTATAATGCTCCAAGGCAAAATATGGATTTTCAATAAAATAGAGGACTTTCAAGCTTTCTCACTGAAAAGACCAGAGTTGAATAGAAAATTTGACTTTCAATCACAAAAATCAAGAGAAGAATGAAAAGGTAAACAAGAAAGAGAAATTATAAGGGACTTACTAAAGTTGAACTATTTTATTTACATTCCTACATGGAAAGATGATGTATGTTATTCATGAGACCTTTCTAAGTATTAGGGTAGCTGAAGGGAACATATATACATGTGTACATATATACATCAAAATATGTATATGTGTGTGTGTATGTATATACACACACACACACACTTAGAGAGAGGGCACAGGGTGAGTTGAATATAAAGGGATGATATCTAAAAAAATAGAATCAAAATAATGAGTGAGAGAGGAATCTATGGAGAGAGGGAGAAAGGGAGAGATAGAATGGGGTAGATTATCTCAGATAGAAGTGGCCAAAAAAAAGCAGTTCTGTTGGAAGGGAAGAGGGGGCAGGTGAGGGGGAATGAGTGAATCTGCTCTCATGGGATTTGACTTGAGGAGGGAATAACATACACACTCAATTGGGTATCTTTTTCCACAGGAAAGAAGGAGAAAGGAGATAAAAAGGGGGGACAATAGAAGGGAGGGCAGATAGGGGAGGAGGTAATCAAAAGCAAATACTTTTGAAAAGGGACAGTGTCAAGGGAAAAAATTGAATAAAGTGGGACAGGATAGGATGGAGGGACATATAGTTAGTCTTTTACAACATGAGTATTATGGAAGAATTTTGCATAATGATACACATGTGGCCTGTGTTGAATTGCTTGCCTTCTTAGGGAGGGTGGGTGGGGAGGGAAGAGGGCAGAATTTGGAATTCAGAGTTTTAAAAGCAGATGTTCAAAAAAAAAAGTTGTTTTTGCATGCAACTAGGAAATAAGATATACAGGCAATGGGGCATAGAAATCTATCTTGCAGGGGCAGCTAGGTGGAGCAGTGAGTAGAGCACCGGCCCTGAAGTCAGGAGGGCCTGAGTTCAAATTCGGCCTCAGACACTTGACACATTCACTAGCTGGGTGACCTCGGGCAAGTCACTTAACTCCAATTACCCTGCATTCCCCCCTCTAAAAATTAAAAAAAAAAAAGAAAAGAAAGAAAAAAGAGAATTCTGTCTTGCCCTATAAGATAGTAAGGGAAAAAGGGATGATGGGGGGGAGTGGGGTGACAGAAAGGGGGGCTTACTGGGGAATGGGGCAGTCAGAATATATGCCATCTTGGAGCGGGGGGGGAGGTAGAAATGAGGAGAACATTTGTAATTCAAAATCTTGTAGAAATCAATGCTGAAAACTAAAAATCTTACATAAATAATAATTTTAAAAATAAAAAAATAAGGATGTGATTTTTTCCCATCCAAGTTCACTGGAGAGGAGAAGGGAGTCTGTTGATCCCAGGCCAAGAACCCCTTTCCTAGTCCAGCACTCTCATTTTGCAGATGAGGAAACTGAGAAGAGAGTGCGTATGACTTGTTCATGTTCACAGAAGTAGCAAGTGAAAGATGGGGGATTGGAACCCTGGTTTTCTGACTTCAGATCTTTCTATTGCACTCAGAATCATAGACTAGAGCCTCAGTGGGGCCCTCCACAACAATCTAGTCCACCTTATACCCAGATGGATGAAGTGGTCCTGAAAAGAGGCTCTTTGGCCTTCACGTGAAAGCCTTTGCTGAGGTGGCTCCACCAGGACTTCTGGTTCTCAGGTGGCTCCAGTCATTAGGATGTTTTTCTGTATGTCAGAAGGAAGTCTCTCTGTGCTACTTCTGCCCTTGTTCCTCTTAGTTCTGTCCTCTGAGAGAAGAAGAACAAGGCCAATTCCTCTTCCATGTGGCTGTCTGTCAGCTACTTTGAAGACAGGCTGCCATGTTTTTTCCCGCCTTCTCTCTCTTCTCTAGGCCCGATCCTCCATTTCCTTCCCTTGGTTGTTCTATGTTGTAGCCTCCAGGCCTCTTATCCTCATTCTGCTCCTGGATTGGCTCCATTTTGTCAGGGTCCTTCCTAGGAATATGGTGGGAGACGCTGAATGGAAGCAGTTAGATGCAGTGTGATCAGGGCACCTTACAGGAGTAGATACCACTCAGATTTTTTCACATAAACTTTTGTCTAGATTGAACTCTCTCATTCCTGTGTGTTTGATTTTTTTAAAAGTACAAATGTGAGCCTTGTTGTTACTCCAGCCATTCACTCTAGCCTGTAGCACTAGACGCTGTCAGGTAGGTTTTGAACCCTGGTCTTGATTTCAGAGCCAGCCCTGTATCTGATGCACCATGTGGCTTCTATCAAATTAAGGTTTGCACAGTAAGTCATTCCGGTTTGGTCTGGCATGTCAAGATAATATTGGACTCAGGCCCCAGAAAGGAGGTATGAGGCAGAGCAGATACCCCACAGGTACTGCCGTTGGTCTAGGATATAAGGCTGTGGGTGGGGCTGGTACCACTCCTGTCTGAGACATGGATTGGATCCCAGAACTCCCCTAGCAGATACACACCTACCTTATGGTTCTGGGCTGGAACGCCATCTTTGGTTTCAAAGGATGGCGGCCTTTAGTCACACAATCAGCCCTACCAACCCAAGGCTGCTGTTGTCAGGAAGCCCTAAATTTAGGTCTTCCTGCAGTGGGAGAGCTGTTTGCCTCCGTGTCGTAATTATAGTCATTATGTGTATTCAGATTACATGGTAATAAAATTAGGATCGAATCACTCCAAATGGAAATCAGATGAGAAATAATCAGTGAGAAACAATCAATGACAACATAAATAGAGGATCCAGAAGGAAACTTAACTATATGGACTTTTTTAACTGGAATAGAGAGATGAAGTGCTCCGTCTGAGCTAAGCTTCACACTTGAGCTCCAGAGGTAGTTCCACAGAGAGCTTGTGGCAAGCAGAGGTGAAGGCCAAGTTTCTCCTGAAGTCTGGGGTATGTGGGCCCCTGAGGCCCCTGTGCCTTAACTTTCCCTAACTTTGGCAGCCTCAGCAACACGCAACTGACTACACATCCACGTGGTAGTCAGGTCAGTGGCTGTATTATTTTTTAAGGTAAAAGAATGTTGTAATAGTAAAATAAAGAAATTGCCCTGGGAGTTAGGAGACCAAATTCAAGTCCTGGCTTTGCCACTAACTAGCTGTTCTAAGTCACTTAACCACTCTGAATCTTAGTTTCCTCCTATGGAAAATGAGAACCTACTACGCGCCCCACGGAGTTTTTCTGTGCTTTGTAAACCTTAAAGTGCAGTTGAAATGAGAGCATTCATTCTTCGGCATTTCTGTGATTCCTTGTCATGGTAGTCACGTCTGTATGTGTCTGTTTTGTCTCCCAGGCCTGGGGTCAAGTCCTTGAGGACCGGGGCCACATCTTGTGGCTGTGTAGATTCCCCCACAATCCTAGCAGTTCTCTGCCCATAGCAGGAGTTCAAAGAAGACTTGTGTGGTGGTGACAGTGATGCTGGTAACAATTGACTGTGGTATAGGGCTTTAAGGTCGGCAGAGCAACTTTATGCATTGCATCTGATACAAATTTTGTTCCAGAAGGTATTGGAGCTGTCCCCATTTTTAGAGATGAGGAAACTGAGGCCAGGAGCAGTTGTGTGGTGGGCACATGGCCCACAGCCAGTTTGAGGTGGAGTTTCACTTCTCTCCCGGCTCTTAAATTCAGCCTTTCTTCCCACTGTGCCAAGGCCATTTTGGATTGGGAAGCCTGGGTAGATTTCTGTGGCTTCTGACCTGCCTTTTGCCTCCAGGATCAAGCATGACTAGCATTTGAAAGCCCTTCACGATGTATCTGCTGCTTACACTTTACTCCTAATACCACACAGCTTCGAGTCCACCTACACAGGCCTAGTTTGTTCCTCACACAAGATGCTCCATCTCCTGAATCCATACCCAGGCTATTCCCAGAATGCTCTCCCTCCCCTACTCCAGCTTCTAGCTTCCCTGGCTTCTCAGTACTAAGCTCCCATCCCATCTTTTGCAGGAGGCCTCTCCTGGTCTTCCCAGTTCCTGGTCCCTTCCTTCTGAGGTTACCGCCAGTTTCCACTTGGCTGTCAAAGTGGTCTTCCTAAAGAACAGATTTAACTGTGTCACTCCCCTCCTCATTAGTGGCTCCCTATAGCCTTTGGGATCAAATCTAAATCCTCTGTTTGGCCTTCAAAGTCCTTCATTAGCTGGACCCTCTCCACCCCTTCCCCACCCCATATGTTCTGCAGTTCAGTGACACTGGCCTTGATGGTCCTGGCACAAGGCATTCCCCCTCCCAACTCTGGGCATTTTCTCCATGCCTGGAATGCTCTCCCTCCTCATTCTTCTCTGCCTCCTGACTTCCCTGGCTCCATTTAGGGACCAGCTAACATGCCACCTTCCACAGGAAGCCTTTCCTAATCCCTCTGCATTCTCATGCCTTCCCTCTGTTGATTATTCCTCAATTATCCTGTATAGAGTTTGTGTGATAGTACGATGCTTGGTGGTGAGGGCTTCAGTCGCCTGGACATCTGCTGCGGCTTTTCTCTGGCAATGACTGATAGAGTCTGTAAAAGCCTAAAATTGTAATTTTATTCTTCAGAAGGTAGAGAAAGGGAGATGTGCTACTTTGTGTGTGTGTGTGTGTGTGTGTGTGTGTGTGTGTGTGTGTGTGTGCAGTGAGGCAGCTGTGGCGCAGTGGTTGGAGGGCTAGACCTGGAGCCAGGCAGGAAGACCCAAGTTTAAGCCTGGCCTGCTCTGTGACCTTGAGCAAGTCACCCGAATGCTGTCTGCCTCAGTCTTCTCAGATATAAAATAGGGATAACGATAGCACCTCCCCCCCCCCCGACCAGTGTGGTCGTGAAGATCAAATGTCTATTTGTAAAGCACTTACTTTGCACAGTACCTGGCACATAGTAGGTGCTTAATAAATGCTTGGCCCTTTCCCCTTCTCCGCCTGTCTCTCTCTGCACCCCCTCACCCCCATTAGATGGTAAGCTCCTTGAGAGCAGGCACTGACTGTCTTTTGCTCCTTTTTGTATCCCTAACACTTAGTACAGAGAGGACCTGGCACAGAGGAGGCAACTTACTAAATGTTTACTGACTGATTGACCCTGTATGGGTCTTTGATGTACGTGATCGTCTGCATGTTCTTTCTACCATTAAATGGGAACTCCTTGAGGGCAAGAACTGATTTTTTTTTCTTTCTCCATATCCCCAGTGCTTGACACATAAGCATTTAGTAAATGCTTGTTGTCTGTGGACTGATGGGTTTGAACTCAAAGTTGGCCAGGGCTTTGGTGTGGCAGTCAGATTGTGGGTTAGGGTGGGGCCCAGGGTCAGGTTAGTTTGTTCTCTGTAAAGGCCGAAGAAGAAGCGATAGAGGGGGCCATCAGCCAAGAACACACTGTCCTTAGGGACCGATAACAGGAGAGATATGAACCAGGCTGGGAAGAGGAAGCGGGGAAGGCAGGTGCTGGGGCAGCACCTCCCCCGTACCCATTCTGCCCTGCCTGAGCCCACTCAGACTTGACCAGGGCCCATGGTTTGGAGCCAAGTCCCCGTGTTGGCCCTAAACACCAGCTTCTGAGGCTTGAACTGGTGGTTGCTGATTTGGCTATAGTTTGGGGGATGGAGGGTGACTGGAGCAGGCACATTTGAAAAATGAGTTGGGCTGAGTGAAATCCAGCTGGATGGCCATGGGCCCAGAAGTGGAGCACCTGCTGTCCTCTACTTCCTTGTATTGGTGCCCAGGTTTCAGGTTCATGCACATACCAAAAAATGTCAGTGTCAGAGGGTAGACTTGGCTGGATTATCCTCCTATCTCGAGGGAGAAGGGGAGGGGGAACAACCAAGGTCACATGCTGGTGACTAGCATCATGGGGAGAATGCGGGGAGGTTAGGAGGGGGAGAGAGGCAGAGGGGAAGAATCAAGCTGACCAGAAGCCACGGGCACTGGTGGATTAGCTGGTGGCTTCTGTCTCCCCCTCTTCCTGGCTTGGGGAGAGGGTTTGAACTGGTGCTTAAACTCCCTGACCTGACACCGAAACCAGAGAGGGAGTGAGCAGGTGCATGGGGTGGGGCTGTCCGGGAGGAGACTGTACACCAATGACTCCCAAGTCTGGTGTTGGGTTCCCCAGGAGATAGATCTCTGTTTACCTTAAAGAGAAGAAGGGAAAAATCCTTTTCAAACAATTTTTCATGTTATAAATACATTAACATATATAGTTATACGTATATAAATGTGTATACAAATACATATGTAGATATATATGATTAATTTTAGAAAATGTGTATCTAAAAAATCATAAACTCATAGAGTATTGAAGGTAGAAGGGACAACCATAGGGATTTTCTCATTCAAAGTTTCCTATAACCCTGAGGCCTATGTACTTTTTTTTTCTGTATCTTGATACTTCCATTTCAGTATGTTGGTTTCCTTTGCAATCCTATGTATTTTATTTTATGCATTTAAAACTTATTTTGAGGAGTCCAAGAGCCGACCAGATTGCCGAAGAGATCCATGACCCCCCAAAAGATTTCAGAACCTTTTTAGTTTCTGGGTTAGTAGCTTGTAGGTAAAGCAGCTGAGGCTTAGAGAAGGGAAAATGATTTGGAGCCAGTATTAGAATAGCACTTTTAAGAAGGGGGAAATATGGGCAAATTGTCTCTAATGTCTTGTTGGGGGAGGGGACAGCTGGGTTGGAAGGCAGTGGATATGAAAATCCATCAAGTGAATAGCATGTTGTAGCCCTCCTATGCTGGAACTCCCTGCTTTTCCATGATTCCCCCCCATTCTAGCACCTGGCACAGTGGCTTACATTTAGGACGTCTTTGACAGAGAATCATTTGATTCAGGATTGATGAACTTTTCTCACTCTTCAGTGGTTAGGCAGGGCCAAGGAAGGTGGGTTCGTTCTTGGTGGGCTGGTGAGAGGTGGGTGCCAGCTGCTGGTTTATGGCCATTAGGAAGGTGCGCCTATCCCCCCTCCCCCGCTGGGATTTTCTCAGTAAGTCTGTGATCTGATCGCTATGGAGACTGTCTCCCAACGTGCTGGCCACAGCATGTCTGCACCTTCTCATCTTGTGTGATTCTTGTCCATGTCCAATAGACCCTTCACAGGAGGTCTACCCCAAATGCCGTGGATCTTCCTCTGGATTTCATGATACCAGTGCCAGCTAAATGCCCCGGAGCTAACCATTGGTCCTCCCTCACTCTCTTTCCATAGCTGGTCTGCCTCCTCTTCTCCTCACCAGAGCCCTTCATAACCTCGCCGCCCTCACCTTTCCAGTCTTCTCCCTTATTCCCTGACAAACATTCTTGGATCTAGTGACATCTTCCTGAATGCTCCACAAACAAGACTATCCATCGATCAGGGCCTTCTCCCCTATCAGGTGCCCAAGCATGGCGTGCCCTCCCTCTTCTCCTCCAACTACTTAACTTCCTTCAGTTCCAGCTGAAATCTCTTCTTTTACCAGAAGCTTTCCCCAGTCCCTCTTAATGTCAATACCTTCCCTCTCTGTTAATTATTTCCTATTTGTCATGTGTATGGCTTGCTTTGTATAAATTTGTTTCATGTTGTTTCCTCCATTAGATTGCAAGCTTCTTAAGGCTAATGGCTGTCTTTTGCCTCTTTTTGTATCCCTAGTGCTTAACATAGTGATTGGCATATAGATGCTTAATAAATGTTTATTGATTAGTGCACTTCTGAGTATCAGGCCTGGAGTCAGGAAGACTTGCCTTTGTGAGTTCAAATAGCCTCAGATACTTACCAGCTGTGTGGCCCTGGGCAAGTCACTTCACCCTCTTTGCCTCAGTTTCCTCATCTGTAAAATGAGCTGGAGAAGGAAATAGCAAAGCACTGTAGTATCTCTGCCAAGAAAACCCCAAATGGGGTCATGAAGAGTCAGGCACAACTGAAATTATTGAACAAAAACAACTGATGACAACACTCTCACCACTTCTTTTATGAAAACTTACCATGTTTGAAATGGAAGCAATTATCTTTCTCCCCTCTTCCAAACTTCCCTATGTCTTCTGTCAGAGGCACCCCTATTGTTCCATTGCCTCAAGGTCATAATCCTGGCATTAGCTTTGATACCTCACTCTTCTTTAACCCTCACATCTCATGAGCTGCCAAGTCTTGTCAGTTCTACTTCCATAAGATCTCTTGAATGTGACCCTTTCTCTTTCACAGCTGCAACCTTAGCTCCTCATCTGTCACCTCGCCTGTGGCAATGGCCTCCTAATTGGCATCCCTGCCTCAAGTCTCTACCTGTCCTAGGCCATCCTACACACTGATGCCAAGTGTATTTTCATTATGCAAAGATTCTACCCACCATGTCATTCCCTTCCTCAGTCAACTCAGATGGCTCCCTATTGCCTATGTGGTATATAAACACATCATTATATTTGATATAGATCATATGTAAACTCCTACTTAATTCTAAAACCTTCATAACTTCTCCCAAACTATCTTTTCTGCCTCAGTGGATATTACTTTAAAGAAAGAAAAAGGCAACCAAGAAAATATCACTAACTAGAGACCTATTTGCCTCCTTTTTTATCCTCGCCCAGTTTTTTGTGATAATAATCTCCAAGCATCTCAAAGGCATCTTTGATGAAGATTTGATAAAGGATTAGGCCTTCATAAAATATATTTTATAGTAGACTACCTATTTATAGCCACATAGTTGACTGAAAGAAATAGAGGATACAGTATCCCTTTGTTGAGTATTAAAAAAAAGCCACTTGGGGAGAAAAAAGAAAATGCACCTTCAGAAGAGTATATTTCTGGGCCTGTGGCCTAGATCAGGAACAGCCCATAGGAGGGAAGTCTGAGATAAAGGGGAAGGTGGTGGGGGTGGGGGGTTGGGGGTGGTGGGGAGCTAGATGCTTTGTAAGCAGAGTTTTCCAGACCCTGGGACAAACTCCTGCCTTTGTGTAGGCAAGACTCTCTCCCCAAAGCCAGGCCTCCGGACACCCAAAAAGCATGTGGTAAAAGGACATTCAGGGGAAAATCAGCCAAAGATGTGCCCAAAGAAATACTGAGGCAGGAGTTCTGAGACAGGAGCTTTGTAGGCAGATTTGAAGGTAACAGTAAACCCCCTTCGTTGATGTAAAGCAGAAGCAGAAGACAAAGCACAAATCAGATCCCATCACTTGCCTGCTTTAATAAGGATCAGTTACAGGTTTCTGTGTTTGGCATCTGTGCCCATCACAACCTAGCCCTCACCTACAGTACTACATCACCCCGCTTGATGTGTGCTACCTTCTGGCCAGAGTGACCTTCTTTCTGTTCCTTCCTCCGCACACTCCATATCCAGCTGTGCCCATTGCTGGAATACACTTCACTGCCCACCTTCATCGCTTAGAATCCCTAGCTTCCTTCTAGACATCAGCTTTTCTATGAGGCTTTTCCTGAGCCCCTAAGGTGCTAGTGCTTCCTCTCAAAAATTGACTTTCTTATTTTATTTGATATTTAAATTCTGTACATGGCATTTTCCCCATTTCAGAGTAAGCTTCTTGAGGGTAGGGATGATTTCATTTCCGTCTTTGTAGCCTCAGCACCTAACCCAGCTCCTGACTCATAGTAGGCACTTAATGCATATTTACTGATTGGCTGCTGTTGCTTTTGTCCCATCCTCTTCTCCAGCAACCAGGGAAAGAAAATAGGTAACAGGACTTTTGAAAGGAAAGAACATTTAATACTTTCCCCCCTTCCCTTCCCCTCCCCTCCTTAGTTATCTATGGAGAAATTAAATTCTGATGTAACAGAAATGTGCGCCACTTGTAATGTTAGGATCAAGCAATCAGCAAGCATTTTTTTAAGTTAAAATAAGTTAAACGCTTTTATTTTTTATGCAGTATTTTTACTTAACATTGACCTACATATAGCGTATGACCAAATACTCTAACAAAATTTTAGTTTTTTTTTCCAATTACATATAAGGATAGTTTTCAACATTCATTTCTTCAAGATCCTGAGTTCCACATTTTTTCTTCCTCCCATCTCCTGTCCCCAAGACAGCAGGCAGTCTGATAGAGGTTATACATGTGCATCATGTAAACGTATTTCCATATTAGTCATGTTGTGAAAGGAGAAACAGAACAAAATGGAAAAGCCACAAAAAAACCAGACAAACCAAAAAAAGTGAAAGTAATGTGTATGCTTCGATCTGTATTCAGACTCCATAGTTCTTTCTCTGGATATGGATAGCATTTTCCGTCACGAGTCTTTTGGAATTGTCTTAGATCATTGTATTGCTAGGAAGAGTTTAGTCTGTCATAGTTGGTCATTGCACAGTGTTGCAGCTACTGTGTACGATGTTGTCCTGGTTCTGCTCACTTCACTCAGCATCAGTTCGTGCAAGTCTTTTCCAGATTTTTCTGAAATCTTCCTGCTCATCATTTCTTACAGTGTTCTATTACATTCATTTACCACAAGTTTAGCCTTTCCCCGGTTGATGGGCATTCTCTCCATTTCCAATTCTTTGCAAAAGATCAGCAAACATTTATTAAGTGCCTACTGTGGGCCAGACACTGTGCTAGGTTCTGGGGATACAAAGACAACATCAAAAGCATAGGAAACAAAATGAGGATAACTTTGAAACCAAGATGCATTTGAATCAGCAGGGGTCGGGTGGTCTAACCTGAGTACTTAGGGAATCAACACATGAGATTACAGAGGCAGTAGTGCCTGTGTCTGAGGAGGCAGAGAGGAAAATCTGGAAGATGGTGATGGTAATCATAGGCTAGCCGCCTTAAACTTCCATGCCTAGTACGATAGCAGAACAACCCACAGGACAATCAATTTGAAATAACTTAGGAGACCACAAAATGCCGGATAGCAGCCAGCGTAGCTTTGTGAAGAGTGAATGACGCCGAAACAATCGTCTCCCTCTGTGGCGGAGTGATGGACCATGGGAACCCGCGAGGTTGGGGTTGGGAGGGGGTGTTGCAGTATGGGTCACCAAACAACTAAACTCCAAGAAGGATTTTTATTCTCTCAGTTAAGTTCGTTTTAGCATTTATAATTTGCCTAATGTGTATAGGTTATTGGGAGAGATACAAAGATAAATGATGCTATGCTCCATGCCCTTGGAGAGCTGACAGTCTAGAAGGAAAGATGCAACATCCATCCACAGAACTGCCATGCAAAATAAAACTTAGACATTCATTAATGCAAGCTGGGAGGGATCTTACCCAACCACTTCATTTTGCTGATGGGGAAACAGACTCAGATGGATTAAGCCAATTAGTCAAAAAGCATTTATTAAGTGCTTATTATATGCAAGGGACTATGCAGAGAAAGACAAAAACAGTCCCTACTCTCAGGAAGCTCCCATTCTAGTGGAGGAAATAGCATGTAAATAGCTAGGTACACACAAGATACATCTGGGCAGCTTGATGCCTGTCCACTCTATCTGCTGTGCCACCTAGCTGAAGTCTGGAAGACTCATCTTCCTCAGTTCAGATGTGGCCTCAGACACAAGCCGTGTGACCCTGGGCAAGTCACTTCACCCTGTTTGCCTCAGTTTCCTCATCTGTCAAATGAGCTGGAGAAGGAAATGGCAAACCACTCCAGTACCTTTGCCAAGAAAACCCCAAAAGAGGGGCCATGAAGAGTCAGACGTGAAGTGACTGAACAACAACAAATACGAGATCTCTCTACACAGAGTGGATGGAAGGTTCTAGCAGTGGAAGCAAGCAGAAAAAGGTCCTCGCTAAATGTGGGCTATGAGCCGAAAGCCGAAGGAAATCGAGGGAAGGGAACAAGAGTGATCCAGGCACGAAAGGCAGCCTGGGCCAGGGTAACTGAACTGTGGAGTGCGTGGAGAGAGGCAGATTATAAAAGGTACATGGAGCTAGGAGGGGGCCAGGTTACAACAGAGGAGTTTGTGCTGGATCCTGAAGGTCATAGGAAGCTGCCTGAGCCTATTTGGAGGAGAGTGTGACATGGTCACATACCTACCTACGCTTCAGAAAAACCACTTTGGCAGCTGAGTGGAGAATGGTCGGAGCTGGGGAGAGACTCGATGTGGGGAGACCGTTGGAGTAGGCTGGGTGAGAGGCGATGAGGGCTGCTTAGAGAGAAGAGGGTGTATATCAGGTGTAAATGCAGAAACAAGAAATGCTAACAGATGATTGGGGATGTGGAGAAGTGAGGAGGAAAGGACAGCTTGCCCAGGTTCACACTAACAGTAAGTGGCAGAGTTGGGGGGTTCACACCCACATCCTCCAGCTCCCAAGGCAGCTCTCTTCACAATATCATGAGAGACAGTAATTAGTCACTTTGGCTTGTTATAAGGAGTAATATAAGATAAGGATCCAAAAGTCCCAGCCTTTTAAGACCTTCAAGTGCCGAGTTAAAACCGTAGCCTTGGCATTTAGACTTTGGTCATGGCCTCAGTGTCTTAAAATTTAGTTAGAAGGGAATTCTCTGGCCATCGAGTCCATCCCTTTCCAGGGGAATTAAAAGAACAGAGATAAGAGTTGTTTGCCCAGTGCTTAGAATGACTCCTGTCCACCTCCTGCCCAGCCCCAGGCTGTCCTCTTCCGTGAAACCTTCCCTATTTCAGCTGCCATTGATCTCCAAGAAACACAGAAACAGAGAACTGGAAGGGACCCCAGCAGCCATTTAGTCTTCCTCACACCTGAAAAGGAATTCCTGCCCCCCCCCCCCCGCCAATAAGTAGCCATCTGGCTTCTGCTTGGGGACCTCCAAGAAGAAGAAGCCTACCACTTTTCTAGATGACCCATTCTCCCTCTTCACAGCTCTTGATTGCATCTCCCACCCATCACAGAGCAAAGGTTCTGCCCTCTAGGGCCAAACTGAAGGATTCCAATCCCGCTCCTCCATTACAGCACCAGAACAAAGATGGCTATCACGTTCTCTCTTGAGTCATCTTTTTTCCACATTAAACATCTGCATTTCCTTCAACTGATCCTTCTATAACATGACCTAGAGGCTCTTCAGCAGCCTTCAGAATGGAATGGAATGCTCCCGTGTGATCTGACCATGGCAGAGTACAGCAGCGCTGTCGCCTCCTTACTCTCAGAAGCTATGCTTCACTAGGTTCTGTGCTAGCTTCTGTTTTTATCAGTTACTTGGATAGTGGGTATTGGAAGAATGTTTCACCACTCTGCACATGAGAGGAGAGCTAATATAGCGCTTGTCAAGACCCAACAAGATCGCGACCTACTAGAATGCTGGGATGAATTTAATAAGATGAAACCTAGTAGGGATAAATATAAAGTCTTATTGTGTCCAACAAATTAGCTTTACAAGTACGAGATGAGGGGGACATAGCTGGAAAAAAATAAAAGATCTGGGGCGGGGGTTCAGTGGCCTGCAAGCTCCCTAGAAGTCAGTGGTGTGATGGGGCAGCCAGTCTTGGGCTAGCACAGAACCAAGCATGGATTCCTAGGCACTAACTATGCCGGAGACCTCCAGCCAAGTTGACATTGACAACTGAGTAATTGTTAAAAGTCTTGCTTCCATTTAGTAATACCACCAGCCAGCCCATCAGAATCCAGGAAGAATCTGTCAAGACCAGAGGCGCCCCACACTGGGGCCTGCGGCACCTCCCTTTTTGTAGTCGAGTTTGATGCTGTTGACCAACAGACACCACTCCTCTGATCTTTCCAGTTTAATGGCCTCATCAAAAAAGGAAACCAAGTCAGCCCGGCAGGACCTCCTCTGGTTAATCCACGCTAGCTTTGTCTTCCCTGCTTTGTTTTCTAGGAGTCTGCTCACCATTTCTTTAAGGATACTTTCTAGAGTTTCCTAGGAATTGAAGTCTAGCTCACCAGTCTGTAACCTTCAGACTCCTATCGTCTCCTTTTAAAAATGTGGTGCTGTGTAGCCTTCCTGCCCAGCCTGTTCTCTCAGGTGCTCCCTGGCTCAGATTGGCTCAGCATTCTCCTCCACTAGTCTTTCTAGGACCCAAGGACTTCTTCTTACTGGCCGCTTACTTACTTTGGGTACCATCCCCGGGTACCGAAGCAAGACAGTAAGTATGCCAGCTTTGCCTTCTTCACATTGTTGCTTGCCCAGCAGTGGCTGTGTCCATGCTTCGATCTTCCTCTCTCCCCCAATATAGCTTTAAAGCCCCTTTGTTTGTTCTCCTTAGCTTTGTACACCAGTTTTTGATTAATTCGAGCTTTAGTGCCCCTGATACTATTCCTAGTGGACTAGGTAGGTGATGCTTTTGTATTGTTTCCCACCGTTACCAGCCCTTGCTTCTATCCAAAGGCCAGACTTGTGGTTTTATTAGTATAAGGAACTCCCATGTGAGGAAACTCCCTCTACTGGTGGCAGGTTGGCACTTCTGCAACTTAGAATCTTAGAATGTTGCCGAGCAGAACTACTGCCCCATAGGACTCCCAAGAATGGCCCAACCAGATGAAAATGTAATTGGTAACTAGTTAATAAAATAGAGAAAAATGCAGTAAAGCGGATAATGTCAATAGGTGATTGTCTAAGTCAGTGTGCCCCTGCAGGGATCCTTATGTATGGTTTAATGTCCAGCCCCTTCATTTTCCAGATCAGAAAACAGGTCCAGGAAGGTAAAATGATTTGCCCGAGGTAAGGTAGTGGGAAGCACAACTGGGCTTGATACCCTCTTTGCTCTGACTCTTAATCTAACATTCTTTCCATTCTTCCAAATCTGGCATTTCCTCAAGTTCCTCATCTGTAAAATTTGGATAAAAATACTTGTAGTACCTCCCATCTGGAGCTTTTGAATGAATGAAAAGAGTTTATTAAGCGTTCGCTGTGTGCCCGGCACTGTCCCGAGGGCTAGGGAGGCAAATTTAAGCAAGCAAGACAGTCCTTGCCTCGAGGAGTTTGCCTTCTAACGTGGGAAGGGAGCTGGAGGGGGGGAGGGGACCGTGTTTGGAGAAAGCCAGAAGTGATAAGGTGGCCAAGATCTGGCAAGATAAGGCAGAACTTCAGCTATCAGAGCCCAGGTCCTAGGGGACAAGTCTGAGGATCCAGTGAGATGATGGAGGTAAAAACGCTTTGTAAACCTTGTTGTTGTTGAGTTGTTTCAGTCATGTGCAACTCTCCATGGTCCCATTTGAGGTTTTCTAGGCAGAGATACTGGAGTGGTGTGCCATTTCCTTCTCCAACTCATTTGACAGATGAGGAAACTGAGGCAAACAGGGTGAAGTGACTTGCCCAGGGTCACCCAGCTAGTAGGTATCTAAGGTCAGATTTGAAGTCAGGAAGATGAGCCCTCCTAACTCCAGATCTGGTGCTCTATCCACTGGGCCACCTTGCTGCCGCTTGTAAACTTTAATGTCCTGTATAAATATTAGCTGATGACCGGACAATTATTCATAGCACTTAATTTTATCCCTCTCAGTGCCTGGCAGGACTGGGCATACAGGTGCTTAGGAAAGATGAATTGATTGGCTGATTCTTCTGTGACCAATGCCAGCAGCCCTTCCCAGCATTCCAGTGTGAATGGTACATCAAGGGACACCAGTCTTAGATTCAGTGGAGGCAGCATGGTATTGGAAACATCCATGGAGCTGTGGAAGAAACACTAGAACTAGAGTGGGAGAGCTTGGGTTCATATTTCTGCTCCATCACTTGCTACTTAATGTAATCTTAGGCGAGACATCTGACCTCGTAGGGCATATTTCCTCATCTGTAAATAAGGGTGATCTCTAACCTGGGCCTGGCAGAGGAGACAGGCGATGGCAGAATTCGTCCCTACCTAGTAACACACAGGTCTTCCAGTCCCTGGTGAAGTAGACAGAAAAGCATTATGGCCTAGGAGATGGGAGGGTTAGGATAGATAGGAGACTTAGCCTCAGGAAGCCCTGGGCACCCATCTGGCCTTTAAGGCAGGTCCCATACCTGTGTTACCTACTTCAGCAGCTTATGGTGAGGCTCAGAGGGGATAATCCAGGTTAAAGTCCCTTTTCAGACTTTAAATGGAATGTTTACTGTTTCATAAGAAATAATGATTATGAATAAATCAGAAGCATAGGTTGCTTTTGTTGAACCGATGCAAAGTAAAGTGTGCAGAATCAGGAAAGCAACATATACGCTGACTGTGATGGTGTAGACCAGAGGTGCGCTGTGCCTGAAACACTCCTGAGTGTTGCCAGAACAAAATTAGAATGTAGTTGGGAAATATTTTTTAAAATAAAAATATAATGGAACATAGGTAATGTTAATATGTAGTTTTCTAAGTCAATGTGTGGTCCACAGGGACTCTCATGTATAGTTTGTTGTTGTTGAGTCATTTTTCAGTCGTGCCCAGTTCTTCCTGACTCCATTTGGTGTTTTAGTGGCCCCCATTTGTATTTGAGTTTGACACTCCTGGTATAAACCCCAAGAACAAAACCAAACCGAATGCAGTGTAATTATAACAAGAACGAAGAGATGGAAAGAGTTGTCCTTCTTACCTTTTATTACAGAGATGTAAAACTATCTGGGTTAAATATCGTCTGCACTATCAGATGTGGTCGACACACGAGTTTTACTGAAGTATGGCTTTCTCGGTAGAGAAGGGTTGTATTCAGAAATGAAGGTGATTTTGAAGCGAACTATAGAAAAATACTTCAGAAGGTTCCATATTGATGTCTACTTTTTTTTTTATTATCATTATGATGTTCTTTCTCGTGGTTTCTCCCATTGGTTCTAATTCTTCTTTACAACATGACTGATGTGAAAATAGGTTTACTATGAATGTACGTGTAGAGCCTGCATCAGATGACATGCCATCTTGGGGGAGGGGGAGAATTTAGAACTTAAAATCTTAGGGAAGTGAATGTTGAAAACTAGGAATAAATAACCAGTCTTTATCTGTGTCTATTATTACTGTTGTCATTATTTAGCAGGATGTGAGTTAATGCTACCAGCCTAGTTGTGACAGCATCAAGTTAGCTTGATCTCACCTCAAGAGAAAGTGGGATTTGGGCTCTGTGCCACAAGGAGGATTTCCTTGCAAGGGCACACTTTTCCACATGGTTCCTCGGCATGGCACGGAGACCTAGCTGAGGAAATAGTGCTCAAGGTGGCATTTCATAACTAATGTGTTACTTGTGCTTGTCCTTTGACACGGGAGAGCAGACAGTATAGTCACATGACATCCCTGCCAGTTAGGACAAGTCGCTTTGACCAGGCTTTCTTAGATGTGGACAGAGCCCCTAACTGGAGAATAAGGAGATCTGGGTTCTCACTGCACTGCCTGTGACCTGCCATCACCCATTTTGCTTCAAGGTGGCTGCTTCTATTCCCCAGGCTTGGCTTCCTCCTGCAAAACAGGAAAAATCATCCCTCACAGACACGTCATGACTGATAGAAGGCAGTTACACTGTCTGATGAATAAGCATAGGATTTGGGAGTTAGAGACTTGGGTTCAAATTCTGCTTTTAAGTGTTGTTGTATGAGTTTATTAGTATAATTAAGGCATACCTGAGGGTGCTTTGAGATCCAGGGGTGTTTTTTTCTTTTTTTAAAATTAATTTTTTATTGAAGTCTTTTCTTGCTGATGTCACCAGGATTTCTCCCATTTTCGCTTTTCTCTTTCCAGAGAGCCTTCCCATATAACAAATAACATTTTTGAAAAGAAAAGGAGAAAGATGAGGAAAACAATCCCTCAGATATGTGCGATGTTCCACTCCTGTGAATCTCCCACCTCTGCAGAGGAAAGGAGTGGGGTGGTGGTGGTGTCTCTCCTTTGGGCCACCTGTTCTTGTGACTTGGCAGCATTCTCTTCTATGGTCACTGTCGTGCATGTTCTTTCCCCGGTGCTGCTTAAACTGCCCTCTGCGTCCGAATCTTCCTAGACTTCTCTGTAATCGTCACACATAGGATTTCTCAGTCATACTCCATTACGTTTGTGTAGGCCTTCCCCAGTCTGTGGGCATCTACTTTATTTCTAGTTCTTGTTACAAAGCCGCACATAACTACACAGTGGGGCTGCTATAAATATTTTGGTGCGTATGGGCAGAGGTGAAGGGAGATGTGATGCTGGCACACTGATTTTGCTAATTGGTTTCCATAAAGATGTGAAAGGAGAAGAGATGCTGTGCCCAGTCCTGCGATGCCCTCAGCCGATGCTGCCACCTCTCTCTGCTGTGCCATGCCCCTAGTCCCATCTCTTCCATGAAACTGATTGTATAGAAATAATTTGGGAGACACATTGCTGGGCAGCCAAAATTCAGACAACAAAAGGTTAAATCAGGTCTGTCAGTGACCTGAAGCCAAAGAATACTTGTCATGTTCTCTTGGTCATTGTTAGTTATGATAATTTCCCTCTCTCCAGTCCCATTTGGGTTTTTCAGCCTGTGGACTGCCCCATGGTAGCAGCACGGATGCCTCCACATTCATGGTTGCCCTGTAATGGCTGAGTAGGTGCCTCCATATGGTGGTCCCTAGGGCAAGGAAGGATGAGAGGCAGTCTGGTATGACAAAAAGAGAACTGGATGGGTAGTCACAAAGCCCAGTTTCAAATCTCAGCTCTGCCATTTGCTGCCTGTGAATGTAGAATGTCACTTTTCTGCACTGAGCCTCAGTTTCCATATTTGTAACACAAGGGGGTTGGAGTAGATGATCCTTCAGGGCCCTTTTACACTGTAGATCTTGGGATCCTATGAAGTGTTGCAGGTCCTCTCCTGCCTCTGTGGTAGCCCCAGGTCTGGACAGTGAGGGGCACCTCGGCCTGGTAGACGAGGCACTGCACTAAGAGGCAGGGAGACCTTCATTTGAATCCCATCTCAGGTGTTCACCTTTGTGACCTTGAACAGAAGTCTAATCTAAAACAGTGAAAGGTCTAGTCCTCAGTTTCCTCGTGCGTAAAGCGGGGGTCATAATAGCACCTACTTCTCAGGTAAGTGCTAGTATTTGTCGTGATAATCAAAATAAATGTCCTTGAAAACCTTAAAAGACTGCCCACGAATGGAAGCTCTCTTGTGGTTGCCCTGGCTCTACCTGTGGCATGGGATGGAGTGGGAGGCTGAGTGAGGAGTTTGCAGGGCATATAGCCATGGCGACAGCCTGAATTGCCTCTGTCTCTACTAGGGAAGCATGGTGTCTTTCTGTGCTGTGTGCACAGAGCTCTGCAGTGGCCTTTGAGCGTCCTTTGTGAATGACTGACCCCGTCCTGGACCTATCCAATAGCTATCTTAGGATTGGTCTGAGAATTAAAGGGCTGGCCCTGGTAAAGGCAGGCTTCTTTGTTCTGGTGGGGCTTTGCTATAAAATAATGATGATGGTAATCATAAAACGTAGCTGTCTAGTACTTTAAGGCTCACAGAGCGCTTTTCATAGCTCATTGGATCCTCATGACAGACCTGGGAAGTCAGTGCTATCATTATCCTCATTTTCCCGGTGTTAGCTGTTTCTGAGGTTAAACACGTCATGTGAGCCCAGGGTCACACCATTAGTAAGTGTCTGAGGAGAGACTTGAACTCGGGTCTTCCTGGCTCCGAGTCTTAGTACACAGGGCTGCCTAGTTGCTTCAGCACATCCATAACCTCTTTAGACAGTACGCATGTTGGGGTCACTTTGAAGTAGGGTGTAAGCCCCCTTTTGAATAGGGGGTACAGCAGAGATATTTCAGGCAGAATCAGTCTCGTTTGGCTTTTGAAAGCTTTGGAGGCAGCTCCAGTGATAGACATAGACCTGCTCCAGCAGCAGAGGGGTGTGGTTGGGTGGACAGCATCGCTGAGGACTGAGAAGGTGAATGCATGAGTGGGTTAATGCATCAATGGCCATACAGAGTATGGAGGAGGAGAGGAGAGAAAGGCAGGGATCCTCTATTCTGCCTGATGTACTTGAGAGACATGGCTTGTGTGTGACAGTCACCCATATCGTGGGTGATTCCTTGGGAGCACGCCAGAAACGTGAGCGTCATATGTTTGTACTCTCTCCTCTTCCATCTGGAACAGTCTCTCCAGCTCCCAGGAGAAAAACAACCCCAGGCCATTTTCCCCTGGACAAAGAGCTCTCTGTCCCCATGTGCTGCCTGGCCCGCTCCGAAGAGGTTACTGGGGCCTAACGAGAGATTATTGCATCCCAGATCTCTAGCCTCCCTGCTTGCTGTCCAGGCCCTCTCTTTTCTCTCCTTCGCAGTCTTTTCTCATCCTGACCTTTTCCTGGGGGAATTGGGAACAAAGGATATGAAGAGAAAGAAGTTCCACAGACAAAACATGTCAAATGAGCCCCCAGGTCAGACAAACTTGACACTTGGAGGAGGGTGCCCAGAGGCTGTGGGATTTCTAGCTTTTCCAGGCATGCTAGGACCATTATCAACCACAGTAGTCCCCTCTCTCACAGCATGGATTAGGCTAGTTTTTTCCTGAAAGGTGATAAAGCTGTTCCCTGGAAGGGGGAAAGGCCCTGAGCCTGATGCCATTCTGGGTGGGCAGATGTTGGTGACAAGCACTTCTGGAGACCACTTTGTTCAGTTTCAAGGAAACTCACTTAGCCCATGATGTCGTAGGGGAAGGGGAGAACTGTGGTAGAGAAGGGGTCCTATCACACCCTGTGAACACACCTTATGAACACTTCTGGCTGACTCATTTGGCCCTAGCCTTGAAGGACTTGATCAGGGTGACTGCTCAGTAATGTTGTGCTGGTCTTGGCCAGAGGGGCCCAGCTGGACTCCTCTCTTTAGTGCCCTGGAGCAGAGAGAACCATTGGGACAAAACTAGGTTCAAATCCTTACTCTGTTTCTTATGGGATGGGTGGAAAGGCAACGTCCCCTCTCTGGGCCCAAGTTTCCTCCTTTGTAAGACAAGGGGGCAGGATTGGAAGTTCTCTGAAGGCCCATCCAGCTCTAAATCCTGTAATCCTCTGGGTCCTTTGCTTGTCTCAGGTCCTCCATAATAGGTGGGCTGTCCTGCTCAGGTAAAGTGTGGTCCTAAAGTCTCCGACCTCTAGACTGTTCTCTCCTACTCTCTGGTTCTCCATCCAACAAAATAGATCCTGCTTGAAAAGGCCATCATGGGGACCCCCTGTCAAGGCCTCTTTCACGTGGGCCGTGGAAAAGTCATTCGCCGGTCGTCACACTCACCTTTGGTCGCTCATTTCCTCCAAGCCACCTGCTCGAATGCCTTACCTCAAGGCTTGCTCTTCCTTGGAGCCTCATTCCGTTGTTCCCACCTGGCTCTTCCCACCCCTTGAAGGTCTTCAGGATCCTCTTAGCATTTAAGTATATGTCTCTGCATGACTCTAATACGCCAGACCCAGGTTCAAGTCCCACCAGACACTTATTAGCTGTGTGACCCTGGTCAAATCACTTGATCTCCATGGGCCTCTTCTGTAAAATGAGGAGGATTTAATTGATCTCCAAAGGTCTCTTCTGCCCTGAATCTATGACTCTGGGTTTTCAGTGAATCACTCACAGAGATCAGTGAAGCGCTCGGGCCAGTGGCTTGGGGCTGGGGTGAAATAGCTGAGGGGCGGGTGAGGCTAAGCTCGGAACAATCAGTAACTGTGAGAGGACGCACACACCCATGACGTGTGTCCCTTCGCCTGTACCTTGTAGCCAAAACCAGATGATTTTTGCTCTTTCAGTACACTAGATTAACTTGCCTCTTTCTTCCCCTGCAGTTGAGCCCAGTTTGTCAGGAGTAGCATTTCCAGCTAACACAAATGGCTTGACCACTTTCTTTTCTTAAATTTTATTTGGCGCCCAGGGTGCAGCTTACCCAGAGACCTTTGTTTTTCTTCTCGGCAGCTGGAGGAGGCAGAACAGTTTGCCACGATGGTCATCAACCTACAGGACAAAGCTGGGGAGCTCCTCCCCAAAGGTTATCTGGCACTGGGTCTCACCTACAGCCTCCAGGCGACAGATGGTAAGTAAGCAGGTGATGGCAGAATCTCTGCTCTCTCTCGGGGCTCTGGCCTGACAAGGAATGAGCGGCCTGGTTTCTGAGGACTCACCTAGTTCCTGGCAAGGCTGGAAGTTGGATCTGGTCTGTCAACTCCTAGTCCAGGGTTCTTTGCACTTGTTAGTTGGTTGATCGGCCCAATACCTTGCCTTCTGCATTGTAAGCTTAGAGATTCTTTTCTTCCCCAGTCCCCTCAAGCTGGCTTCCTTAGTATCATTAAGGTAGCTCCAGAAATCTCCCCTCCTTTTTGTATCCTTCTGAGATTGACTCAGAGGGCGCTAATAGGATCCCAGCGACTTCCACCTTCACTGTCTCATCCGTTCAGGGTCAGTATCTTTTTTGCTCTCTGTTAGATCAGTACTACACCTCCTGGTAACGGATAAAGATGGAAAGAAGAGAACATAGCACCTAGCACCATGCTAGGCTCTCCTAGTTCTCGTTAAAGGGCGATCATTTCTTCAGTAGTCATCCCTATGGGTCAGTACGCAGGTGAACCTTGCTTTACACAAACTCCCTCTGTTAGACCATTTCAGTTAACAAATTATGATAGAAGGGCCCTTTGGCCACTGACTCCTACGATGAGGAGATTATTCATTTTACCAAAAAGGATATGTTTGATGGGATTCAGAGACAAATCCCTTTAGATAACAAGCTCCCCTAATGCATTTTAAGTAAGATTTGATTTCTATTCACTTTACATTTAACTTTTTAGGAATCTTTCACCCCCATCTATGAAAAGTCCCAGTTTGGAGCCCCCAGCTTCCTACCATTAACCCCAGGATTTGGGGGGTTGCGGGTTCATTTTCTTTGGCTTTTCTTTCTCTAGTACTCAGCCCTTTCCCTGGCCAAGTTGTAGCTGGAGTGAAATACTCTCTGCCTGAGCAATTAATAAAAACCGAGCCAAGTCAATAAGCATTAAGCACCACCTAGATGCCAGGCACTGAGCTAAGCTGTAGAGATACAAGGTAGGGGGCAGGGGCTGGGAGAGGGGAAACTAGGGTTTCTGAAGTGTCTGCTCTGTGCCACGCACTGAGCTACCCATGGAGGAAAGCCCATGACAAATGCATAGATCGGGAGATGTGCAAGGCACAGCAAAGGAGGAGGCCGAGTCCTTTTTGTGTACCCAACCCCATACCTGGCACAGGGTGCACGGACAGAGGGTAACAAGAGAAAGAGCTGAGTCGATCTGGCCGGATAAGACAGAACTGGATATAATGAGAACAGTTCAGGATAGAATATGATTAAGGGTTGAATCTCAGTTGGAGATGGTGTGGTGATATACTGGACTTAAGAAGAACCCACGTTCAAAGTCTGCCCCAGATGCTTGTTAGTCACATGACCCTGGGCAAGCCACTTTGCATTTCTGGGCCTCATCCGATTCTTATCATAAGGGTTGAGAGGAGGGAGAGCTCAGCATGGGCTAAGTAGTCAGGGAAGATGTTGCAGTGGGGAGACTTGAGCTGGACTTGAAAGGTGGATAAGGTTGGACTAGCTGGAGCAGACCACCAGGAAGCATGGCGGGATAGGGTTGGAGTGGGAGGGAAGTGGGGAACAGCATCCCAGTTGTTCCTTGTGGTGAGAGGCCTTTCGATCTCATTAGGAAGCTCCGAGGGATGGGATTCTTCAGCAGGAATGGGGGAGTTGGAGGCGGCATGTTGTTCTTGCTAATGTCTCGGTGGTTCTTGGCCCTCCTGAATGAGATTGTCAGGCCCTAAAAGAACTCCGGTTGGGTTCCATGCTAGATGGCCACATGGGATGGGAACAGGCTGATTCCGCAGGCCTGGCAGGGAGTCCTCATGGTTTTATTCCATGCTTCTCTCCTATAGCAACACTGAAATCCACACGAGATGAATTGAACAAGAAAGCCCTTGAGACACTAGAGAGGTAAGGAGTCCTGAGGTAAGGGAAGAGGGAGGGAGAGGAAAAAACAGACATTAATTAAGCACCAACTGTGTGCAGGCGCTGTGCTAAACACTTTACAAATGTTCTCCTAGACCAGTGGTTCCAAAGCTGTGGTCAAGAAATGCTAAGATCTGTGAGGCCAAAACTGTTCTCATAATAATGCTGAAACATTTTAATTTTTAATACAGTTAATATTAATAGATATAACTCACACAAACAAAAGCTCTTGAGGGTCCTTAATAATTTTTAAGAGTGTAAAGGGGTCCTGAGACCAAAGAGTTCAAGAACCACTGCCCTAGATTTGCTTTTTCATCACTAGTCATCCCTTATGTTGGTAGAGCCCTTCATTCTTTAAAAAAAATTGTTCAGGACCCTTTTCTTTTAATTTTTTTCATTCTGTCTTTTGTTTTCTTTTATTATCATCATTTCCAAATATATCTCTTCCCATCCACAACCCTTTGAGTCATCTCTTACAATAAAGAGTTAAAAAGAGAAAGGGCAGTTCAGGAAAGTAGGACAGTGTATGTACTGCTTCCCGCCCATAGTTCCTGGCTCCACAAAGGGAAGGGAGGACTTTGTACCTTTTCAGAGCTCTTATCTGATCCTCATGGTGCTGCTCTGAGTTATGTTGGGCAAGTATTATCTCATCGTTTTACAGTTGGGGAGACTGAGGCGCTTGGCAAAATGATTTGCTCAACGTCATACAGTTCGTTTATGACTAGGCATCTTTTTGGCCCTAGACTTTTTTTTTTCTTTTGGCGGGGCAGTTGGGGTTAAGTGACTTGCCCAAGGTCACACAGCTAGTACATGCGTCAAGTGTCTAAGGTCAAATTTGAACTCAGGTCTTCCTGACTCCAGGACCGGTGCTTTACTCACTGCGCCACCTAGCTGCCCCTGGCCCCAGACTCTTAGTGCTGACAGCACACATTCTTAAACAGACCAGTCTGGGCCACAGACTGGTGCGGATGCAGTCCCACAATCTTGGAAAGCTTGGTGGGTGTGGGGGAATCTTAGGGAGAAGAGGTGGTGGACACTTTGGCCCATGAATCAGACAATACCGATGCCACGTTTCTGTTTCTGATGTCCAGCTTGGCAATCCTTAGCAGCCCAGGGTCAGAGGGAGGATGCAGCCAGATGATCTGTCCTCCTTTGCAGGCAGCAGGGCTGTGGTGAGAGGAGTAATTGTTAAAATTCCCTCCCTTCCCCTGTCACTTTTCCTGTCTGCTCCCTTCTTTCTTTACCACCTTGATTCTTTAGCCTGGGCTCCACTAGAGCCCATGGGAGACACACAAATGGCTCTTATTTCATTAAACGTAAGCCCCTGAGTGGTCCAGACATCCCAGGCAGTGAGAGGTTTAAGGAGAGGCAGAAGGGGAGCCTGGGCCTTGAAGGACGGAGAGGAAGAGGGTGGGGAGAACTCTGCAAGGAAGAGGAAGATCCGAGGTGGGGACAAGCAGGGCTTGTTCAGGGGACACAGAAGAGACCTGTCAGGCAGGAGTCTCCCCTGCCTTGTGGACTGAGGAGGAGGAGGAGGAGGAGATGAGGAGATAGGCTGGCCCGGCCCCACCCAGATGGTGGTTTGGGGCTTTGACAGGTTGCCCAGGGCTGCTTGGCTCAGGATTGCTTCATGGCAGCCCTTCTCTCTTCTGTGCTATCTCATGGAGTTTGGCCTCTGGCCTTGTTCCCTTCCAGGGGGGAAGCTCTGGGTTTGGGTCCTTCCTTTGCTGGGGAGGGGAGCCCAGGCACAGCCTTAGTGGATGGGAAATAGAACATGAGGGT
>CM053625.1:275856736-275922121 GCA_028646595.1 Phalanger gymnotis | reverse complement strand
TCACCCCTCTGGGCCTCAGCTTCCTTATTTATAAGTGGAGATGATAATGTCTTCTCCACCTGCCTCCTCCTGGGGTGTAGTAAGGACTGAGTAAGTCCTGGGCTGGGCGCCAGAGAACTGCAGTCTGACCTTGCTCTCTGACAGTCTGTGTGACTGTGCCTCTGGGCCTCACTTTCCTGGTCTGTAGAATCATAGGGTTGAACTAGATCTCTTGGGTTCCTTCAGGCCCTAAAGCTGTGATCCTATTGCCCTCTATATGTCCTCCTTCTCCTTCCTCTCTCTCTTTTGCCCCTTACTATCTTCTCCACACAAACCGCTTTTGTCTTCCCTTTTGTTCTGTCTCTTGTTTGCTCCCCTCCCCATCAGATGCTGGGATCTGGTGACAGGTCCCAAACCCTCCTTCATGCTGTTGGGAAGGTTGGGCTTGTAGGCAGTTTTATTCTGCTGTTGTACTTGGAACAAGCCACCCAGGGACCAAGCAAATAGCCACTTATCCTCCCTGTTATCCCTGACTCCTCAGTCCATCCCAGGCTGACGGAAATGTTCCTGTCCCCAGCAGCCCAGCTGGAGATCAGAAAGGGTCAGGGAACTGTCCCTGAGGTCAGTAATCTGGTCTGTCCGCCCCCTCTCGGCTTCCTGGGATGGGTTTTTTCCATTGCTTATAATCCCCCTCCTGCAGCTGGGCTTGCTGGGCACTTGAAGGCACAGGTGCCGGCTTCCCCATTCCCTGGCCCCTAGCCTGAACCAAGTTGGAAACATCTGCTCTGTGGAGGAACCTGGCTCTGGGCTCTCCCTCTGCAAGGAGGGAGGTGGGGAGGCCAGCAGGCAGCTCAGCGGGCAGGGCCTGGACTGGGGAGGGGGTGGAGATGGATGGAGTTCAACTTGTCTTCTGTCAGGAGGACTGAGGGACCCAGCTCAGGGCCCCGCAGCCTCTGTCCTTGAGGACCCACCCCTTCCTTAGTCCCCAGCCCAGTCTGATGGCCCTTCTCACCGCCCAGCCCTTCCCAAGTCCCCGGCCCAGTCTGATGGCCCTTCTCACAAACCCTGCTGCTGCATGCATATGCAAGCAGGCAGTGTCCACTCTACACTTAATTGTTCACATTCTCTCTTGGGTTTTCCACTCTTTGCTTCATGCCTTCTCCAGTGGATTGTGAACTCCCTGAGGGCAGGGACCAGGCAGCTGCCTTACCATGCCTAGAACTGAACTAAGTAGGTAGGAGACGTTTCCTATATACTTCTGAATTGATCAATATGTTCTGTTCTTCTCGTACAGAGCTGAGAGCCTGGCCCCCGATGATCATCAGATCATTCTCTATGTCTCCCTGCAGCTGGCCCTTGTCAGACAGGTAGGTTGTTGTGGTTCGTGGTTGCTGGGCCCATGGGCTCTGTCCGCTCCCTCTCCCAGGGCATTTCAGGTCCCTGTCTCTCAAGAGATGGCAAGAGACCATATTAAGCATTTGTTTATGCTCTACCCTGCGTCTTTGGCCTAGCTTTCTCCAGGAGTCTCGGGGGAACATAGTGACCTGGCAACGATCCTCCTCCTGGGCAAACCTGCGGATCTGCTGCTTAGCCTGGGCCCTGGTTCCCTTGGAAGGCTTTTCCTTAATCTTGGGATGCTGAGTTGAGAGGCCCCACTCCTGGGATCAGGGATAAATCTTTGGAGCTAAGTGCTGGCATTTCGTCTGTTCATTCTCTTCTCTTGGCCAACGTGGAGCTTACTTGCGGTCCATGCTCCGCCATCCACGCCCCTGCTCAGAGACAAATCCTTTTGGCTTTTCTAGGCTGGTTAGGTGAGCTGTTAGTACAGGAGGGGCCGGCAAGCTGAAGCGCTCTTCCCCCTGGGTTAGCTTTTCCAAAATAGAAGCCCAGGGCTGGAAGGAACCCACCCTTGAAGGACCAACACAGCAATTTCAAATGAATTCTCCATTTCAAAAGAAAGCCTCCCTAGGTGATTTAACTGCGGCTGAGTCTGAAGCTGTGAATAACTGATCTCTAGGGCCTTGTGATCACAAGCAGGTCTCTTATCTCTCTGTGCCTCGCTTTATCTGGGCAGTTGGGGAGACCAACTAGACATACTCCCTCCACCCCTCTCTCCCTCTCTCTTTCTACATCTCTATCCCTCCCTCTGTGCACCCTTCCATCCCTCCCTCCCTCCTCTCCTGTATCCCTCCCTCTCTCCACCCCTATATTCTTCCTTCTTTCCCTCCATTACTGTGTCCCTCCCCCTCTCTCTTTCTCTCTATTCTTTATCCTTCTTTCCCCCCTTCTCTCCATCCCTTGCTCTATCTCCATTACTCTTTGTCTTTGTCACTTGCTTTCTCCTTTGCCACTCCCTGCCCCTTGTCTCTCTGTCAGTTCATCTGTCTTTCTCCCTTGCTTCTGGTCTCTGTCTCTGGTTTCTTTGTCGCTTGATCTGTAATTCCCTCTTTCTCTGTGTCACCTAGTCTCTTCATTCGCTTTCTCCATTTCTTTCCTTCTTTTGACCATTGTCCTTCATTTCTGATGTGACCCTTCCTCTAGTCTAGGATTGTTTCTAGGCCAGCTTCTCACTCTCCTTTCTTGTTTGGCTCCATCTATGGAATAGTGTTCTGCTTTGGGGAACATAGAGACAGATACCTGAGACTAGTTTATTTTTAGCACTTTGTAAGACAGCCTATACCTCTCTTGCCAGTTTGGCTAATGATAAACATTTGGTGATGCATTTTTTAATATCCTTAATTATTCAGCATGTCTTATAGCATTTTCTGTTTTTCCCAAAGGGCTCACCAGACCCTTGCTTCTCAGGGCTCTTGTCTCCCAGGGGTATTTTCTGGGCCTCCGAACTCTTCAGTTTGGTCCAGACTGACCTTCCCTTCCCCTAGGGGCCTTCTGTCCCAAACTAGGCAGTGGACATCATTTGGCTGCCCTGGGAAATTGCCAGTGCCACTTCTGGGGACACCAGAAAGCAGAGTGAGGTCTGTAACCAGCTCAGGTGTGAATAGCAATATTTATTAGAGCAGAATCATCAGGTCAGATTCAGGCAATGAGGATGCAGGCCCCAGACTGAGGAGAGGGTCATCCGCTCCCTGCCTGATCTTCCTGCCTCCTTCCTAGGCATCCCAGACTTCCAGGGCGGTGTGCGAGCTGTAGTTAGAGCCAGTGCTTCCAGCCACTTCAGGGGGCCAGGCATCGAGACCATGAAAGTGGAGAGTTAGCGTGGAGCCTTGCTGCCCTTTTTCTCCCTTTGCGACATCTATCCCGTCACCCCACTAGGCTTTCTCCTACGTCTCCCTGTCCAGGTTTTCTCTAGATACTTCATTCACACTACAAATATAAAATGAAAGTGGGTGATAACAGCTTAGACTGTCAGCCCTGCCAGTGGGATTTGCGTTTTTACTGAGATCAGAGTCTAAAGCCAGAGAGGTGAATTCTGATGGAAAGTGTCTCAGGCAGTCAGACCTCGAAGAGCAATGTGCCACGCTGCTGACTGCGGATGAGGCTGATCTTGGTCTGTGACGCATTCTGAATCCCATGCAGCCTTCTTTTCTTTAATTAGTAAAACTCAGTTTTCATTGCTTCCCACCGTTAAAAAAAAGAGAGAGAAGTCCAGACCCTTGTAACAAATACACATGATCAAGCAAAACACGTTGTCCCATTGGTCACGTCCAGACAACGTATATTTCATGCTCTATCGTGAGTCCATTGCCTGTGTCAGGAGGCTGTGCTTTGGAGTCGTGACGGATGAGTGCATTGATCAGAGGTCTAAGTCTTTGCAGAGTTACTGTTTTTACAGTATGGTTGTTGATTAAGTAGTTTTCCTCATTCTCCTCACTCTGCATCTCTTCATAGAGGGCTTCCCAGTTCCCTCTGAAATGGTTTCTTTTATCATTTCTTGTGGCACAGTCGTATTCCATTATATTCTTGTGCCGTATTTGCTCAGTCAATGGGCATTCCCTCCACCTTAGCTTCTAGTCTTTTACCACTACAAAAAGAGGTGCTATCAGCATTTTGTGCCCATGGGTCTTTTTCTTCTTTCTTTGGTCTCTTTGGGGAATGAGCTGTCTGGTAGTCTTGCTAGGTCAGTTAGGGCAGATTTTTTCTCTCCCAAATGACTGGGCCAGTTTAAAACTCCACTCTCAATGCACTGTGCCAGGCAAGCTGCTCCAGAGCAGAGTTCTTGACAAAAAGAAACCAACCCCAGCTCTGCTGCCAGGTACTTGTGTACCCAGGGTACATCACTCAGACTTCCTGGGCCTCGGGTCCATCCTTAGGAAGCACTTGTAAGGAGCTAGACACCTTCGTCAGTGGAACACTGGATTCCCAGAGTCAGGGAGCCTTGAGTTCAGATCCTGTCCCAGACCTTTCCTAGCTATATGATACTGGGCAAATCTTAGCCTCCATTTCCACAATAGAAATAATAAAAACAGCACCAACCTCGCAGGGCCTGTGTGAGAGTCAAAGTGCTTTGCAAACCTTACAGTGATATACAGGTGGTAGCCTGAGAGCCAGGGTGGGACTAAATGATCTGGATGGGCTTTCTTTTCCTAATGCTCTGTGAGTAAGACATTGTTCTGACGATGGCCTCTTCCCTCCGAAATCATTTAAATTGTACCAAAGACAAAAAGAAATGAGTTGAGGAATTTTTCCACCACCTCTATGCTGCAACAATACAGCTAGCAGCTGTTGTGAGGGTGAAAGACCAACACAAGCCCAACAACAAGAGCCCTGCCAGCACAGGTTCTTTTGATCTCCTTTACTAAGGAAAGTGACATTAAGGGGTTAACAATCTTACTTTAATCCAACATATACATATATCATTCACTTAATTCAGGGGAAAAAGCCAGCACCCTGAACTTCAGAGCAAATACAAACAAATTACAAAGATCCATTATAAACAGACCAAATACAATTCATAGTTACCAAGAAGGCTTCAGCATCTGGGTTCACAAGCTGGAGGACTCTTAACTACAGCTGCCCAGAGCCTCTACATAAACACTCCTCCACTAGTGAGAGTCCCAAGCAAATAGCTCTGTTCTCTCTTTTTATATACTCTTTGGACATCATCAAACGTCATCTGAGCAACCAGAACTTAGGTGCCTACTATTGGCTCTGGTCTTAGCAACTCTCCTTAGGGCCCTGGGAGCTTCACGCCCACATGGGCTTAGTACCTAGTAGTTAGGGGTTTGGGCCCGGGGTTTAGCACCTGGTTAGACTCAATCAAAGACAATTAATTTAGCATTCTAAAACAATAAAAAGGTCCCACCTTAATTAATATTACATACCACCGCCACCGCCACCGCCACCGCCACCACCACCATCATCAGTGTTCACCTATTTCCATAGTACTTTAAAGCTTATAAAATGTTTTATACATATTATCCTGTGTTCGATCTCCTTCATCAATTATGTGAGATTGATGTTATTATTAGCCCAGTTTTACAAATGAGGAAACAGGTAGACTAAGTGACCTGCCCAGGGTCACATAAGCTAATTTCTGAGAGCAGGATTCAGACGCAGGACTTCCTGCCTCCAAATGTTACACTCTCCCTATTATGCCACCCAGCTGTCTGTATAGCATCTATAACTGAGGAGGGAGCTTATCTGGTTCTTTTTAATATAATGATGGTAGCATTAGGACCTTCTCACTGGTACTACAGGTAGCATAAAGTATTGATTCAGTTCGTCAAACATTATTAAACATCTGCTATGTTCAGTAGTTATAGGAAAAGATAGAAAATTTAGAGCACCCTCAGAGCGCTTGCTGTTTAGTGGGTTATGATACAAACACAAATAATTTAATAGATAATAAACAAAAAAAGAGGTATTAACAAGTAAAGTTGAAGCAAGGAATGGTGTTCATTGACTAGTGCAATCACAAGGCTTCATAGAGGAAGTGGTATTTAATTAGGAGTAGGTAGGAACTAAATAAGAGGAGAGGGAAGGAGATGCCAGATTTTGGAAACAACTTGACCAAAGGTTGGGCAAGAGGGGGAGAACAATAAACAGTCCAGTTTGGCAAGAAAGTCAAGTGTGTGAAAGAGAATTGTAGAAGACAAGGCTGGAAAAGCTGAGTGGTGCCACTTTGGTGAAGGGCTTGAATTGTATTTTATTTGGTGAACAACTGATCAGAAGCAGCCTTACAGTGGTATGAAGGATGGCTTGGAACAGAAAAGGGCAGAAGTGGGAGATCTGTTAGGAGGCCCTTGTAATACTGTGGACAAGTGGTGCCGCACTGGAGTAGGTGGAGAATGTGGAAATAGAGGGGAGGGGATAGCTATGAAAAGCATTATGGAGATAAAGACAATGGGACCTGGGCATCCAGTAGGAGAGAGAAGTCATTTAGAAGGCAGGTTCAAAGACGATGCCAAGGTTTGGCTCATAGGGGATTTGAAAGAACACCCACAGTAATAGTGGAATCAGAAGGAACTCTTAAGGGGAAGATAGAGTTTGGTTTTGGACATGTGATGTAAGGGAGATGTGTCCTGTTCAACAGAAGGAGATAGGGGTCTGAAGCAAAGCAAAACGGTCAAGGATGGAGACCAAGAAATTTGGTCAGCAAGTGGTGCAGTAAATAGAGCTCTGGGCCCGAAGTGAGGAAGCTCTAATATGAAGCACTGCACTGCCACCAACTGTGTGACCCCTACCAAGTCACTTAACCATTCTAGATTTGTTTTATCATCTATAAAATGGGAACATTGGGCAGGAGGCAATGCTTTGTAAACTTTAAGGTACTTTGTAGATAGGTCTAAAATTCTCTGGTTCTAATGGGATAAAATAATATGCACTGAGTGAGTGATACAGAGGGGGAAAAATGTTGGCTTGAAATTTTAAGAGCTGAATGGTCAGGGACAGTTTCATGGTAGAGATGAGCACTGGACCTTGAAGCAAGCCTAGGATTTAGATAATCAGATGAGTTGAAAGGAGGACACTCCAGGCAGCATGAGCAGAGATGCAGCACTGTGGAGAAGGAGTGTTTGGGGGACAGTGAGAAGGCCTATTTTGCTGGAGCATGTTTCTGAAGATACATTGCTAATTAATTTAGTAAACTGCCACATCTGTCAATATAGAATTTGGTCTCTTGTTCCCTTCAAAGAGGTTTACGTCAGCAACTGCCAATTCATTTTTCATTTTGTCGTTTGTGGAAATTTACTTTCCAGTTCCACTGGGGATGTAGAGCTTATGTGTGATGGAGGACCATGAGCTCTGCCAGCTAGCACTCTGTACTCTACCTATATAGAGACTAGTAAGCCCTAGCAGCAAAGGGACCCCCCAACAACTGCCCTATCTTCCAAAAATGACTAAAAGACAATTTCCTTAAGTCAGTCCCTTAAAATAATAAAGGAATATCCTGTAGGGCTCCTCCTGGAAGCAGTCATTCAATATTTACTGTTGTTATGATTCAGTCATTTCAGTTGAGTCCTACTCTTCATGGTCCCATTTGGGGTTCTTGGCAAAGATGCTGCAGTGGTTTGCCATTTCCTTCTCCAGCTCATTTTATAGGTGAGGCTAACAGGGTTAAGGGGCTTGTCCAGGGTCACACAGCTAGTCTAGGTCTGAGGCCAGATTTGAATTTGAGTCCTCCTGACTCCAGGGATGACACTATGCACTAAGCTGCCTAGCTGCTTTAACTTCTCATGGGAAGGACAAAATCAGTCAGATGTATAGATGAAAGAGAAATGTTTTTCCCAGAATCTTTTTATCGCTCCCTTCCCCCACCTCCTACCCTGGGTCCTGTTTTCAAGTTAGAGTTAGAGTGTTTTGAAAATGTGTGTTTGTCGGGAGTTTCAGGAAGGAGTGAGTTTGAGTACTGCCCTTCAGATAAGTACCAGCCCAAGTTTAACGTTTATATTCGTTAGTACTATTTACAGGCAAATTCTAGTTGATTTTGAAGATTTTATATGTTTCGATTTTAGCTGCATTTAACATGACATAAAAATGTTTTCTAGTTCACGATGTTGTTTGTTTTCTTTTTAAATGTAATCACAGACAAAAGCATTAGCTAGAATGAAACACTAAAAGGTAGGACCAGAGATAAGACCATGTCCAAATGATTGTGTCATCACTTCTAACCAAAAAGGATATTCCTGCCCCACCTATCTATGTCATGTGTTGTGTCTCACTCCCAGTAGAATATAAACTCCTTGGGCGGGGGGCAAGGGGGGGGGGTTCCCTGGTTTTTGTTTTTGTCTTTATATTCCCACTGCCTTGCTTATAATAGGCACTGAATGGATGTATGTTGAATTGAATTTTAAGTAGGATATATGCTGATTTGTTTCTCCAGCATTGAGCCAGCTGTATTCTCAACCAGTTTTGTCTATCTCCCTCCTCAGAACCACTTTGCAGGGTGACTGGCCAGGGCCAGGGTGGCAGTCTCTAACCAGGAAGCTGACTTTTCCTTTATGAGAAGCTAAATAGGAGTGATTGAATCTTGTCTCTTGACTTCATTAAGACCTTTTTCTAACTCACAGGAGTTATCGGGACCAGATTACAGGAAGGTCTCCTGGGTTTGTTGCCATGTATGCATTTAAACATGTCAGCGATGGATGTGAGGCTTATGTGAAGTAGTTTGTAAAATTAACAGGGGCAGATGAATGTTAAAACTTGGGGTGCCCTCCCTGGGAGCCTGGTCTGGAGTTACTGCAGCCAGAACAGAAAATCTAAGCCGAGTGTCTAGACAACACTTGTTCTGGGTTCTCTAGTGGACTCTGTGGGCTCTGTAAAGGGCAGCAGTGTGATATGACAGCCATAAAAGCATATGCTATCTCAGGTTGTTTTAGGAGGGGCAAGATGTCCAGAATGAGTCATACCCCACCATGCCTTGGTCAGACCACTTCTGGAGAATTGTGTATAGTTAGTTCTAGGCAGCACCATTTAGAGGAAACCTTGATAAGCTGGAGACAGGACACAGAGCAAGATAGTCAGGATGGCCAAGGACTGAAAATTCATACCACATAGCTATCTCTGGAAGGAGCTGGGGATGGTCAGCCTGGAGAAGATAAGACTGCAGAAAGGAATGTTATAGCTGTTTTCAAGTAAGCTATTTTGTGCAAGAGGGATCAGACTTGTTTTTCTTGGCCCCAGAGGACAGAGCTAGGAATAGTGAGTGGAAATTGCAGAGGCTCATATTTAAGCTTGATGTAAGGAAAACCTTGCTAATTGAGCCACTCCAAAGTGAAAGGGCAGCTTCTGGAGATGGAGTAGGTACTTCCTCACTTGGTGATCCCCAGTTGAAGGCTAGTTGTCAGGTAGGTACTAGAGGGCATCCTTGTCAACCACCATTCACTTAGTTCAGGGGAACAGTCGGCACCTTGAACTTCAGAGCAAATACAAACAAAAGTTATAAGCAGAAATTACAAACAGAGAAAATAATACAAATCGGCAGACAGGCTTCTAACTGTCTGTCTGTAGCGATACATACGTAGTTACCAGAGAGAGAGGCACCACCATCTGGGTTTTCAAAGCCGGGGGCTCCTTACTGGCTACCCAGAGCCTCATCTGGCTACATCACACCATCACCCTTCCCATGAGTGAGCCCCAAAGCAAAATGCCAACCTCAGAGCTACATCACACCATCACCCTTCCCATGAGTGAGCCCCAAAGCAAAATGCCAACCTCAGAGCCTTCTTCAGGGCCAGAGGGCATCACGACCCTCGTGACCAGGCTCATGTGACTTAAGCAGGTCACATGGGCCTATTAATGGATGCGAAAGATCTTCCCACCCAGCAAAAAATATATTAACAGTACAGATGGTGTCTGAATTTCCTGCCAACTCTGAAAATTCTGAATTCCATGATTCAGTAAAGGTTAGAAATCAAGATTTAGCTGTTATTTGTTTTTTTTTTCCTTGCTCTAACCTATCCTGTATCCTATCACCAGATTGTTGTTCAGTCGTTTTCAGTCTTTGTGACCCCATTTGGGGTATTCTTGGCAAAGATACTAGAGTGGTTTGCCATTGCCTTCTCTAGCATATTTTACAGATGAGGACACCGAGGTAAACAGGGTGAAGTGACTTGCCTAGGATCACACAGCTAGCAAGTGTCTGAGGCTGGATTTAAACTCACAAAATGAGTCTTCCTGACTCCAGGTCCAGCGCTCTAGCCATTGTGCCACCTAACTTCCCCTAGTCACCAGACTGCTCTTCCTAAATCATGTTCATTTGAGTTTCTCTTCCTTAACCTACAGTAGCTGCCTGTTGCCTGTTGTGCCTAGCCCTGATTCCTCTCTAAGTTTAAGGACCCTTCTAACTATCCTGCTACATCCGCTACTTCCCAGAAGGCACCTTCCACTGCAGTCTACTGAGATTTTACCCTCTCATTCCCATCATCCTCGTTTCCCCATCTTTGCATCTTTGATCATGCCACTATCCCTCCTTGGAATGCTTTTTTCCCAAGTCCTCCGTGTCCTCCAAGGCTCAGGTCGAGTCCCATCTCTTCCATGAAGGCATCTTCTGCAGCCTAAATAAGTCTCTTACTGTGTTGTTGCAACTGTCAGCCTTTGTCCTCTAGCTTTAGAATGAAGTTACTCAGGACAGGGAAGGGTAGGAGCCCAAATGAGTGTCCCTCCTAATAGCTGCCAAATCAGAGGCACAAGACACAGGAGAGGTGGTGAAAACACAAATTTGTTTCTGGCAGCATTTAAAATTATCTGAAGTAGGGCAATACATTTGGAGACCAAATGTGAGGTAAAATGAAAGATCTCAGTCTGAAGGAGTCATTGGTCTCCTGCACAACAGGGCCCAAAGCTTTAAAAGCAAGTAGCATCAGAGGATGTAAATATAGGACTGGTCATGGTTTAAGACAGCACCCTCAGTCCCTGTCTTGATGCCAACATGAAGACCAATCTGTCAAGTAGGAGGAGAAAGGAGAGTAGAGACAGGGGATTACTTCTCACATTGGGCAGGTACCAAAACATTTTTTTAAAAAACAAGTTCAGAGACCCCAGGTTAAGAACTCCAGGTACTAAATGATCTCTTGATATACCCCTCCTACTTCTAAAATATTTTGATAACTGCATTTCAATATAATTGGTTTTCTTTGTAGTCTGTTGTGTTTTATTTTATGCATTTAAAAACATTCTTCAGAGAAGCGGCCCACAGGCTTGAAGAGACTGATGCTTAGGGTCCTTGACCCAAGAAAGGTGAAGAACTGGAAACACAGCTGAACAGAACTGAGGCTGAGAAAGATTAAGTGCCTTGCCCAGGATCACAGCCAGTAAAAGTGTCTGGGAAAGGATTTGAGCTCAGGTCCCCCTGGCTCTGAGTCCAATGTCCTCCACACTGTCTGGCCCATCTGCTTTAAAATCATACCTTGAGGGTTAGTTCAAGAATCTTGGGGTGTCTGACCTCAGGAATAGAAGATGGAGTGGGCATTATGGCTGTTTTTAGGCATTTGAAGAGCTCACATGGAGGAGAGATTGGAATAGTTCTGCTTAGCCTCAGAAGGCAGAAAAACTAGCAAAACTTGTAGTGAGGCAGATTTTAATTTAATGTTAGAAAAACCTCTGTAACCATTAGTGCTATTTAAATCCATGGGCTGCCTTGGGAAGTGGCTCGTGCCCCTGATTGGAGGCCTTCAGGCCTCCAGTGGGTGACCATTTGTTGGGTAGAGAGGCTTCTCATTCAGGGTGTGGTTGAGCAGGAGATAGTCTGTAAGAGAAGAAGCTGCTCAGCCGCCCGTCCTTCTTGAACAGAACTGGAAGCGCAGGTCCTCCCCTTTCTCCATTCTGCTTTAGAATGTCACTTTCTCATCTTACTCCTCTATCAGATAATTACCAAGCACCAGCTACCCTATACAGCCCTGTGCTGTCTTTGGTGGGGGAGGGAGAGGGATGAGGACATAAATGTGATCTCTTTCCTCAAGGAACTTAATGCAGCAAAACTTGGAGCTGGTGTTCATTGTCCCTGATGGCCTCACCTGCATTCGCTTTGTGGCCCAGAATGCCTATGCCTATGTCCTGGGGAGTTGGACCCTTTGGGGGAAAGGCATGGGAGAGAAGGTCACGGAGTGAGCAGCTTTTTTTCCCTCTGCAGATCTCTGATGCCATAGAGCATCTGCAACAGGCTCTGAACATACGCAGAGATGATGTCCACTCCCTACACCTCCTGGCGCTCCTCTTCTCAGCCCAGAAGCACTACCAGCATGCCCTGGACATCATCAACATGGCAGTCACCGAGCATCCAGAAAACTTCAAGTGAGTGGGAGCCCTGGCAAAACTGCACAGGCTCTGTGTAGTTTTCTTCCCATTCAGAGGCCACACCAGCACATACACATTTCCAATACCAGCTCCCATTCAGCTGCATGCAGAGCCCCTTTCTGGGTACTCTGAGGGAGGAAGAGGACATAGTCACAAAGAAAACACATCCTCCTGGCTTCTAGGGACTTTGGGTCTAGTGAGGGAGATAGGGCCAATGCACAGAAGTGCCTGATTTTGAGAGTACTTCCATAGCAATATGGTATGTGATGAGATCCATACCCAAAGGGTCTGGTTACTGGCTGAAGAACAGAGAAGTGAGTCAGGGAAACAGAGCAGATACACTTCATACAGAAGTAAACAAGTCTAGAAGCCAACAAAGAATCTAGTTACTGGGGTAAGGACTCACTATTTGGCAAAAAAAAAAAAAACTACCAGGAAAACTTTGAAGCAATCTGGCAGAAATTAGGTTCAGACTAGCATTTCACACCATACACCAAGATAAGCTCCAAATGGGGATGTGACTAAGTCATAAAAGGTCACATCATAGACAAATCAGAGGAGTAAAGAGGTAGCAGAAAGCTTAGGAAGCCTCGAAAGCACACGTGCCAGTGGGTATCTGGAGTTGTGTTAAGTTCACAGGATCCCTACTTTCACCTCATGTTATAGACGATGTGATTTGAGCAGTCATCCAGAGTCAGTGGTAGAGCCAGGATCCTCCCTCCCAGTCCTTCTGCTGCTGGCACTGTTTGCATTACCCCGTTCCTTCTCCAAAAAGCTCAGACAACTTTACCACAGCCACTTCAGGTCATGTCATGGATTCATCACGTAACGATGTAACGACACAGATAACACAGCACCACTGAGGCAGTTGTGACAGAAAGCCATGCTGGAAATGGGGCCCCGTGGACGTGGTACAGCCTGTTCCTCTGCAGTCGCCTTGAGCCTGCCCCTGTCCTGGACCAGCTCGATAACGATTCCTCCTGTGCAGGCCTGTCCTAATCCCAAGCTGTTCCTGGAGGGTGGGAGGAAAACATCTTTCCTCCGGTTCCTTCTGAGGGGCAGCTGCTGGTGCGGTGGATAGAGCACTGGGCCTGAAGTCAGGAAGACCCGAGTTCAGATGTAGCCTCAGACCCTGAGTGATTTACTCTGTCCCAGTTTCCTTAACTGGAAAATGGGGATGATAGTAGCACCTTACCCTCACAGATCCTCTTCTGAAGATCACGTGAGATAATATTTGTGAAGCTTTCCTCACAGACCCTGGCACTTAGGTGCTATACAAATGCTTATTTCCTTCCCTTCCTCCTGACTAGTTCTGTTTTGGATATGACAATGAGCCTTCCTTTATCCCCAACTCTCTTTCCCAGTGTTAATCTACTTTAATACTCTTTATTCTAACCACAAAAGGCAGCAGAGAACAAGCTGTGTCTGCCAGTGGGGCTATTAGGGTTAACTGATTTGGGAGACTGGGGCGGGGGAAGGGAGGGAGGGAATTTGGGAGGAGGAGGAGGAGGGTTGTGTGGTAGAGGGGGGCGTTAGATATTGTTTTATGACTCTAACACCCACAAGAGGAGATGTATAATTTGGGGTCTATTCCTCAGACCCTAATATATACTATAAACTGAAGCCTAAAACAGATAGATTTGGAGTACCCTTGAAAAAGTAAAACTAAGGCTGTCGTCTCACACATAACTTAGAGAATTGACTGTCCTGGAGAAGTGCTGTGATATAGTGGAAGTGCCTTGGACTTGCTATTTTATGATGGTCATCTATGAAATGGAAGAAATAATCATCTGGTCGACCAACAGGCATTTTTAAAGCAACCTACTGTGTGCCAGGTACCACATTGGACCCTGGGAACACAAGTACAGAGAGTGAAACCGTCTCGTCTCTTGTGAGCGGCTGACATTCTAGCCGGGTAGCCATTCTTGCACTGCATACCTCGTTAGGTGGCTGGGAAGAGAGCCCTTTGTTGAGTCCTAGAGAAATAGGGATTCTCATCCTGAGACTAGGAAATGTAAAGAAACATAGATTAGATATGTTCCCAAAAGGCACAGCTGTAACAAGGAATCAAGGGACATTGGAGATGTTTGGGAATGCTCCGTAACGTAACAGATTCAGATGGGGGGGGTCACTTTGGCCTTCTTCATGCTTTAGTGGCCGCCTCTTGGTAGACTGGAGGGACAAGGGGCTGCCTCTGATGCTATTTCATATGCTCTTGTATAGATAAGCGTACCTTTCTCATTTCACAGGAAGCTGGAGGTGGAGGGGATGTAGAGGAGACATATTGATAATGATCAGAAATATGGAACTAGTGTGAGCAGTGAAGACAGGTCACTGATAACTTTGGGGTTTTCAAATGGATTTCTTCCGTCTAGAATTCTCTGGGAATTTTCTTTTTATAACGATGCTTGGTTATGGCAGTGTTTCCTAGACATTAAATTAATTATGTCATTTAGCATGGATTAGTCCCGGGGGTAATAATCGTGAGTGACCCCATGAGGGTCACTTTGCTTTGTCCTGGTCCACTACACACACTTTCCCCTAATCCCAATCACAGACTGGTCCCTCAATTTAAACATAGTTGATGCTTCTCCAACTCCAGCTGCAGGCAGAGCCCCAGACCCCGGCCACAGACTGCCTTCCCATACTTTCGCACTTCCTCCATCTCTGCCTCTCACTCTCTGCAGTCTGGTTTTTAACCCCACCATCCGACCAAAACTACTCTGCAGAAGTACTGGTAGTCATCCAGCTGCCAAAACTAATGGCCTTATGTGAGTCCTCATCCTTCTTGACCACACTGCAGCCTGTGACACTATCAGTCGCCTTCTCCTTTGTACCTTCTGTAGGTTTTGGCTCTCTCCTGGCTCCCATCTACCTCTCTGAACTGCCCCTCCTCAGTCTCCTTTGCTGGATCTTCATTCAGATTGTGCCCAGTAATTGTTGGTGCTCCCCAGGGCTCAGTCCTGGGCCTGTGCTGCTCTGCTCTGCTCTTTTCCTTCTATACTATTTTGTTTGGTGATCTTGGCAGCTCGTGCAGATGCAGTCTTTGCCAGATGATTGTTAGATCTGTTTTCTAGCCCTAACCTCTCTCTTGACATTCAGACTCACTCCAGCTACCTGTCGTACCTCTTAGGTGTGCTGAAGACATCTTATTAAGCTCAACATGTCCAAAACTAAACTCCTTATATCTTCCTAAAACCCTCTCCTCTTTCTAACTTCAATATTACTACTGAGGGTATGACCATCCTCCCAATCACCCAGGCTCACAAGGTTGGTGTCATCCTGAACTTAGCATTCTCTTTCTAACCTCCCCCTCCCCCATATCCATTCGATCACCACGTCTTAATGCTTCCTTCCTTCCATCGTTCGATGTGCTCCCTTCTCTCTCCGGACACTGCCACCATGTTGGTGCAAATTTTCATCACCTTGTGCCCAGGCTATAGCAGTAACGTGGTTGGTCTGTCCCCACTCTAGTCCATCCTCCCCTCAGCTGCCAAAGTGATCTTCCATGTCAAGTCTGCCCCCTTTTCAGTAAACTTCTGTGGCTCTCTATTACCTCCAGGCCCTCACATAAATCCTGTTTGGCTTTTAAATTCTTTCATCACCTGGTCCTTTCCTACCTTTATAATCCCCTCCGTGGACTCTCCAACCCAGGGATGCTGGCCTCCTTGCCCTCCCTGCTGTTGCTTGAAGAAGATCCTCCATCTCCAGCCCTGCCTCTATACCAACTCTCTCCCAGTCCTGAAGCATACCTCCTCTGCCTTCTGACTTCCCTGGCTTCTTTCAGGTCTCAGCTGAAATCCCACCTTCTTCAAGAAGCCTTTTCCCCTTAATGCTATTGCCTTCCCTCAGAAATTGCCTCCCACATCAGCCACTGCATCCCCAACCATGGACAGTCATCTTGCCTTTGGTCTTGCCACTGGACTTTAATCACTGTGAAAGAGAGAGTGAGGCTGATGACCTGGTGCGACTCTGCCTCACTTAAATCCAGTTCACACGAGTCAAGACATCACTGCATGATATCATCGATCCTGTTCAAAAAAGAACGAACAACAGCCACAAAAACTCCCACTACACACCCAGACACACATGTTGTTTGTACATAGTTGTTTTCATGTTGTCTGTTTTTCTTTCTAGCCCACACTACAGCAGCATAAGTGCTTTTGACTAATTGAACCTGGAACCTAGGATCCATTGAGCTCATAATCTCAACCACAGAACTCTTGTCCTTTCTGAACCTAAACCTGACCAGACCGACCCATGACTGTTACTGGAGAGAATGCCCTCCTCACAGTGGGCCATACCTTTCTATGCAAAGGATGGCACATTACTATAATTTAGCAAACAGGTAGCTTAGCCAGTACTAAAGCATGGATAAAATAGTCTGTGTGTACAAGGGATTAGGCAGCAGGCTACATTAATCCCAAGTACAATGCAGTGAATCTGCCTGTGATGTAACCTGACAGAATTATAATGAAAATACATGGGGGGCAACCGTCCTCTCTTTTAATCATAAAATGCGTCTTTGCTAAACCTGCTTCCTTATTGCTGCAGGGCCAGTTGGTATTCTGCTTTCTCAGTCACTACAGTCCTGCCTGGCTCAGTAGGGTCTTGATCTACTATTGAGCTGCCAGGTTTTCCCACTGTGTGGGAAAAGGCTTCAGGCTTCAGCTGAAATGAAGGAATGAGAAGAAGAAAAACCTTCTCTCCAGCCAGCTTGGGGGAGGGTCCCTATGTAATCCTCCTTGCCAGTTCTCTTCTCTTTGTCATTTGGACAGCCCCAGGAACCTCTCCATCTCCAGGAAGCCTTTCCGGTCTTAAAGGGTGGGGCAGAGGGGCATGATTTCCTACACATGCATATGCTTTCTCCATCCACCCTTCCTCTTCTTTCCTTCTTACTGAGTGCAGTCACTCCTTTCCATGTCAATGCTTGTTGAATTTGAGGATATTAAGGTACTGCTTAATTTGCCTCTGCTATATTAATGCTTCTGTCTGCATTAGTGTATCTTAAGCTGTCACAGCCTATATGAACTATGTATGAACTAGCATGAATCATTGTACAAAGTCATTCATCCACAGGTGCCTGGTGTCTGCATTGAATGATAGCCAAGGTGGTTCCATCATAGGTGGCCCTCAGAATTGGGAAAGACCTCAGAGAGCTTAGAGTTCAGCCCACACCTGAACCAGAGCCTTTCTACATTGTCCGCAAAGATGTAATTCCACTAAGCATTAGGGATATGAAGGCAGAAATGACCCTCCAAGTAGCTCCCTTCTGCTGGGGAATAATAGAGTATGCACACAGACAAGTAAATGTGTGGTAACTTGGTAGGACAAGGAAGAGTTTGGGGTAGGAGGTAGCATCTGAGAGACAGAAATGCGGGAAGCTGCTCCAGACTTAGGCCAAGGCGTTTAGGTGGGACATGGCAAGCTGACTTCAGTTGGCTTTGCTAGAAGATAGAGGATGTGGAGAATAAAGTGAAGTAAACCTGGAAAGATAATATGGCTATAGCCAGATTGTAGAGAGCTCCAGATGCCAAGTTGAGGAGTTTGTGTTTTATCACAGAGACAATAGGGAGCCGCTGAAGACTTTTTTTCCCAATCAATACATTTGATTTTGCTAACACAAAAGCTTTTCAATTACATGTAAATAAATTATCTATATTATCATTTGTGATTGCCATTCTGTCTCTTGTTTGGTTAAGAATTGTCCCCCTCCCTGTACCTATGGATGATACCTAATGTGGCCCCCTTCCGTTATTTTTGTGGTTGTTGTGGCCTTTGATATTCAGGTCACGTACCCATTGTTAGGTATTGCTTCCTAGATTTCCCAGCAGTTTTTATCAAATAGGAAGTTCTTCCTCAAATAGTTCATATTCTTGTGTTTATTGAACACTGGGTTATTGAGTCGGATTTTTTATTATTATTTCTTCTAGTCTGTTGCAGGGATATACTATTCCTTTTTTTTTTTTAACCAGTGGCAGGTAGCGCTGATGAGTGTTACTTCTGAGTACGGTTTGACATCTGGGAGTTAGCAGCTATAGCCGCTGATGTTTTTTTTTTTCTTTTTTCTTATTTTTTATCAATATGGAATCTGCCTGTCTTCAGCTTTCCATTGTTCCTAGTTCTGTGCCTTTGGGCCAAACAAGAGAAACAAGTCTAAACCCTCTTTTACTTTTATTTTAGATACTTGGAGGCAATTTTTATAGCAATCCAATTAACAGGCATTTATTAAATACCTGCTGTGTGCTGGGCACACCACTGAACATTGAGGATAGAAAAACAAAAATGAAATGTTTCTTGCTCTCATGGAGCTACAGCTCTGTCAGGAGAAACAGTCTATACGTGTGTAAATAAATTCCCAGTATGCACACACAGACGCCTGCGTGTACCTCTTGCTCTACATCTCAGGTAAAAATACCTTGATCTTCTGGAATTTCCAAGGAGCCTGAGATTTTTAGTATTAGTGTGATCGGCAGTAGGAGTAGGGCACTGGACTTGAAGGAGGGAGGCCTCGCTTCCTGGTCTACATCTCTTCTTCCCCAGCCACGTAACCATAGATGAGTCATTGAATCTGCGAAGCCCATTTTCCCCATCTGTAAAGTGAGGATGACCTCAACCTCAGAAGCTACCACGAACATCAAATAGGATAGGACGTCTAAAATTCTTGGCAGATTATAAAACATCATACAAATGTGAGGTATTCTGATACCATCGGCATCGGACATCTACCGCCATTGACTCAGAGATTTTAGTTAGATGGAAGGCCAGCTCTGCTGAGGTGCCATCTTGAAGGCTGTCATCCAAACCCCCCCTACCTTATAGGGAGTATGGGGGACAGACAGTAGGAAAGATTGGCTGTGTGAACCGAGTACGTGCAGTACGTGGTGGTACCCGGGCACCTGGAAAGGGAGGTGATGCTCGAGCTGAGATTGGACAGAAACCAGGGGCTGTAAGAGCGGGGAGAACGTTCCCAGGCGTGGGGGATGGCCAGAGTAAGTGAAAGACGGTAAGTGGGACAGTGGGGCTGAACGCCACGAAAAGAGGATAAAAACAAATCTGTAAAGGTAAACTGGGGCCAGATTGCAGGGGGCTTTAGATGCTGAACAGAGGATTTTGTATTTTATCTTAGAGACGGTGGGGAGTGATAGTTGTGCTTTAGCGAAATCACTTTGACAGCTGTGTGGGGAGGGCGGAGGAGCCAGGCCAGATACAGGGAGACCAGATATTGGGAAGATAATTTCAGGATTCCAGGGCCTTGGAAGAGACGAGGTGGCCGTGTGACACATAGGAGAGTCGTCATGTAGAGTCGATCGACAGCGAGACTTGCCAGCTAACTAGCTATGTGGCTTGAGGTAGAGAGCAAAGTTTAGGGTGTCCCAGTTAAATCTTGTCTTCTCCTGGCTAATATCCCAAGTCCTTCAGTGTGTGACAAACCACTCCCCCTTCCTCATAGCCCTTCTCAAGACACGGTCCAGTTTGTCCGTGTTCCTTCTACAGGTTGTTTACTCAGAAGTGAACACAGCATTTCAGGTGTGGCCTGAGCAGAGCAAGAATGTTATGTCCTTTTTAGACATTCAGCTTCTACTTCAGTAACAAAGGCTGTATGTGTTCAGATCACGTAAAATTCCCTTCAAGATGTAAGAACTTTGTTCACGACCCCCTGATATAATATCCAAGCAGGATATGAAGAGGAGACATATGCCTACCAAAGCTGTTTTCTGCTGTCATGGGGATTCCTGTCCAGCCTTAGAGTCTGTTGGAGAATTCCTTAGAAATGAAGAGATCTTTTAGAAGTTCCCTTTTACAGATCATACCGTGCTGACTGTCTCTCATCACAGATCATTCATTGCAAAGCCTTCTAAAGATCCATGATCATTCTTAAGAGTTTGACCTGATTATACACATGGGAGAAGCCAAGTGAATGAAGAATACCTGTTGTCCAGTCAGCAGGACAACCCATAGAGTTGGCCATCAGTACCTACTGCATTATATATGAATAACAAACTCATCCCAGAATGAAATAGAAAGACGAGACTGGTTTGGATTGCATCCGGAAAATCAGGCAGTCTTTTTAATGCGTGAACCCTTTGAAGCAAAGGCCCATCTTTTAACACTAGTATGCTTTTGCTGATACTCCAAGGTTCTGAAATGTGGAATGCCGTAATCCATGAAGCATTACAGTTGTAGGTCACTCACAGGATAATGGAGAGATGCATGAGGGGCATATTTAGGCTGTAGCATAACAAAGTATTGTGTACCAGAAATGACCAGTGACCAGAAAGAGGTGAGCCAGCCACATAGTGGGAGTGAATGATGGATAATTAGGTGCTCTCTTCACACCCACGTAATGCTGAAAGTTAGCACATTGAGTGCACTTCCCACCCCATGGGATTGTTTACAGGCAGACTTGGACAAGAATCTCACAGGATGCATAGGGAGAGTAACTTGCACGGTGCATTACCAGAAGGAGTGTCCATTTTGATGAAAGCCTAGGATGTGGGGTCTCAGATCTAAAGCTGCAAGGGTCCTCTGAGTACATCAAGTATGGAGCCCTCCCTCCTCATTTTGCAGAGGAGAAACTGAGGCCCAGAAAGGTGACCTTCCCCAAGGTCCTTTGGGGGGCAGGATTTGAATCCAGGTCCTCTGACTGCAGGTCTGATGCACTTTCCTACTGCACCCTGAGATAGCAGCTTCAGCAGAGTCAGGCAGCCTGAGATCAGCTGCTACGTCGGACTGCTGTTCTCCCTTTGTGTCTCTCTGGAGATTTTCCCCAGATCCCCCAGAAGGGTAGGGTCTGGATAACGTCCCCCAAGACAGGGCTTCAGCACAGTAGTAATTCCAGCTTACTGCCAAGGATATAATGATCAGTCACATTTGTATAGTGCTTTATAAGATTCCAAGAATTTTACATGCATTGTTCTGTTTGACCTTCGTGGCAACTTTTGAGGTTAATGTTGGTCCCATTTTACAGATCAGGAAAGTGAGACTCAAAAATGATTTGCCCGTGACTGTACAAGGGGGAAGGGGCAGAGATAGAAACCCAGGGGTTTACCCAGGAGTCTAGATATTGGTTTTCTTTGTAATCTCCTTTATTTTATTTTATGCCAGTTAATCTACATTTAATTAAAACAGTCTAAGAAGAGGTCCATAGGCTTCACAAGACTACCAAAGGCATATCCATGACTCAAAAACGGTTAAAAACTACTCCTACTCCTACACTGTTTTGTCCATAATAACTATAATATTGAAGAACCCAGGCTGCTAGGAAATTCGTAAGGCAGTTTTGTGTGAGATATTGAGCAAGAATGACACACTGAAGTGTACCTCTGTTCTGTGGATCCATGGATTAGTTAGGATCACAGATTCTCTCCATGCCATTCAGAGGTTAGATTCCTCAGAGACCTTACAGCTTCAAGGGAATTGAGCCGAATGGGCAAATGAAAGGAAAGTCATAGCAAAGGAAAAATGTGTATGTTATGTCCAGGAAATGCTAAGGCCCCACGAGCTCCTGAATGTAGCTTGTCATTCAATAAGCATTTATGAGGCCCTTAGTGTGTGCCAGGAGTGAGGTTAGACATTGCCCTCTAACTGAGGGGTAGACAACATGCAGACAGCTCCCAGACATATACAGGATACACTGGAGATGGCCTTGGAGAGAAAGGCCTCTTGCAGAAGGCTCTGAATAGACTTCTGGAGTCTCCAAGAGGGCTGGGTCTAGGTACCAGGAAGATCACGATACACATGGCCCCATTAAGTAAGGACCTCCTGGCCCCAAATGCTAAAGAGAATGACTGGAAAGAATGCCAGGGGGCAAAAAATTACTCCCTCATCTCCTTCAGCTGCTTGGCTATATACCGTGTTCAGACCATCAGGTTTTTTGTTTTTTTTTACAGATGATAGAAGCTCTGGAATTAACACCCCAGACTACAGAAACCCTAGGATTAATAGAAAATGTCACCAAGTCCATTATGGGGCAGGAGCTGAAAAATGTCATTGCCATCTGATCGAAGCAGTGCCCTGCTTTTCCAGCTGCTCCGGCCTGGGTACATGCTGTGTGTGGCCACAGCTGTCGTTACTGCGCTTAATTAAATAAACAGCCCAGTAAATATCACTGCAGCAACAACAGCAAAAAAATAAAACCTTTTTTGTCTCTGACCTCATGCCCATCAGGATAGACTTTATTCAGGGGAACAATGGAGAATGCCAGAGTGTGACCCTTTTCTGCCTGTTGCCTCCAGGTGTATTTCTTCTCTGATTGGATTTTTTTTTCTTCCTCCTTTACTATTTTGTAAAGATTAACGATGGAAACTCTTTGATCTCTCTTTGTAGGTAGCACATTCTGCTTTGCATTATGGTTTTAGCATCTGGGCGCATGCTTTGTTGCCTCTCCTCAACCCTGTCCCTTCCACCTTTGGATTATAAGCCCCTCAAGGGCAGAGACCAAGTCATTTTTCATCTTTGTGTTTCTGGATACCTAGTACAGGGCCATCCATAGAATTGGCTCTTAACGTTTATTGAACTAAGTTAGTTAGAGTTTGCTGTGTAGGAAAAAGAAAGGACAATTTGTTACAAAGCTTTCCCCTTAATACTATAGACTGGTTGGGTTAGAGTATGTTGGATTTTTGCCCCTGCTTATCCTGCTAGTCCATAGACATAGTGGCTAGAGGGCTGGACTTGGGAGTCAGGATCACTTGCGTTCGAATCCTGCCTTGTACGCTTTCTAGCCATGTGATTCTGCATAAGTTACTTTGCCTCTTTCTCAGTCTCCTCAGTAGCATGTGGCCTCTGCCTGTTGAGGAAGACGTCACGAAGCGTCTAATGGTGAAAATCCAAGGCTGGAAGTTGAGAAAAATTGAGTTTGAATCTTGAGTCTGGTATTTAGGTTACCTGTGATCGTGGGCAAATTATCCTTCTGGGCCTTTTCTGGGGCCACCCACCATCTTCTCTTCTGTCAAATGCTCAAGCTCCAGCCAAACGTGTTGTGAAAATCAGGTCAAAGAGTCAGTAAAACTATCAATTAACTGACATTTATCTCTTGCCCACTTAGGTGTTTTTACCCTGTGATAAATACTATGGGAAATAGGAAGAACTTTGAGAAATGACTCTTTGAGGGTATTTAAAGTGTAGCCCATCAGCTAGGCCATAAGAAACATTATCACTACTGTCTTTTTGCTCTCTTTTAAGGGTCAGGTACGTGGTAGAGATAGTAACAATAACTTAAATATATGTCGGAATAGGTTCAAGGTTTATAAAACACCTTTGTCACAAAGCCCTGCGAGGTTGGTAGTTGTAGGTGTCGTTCCCATTTTACAGATGAGGAAACTGAGGCTGGGGGGGGTGTCGCTGTGATCTCAAAGCCAGTATGTGCCAGGAGGATTTGAACTAAGGAGTCCTGATTCCAAGTCCAGCACTCTCCCTGCTGTGGACGTTGTTATAGGAGCTCAGGTGATTGATGGGTCCTGACCTGGGCCTGAGAGAAAGAGTTCTTGGAGGTGATGAAGGAAGGGAAGGGACATACAGTGCAACTCAAAAAGCCTCTGGGGCTGAGAGGAAGAGTCTTATGGGCGAGAGATTCTCGGTCATGTAAAATAAATTTGGAAACTCCTGGTGAGAGATACAACTTGTGGCCTTGTTCTTCTGAAAATCCTCCTAAATTCGGGGATTAGAGAGAGGGTAGAGGAAAGAGGAGCTGGATTTCCGTGCTGTGGGTTGACCTTTAGCAAATGAAGCTGGTGTAAAAAACAACAGCAAAAAAAAAAGCCAAACCAAGAACGTGATGAGACAAAGATTGATGGTTCCTTAGGGTACAGTGTGAACCTGGCTTGATGGGAACCAGACACCCCCAGCACTGCTTCCTGAAATCCTGTAGGCTACCAACTAAGCCCATGAAACATTTGGCCAGGCAGCCCTACACATGCCCCTGAGGGACTGCTGCTTTGCCTGCCTAGGGCTGCCAGCAGTGAGAGCAGCCTTATCTTTTAGGCTCATGGACTATACTAGGCCAAAAGGGCAGGAAGACAGCCAGAGACTGTTTACTCGAAGGTTAGGGTTGGCTTCACTCTTCTTTTTCAAATTTTTAGGGAATATTTGGGGGGGGGTGCGGTGTAGAGGAAGGCCTAGGCCTGGGGGAGGCAGAAACACAGGCCAAGGGAAAATGAGCTGATGGCTCATTCCTGAAGGCAGCAGGGCCTGTGTGGTGGTGGTTTTAAGTAACAGATTCCTCACACTTTAGTCAGGGCCCTTGTAGTGGAGATCTCTATGGTAACCAAACAAAGTTCCCCAGCCAATGAGGGGAGCTTTCCAATAAACAGCCCATCAGTCACTGATTCTGCCCAGCGGGGCTGGAAGCCTGCCATATCAGTTTTGAAAGCCCAGTGACAGGGCATTTGGAATGCACATTGTTTTTTCTTCTTCCACCCTCTTCTCTCTCTCTCTCCCTGGGGTTTGGGGCACCTCTCAGGGTTTCAACCCAAGCTTGGATCCTAAGGGAGTAGAAACCCCATTGGGCCTCTCCAGAGGGATGCTCTTGAGCCTGAATATCATGGCTATCAGGCCAGATCTGGAGAGGTGTAAACAAACCAAGGAATGTTGCATCCATCTCCCCCAGAAACCCAAACTGTTTTGGAAATTGTTTGACGCCTTGGCATTAGCAGGACCCAAAGCTCTTCCAAAGTCATTTGAGGCCTTGTGGTGGACCTCAAGGGCACGAGACTCAGCCCTTTCTTTGTTTTCGGTTGTTGATGCTATAGCTGTATTAATAAAATCTACCAACCAGAAGTGAGTAGTTGATGATAGGTCACTGAACCTTAGAGGTGGGAGAGGCCACAGAGATCCTCCAGTCCAAACCTTCCTCATTCTAAAAACAAGAAAACTGAGACCCAGAGAGTCATTTGCCCAAGGTGCAATATGGGTCATCAGTATCACTTAGGTCTAGAACACAGGCTTTGTGACTCCCAGGACATTACTCATTGTATCTCAGATTCTACCTTTGTGGAACTGGTATCTTTGCCATCAACCTAATGTTTATTTGATTTTATTGGTGAGCATCATAGCACATCAGATGGATATTTAAAACATTGATATCCTTGGTCATTAGGCCTGGTGACACAAGAGTGAATCGAAACATAATTTGTACTTTGCTGGGCCCAACCAGCCCACCATTTTGACTACTTACAGTCCTAATGAAGACAGCAGCCTTCAGCTAGACTATTCATATATGCCATCCCAGCGTCTTTTCTCTCCCAAGAGTCTGTGTTTATCATCCAATTTCGCTTTCCTAAGTTCTTAATCAGACACCTAGCCTGGACGAAACTTTGCTTAGCTCTGTGCAGAATTTGCTAAAACATAGTTCCTGTCCTCTGGGAGCTTATATTTAGAGTCAAGTATAGGTAAGGGAGATATCTAAAAAAATAGAGGAAAAAAAAAGTCACTGGTTGTACCAGATATCTCAGACAGAACCTCCCCCAATTTCAGTCTTCCATTGGTGTCTCCAGCATATAGGTTTGGGGTCCATCTGCTAGACCCCCTCACCTAGTTGGAGTCATAACCTGAATTTTTAATGATCTTCAGTCTCCCCACTGACAGCACCACCCCTACCTCTACTTTGTGCCCTCAGACCCCAAATAAGCATCGTAAAACCTAAACTTCCAAAGTGGAAGTATACCTGGAGATTGTCACAAAAACACCCAAGACGTAGTTAAGTTGCTTTGAAGGACCTCTCCCATAGCTGTCCATTAGCTTTGAGGAGAAGTACTGCTGATACCCCTAAGCAGCCCACATGCCTGGGGGGCAGTGTCTGTGGATTTTATTTGGATGAACAACAATGCTGTTCTCCCTAGATCAGGACCTTATAAATAAGAAAGAAAGAACAAGCTTGAGGAATTGAAGCTTTGGGGTTTATGGTTTTTTTTTAAAAGCCTCAAAATCATATCACATTAAATGAATTAATTAAGAGGTAGAGGATCAGAGTGAGCATTAAAGGATTAAGGGAGATGGGGGTATTGTAATCCTACAGACCCAAGTAGAAATTACTTGGTTTGAGGGGTTGAGAAGAGCTGACCTGATCAGGTAGAATCCATTAACTCAGCATGGTGTTTGGAAAGAGACTCTCCTAAATTCCAGTGCTTGCACCCTGCTGAAATGGGCTGAATTACTAGACGTGTCCTTCTTAGTGGAATAATTCGTTAGGAAATTAATAGAGCTTTGGCTCGTCTTTTCCATCTCAAAGATTATTCACATTACAGTTACTTAAAAATAACACCCTCTGAGAGACTAGGCCTGGGCTTAATCAGCTAATTCTTCCCATTGAGTCTTTCCAAAATGGGCTTAATTTAGAGGAATGCTTGGTAACCTGGAGTGCTGACATTTCTGACAGAAGTCTGCAGCTCTGCAGTTCAGTGAGTCATTATCTAATGAGGTCTAGGATATGACATCCCAAGGGTAGGAGTGGCGTGACTAGCTTGGCTAGCCATGCCTATCATTTCTCCATGGGTGTTGTTTCTCTTAATCTCCCCAACCTCGACCCTCTTTTCTAGTTGGGCTGATCTCACTGTCCTACCTCCCAACACACACGCACACCCTTTGTATGTGCTCATCCCTATCTCTGTATCTTTGTTCATGTTATTCCTTCTCTCTAAAATGGTCTTCTGCCCTCTTAGCTTATCTAAATCCAACTCATTCTCTCAGACTTAATGCAAGTCCTATTACCTCTTCTTTGAAACCACTTTTGATTATTCTCCCTCCTCTGAGTTCCAGGGGTATATTTACAAGGAGCCATAGAGCCTACCATCTGGTGGGTCATATTCTGTATGCTACAGATTTCTTCTGTCATTCTAGTAAAAATGTAGCTTCCGTGAGGGCTGGGAATCATGTCTCTTATTTTTTTGGTCTCCCACAAATATCCAGCACAGGGCTGGTCATACAGACACTTGTTTTTTGATTGATCGAACTGTCCCTACAACTCGGCTACACCGTTACTGGTCAGCATTTTTCCAGAGACCTTTATGGGTGCTACCCACACTAGGTACTTGGTTAGTGGTTGCTACGTGTGTAATCCAGAAAGCGCTCTGACCGATGGTGTAGGACAGTAGATGTGGTCCTGGGACCCAATCCCAGCCACTTCGCTGGATGACTCCGGACAAGGCATTTTACTTCTCGGACCCTCGATTTCCTCATCTCTCAAGTGGGAAGAATAACAGAAAGCCCCTGCTTAGGATTACTCAAAGGTGCAAATGAGATAATACATATAAAGCACTTTCATTGAGCTGCTATTTCAATGTCAGTTACTATTATCATCAGCAAAGTCAGGATTGTAGGATTTTAGTCTAGAAGAAGCCTCAGAGATCCTTTAGCTCGATTCTCTCACCATCACCCCCATCATATCAACATCAGCTCTTGATGTTAGTGAAGAAACAGAAGGCCGGCAAGACAAGGCGAGCAGAGCAGGGCTGTGGGTTTGGGTTTTCTCCTCCCCTACCATCTCCCCAAGGCCACTGCTCTTTTTATGGTCCCAGCCCTAGAGGGCCTTCCAGATCAAAGGCCATGTGTGAAAACAAAGTGAAGGAAGCATATCCATTGCTTAGTGTAAGAAACACTTATTAGGGACCTACTGTGTGTGGAAGGAACATGAAGGGGAGGGACAGTTAACCTTTCCTTACTTAGCCTCACGAAGTGGGCGATGATCCAAGCCCTTGTTCCCAAAGAGCTCACGGTCTTAAAAGGCCAAACATGGAAGCAGATAGCTTAATACAGAGACTCTGTGAACAGTCTAGGGAGAGAAAGGTGATTTCAAGGGAGACAGAAGGTTCAAATTGAGTCTTGAAAGATGGATAGGATTTCAGCAAGTCAGTGAGTGAGTGTGAAATACTTTTAGGATGGACTGATGATGTCTCTGCAGGATTCCCCTGTTCAAGCTGAGCCGTCGGAGCACACCTGGAAGAGAACTAGGGTGTCTCGTTTTACAGAAGAAGAAACTGAGGTCCAGAGATAACGTGACTTGTTCCAGGTCACTTTGGGGAAAGCAGCAGAGCAGAGATTTGAGGCCAGGTCCTTTGCCTCCACATTCAGCCCTCCGTTCACTGTTTTTGGACATACGATTAGTATTTTAGGCCCTCAGTAGGCATGGAGCCCAGCAGGGCTCAGCTAGTAGGGGAGAAGGAAGAGAGCAGGGGGCGCGCAAACCTACATCCACCTCATGCATTCCTCCAGGTTCCTCAGCCTTTGCTGCCTGGAGCATGTCCCCCAGCCAAAGCCCTTGTTCTTCCCAGGTTTCTTTGGGCAAGGACATTTTGTAACAAGAAGAGAGAGACTTGATTCACTGCCCTTTCTGTCCCTCTAGGAGGGGAAGATGCCTGGCCCTGGGATTCTAGTTACTGCTTTACAAAACTGAGTTGATCCATGCTGAGGGTCGAGGGAAAAATGTTTTCGATCTCTCTTCAGGTCCATTCAAGAAAGATTTACTTGAGTGCTTAGTGTAGGTGGCCTGGCCTGTCTGTGCTAAGCTCTGTGAAGACCAAGAGGGCACTATCCCTGCCTACACTTGGTTTAACATTGCCTTGAGGAAAAAGAAAACAGTACAAGATAGTAAAAGTCAAAGCGTGTGGGACACACAGTAGGTGCTTTTGGAGTTTGGAGCAGGAAGGAATCCAGTGTGTACTTGAGACATCGGGTAGTGGTTACAAACTCCTCTGCTGTCTCCCCAGAGTGCCTAGCTCAGGGCCAAGCACACAGAATGCCTTCAATGGTTGATCGATCTGGAAGAAGAAAAGGAGCCAGGCTATATTCTGACTTATCACTAATTCACTTTCTTCCTTAAACGTACTCTCCGTTTCTCTACCGTTATGGATGGCAGTGTGGTGTAGTGGAAGCAGTCTAGCTCCAGAGTCAGAGGACTAGGGTTTGAAACTGGGGCTTATTCATGGTCTCCACGTAGACGACTCCCAGGTCTGGATATCCAAGCCCACTCCCTCCACCGAGGTTCAGTTCCGCATCACAGATTGCCTAGTGAACGTGTCAAACTAGGTTTTTCCCCCTCGAGCCTACCCCACATCCACATTTCCCTGTTGCTGCCGAAGGCACCTCCTTGTAGTTCATAATCTTAGCGTTATTCTCAGCTTCTCACTCCTCACACCCTACCTATCCAACCAGTTGTTGTATCTTGATATTTCTACCACCATAGCGTGTCTTGAATCCGACCTCTCCGTAGCCACCGCTGGAGGCCAGATCCTCATCGCCTCTCAAGGGGCTTGGAGCGGCTTCCTAACGGTCTCTCAGGGCCCCCGTCCGTGCTCCACACTGCTGCCAAAGAGGCAAAGCACTCTCCTGCTAACTCAGCCCTGCTGGCTTCCTCTTGCCTCTGGGATAGATTATACCCTCCTCTGTCTAGCTGTTCAAGCCCTGCACCCCCCAGCTCCAGTCTGTGCCTCTGGCCTCCTCTCACACTGTGATCCAGCCCAGCAGGCTCCTCCTCCATCACTGCCCCAAAGTGGACACTCTGCCTCCTGTCTTGGCCTTTGCCCTGGCCATCCCCCGTACCCGCAAGGCATTTCTTCCTTAGCTCCCTCTCTTCCTTCAGGATGAAGCAATTTCTACTCTCTTCCCCAAATGACCCTGTGAGAGCATTGGTTGCTTCCTTGGGAATGGAGGCTGTTTCATTCTTTGTATTAGAACTTTAAGCCCCTCTCCAGGTGCCAGGCAGTCAGTCATTGGTGCCTGATAAATACTTGTTGATGGGTGGGCACTTAGTGCTTGTGAGAACGTGGACAGGGCCCTTCCCTCCACTGTAAAGTGAGAGAGGAGTGCCGGATGGCCTCTGAGGTCCTTTCCAGAGCTTGAGCTCTGCTACTAAGACAAAAGGAACTGGTCGCTTGTTCAGACCTCCGAGGGTCCTTTCCAGGTTCCTGGGAGACAACCCTGACTCCCTCATCTCTTTTGGGACAATAGCCTCATGACCAAGGTGTTTGGCATTAGAAGCTGTGCTGGCACCTCTTAGAACCAGGACCCAGAGAATGGAAAAACAATCCATAATAAGGTTAGCGTGACTAGGGGGTAAAGGTGATATCGTGCTATCCATCTCCTTGGGGTGTGCTTTGCTTCACATAAACAGGATCTGGTCTGGCAAATCTCTGTGTGTGATCGATGTTTGCCTGCTATTTGCCTTCTCTGAGACTGTGCAGTCATCTCTTGAGGAGCTTTTTGGGAAAAGCCCCACTCGGTAGCCCTGCAGGAAGAAGGGTCAGGAAGCTGCCATTGACCCTCTCCAGGCCTTCAGACTGGTCTGAGCCAGATGCCCTCTCCCAGGACTTCATTCCCCTCTGCTGATTCCCCAGCCCCCACCTCCCTCCAAGTCAGAAAGAGCGACATCAACAGAGCATAGACCATTTTCCGGGAGGATGGGGACAGTTTTGTCCAGCATCCTTCACGATGTTGGCCCTGCATTTGTATCATACCACATTTTGTGGTGCTTTCCCATGCGCTTTCTTAGCTCAGCCTCACAGGATGCCTGGGAGGCAGGTGGAGCAATGATTACTACTGTTGTGTTAAAGATGTGGAAACTAAGGTTTACATCCACACAGAGAATTAGCAGGATCATGGGATTTGGAGCTGGAAAGGACGCTGGAGATCACATAGTGCCGGGTTCCTTGTTTGCCTCATGGCCCCTTTGGCAGCAGCCTCGTGGAGCATCTGGGCCCCTTCTCACAAGAGTGTTCTTAACAGCATCAAAAAATGCCTAGGATTACAAAAGAAACCAATCATTGCAAAATAACAGTTGTTGAAATATTCTTTTAAAAGTTCACAGATCGCAGGTGAAGAACCCTTAGTCCAGCCCTCTTATCTTATGGAGAAAGAAACCATAGCCTGCTGCACAGGGCAGATGACATAGTCAGGGTCACACAGGTAGCGACCGACAAGTGGGCTTGGAGCCCGGCTCCTCTGATCTCAACTCTCATGTTCTTTCTGCTGCATCATACAGAGCTCGGACTCTTGGACAGCACAGTTCTCTTTTTTTTTTTTTGAAAGGTTTTATTGCTGTCTTTTGATTTTACTTCACCTAAATATCCCCCTACATCTCCTCCCAAAGAGCCATCCCTTATAAAAATGAAGAAGAAAAAGAGAAAAGAGAACAAATATTCAAAAAAATTAATCAGCATATTGGAAAAGTCCCACATCGTACGCCAAAGAACCCAGGTATCTTGGCTCCTGGGTCTTATCTCCCTAATTAAACCATAAGTTACTCGATGGGCTGTCTTGGCCTTCTCCTTACTCCCCATAATACTAGTACAGAGCTGGGCGCAGAGCAGGTACTCAGGATGCCTCCCAGATGACTCTGTGGCTAGAGCGCTAGACTTGAATTCACATCCTCCCTCAGACCCTTAGTAGCTGTGTGCCCCTGGGCAAGTCCCTTCCCCTCTGATGCATCTAGAAAATGGGGATAATACTAGCACCTCTGTCTCCCCACCCACCCTCTGTTGTTGTTTGGGTAAAATGAGATACCATTTGTAAACTGCTATATAAATTCTAACTGTGATTAATACATAAGGATTTAGTTGGCTACCCTCTCCCCAACTCCTTCCTTCCCTTCCCCAACCCCCAGCCCTCCCACCTACCCCTCCCACATACACACACCAAGACAAAAAGTGAAGATATAAGTCTCCTCCCTTGCAGCACGTTATTCAGAACCATCCACAGAGAATAAAAGTTAGGAAGAAGGATGATCATATTTGGATAGAAGAAAGTGAAGGCCGTGAATGAAGTCATTGTGTCAATCCAGCAGGAGTCCCAAATGTCGCTTTCCTCCAGAGGCCAAGATGCACCAGCACTGCTGGATTCGAGGCCAGTGTGGGGCACAGAGCCTGTCTCCCTGTGCACTCAAAGGGGCTTCTGCCACAGCTGCTGGCAGCATGAGATAGCACACTATACCAGCTCTCTCACCTTTGGCCTCCAACTGGGTCTACCCACCTTGCCCCACAGGCTGCATTCCATCGCTGCTTCTGTGCCTTTGCCTCAGTGATCTCCCACGTGTGGAATGCCCCCTCCTTAGCTCCACTCTGTGGAATCCCAGCTTCTGTGCCGAGATTGCCTGATCTGATCTCCCCTCCTCCCCCACTGCCTTTACATTTTCTTCCTCTTGGAATGGCTTCCTCTGATTTTCTATGGTCTTTGCATTTAGAGAAGCAGAATGTTTAGGTGGTTAGCTAGCATATTTCTGTATCCCTTGTAAGACTGTCAGTGCTTTACACGCCACCTCACTTGGTCCTCATAACAACCCTGGGAGGTAGGTACTAATATCCCCATTTTACAGATAGGGAAAGTTGAGACTGAGGGAGGTTAAGCAACCTGAACTGGATCACAGAGCTAGAAGGTGTCTGAGGAAGGATTTGAATTCAGATCTAGCTTGAATCTAAATCCAGCAACTCCTTTCTCTGACAAATACAGGTGATAGGACCCTCAGTGGGTCACTTGCACCTCTCAGTTCTTCTAAAAGAAGGTTCCAATGCCCATTAGCACACAGAGTTTCCTCACCTAGGGGTTCCCTATACCCCTGAAACCACAAATCTGTTTCCTAGCCAGCTCTTTTTTATTTACTTGCTTATGTGCATGCTACACCCCCTTCCCCCCAAGTCCTGGAGGGCAAGGAGTGTTTGGTTTTCTTGTCTTTGTGCTCCCAGCACCTAGCACCCCAAGAGCATGGACTTAGTTGACCTTGCCTTGTAGAGCACAGTGTTCAGAGAGTTCCCCAGGCCTCACCTTGGCCGTGCTGTGGCAGCTGACCTCAGGAGGAGTACCCCACTGGTTGCTGGGCAGGGTTATAGCAATTGAGGGTCGTCCTCCTAGCCCGGAAGGCACTGCCTCTGAAAGAGACTTTTCAAACTGCTTAAAAGACCTCAGTCTGTCAGTGCCCTGCCTGCTGGGTAACGATCAAAGGGTCTTTTCTTAGTAAATTATTCCATTCTGCACTGAACTCATGAATAATGAAGGATCTGCATTCCCTTCTCCCCTTCCATCCTCCCCAGTGGAAAACGATGAGGATGATCTCACAGGGTGGTGGAGGATCCCTAACATGGGCAGATGTTTGTCATTCCAATTGGTTCATTCACACAGCGAGTATTTACTGTGTACCTAGTCCTGTGCTAGACTTCTTGGGAGTAATACGCTAACCTTGACCTAAACATTGACCTTGGCCTGGAACACAGGTTTACAGTCTAGTTGGGAAAGTGAAATGCGCACCAAGGCTGTGCAGAATTCAGTACCATCTGAGTGTTCTAGGCTGGAAAGATCACCAATGTGGGGTGGCATGGTCAAGAAGCTAGAACAGATCTTAGAGATCATCCTGCCCAACCCTTTTGTCGTATATATGAGGAAACTGAGGCCAGACCAGTTGATTGACTTGCCCAGTGTCACAAGAAGGAATGAGTGGGAAGAAGAGCATATATTAAGTGATAACTCTGTGCCGGAGGCTGTGTTAGGAGTTAGGGATGGACAGAGAGAGAGAGAGGCAGAGAAGGCAGAAGGTCGGGGCTGGAGGGGAGCGATCACCTGGGTAGATGACTTGGTGAGATGCAAAGCTGAAGCATAGCCCAATGTCTTGGGGTCGGCTAGTGCTGAGAAAGCCACCTTGTACTCAGTCACTTAGGCAGAGCATCTTGAGAGCATCCTCGATGCTTAATGTAACACCTGGCATGTTGTGGTCATTTAACAAATGCTTGTTGGTAATGTAGTCACTAATCCTTGCATTTGGATCCCAGGATGGGAACGCCCAAAGTGAGTGGATTGATTTTCCCAGAGACTTAAGGCATGGACTTTGGCATACCCTCTTGTGGATGTCTCATGTCCTGGTCCAGGTCAGGGGGAGCGGGTCAGCAGTGATTGGCAGATGATGAGATGGCTTGGGAAGCTAAAGGCTGGAGCAGCAGAACTGGGGTTTGGATGGGTCATCCTTGCTCTCCAGACATACGCCTTTCAGTAGCAGAGACTTGAGCTGAACCATGAGTAATGACTAAAAATGACCAACATCCGTGTCCAGGAAGGAACCCAGAATGTTAGAAGAAAGTGCTAATGAGGCTGAGTCATAGCTTTGAATCCCTGTGTGAGCTAGTTAATTGTAAAAATTCCAAACTGTTGGCCGGCCACAGACTTTCTTACCTTCAGCCAGCCACAAAGTACTGGGAAATAATCGGCAAACATATGATGAAGCACCTACTATGTTCCAGACAACATCCACATCCACAAACACAAATTTAAAAAGGGTAATTTGGGGGAGGGAGAATAGCAGGAAAACATTGAAGGTGGCGCTTGAACTGAATCCATAAGAGGTCCCTTCCAGGGAAAGCTCACCACCAGCCTTTCTCGCTCTTGGAGGCATAACTTAGGGGTATATGTCTTATCAAAGTTGGGTTGAAGATGTCATCTTCATGTACAAAGAATAATAAATCATTCCTATTTCCTGGGGGCACTGAGCTAAAAAAAATGTGTTGTAGAAAGGAGAGAGAGAGAGAGAGATGGAATGTATTCACAAGCTAATCTGTAGTTCCCCAGGGTCAGAGAGTAAGGGATAAAGCTAGAGAACTGCCTGTTTGAATAGCCTACAGGAGAAGCACGTGCTCCAGCCGGGAAGGGATGTGGTTTGCTTGAGAAATTCCGCTCTTGGGTCACTCATGCTAATGGAATTTCAGCAGTGAGGCCCTAGCCTGCCTACAGAAAAGTAGCTTCTGACACGGCTCGGCTTACAGTGATCTCTGTACCTGGCACATGGCTCAGCTGCCTTCGTCCAGTCTGGGGCCTGCGTGCTGTGGCCAGATCCAGTGTCCTGGAGCTGCCCCGACCAGCCCGGAGATCAGGCCTGGGACGAGTCATGTTGAGTCAGGGCCTTGCTGAACCAGCTAGCGTGGGAGCTCTGAAGGGCAGAATGGAAAAAGCAGAGTGGAGGAGAGGGGTCCCAGCGAGCCATGGGAAGGGAACAGCCTGCCAGGGTCATGGGAGGAATGCTGTGAGGCCAGCCAGCCGAATCCAGGAAGTAGTCCCTGGGGGAGATAGCCCAGCCCTTAGTCACCAAGCTGAGGACACCAGCTGCAGGAAGGAGGCTCTAATTCCTGTTGCCCCAGCCATTTTGAGGAGCTGGGGGTAATGTTAATAAGCTTCTTTGACCCTCATAAATTTTCCAACAGGAGGTCCTGCTTTCACTCTTTCCTTCAGACTGGTCCCAGGCCTGTTCCTCATCACTTCCCCTCTCACTGAGCTCCATCCTCCTTCTAAATCCTGCCTGCCCTTCAGAAATTAGCCCTGACCCTTCCATGGCCCTCTCTGGAGACCTTTCTAATGTGCTGAGAATGTGTTTTTTGGAGCTCTGGTTACTTGTCTGCAGCTCTTATCTTCCTACTAGACCGTAAGCTGCTCGAGAGCAAGGATTTGTCTCATCTTAACTTCCTAGTCCAACTATCCCCACGTTCTCAGCAGGGGGCTCGGCACACAGTAAACACTTAGGACTGTTAGCTACTTAATTGAATTCATGAAACCCTTCTCAATTGTTGTGTGAAACAGTTATAGTCTGTATTATGTTATGGTGAGAGGCAGGATGGTATGATGGATAGTTAACCATTGAATCTAGAAGACCTGGGTTCAAGTGCTGCCTCAGAGGCAGCTAGGTGGTTCTGTTGATCAAGTGCCCAGCCTGGCATCAGGAAGAGCCAAGTTCACATCTGACCCCAGACACTTAATAGCTAGGTATCTCCACCCTCATTCCATTCCATTCCCCCTCCCCCACCCCCAACAAAACACAGGTTGAGAGATGAAAGCTTTTGAAATGAAGGAGTGGGAATATAAAGGATCAGGTTTCCAACCATCTGACATTTCTCTCTTTGGAAGGAGAGGGGCAGACTGCCACAGGTTTTAGTCGGAAGGGGAGTTTAGCTCAAAGGGGGCAGATAAGATAAGACAGGCAACACCACTGACCTCTTTAAAGAGGAATGAAAAAGTCACAAAACAACAGGGGAGATGGGTTCTAAAGAAACAGAAGCCCGTGGGGGGAGAGACATGGACGGTACTGGCCTGCTGGCATGCGACCAGCTGGCCTTTTGCTGGAGTGTAATGAGGTATTGTGGACAATACAGCAATAACACAATATTTAAAATGTCATGGGCACAGTGAGCTGGGTCCTAGGCTATAAACTGAGGGAGGTTCAGAATTTAGATAAGACGATCCTTTCCCCTAGGGCACTTAGAGTCTATTGAAGAAAAAGACATTAACGCAAATAACTATGATACATAGGATGTGCATTAGAAAGGTGGAAAACAAGTTACTTAAGGTCTGAAGGTTGGTCATTACCTGCCAGAGGGATTATAGAAAGCTTCCTAGAATTTGTGGAATTTGGGTTGAACTTTAAAGGGTGGGCAGGATTTCAACCAAGGGGGAGGGAGAGAATTTGAGAAGTACTGTGATGTTCACAGGGCAGAGTAGGCTAGCCACAGCATCAAATTCATAGAAGCCTCCGGAGATGAGGCTGCAGAGGCCACCAATTCAGGGAAGGCCTTAAATGACAAAACAGAAAAATTTGGATGTCAATCTATGGATAATCAGGAACCCTTGGAAAATTTATGACCAGATCTGTGTGTAAGTAAAATCGTCCTGACAGCAGTCTAAAGAATAAATGATAATAATCATTTATTAAGTACCAGCTATGTGACAGGCACTGTTTTATACCCTGACAATACAAATGATAATCCCTGCCCTCAAAGAACTTGTATTTTAAAGGGAGGAGACAACAAGTGCATATATTATAGCACAAGTGCAAAGCACTATATAGCATAACTTGGAAGGAAGTACACTAGCAGCTGGGATCAGAAAGGGCTTCTATAAGAAAGTGGTTCTTGCAGAAGAATTTATAACCAAACAAATGCAACCAAGATTAGGAGGGAAGCAGAAAGCTAGGAAACAATTTTTACAGCCAATATCTCTGATAAAGGCCTCATTGCTAAAAAAAATATATAGAGAACCAAGTCAAATTTATAAGAATACAAATCATTCCCTAATTGATACATGGTCAAAGGATAAAACAGGCAGTTTTCAGATGAAGAAATTAAAGCTATCTATACTCATATGGGAAAATGTTCTCACTCACTATTGATTAGACAAAGGCAAATTAAAACAGCTCTGAGGTACTACATCCTGCCTATTAGATAGGCTAATACAACAAAATAGGACAGTGATAAGTGCTGGAGAAGATGTGGGAAAATTGGAACACTATTGCATTCAGCCATCCTGGAGAGCCCTTGGAACTATACCCAACAGGCTATAAAGCTGTGCATGCCCTTTGATCCAGCAATACTACTACTAGGTCTGTGTCCCAAAGAGATCATAAAAAAGGGAAAAGGACCCGCATGTGCCAAAATATTTATAGCAGCTCTTTTTGTGGTGGCAAAGAACTGGAAATTGAGGGGATGCCCATCTGTTGGGCAATGGCAGAACAAGTTGTGGTATATGAATGTAGTGGACTACTATTGCTCCATAAGAAATGATGAGTAGGAAGCTTTCAGAAAAACCTGGAAATACATGAGCTGATGCTGAGTGAAATGAGCAGAACCACAGCAACACTGTGCCATGACTAGCTTTGTATCGACTTAGCTCTTCTCAGCAATACCATGATCCAAGACAATTCCAAAAGACTTACTATGGAAAATGCTAACTTTATCCAGAGAAATAACTGTGGAGTCAGAATGCAGATAGAAGCATACTATTTTCTCTGTCTTTTTTTTTCTTTCTTGTGGTTTTTTCCCTTTGGTTCTAATTCTTCTTTACAACATGACTAATGTGGAAATACGTTTAATATGATTGCACATGTATAGCCTATACTAGATTGCGTGCCATTTTGGGGAGGGAAGGGAGGAGGAAGAATTTAGAACTCAAAATCTTATAAAAGTGAATGTTGAAAATTCTAAAGAAAGAAAATGGTTCTTGAACTGCATCTTGAAGAAAGAGAAAGGATTCTATGAGGGTACAATTGAGGAAGGAGGACATTCCATGCATGGGATGGGGGATGGCCAGTGCAAAGGGATAGAAGTAGGAGTGTCAGGCAGGAAAAGTAGAAGGCCCTCAAGGCTCCATCTCAGAGTACAGGAGGAGAAGTGATGTGCATCAAGGCTGGAAACAAAGGTTGGAGCCAGGTCGTGAGAGGCTTTAAAAGCTAAACAGAAGAATTTATCTTTGACATGCCCAAGGTCACACAACTAGTGAGTATTTGGGGCAATGAGTACCTGAACTACAGTGGTAACAGCACTACCACATTAGAAACAGTAACATTCGGCCGCTGACTGGATGTGCCATGGGATGAGGGAGGGTGATGTAGGGAGGTTCTCGCCAAGGTGGCAAACCTGGGTGACTGTGTCTTCAGCAGAAATGGGCTGTTGGGAACATGTTTAGTTTGAGATGTCTATGGGACATCTGGCTGGAAATGTAATTTAAGAGAGACTCAGGCCAAATATGTAGATCTGGGAATCATCTTCATGGAGCTGATAATTAAACACATGGGAGCTGAAGCAACCTCTGATAAAGAGAGTGTATAGAAAGAGAAGAGATAAGGATCCATGATGGAGCCTTAGGGAGCACCTGCACTTAGGGGTGTCTGTGCTGGAGATCTCCAGCAAAGGAGAACAAGGAGTGTGACAGAATGAAGTTATGGCCAGATTGAGGAATATCAGATTTTTATTGTAAATTTTATTTATTTTTAACATTCATTTTTGAAAATTTTGAGTTCCGATTTCTCTCCCTCCCACCATTGAGAAGGCAAGCAATATGATATCAATTATATATGAAAAATCCTATCATATTATCCGTGTTGCAAAAAACAAAAAAAAAGGCAAGAAAAAATTTTAAAGTGAAAAAATTATGCTTCAATTTGTACTCTGTGTGTGTGTGTAGTGCTTTGCAAACCTTAAAGCGGGGAGGGTGTTACAATTCTTATTGTATAATAACCACGTGTCTGTTTCACAGCGGGAGGGTGAGAAGTGCCCGGGGCGGGGGGGTGGAGGGGAGATGAACAGGAGTGATCAGGGCCAGCAGCCCATGAGGCCTGGAGGAGGAGTCTTTATAATGAAGTGCTATGGTCAAAACATACCTGTGCCTCTTCAGGAAGCCCCTAGAGACGGGTCGGCCCATGCATCCTTAGCCCAGGAGTACTGTGCAGTCCTTAGCACGCTGCTTTCTTCAGAGAGGAGTACATTTGCTCAAAAGTCATTTATTAAGCACTAGTTGTGGCCCAGTTGCTTGTTCTAGGTGCCAAGCATGCAAAGTCAATACCAAAATCTTTGCATTCTTTCGTTGTGCTGGGTGTGGAAGAATCCAACATTTACACAAAGAAGGGGTAAGATACTTGGCCAAAGAATGCCATGGCAAGTTAAGGGTTCAGGAGAAGGCTTGGGGAGCATGCAGGAGAGGGTTTTGATGGAATGAAAAGGGAAGGGCTGGCGAGGCACTAGAGGCAAGTCTCTTTCCCAATCACACACACAGCGAGCCAGGCATGCCTGAGTAGCCCACACTGCTTTGTTGGGGTAGAGGAAGAAAGGTATTGGGTGGGGAGGGGTTCTGACGGCTTGTCTAGGATGGTCTTGAAGATCCATGTTGGTTCTCTTTCTCTCTACAGCGTGATGTTCACCAAGGCGAAGCTAGAACGTGTCTATAAAGGCCCAGAGGAAGCTCTTGTGACGTGCAGAAACATGCTGCGCCTATGGCAGTCTTTACACAATATCTCTCTGCCTGGGTAGGGTCTGTTTACTGGGCTTGGGAGGCTGGCGGGAGGGGACAACACAGAATGATGGGGTCAGTTTGCTGTGTACTACAGCATTAGAGTGGATACTGAGGAGATGCAGAGATTGGGGAGATAGGCCTGCTGCCTTCGGTCTAGGAGGAAAGGGAAGAAGGGCTGGCCTCTCGTCGTGGATATTGTAGCAGGTATTCCTGTTCAGAAAAAGGCAGGTGGTTTCCCAGGTCCTTCTGAGGTTCCACAAAAATATGACATGAAACAAAACTGTATAATAAGGCACAGATAAAAAGACTGGGAAAATTCATAGGAGGAAGTAATGATCTCTGGCTGAGGGAAGAGAGAACCAGAGAAAGACTCATGGGAGGAAGGAGCATTTGAGCTAGGCCTTCAAGCTGAGGTCAGGAGTTCAACAGAGAGAGTTTAGGGAGGGCATACCAGGTATAGGTCCTAGTGTGAATAAAGACATGGAGATAGAAAAACATGAAAAAAACGTAGGGAATAATGAAGATTCTAGTCCTTGACTAGAGTGAGGAGGCTTAACTTCATATCCATGGACTTGATTTTTAAAAGTATTTTGATAACTGCATTTCAATATAATTGATTTCTTTAGGTCATCCTATGAATTATATTTTTAAGCACTTGAAAACATCATTCTGAGAAAGGGGTCCATAGGCTTTTCACCAGCCTGCCAAGGGAGGTCCATGACACAACAAAAGTTAAGAGCCCCTGGCCTAGGGAACAGGAGCTGAAAGAGTGAAGGATAGCCGGAAGGATGAGTTGGAACCATATTGTGCTTAAATGTTAGGCTCAGGAGGTTTCATTTTATCCAGAAGGCAGCGAGGAGCTGTGGAAGGTCTATAAGAATGGGGTGATGGAATCAGAGAGTTGTACATTAGTTAGATTAATCTGTCAGCAAAGTGAAGGATGGATTGGAGAGACAAAGAGGTGTGCCACTCAGGAAGCAATTGCAGCAGTCAAAGGGAGAGATAGTGGAGGCCTGATGAGGATGTGATAGATAGCAAGAAGGGACAGATATGAAAAACATTGTGGAGGTAGAATCGATAGAACTTTTTAATTGGTTGGGTGGAGGTGGGCTGTGTGAGAGGGGGTGGTGGGCAGTAATGAGAAAAAAGAGAGGACTACGTCCAGCATGTTTACAGCATCAGGGACTTGGAGAATGGGAGCCCCCTAGCAGAAAAGAAGTCAGAAAAGGAAAAAGAGAAAGTTTGGTGATAAAGACAATGAGTCTGCTTTAGGGCACGTTGAGTTGAAGGTGGCAGCAGAACATCCTAGTAGAGATGTCTAGTAGAAGGACTGCGGGGCAGAGGGCATGACAGCTAATTGTCTGGTCCGTGATCACCCAGCAAGTTCCTGACAGAGCTGGGCCCCTTTCCTCTTGGCCACATGGCCCGTGGTAGTGGCGGACCTGGAACTGCCTGGCAGTCCTATTTCTAACTACTGTGAAAGGTTCCCCATTTCAACCCACCCCTTCTTTTCCAGGGGCTCTGAAAAGGACGGCAGCCTGACTGAGGTGCCAGCGCTGAAGAAGCAAGGTGGAATGCATTTGACTCTGCCGGATAACTATGAGGAGGAATCAGGTAGGAAAAACAGTGAGAGGAAGGCATCTGGGCTTGGGGGAAGGGAAAAAGATGTGAATTGGAGGGAAAAAAGATAAGAGCATCAATAAAATATTTTAAAGTTCACAGAAGAAGAAAGATGTTGTGTGGGGATACACAGCCATCTTATTCAATTTAATATATGCTTTAAAAAAAACACATAACAAGAACCAGTTTGTGGTTTCATGTATAATCCTTTTTTGTTCTTTGTGTATTGGAGTGCTTGTGTTTGTTGAGGATTGTTAATTTCATAATAAAAAAGAAAAATATTTTAAAGAGCAAAGGAAAAACACCGAGATTCATCATGAACATGGCCCCCTCTCCTTGAGCTGCGCTAAGGACGACCTCGGGAATCGAATTTGTACTGGGACGTGACATAGGTAGTGTCATGGACATTGTCCTGATCCTCCAGTTCAGGCCTCTTTCACTTAACCAGACTAGAAGTGGGTCTCTCCAAGCACTGAAAGTTGGGATAATTGTTTCCACCCAATACCAGGAGCTTCAGTAGGTCTTTGGAGCCAATTAAATAGTGTTCTGACTCTTCCAGATAAAGGCTTGGTGGATAGATAGGTGTAGGACGATGACAGGGGACAAGGGGAGTAAGAGCACATCAGTACCTGCCTTCCTGGGAAACATGGGAGAACACAGAGAAAACAGAGGGAGCGAGGCAAAGGTGTGTGTAAGGCTCAGAGCTCGCCAGTTCAGGGAAGAACAATTAGTAAGCTGATGGATTTTGCTTCTTTTTACATTTCTGTTCTCAGGGCTGACTTTACAAAATAAAGTGAGGCTGATCCTTGGCTCTTTTGTGTGAAAAGAAAGTTGTACCAAATTCATCAGGTGCTTAGGGTGCTACAAAAGACGTTTTCATTAATTGAGGATTTAAGGCAGGACTTTTAAAAAAAAATCAACAGGTTGCCATGGCAAGGAAAGTATAATCAGGATATAATGAAATTTATGGTTTTGCTATTTGTTTTTCCACTTAACGAATGTGTCAGAGTTCACTTTAGGTGTGACCATAAAGTAATGAACCTGATTCTATACTTCCGAATCAAGCTCAGTGCTTTTATATTCATTCCGTGTGTGTCTCTGTGCGTGTGTGTCTAAACACCAGCACCGAAGCTTCTGTCTTTAATGAGGAGCTCGCTTTCAGAAGAGTCATTAATTAAGCTCACATGGAGACTTTTGTTGTCCAATAAGGTCATGTTTGTTTGGACTGACGTCTCCTGAGTTACTGGGGAGAGAGAAAGAGCTTGGATTTCACGTGTGTGTGTTTGTGTGTGTCGTATGTGCCTCTGAGGTCTTACGTTTCTTAGCGGGATCTCAGCCCTCCTCGGCGCCATCACAGAATGGGAGCTCTCTTCAAAGGAAAGCTTAGTGTCCAGTGGATACTACTTACATCATTGTTCACAGTGCAACAACAAATAAACTCTAATGAATGGACTTCCCGAACTGCTTCATAAACATTGGCCCAGGTTTGGTCTGTCCCCTGAACCCACATGATGGTGGAGAAAGAGCATTGGATGTCGAAGTAGAAGGCTTGAATTTTAACCACCAGGCCTTCTGCACTGTGCCTTTAAGATCACATAACTTAAGTTCCCTGCCTGAGTGTCCTCACCAGCAAGCATTTCTGAAGGCATTGGATGAGGTGACCTGTAAGGGTCCCTGTGATTTCTAAATCATGAGATTAGATATAAATTTACTATGTACGAGCATATACGTCTGTGTGATGGATTTAGTACGTTAGTCAATCAGTAAGCATTTATTAAGCCCCCATTGTGTAGCAAGCCCTGTGCCAGAGAGCCGAGATACCTAGAAAGACAAACCACAGTCCCTGCCCTTGAGGAGGTAGATTTGAATGAGGAAAGGTGTGTGTAAATAATTAAGTAGATAAAGAATAGCTATACAGAGTAGCTGAAAAGGAACCTCATTGGGCCCAGAGCTCACAGTTGAGGCTTTCCCAGCCTGTGACCAGTTTCTTGCTGGTGGTTGTGTCTTCCTGGCTCAGTCTCTCCCTTTCCCCTGCAGGCTCTCACGCTGCTTCCTCCATCGCAGCATCCCGCCTGGAGGAGGCCATGTCTGAACTAACAGTGCGCAACTCAGCAATGAAGCAGGGACCCATGCAGATGTGGACCACACTGGAAAAGATCTGGCTCCAGGCCGGTGAGTCCCCAATCTTAGAAGCTGGGAGGCATTCTGGAACCCATGCCCGCAGCTAAAGGTCTGAGACCAGCCTAGCTCCATTCTGGCTCCTTTGGGCTCTCAAGAGATGGGTTGGGATGAGGGCTCCAGATTCCCTGCCTAACTTGGAGAAAAGGCCTTGTCAGAAGTCTTAACTGAACTAAGTGGTTTAAGTCTCAGAGCTCTAATTTGCTATGTAACCTTAGGCAAATCCCCTCCTGTGTGAGTCCATTTCTCACACCAAATACCTGCCTACCTCACAGGGAGCTAAGTGCACAGTGGATAAAGCACCAGGACTAGAGTTAGAAAGACTCATCTTCCTGAGTTCAAATCTGACCTCAGATACTTACTGGCTGTGTGACCCTAGACAAGTCACTTAGACCCTGATTGCCTCAGTTTCCTCCTCTGTAAAATGAGTTGGAGAAGGAAATGGTAAACCACTCTAGTATCTCTGCCAAGAGAATCCCAAATGGGGTCATGAAGAGTTAGATACAATTGAAATGACTCAGCAGCAGCAACCTGCCAGGAGTGTAGTAAGTCAGTGAGGTAAACTAAGGGTCACTGTACAGAGAAGAGGTACTCCTCTAATATTGTCTATAGCCATCACAGCACCTCTTCTTTCCAGGTGACCCAGTAGCATCCTCAGACCATAAATAGAATGAGCGTAATAGAGATGAAGTGAATCAGGGAAAACTTCCCAGAAAGAAAATGATGGGTGATAGCCAGAGTTAAGGAGGCTTCGTGGAAGGAGCATTGGACCTAACGTGAATGGATCTGGCCTGGAACCTTTATATGTGTATAACATATGTACGTATGTCCTTCGTACAGCTAGGTGGCATAGTGGATAGAGCGCTGAATCTGGAGTCGAGAAGACCTGAGTTCAAATCCTGTCTCAGACACCTACCAGCTGTGTGACCGTGGGCAAGTCACTTAACCCTGTTTGCCTCAGTTTCCTCATCTGCAAAATGGGGATAATAAAAGCACCTACCTTCCAAGGTTGTTTTGACAATCAAATGAAATAATAATTGTAAAACACTTAGCATGGTGCCAGGCACATGCCGTTATTACCAGCCATTATTAGCTTGGGCCTGTTTGCTTACATGTAAAATCTATAAAATTCTTTAGCCAATGACAGTAGTGATCGACCAAAGATCATTCTTCACATGTGTATTACTAGGATGAGAAAATCATAGCCTGTGATAGTCCTACCCCGACAGACAATAATCCCTGCTACCAGTGATATCTCCAAATGTTAAGAAGAGAAGGGAAGGCAATAAGTATTTTTTTAAGTGCCCACAGCATGCCAGACACTGTGCTAACCACTTATTACAAATATTATCCTCCACTTATAGTTGTTGAGACTAAGACAGATACAGGTTAAGTGACCTGCCCAGGGTCACACAGCTAGTATCTGGGGTCACATTTCAACTTAAGTCTTCCTGAGTCTGAGCCCAGCTGCTCCATCCACCACGCCACCAACTGCCTCTATTAAGGCTAGGAATGCTGGAGGGAGGGGAAAAGCGGGTATCAATTGTGCATAGAGACAAAAATGGATGGCCTTCTGCCCCCAAGGAGCCGACATTCTAGAGGGAGAGTTGACGTGTAGAACATGTACGTAGATATAAGTCTATACCAAATACATCCAAGTCTATACCAAATTTAGGTGTGGGAGGCCTTGGGTATTGGGGCAGGGCAGGAGTAGGGAAAGGTCAGATGGAGGAGGCAGCCCAAGCTGGGTTTTCAAGGAATTCTCAGAGGCAGATGTAAAGGAGTAAGTAAGTGATACCAGGTGTGGGAGGCCAGAGAAGGGAGTATCGTGAGGAACCGACAGAGGCCATTCGGCTGGACTTGGAATTCGTGAAAGGTTGTAATGTGAAAAAAGCCTTGTAAAGGTAGTTGGAGTCAGGTTGGGAATGGCTCAGAACACCAAACCAGAGGTGTTTGGTTTTGATTCCAGAGATAGAAGGGAGCCACTGCAGTTTCTGGAGCCGGGGAGTAGCTTGTTCAGACTTGTACTTTAGGCATGTAGCTTTGGCATCTGAGTTGTGGCTCAATGGCCCATTGAGCTCACAGACCGAGGCTCTGTATCTGTTTACACTTCTGTTTCCAAGCCTGACTGTTGGAATGCTATGGCCTGGGTTCCAACAGTGAGTAAATGAAAGTACATTCAACCCTTCCACAAGTAGATTTGACCTTGACAAGACTTGTTCTTCTCAGTAAGAAACCAGACCTTCTCATGTGCCAGGAGCTCTGATGAAGATGCAAGGCTTTTATGAAGCCAAACTCACTGTCAGACCCACGGCTGATGGATCTGTTCCGTGTTCTCCCCTCTGTAGCCAAAGACGAGCTTCAGGAGATTGCTCACCAGCAGCCCTGGATGCACAGAATCATCCCCGATGAGTCTGGAATGAGTTTTCAGAGTGCTGCTGACTGGGGGCAACACACCTGTGCCAGACTCCCCCCTCCCCAGGGTGGCTTTCTTCTGGGGGAGTCTGAGAGCATCGCATAGCTTAGCCTTCCTCCCTGCAGCCTTTGTCTTAATGACTCAGCCAGCCAGGGCAGATATTTGCAGGAAGGAAAACGGAGAGGGGGAAAGCTTGAGCTCTTTAGAATTCTGGAAAGTGAACGATAACCTGGTTTGGGGGCTGAGAGGACAGTGACGAGCTCACTCTACAGTGAGCTGCGACTTCTCTCTAACTTAATCCAAGGAGCATTTAGTATCTGCAAGTCCCTGGGGCTACAGAGACCTAATAGAAAGCCAGGCCTCCCCTCACAAAGCTTATATTCTGGCATGTCCCTCAGAAATGCTCCACCCCCACACCCCAAGCTCCCGGGTACAGAGCTCCCCATCGCTTTGGCTGCTCGGAAAGAATGGCTCTAGGTGGGGTTCGGGTCAATGCCACTTCAGATGGCATGAATCCAGCATCCTAGGGCAGCCACTCTGGGGCCCTGAGAATTAGGGCTGAGGCAGGCCAGTTTGGAAGAGGGCTGTTGCTACGACATGCTTTCCCCTGCTCACACCACCCTGGAATGCAGTTGGGAGAATCCTCCTCCTCCTTGGTGTTCAGATGCTGGCCTCTGTATGGATAGGAGGGCCTTTAAGGTGGGGAAATGAAGGCTTCAGAGAGCCATTGTCCCCCCCATGTAGAGGCTGGCACCGCAGCTCCATATGCAGCTTGAAAAGCTTGAAATGTCCCAGCTTTGGGGAAGAGCTTCAGGGAGGGATCTGGGAACTGGGAGAAGATGGAGGGCTTTGGCTCTGCTTCAGGTTTAGTTTTAAAATAGCATCGGGGGAGGGTGTCCCTCTCTGTGTCTCCTCTTTTCTTCTTGCCTTACCTCTTTCTCCTCCATCTCCCCCTCGCTAGCCTTTCCACATCTCCCCTTCCGTTCCTCTCCTCCTCTGTTCCCTTCTCCTCTTCACTCTCCTGACTCCTCTTTATTCTGTCACCTCCTACGTATCACCTCCTCTCTTCTCTTCCTTCTCTCTGGGGTCAAGAGCAAAGAACATTCAGCCTTTCCCTTTACTCCTCTCAGTGGAGCCACTCCTACTGCCCTGTCTTTCTCTCCTGTTCCATATCATTTTCTCCTGTCCCTGTCCCTTTCCTCCTGTCTACCTCCCTTTTTCTTCTACAACCACCTCTTCCCTTCCTCCATGTTCCCTGTCTCTTACCTCTCCTTCCATCCCTGTCCGATTCCCCATTCTTCTCATCTGTCTCTCCATGTATCTTTCCCGCTCTCTCTCCTCCCCCTTCTCCTTTCTCTCTTCCCTCTCTCTCCCCTTCCTCCCTCCCATCCTGTGGTGTACTCCCCCTCAGTTCAACCCTGGTCTGTCGGATGGGGAGCACTGTTTGTTCCCCGAGTATTGGATCTCCATGTGAAGGGCCGATGGCTATGATATTGTTTAGCTATTAACATTTTCCAGGGCAGTCTGTTGAATGGAGTCTCCGTGGCAGGCCTGATTTGTGTAAACGGACTGCTTCTCTACCAACCCACGTTAAATACCACAGGAGTGTCTCTGCAATGGAGAGAACCCTCACTCCCCAATGACATGTCTAGAATGGATGAATCCGTGAGGCTGTCTTGTCTCACTCACCATTTGCCTTGGAAGGTTCAAGGTTGGGTGGAGGGCAGGCCCTAGGGAGACAGAGGCCTGAGGCCTACGTTAGCAGAAAAAAGTAACCCATACAGAGTACACCAACCTCCTGGGAACAAGAGGTTTGGGGGTGGGCATGGGGAAAGATGAGAGATCAGTAGTATTGGAAGGCAAATTGGGACCAGCTCATGATGGAGGCGCAGACTAGGCTACCTAAAAAAATAAAATAAATGAAAATTCTCAAATAACTCAAGGGAACATATGTTTTCTGTTTGCTGAGGTAACCTGCTGAGAGAGCCATCGAAGGAGATATTCTCACACACAGAGGAAGAGAACAGGAGAGAGAAAGCTAGGCAGATAAGAGGAGGAGGCTGGGGGAAATGCAAAGGAGCAGGAAGGAGGGAGGAGAGAAGGAAGCAATGAAGGTTGAGAAAAACAGGCTGAAAAAGGATGGAAAGAAAATAGAATGGCCGGAAGAACTTCGGCATTCTACATTAAAGATACAGTAGCTCTCACGTTGCTGAAATAAAGAGTAATTTTTAAAATGGCGGTAGGAATAATTGTCTCCCCTCCCCCGACCATGGAGAGAGGAAAAGGATGTCAAGGCCTGGGTCTGAGCAGTCAGGTTGGAGAATAAGTCAGTCATGCACAGAGTGGGCATGACGCCCATCCCCATTCACGCCTGGAGGGCAGGAGCTGGCTTCCTAGAAATCACCATGTTTGGTAACATGCTGGGCAGGGAGCATGGGGAGCCCGCCTGGGGACACAGGATGTGGGGCAGAGATGGGGGAGGAGCCCAGCTCTCCCAGCAGCCCCTGAACCCCCGTCACTTCTCCAGTCACCCAGCGGTCCTTGGCTGCATTCGGCAGAGGATGCTGGTCTGTGGCCCCCACAACCAAGGTCCCTCTGGGAACGATGGCCAGGGGGCCCCATCCTCAGACAGAAGAGGTCTGGAAGGGAAATGCCTCTGTCGTCTGCATGGGCCCTTGTATGGGTTCAAGCTGTTTCCCAGGCTGACAGACAGGACTGCAGAACTGTAGTAGATAACGCCCCTCCTGAGGCACAGCCTTTTCTCCATGGCAGGCTCTTTGCCTGACCTTCTGTCTGTATTGATTTTGCAATAATATGGGTTTGCTGTGCACAGAATTAACCCCTAGGAAGGCAGGGAAGTATGAGTGTGGATGTATGTACGCACTCTGAAGTAAGATAGCAGAATTCCAGCCTGTTTGGAGAAGGCATGTGGCCTTCCACATAGACCTGGGAAGCTACCCTCCTCCCGTACCTACCCTTCCCCACCCCTGCTCTACCCCCAGTGCTCTAAACTTGAGTTACTAACCTTTTTATATGACATGGGACTATTTGGCAATAGTCTGGTGAAACCTATGGACCCCTCAAAATAATGTTTTTAAATGCACAAAATAGATAAGATTACAAATCTTACAGTCATGTTACAAATTACAATCATAATTGGAATAAAGATATCATGGGTTTCCCATCCAAGGTCATGGGGCCTCTGAAATCTCTCTGTAGACCAGCGGTTAACAACCTCTGCTCCGACTGTACAGCAGTTACGGCCACTTACACATTTGAAACAAAGCTATTCCTGCCTTCAGCCATATAAGTACAACCCAGTAAAGACCCTTCCTAACCCCTGGTGGATGGACCCATTCAGTGTGTCAGGCCCATGGGCCTTAGGTTCATGGGAAGAGTATGGATTCCCCTCCCAGGTCTGCACATCAGCTAGCCCATGTGGCCAGGCCAGGGAGGGGAGAGCAGGACTGCTTAGCCCAAGACCCTTTGCCAGTCTCTAAAGTGAGGTTAGGCCCTGGGCTCGATTTTAGAGTCTGTTAAGTTTGTTTATTTTGTCTTCTTTGCCTTTGTTGTTAGTAAAGCCCTTAAAGAACAAGTCCTCTGTCTGGCCTTTGTCCCCGGGGCATTAGAAGGAATAAGTATATGTTCAGACTGGAAGAACTGAAGGGAACTAGACCATGTCTTGAAGACCAGACATGGCCTGGTGGTGGCAGCAAAGAAAGAGCCACTTCTGATGCTTACTAGCCATGGGCCATGGGGAAGTCACTTACCCTGAGCTTTGGTTTCCTCATCTGTAAAATGGGGATATTGAGACCAGTGGCGCCTGTTAGCAGCCTCATAGGGCTGTTAACCTCTAAGGAGCTATACAGGGTGCTCTGGAAGGCTTAGTGCCATTTTAAGCCGTAATAGCTTGAAAACTGCATGTAGGCTTTGAATACCTCATGAATAGTACTAGACAGCCGTGTGGATTGGCCTTGGAGCCAGGAAGATCCAAGTTCAAATCCTGCTTCAGGCATTTCCTAGCTCGGTGACCCTGAGCCAATCATTTAACCCTCTTTGCCTCGGTTTCTTCATCTCTAATTTGGAGATAATAATATTATCTGCATCCCAGAGCTGTTGTGAGGGCTAAGTGAGATGATACACGTGAAAGAGCTTGTGCACCATAAAGAACTACGTACATGTTAGCTATGATTGTTAAACTGGCTTTTGTTACACACCCTCCACCGCCCCAGCTTTGGGGTACCAGGCAGATAAAGGTCAAATAAAACAGCTAGGAAGGAACATTGAACCTGGCTGGCCCCCTTCCTTCCCTGGCCTCATTTCCTCAGACTCTCTCTTCTTTGGGGCAGGCTAGGCCCCTTAAATAGCTAGATAGGGACTGGGTATATGTTGAGGTGGGGGAAGAGGGAGAGAGATCGTTATTAGGACTTCTGAAAAAAAAAAAGACCTCATGGGGAAGTGGCTTCCGCGTATCGGTAGGACGTCGCTGAGCCAAGTTCTGGCCCCAGGATGTCCGACTCCAAAGCCATTTCCCTGGCATCTCACCTGAATGCTAAGCCCTATCCTCACTATTTACCCCTCCTCTCCTTAGGATCCTGAGAGAGTCTATATTCCATTGGTCTTAAAGCCACTGGTGGTCAATCCTTTCTACTTCCTGAAAATGCTTTACCTATTCTTCTTCTCCCCCTGCCATGGCATGGCTTAGCACGGAGCTGAGCACACAGCGGGTGTTCTGTGAATGCTGGTTGACCGCTCAGTGTCTTCTTGGTTGCTAAGGAAATGTGATCCGGATGGCCAGGTAGAACGGTGAGGAGAGGCACCAAGAAAACCGAGTCTGAGAGAAGCGTTAGAAACCCCAGATGGTCTCTGAAGCCACCGAATCCAGTAAAGAAGGTGGCGTTTGTTTCTCAAGGGTTGTTATTGAAATCTTGCAGCTGCTTGGGAGGAAATGCTTACATTGCCTTTAGCCAGGAGCAAGCTCAGCTCTGCCCCAAAAGTAGGAGGAAGTTCATGTGTTTCTGTAGAGGCGCTTCCCTTTACAGGGCTGTAGATGCTGTAAAGCCGCTGGGTTGCTTCTCTCGTGAATATTTGACTTTATTATTTTTCACCGATGAGTGGGCCTCATTTTCAGTGGAAGCAACACGTAAGCCTCCCGGCAATAGCAGTAGGTAATGAGCTCCCTTTCAGTAGAAGTGTTCAAGCTGTGCTTGGGCATCTGCAGGTTGTGGATGGGCGGTGTCATAGAAAGGAGTCCTGCTGTGTATTTGAGTTGGCAGGTGAGCAAGGTCCCTTCCAGCTCGACAGAGCACAGACGGGGACTCAGCCCCAGCTTGGCTGCAGTGATGGTGTAGTCACGTTCCCTCTCCCCAGGAAGTTTGCAGTCCTTGCTTGGGAGCCGGAGGCCGTGCTATCCTCGTGAATCAGCCGGCCTGGGGAGACGTCACGCCGAGAAGGGGGGATGCGGGTAACTGTTGACCCTCTCATGCTGAAACAGGAACTGGGTTTTTTAATGGACTTACTCGTCTTACCCCCTTAACACATTTTATGATTTCCAGCATTCCCATATTGACCACAAACACCCTTCATCCCATCGTGAAGGCCTTTGTTGTATTGTTGGCTGGTGTCCCTTACTTTTATTGCATAATCAGCTTTCTGCAGCGCTCCCCCAGGCGCTCAGAGGCCGGTGGAATGCATCAAAGGCTTAGCTCAGTCTTTTTCCTGGCAAGAAGATGAGTCCAGAGGTGACTGCAGTGTGAAGGAGGGATTGTCATCTCTATGTCTTTCCAAGAGCTTTTCCTAAATAGGCACAGTATGTGGGTTTGGTCTGACTGCCGCTGATGTTACCAAGCCCGTGACTGTTGATCAAAGAAGCATAGACTTTGAGGAATAGCTAGCACCCACAGGATGCTTTAAGGTTTGCCGGGCACCTGTAAGTGCTATTATATCCTCTTTCACATATGAGGAAACTGAGGCACAGAGGTTTGACTTGCCCAGTCACACAGCTAGTAAGCTTCTAAGGCAGGATTTGAACTCAGGCCTCCCTGACTCCAAGTCAAGCGCTCTATTCACTGTGCCGCCTAGCCTTCGAGACTATCTAGTCCACTAGGAAACTGAGGCCCAGATAGGTTAAGAGATTGGCCTGAAATCACACAGGCAGAGCTGGGTAAACGCAGGGCCGGTGACTTCAAGGGTAGCGCTGCTGCCCTTTGCCTCTGGCTGGTAGCCTTAGCTGAGAACCCACTGGGAAAACCATGAGTCAGATCGTCTTGACCCAGCCAAATCTTATCCTACTTGTCAGCATTTTTCCCAGAGCCCCCACCCTAGTCCAGGCCCTTGGCACCTCTAAGCTCATGCACGGGCCTTCTCAGTGCTCTCCCAGCCTCAGACGTTTCCCTGCTCCGGCGGGTCCAGCACTCGACTGCCAAAGTCCCCTTCCTCAAGCACAGATGGGATCACATCACCCATCCTACTCTAGAAGCTCCTGTGTCTCCCTATTCCTCCAGGATCAGATATCCCCAGCACTTAGCACTGTGCCGGTAAGCCCTCAGCAAAGTGCCTTTTGTTTTTTAGTCAGAACTAATGTTATGTTTTAAGCACAACCCTGTGCCTTCATTGGAGGGTCAGCTTGACCTCTGCACTGCAGTGGAAGAGCAGGTGAAAAAGTAACCTTTGCAAAGCTGCGTCCTGTGAACCTGACATGTATGCAGTGTGTGTTTGGAGCTCTGTGTATGTGGTGTTCGTTTGTACGGTGACGCTTCATGAGTCACCCTGTTACTGGGAAAGATTGGGAATCAGGGGTCTCCTGGTTCTGCACTGACCTTAAACAAGGCCTCAGTGTTGTCATCTGTGAGCCGGCCATGCTAGCCTCTCTCTGAAATCTCCCTCTGTGAAGGCAGTGGCAAAGGTCTAGGAGAGAAGTGAGGAGGAGCTGTCCTAGGACAGTCTCTGTGCAGACCAGAGTGGACATATACCGGGGATGTTGGGAAAGCCTGACAGAAGAGGAAACTGAGATAGAACTTAGGTGACTGATAGTACTGCACTAGTTACATTTGTATATCACTTGGGACCTGCCAGACTCTGTGCTGAGCACTTTAAAATGACTATATCTCGTTGATTCTCACAACCCTGGGGGAGAAGACAACACTGAGGCGAGCCGGGGTTAAGTGACCTAGCCAGGGTCGTACAACTAGAAAGTGTCTGAGGCCACATCCGAACTCAGAACCCTGATAGAATGTGGGCACATCGAGGCCAAGGATGGTTTCCTTTTTGTCTTTGTGTGCCCAGCACCTGGCATATAGCAAGCGCTTAATGAACCCTTGTTGACCGGTACCCCCAGCTATGGCTCTCGTGTCTGTGGGCACATGACAGCTCAGGATCGGAGGAACAGCCTGTCACCATTATTTTTTAAGCCCTCCCGAAATGTGCAGCCAATCATTCATTGGCAGAGCTGTCATCGACTATTCTGTGGTTTATTTCTGCTAATGGGGTTTAGCCCCAGTCTCTCCTGTCACTGGGGGAGGGATGAGAGAGTACTGAAGGACTGAAGAAAGAGCTTTCCTCCAGGGGAAACCTCAGGCCGGGCAGCCTGCAGGAGCAGCGGCCTCCCCCAGATCCGGCTGGGCCAGTCCCAGCTCTGTCTTCTGGGGCCATTCACCTAGTGATTTAACCAAGGGAGCTGTGAGGGATTCCTGGAGAGCTTATGGAATCCTTTAGGCTCCTGGGTGAGCCTGGCGGTCTTGCTCCCCCTACCAACCTTCATTTATCTCCTTTTGTAGCTGAACTATTCATGGAGCAGCATCACCTCAAAGAAGCAGGCTTCTGCATCCAAGAGGCAGCGGGCCTCTTCCCCACGTCCCATTCTGTGCTCTACATGCGGGGGAGACTGGAGGAGGTGAAAGGCAATTTGGAGGAGTCGAAACAACTATATGATGAAGCCCTGACCATCAACCCTCATGGGCAGAAAATCATGCACAGCTTGGTAAGTATGTGGAGCCATGCCCCCTGCTTTCTCTTTTCTGCCCTCGTCCCAGCACTCTCTGAGTCCCTGAGAGGAGAGAGCTCCCTTTCAGCTCACCTTGGGATCAGCCCCTTCTGGTCTTGGGAGCAGAGCATGGCCTTGGAGCAGTCCTTTCTGATCTTGGGAGGAGAATATGGCCTTGGACCTGCCCCTTCTAGTCTCGGGAGGAGAGCCTAGACCAGCCCCTTCTGGTCTTGAGAGGAGAGCCTGGAGCAGCCCCTTCTGGTCTTGCAGGAGAACGTGACCTTGGAACCCAGAAGGGGTCTTGGCCTCTTTGACTTTCTGGTCGGACCGCTGACCCTATTGTTTCCCTCATTCACCTTGAGGTTTAATGTCTTGATACTTAAGCCAAGCGCCAATATTTCCTGGGGGCAGCAGGCTCAGTAAAGCCCTTTCCTAAATCGATTAGGCACAGATTTCCTTTATTGCTTATGCAGAATGTTCTCTGAGTAGGTTCCTTATTCCCTCTTCTAACAACACTCTCTTTCCAGCTCTGGAGCTGGAAGGGAACAGCGGGGTGGAATGGGACACTGAAAGTTATTCCGTTTTCTCTGGAATCCCCCATTCTTTAGCCCAGTGCCGAGATTTAGTCTGTAAGGCGTTTGGATGAGACACTTTGTCATTAGAGTCTGTCAAATCCTCAAGTTGAAGAGCAGCTCAGAGACTCCATCCGCAGGAGTGAGCCTAGAAGTTGGGGTCGGAAGGGCCCTCCAAGCCCCACCCCCATCGTAGGGGAGGCCCAGGGTCACACAGGTAATAGACATCTGAGGCAGCCTTTGACCTGTGGAGGACCCAGCTCCTCTAACTCGGAGGGCCGCTGGCCATCTAAGAACTTTGGAAGTTGTTAATAGTGCCACGGTTTCAACGTGAGCTCAGCAGCTTCAGTCTGGATAGTCCCGGAGCTTAGGAAGCCAAAGAATTTGGCAGAACTCATCGTCCTCCTGCTGACTTGGGCGAAGGTGTGCCCGGAGGAGAGGTTTCATAGGTTATCCAGTGTTTGGATGGGCAGCTTGGGCCATCGGGGTACAGTCACATCATGGATGGGCCAGCTGACTAAGGGCTTGCCACTGGGCAGCTGCAGTTTAAAAAGAAAATACAAGAAGCCCTAATGGTCATGGTGGGAAGGCATGGAGGAGTCCCCTTGGTAGTGCTGTCATGCACCATCCTGAGTGTGGTGTGGAGACTTTGAGGCAGTCCTGAGACAGCTGTCAGGTGGGAAGATGCTTAGCCAGGGAGTCAGAGGCCAGCGTGCCAGCTTCACTCTGAACTTTCTGGGTCACCTTGATAGTAAGCCTCTTTCTGCCTCATTCCCATCACCCTTCAGGTATGGCTAATGCCCTCCCTACTTCACAGGATCGTTGTAGAGAAGCCAGTAGATGTGAGAACGCAGTGAAAAGTAAAAGCGCTGTACACATAAGGAACTGTCACATAGGAGAGCGTTATTTAGGAGCTTGCAGTCTGGGATGTTCCGAATTCTCCTTCCTTCATTCCAGTCCCTGCCCAAATTGCCATGGAAACCTGACAAGAAAGAGAAAACAGAAGCAGAGCCCTCTCGATTCTAGTCCTTCTCCCCAGACTTCACGAAGGCATTATACACTTTGTCTCGAGCCAGTTTGCATGGCTGGTTAGAGGCCACGAAGATTCATCCTCTGGTCTGTGTGTTGTCCCTTCTCTCCTTTACATACACGTACTCTTCCATCACAGCTTGGTTACCCTCCTTCCCACCTTCACATTTTAGCCTGTCTGAAAAATGCTTCCAGGGAGGTTACGTCAAGAAACTTAATTAGAGAGAGAAGGGGATGGGAGACAGGGTGTGGATTCTGCCGTGCAGTCAGGCAAGGGAGGTGAACGTTTTGTGGTATTCACAGATAGGAGTCTGTCATCTCAGTTCTGGAGGGGGGAGAGCCCAGAGAAATCCAATAGTACGTACAATTTGGGAGTGACAATGCACCATTTTTCATCTATCCTTATTATTGTTTGTAGCTGTTTTCAAGGAATTGAAGTTATTTTCAAGGGTAGGTCTCCATGGTAACAGAATATGCATCCATAGCAGCTCCCTGCAGACAGCTTCTGGAGCAGCCCTCTCTTTGTGTCTGTGGGCACCACATTTATTGAACAGAACTAAGGAGACATCACAGGATCAGGCCCAAACCCCTTTAAAAGGAGCACAGCCCAGAAGACAAAGAGTCTGGCATCACCCCCATCAACAGCTGTGCTGTCCTCTACACACCCCCACCAGCATCTCGGCATATACAGGGGCAGAACACAGAGTGTGGCACGAAGGCTTCCCAAGAGCCAGGGACCGTTTAACTTGCACTGGCCTCTCACTGACCCTAGCCTTGGTGCACTCTCTGCTACAAGGTAAATGGGAACGGGGCTGCTGGACAGGAAACCAAGGTGCGTGTCTCTGGCGCTGTCTTGCTGTGAGATCTTGAGCAAGGCCTTTCTCCCTGTGCGTGCCTTGGTCTTTACGATGGGGACGATAATCTTGATCCTTCCTGTCTCAGGAGCACACATTCCAAACTGTGTGAAGGTTTAAGTACTGTACTAGTAGAAAGGATCCTGGTGTGAGGAATAAAATCAGTCAGTCAGCAAGCACTCGTGTGTGCTAGATGCTGAGGGTAGAGAGACAGGGAAGGATACGGTCCCTGCCTTCAGAGAGCTCACCTCTGGATTACATACAAAATACAGAGGTGACCATGGAAGGCCCTCTGATGCGGGACCAAGAAAGGTGTCCTGAAGAAGTTGTGATTTGAACAGTCTCAGAAGGAAGCAGAGGTGAGGGAGGAGAGCAGCCACAGAGGCCCGGGGACGAGGACATAGAATGTCCTGTTGGAGGAATGGCAAATGGGCTGGCGCACCTGGATCATAGAGGAAAGGTAGGAAGAGGCCAGCTTGTGATGGGCTTGGCCAGACAGAAACCGAGCTAGGGGAATTGTTGAGTAGGAGAGAGCCGTGGTCAAATGATTTGGGCAGCCGAATCGAAGCTGGATGGGCCGAGAGCCTGGAGTAGATGTGCGCTTTAGAAGGCTCTGCTAGTGGGCTGAGAGCAAAGGGACGTGCGGGGTGGCTGAGAGTGAGAATGGCAGCCGGGGCGACTAGGGACAGAGGCTACGAAGAGGGAAGCAGGACACCCAGGGTGGCCCAGCCTGGCTCTTAGACCATAGGAGGACCACCAGGCTCATGTGGGCATCTCACTTAACTGCAGGATGGTCTGCTGTATTTATTCTGTATGTCTCTCTGTATGCACATTGCCTCCTGATAGAATGTAGACTTACCAATGGCAGTCTGTTTCATTTGTCTTTGTACCCCCAGCACCTAACACAGTGGCTGGCACATGGTAGGCACTTAATAAATGCTTGCTGGCTCACCATTTGCTAAGAAAGGGGGTCATAGGATCTCAGCATTCAAAAAGACTTCTGTGGCCACCCCCTCTACAACATACTTGACCAGACCTTATAAAACCTTTGACTAGCTAGGTGGTGCAGTGGATAGAGCAAAGGGCCTGGAGTCAGGAAGACTCATACTCATCTTAGTTTAAATCCAGCCTCAGATACTTCCTCGCTGTGTGACCCTGGGCAAGTCACTTAACCCTGCTTGCCTCAGTTTCTTCATCTTTAAAAGAAAATGTCAAACCACTCCAGTATCCCTGCCAAGAAAACCCCAAATGGGTTCATGAAGAGTTGAACACAACTGAAAAGCATAAAGCCTTTGCTTGAAGACTTCCAGAGAAGATAGTCCCCCAGCTCCTACAGTGGCCCGTTACATTAGATTGTTTTTCCAGTCCTCTGGACTACAGTGGCCTCTTTGCAGTATCCGCCACTGCTCCCAGTTCTGCCCTTGGAGACGAAGCCGAATAAGCCTTCCTTTTCCATGGGAGAGTACTTGAGGTAGAATGCCCTCCACCCCCACCTAGGCTTCTTCTCTTGACCCACTCCTCATATTGCATCAACTCAACACCCTCCACCTGACTGGTTGACCTAGGATCTCGAGGCGGAGATGTTGTTAGTCCTGAGAAAGAGAGATCACCTGGTCAAACCCGGTGTCCTAGGATGACCTCCTAGGCTTTCTAAGAGCCCCACCCAGGGACAGCCCCAAGCCCCCCCCCCCACCTAGTATTCTGTAACTTAATAGGGGCGCCAAGAAACATGTAGCAAGACATCATGTTTGACCTCACTTTAGTGGTAAAGGACATACCCTCAGGACACACCTAGCTTACCATTAGCAGTAGGCAGTTAAATGGCCTCCTGGGTCAAGCACTACTGGAGTCTCCTACTTACTTAGCCGCATGACCCTGGGCAAGTCACATAACTTCTCTCCACCACAGTTTATTTAATCTCTAAAACAGGGATAATAGTAGCAACTTCCTCATTGTAGGGCTGTTGTGGGGATCCAATGAAGTCTCTTCAGCCTGCTCTGCAGACCTATAAGTGGCGTCTAAAAGTTCAGTAGCAGTAGTCATGACAACAGCCCATTTTGAGTTTGTCTTCCAGGAATTTATCCCACCCGTTTGTGGACTTATTTACGTCTTCGGTGTATGTTCCCTTTTAGGAATTAATGCTACAGGGTTATTTCCTATTCTGTGAAGTAGAAGGGGCTTTTGGTTTGTGCTCAGTGAGAATAACAAGGATTCATCTTAAACGTAACCCTTTGAGATGCCAGTCCCTTCCTTGCCCTCCACCTAACCCCTTGATTTTAGTGGTTAGTGAACACAGCCTGTGTTCCTCTTCTTCATTTCCTTCTGGTTTATAAATGTCTTTTTCCTTTTGGTCCCTGGCCTGAAGCCATCCCACTGCACCCCTCTTGCTCCTTGGGGCTGGCCTTGTTGAGACCTTCAGTGGCTAGGCCAAACTCACTCTGAGTAAAGAATTGTGAGTCTGTGAGACCACCACCTCCCCTGAGGATGCAGCTCAGCCTGTGCTGGGTGGGTCTAGGTCCATTTCCAGCAGTCTTTTCTCTACGAAAGCAGAAAGCTGTGTGATTCCAAGCATGATAGAGAGGCAGCCTTTTTATCACCCATGGCGATGACAGAAGAAGAAAATGACAAAAACATTCCCTGCATTTGCATCATATTTTATAAATCTCCAGGAAGAATGGACATGATTAGACCTAGCCTGAAGTGAGATGGCGTATGAAGGCAATGGGTTTAGCTTCATGCTGTCCCTCACTTTGGGCTGGCAGTGGGAAAAACTTGGACGAAATCATTCTCAGCAGGGAACAGGGACCCTGAAGACAAACAGCGTCTTCCTAGGTGGGAGAAGGCTGCCTGACTTTGGGAGTAAGTGAGCTGTGATCTTCAGGTACGGGAGAGATGATTGCTTCCCAAACAGAACCAGGGTGGTGTCATTTTTTTGTTTGTTTTTTGGCAGGGCACTTGGGGTTCAGTGACTTACCCAAGGTCACACAGCTAGTGAATGTGTCAAGTATCTGAGGCCGGATTTGAACTCAGGTCCTCTTGACTCCAGGGCCGGAGCTGTACTCACTGCGCCACCTAGCTGCCCCGGGGTGGTGTCATTTTTAGAAAGAATAAACGCTCAGGATCACTTTTTGTCCTTTGCAACTTTTCTGCGGCCCAGCTTCAGTCAGCCACTCATGTCTCAGGCTCTTTCCCAGGAAAGAGCCCAGTCTCGATCCTTTGGAGCATCTAGGCATTCTCTGCCCCCTTGAATGCAGCTTGCAGGAGTCCCTGCTGGCCCGAGAGCTTCCCCGGGCCCCCTTGGGGGAGGCCCAGGGAGTTCGTGTGGCTGGATCACAAGGGCATGTCAGCGGCTTTTGCTGCCTCCCACGTGATGCTGGCAGAGTCCTTCACTAAGGACCTTCCCCCTTGACTCCCCTCCCCCATAGGCCCGGCCTGCCTTCCTTTACAGAAGCAGCCTGGATACTTGTAATTCAATTCCTTGGAAGGGTTCATGCCACCAAGTATTGATCCCTCATGTTCCTTCCGAAGTTGGACTCAATTACAGCCGGATTATCTCAAGAAGACTGTAGACCGTGGAAACGGAGAGGCTTTTTACGTCTGAGTGAAAACGCCAAATCACATAATCGCAGCAGACTTGACATTCTCTGGGTGCTGTGGTTCAGCCCTTTCATCTAATCAGCCTGCCCAGCATCACTTGGAAATTCATTTATAGAGCATGAGAGGGTGGAAAGAGCCCTGCGTGCTGAGGTAGAAGGCTCACATGGCAGGCCTGGGGGTCAGATGGGTGGGCTTTTAACTGGACAAGTCACTTTGGTCAGTCAGCCAAATAGGAGCACCTACCATGTGCCGGGCACTGTGCTAAGCAGTCCCTTCTCTCCAGGAACTCGTACTTTAATGGGGAGGGCAGCATGCAAGCCTCTGTGTACAAACATTGAAGGTGATCTCAGGGAAGGCATGACATGAAGAGGAATTGGGGAAAGCTGCTGGCACACAGTGGGACTTCAGCTGAGACTTGTAGGAAGCCCAGGAAGTCAGGAGGCAAGCACCTTCCGGGCAGGGGGGAACATTCCAAGCTTCGGTTTCCTCACATGTAAAATAGGCATGATTCTAGTTTCATTACCAGGCTGCCGTGAGGAAAGAAATCCTTCAGCGTGCGTGCTCGCACACAGGTGTTGTTATCGTCCCACACGGGTAGTTGGACTGAGGAACGTCCCCCAGGTTCATTGCCCAGGAAGGTAGGGTTCTCTTGAAGCCCCAACAGGATAATCGGGGGCGACAGCTGTAATAAAGAGAGGTTATTAAGAGGGGAGGTTGGGAAGCCGTGTGCCTAGGTTTGAAGTCGGCCTCTGCCACTTACCGCCAGGTAGCGAAATCCCATCACCCCTGGGCCTCAGTTTTCTCATTTGTAGATGAGGAAGTTGGGCCCAGTAAGCTCCAAGGCCCTCCCCAGCTCTAAACCTTATTTTCCTAGGACTCACAACAGGTTCTCCAAGCTAGAGAGAATGAGCTTTCCTTTCCCCAAGGCTGCCGTTTCCCAGAATCCCCTGGTGGCCATACTGCCTCCCAAGACTCCTGCCATGAAGTTCGTCTCTCTCCAGAAAAGGCTTCTGGAGAGTAGTTGCAGGAGGCAGAGGGTGTTGTCACTGGTCTGACACGGACACCTTGGGCAGAGGAGGAAGAGTAGGGGCAAGGAGGGCACTGGTAGCCTCGTTTCCTGTTTCCGTGGGATATTTAAAGAACTCGGAGGCCTTTCTGAAGATGTTTCTTCTGCACCCGTTTGCTCACCTGTCTGACCAACTGAGGTTTAACAGTGTCTGGGAAAGGTTATAGAAAAAACTGAGTTTCATCCTGATTCATTGATTATGGGTAATGACAGTAGTGATTAAGCATGTCTCCCTCTACATATAAACACACATATGTACATAAGCGTGTACGTACATATGACATAGATTGGACTGGACCTACATGGGTCCGAGGAACTCTCAGTGAAGAATCCCTTTCCTGGGTGCAGGTTGGTGCCTGCTCTTAAATGCAGCCCAAGGGCCCTGAAGGCTTGGCCCATGGGCCCAGGGTCACACAGCCAGTGCATGTTAGAGGCTGGAATGAAGCCAGGTTTTTCTGCCACCAGTAACCACTAAGCTAGTGGTCTCAAGTTTGCAAAGTGTTTTATATAATTTCATCAGAATTTCATCAGAAGCTCGTAGCAGGTATTACTGGCAGGATTATTTCCATTTTGCAAATGAGGAAACTGAGTTTTACGAGTCTGTGTGACTTGCCCCTGGTCACACAGCTAGTAAGTGTCCAAGGCAGGATTCGAATCCGGGCCTGTTTAACGCCAAATCCCATATTCTCCCCATCATACCAGGGTCTGCTGCTCCGACGGTACCAGTTCATCAGGCCGAGGCTGTGGTTCTCATCCTTGTACAGGGTGAAGGTTAGCTTTGCTCACTGTCAGGATGAAAGACACAGTCACACATTGACCCCTGACCACACCAAGTCATCTCACATATGTGCCTTAGTCCAGAATGGAAAGTGGGTATGATTCAGAGCGTCTCCTCTCAAGTGCCGACGCAAGGGCGGGAACTTCACATACAGAGGGCAGGTGTTGTGAACGTGGATGTCTCTGCTCTCATTCCCAGTGGAAAGCACCAGACCTAGAGTCCAGGCCATCTCCCTTCTCTCTTCCTCCTCCTGCCCCACTGTCTTTGCTGCCCACCATTCACTCCCAGTCAACCGTGAAGATTGCCTTTCCAGATGAGAGATGTCCAGGCTTCAGTCCCCCTTCTCCAGAATTTACCTTCCCCCTCACTACCCCTCAAACCCCAGAGCAAGAGAGCAGACAGACAAGATTGTCCTGGGGTGATGCAAGCAATTTAATTACCCAGGATGTAATTTCCAGAGCCTTCTCAGCTCCCTTTTCTCTCCAGATCCCCTGGAGAAATTGGAAGCCTGCATCCTCCTCTGATGAGGATGTGGTGATGAATTATTCTCACTCATTTGTTCCATCTCAGTTCCCAGCACGGGGCAGGCTTTCTCCGTGGATCATGAAAACACAAAGCCTCTAAGCCCCGGGGCTTTGTAAGGGATTCAGGCGGACCCCCAGCCTTTGTTGCCTGTTGCTGTGGTACAGGCCCCCTAGCAGTTGGGTCTCCTGCCAGTCTCGGAGCACGGACCCCCAGGGAGCAAGCTTCCTTTGATGACCCTCTGAGACCAGCCCTAGAAGAGAAAGGGAGCTTTGTGTCAGGCGCTAGGGGCGGAAAGGGGGAGTCCGGCCGGCCGTGTGACCCCGGAGCGTCGCCTCTCTGAGCCTGCTTCTTCACCTGCAGAATGGGCACGGTGCTGTTTGCAGTCGACTGTGACCGCAGGGCCTGACGTGCGACTCATCTGATGCTATGCCCTGTGAGGTCGACGTTGCACGGATTACCCAAAGGAGCAGCTGTCGCTCTGTCGGCTTCTCCACCAATAGAGCTACGCTTAGTAGAAACGGAAACTCTGTCGTTGCTTAAGAAACCTGCCATCGTGACTTGCCCACAGCTCCCCTGCTACTGAGCGTTAAGAGGCAGGATTTGACCTCCTCGGGTCCTCCTGACTCGAAGACTAGGGCTGTTACTCTCCCCCATTTTACCTATAGGCGTGGTAGAGAGAGAGCAGGCCCCAGGCAGGAAGTCTTGCCTTTGCCCCATATTGACTGTGTGACCTTGGGCAAGTCACTAGCAACAGAGCCATTGTTGACCTGAGGTTTCTTCACTGGGAGCTCCTGGCCCAATGGAGTTACATGTCTGGGGACCCCCTCCCATACAGATGAGAAAGAGGCCCAGAAAATCATTTAGTCAGCAAACAGTAGTTAAAATGATTGGGTAAAGCAGTGGATGGAGTGCTGGACTTGGATTCAAGTCAAGAGAGACCCAAGTTCAAATCCAGCCTCAGATACTAGCTGTATGACCCTGAGCAAGTCGCGTAGCCTTGGTCTGCCTCAGTTTACCTATCTGTAAAATAGGGGATCATCAAAGCGTCTACCTCCTAAGTGATTTTGAGGATAAAATGAGATAATTCGCAAGCCTGCAAACATCATAAGAACGCCGGCTATTTTTTTTAAAGTACCTCATAGCTCCTCGCGCCGTGCGTGCCTGCGTTGTGGAGGAGGAGAGGAGGGCCGGCTGCGCGCTCTTGAGCACTTTGCTTCACCTCTAAATCTCAGTTTCTTCATCCTTAAAATGGGCATGATGCCATCAGCGTGTGATAGCTGGCCTGAGAGATCCCGGAAGCTTGATAAATGCTGTCTTTGTCAAAGCGATGCAGATCAACTTTAAATTGCACTGAGACTTTGGAGACGCCCTAGATATACGGAGCATTTGGTGAGTACTAAAAATCCGTGGGGCCCTAGCACATCCTCGAGGAGGTGGTGGAGGAAGGCAGTGAGGTGTCCCTGGCTTGGCTCAGCCCTCTCCCCGCCGCTCACCCCCGAGAACGGCGGCTGCCCCGGGGAGGAAGCATCGGTAGATGCCCAGAGCCGTTGGGTTTGCTTTTCTTTTAAAGTCTCCCCGCCCTTCGAGCAGAGCCATCTGGAACAGAAGCACACCGTGCCTGCAGCTCTCGAGTCCTCAGGGTTGTCAGGTAACCGAGGGACGGCGGCAGCGTTGATGACGAGGATGACAGCAGCTCCCGTTTGTGAAGTGCTTCGGCGTTTAGGGCCCTTCCTCCGTAGCCGCCCAGCCGCACAGCTAGCACAAATATTCTTATGCCCGTTTCGCACATGTCACTCGGAAAGCGGGAGTGACTCGCCCCCAGGGTTGGTGGTGGACTCCAGCTCCAGGCTCCCGACTCCCGATCTGCTTCTACCACAATGCCTGTCGGTGCCCGGCCCCTCGCTTGGCTAGGAGAGGACATGATGCGTACAAACAGATATAAACAAATCGTCCCCGAGGTCGAAGTTCAATAACCGTAGGAGACAATGTGAGGGATGTAGGTCACAAAATAGCATGTGCAAACACAGGGTCTGCGGTGGGTAGACCCGGGCTTGAAGGCTCTCTCTGTTGCCGAGACCCTCTTTGACCTCAGCCAGTGCCCTGGGCCTCGTGAATGATTGGACGGGAACCTCCTTTGGAAGAGAAACCCCATTGCAGTGGTAGGAAAGATGTTGATAAACTGAGGAGTGTGCCAAGAAGAATGTCCTAGATTGTAAGGGGCCACCGAAACAACCTTCCTAAGGTGTCTAAGAAGCTTCAGTGGGCTCCCTGAGCCTTTAGGATCAAAGCTCCCTCGTTTGGCATTTACCGGTTTTCTTGAATTTGGGCTGGGGGCGGGATTCCATAACAATGAGAATTATTTAATTAGGAGTGCAGCGCTTCAGCAGGCAGGGAGCCCCTGCTCGTTGGATGTCTTCGAGCAAAGAGGGTGGACGACCACTCATTGAGCATGTTCAGTGGAGGATTCCTTTTGGATCCTTGGAGGATCAGATGGCTGCTGGAATCCCTCCCAAGTCTGTGATTGATTTAGGGACCATTTGGGGCCAAGTCTGCCTTTGCAGCCCTACTTCCCAGTACTAAAGGAAGTAGGAAGGCCGAATTTATAATCTCAAATGTAATCATGTATATGTTTGAATGGTTCGAAATCGCAAGGTATGAGAGATTCTCTAAGTAGAACGCAATAAAACATTTATTTAGGCCCCACAGAAACAGATTCACAAACCAGCCTCCCCATTTTGACACTTTGAGCACAAGCTTCCAGGCCCAATAAGTCCGCCTCACAAGAGTAAGCAGGAGGCCACAGAAAAACAAGACAGTATTTAGCCAAATCATATTTACTGGCCTCAAGTCCTTGCTCGCACTCCTG